>OY829540.1:2799014-4012863 GCA_963691705.1 Viola odorata | reverse complement strand
GGTATGAGAAAAAAAATTAAAATTAAAATCAATAATCTACTTAAATTTTAACTATTCAATGATTTATTGGTTTATGTGGTATGACTTCCAACGATCTATGACTCTATATATTTCAAAATGGATGAAGTATTTTACTAATTATTAATATCTTTAAATTTTTTTTTTTTTTTTTGAAAAAATCCACGTTAAGTTTTTATATACTCTTCCTTGATATATATCATTTTTATTTAAATAAAACTTTTTTTAATAAGTAATTTAAATAAATAATTAGTAAGTAAATATATAATAATAACATGTATCTACACAGCACCAGCGGGCGAAGGCAAAACAACAACACTACATAATTCAGCCCAAGAAAATCCTAAAACCTATTAGTTTCTTGTCATTACATCATTCTTTTCCTCATCTTATCTGCATCAGTCTTCAATTCAAGCCCATCCTCTAATTACAGCCCACCTCACAAGCCCTCAAAGACAGGGCCCAGAAGTATGCGCCAACTTTTAGAATATATTTTAATGTTTTTTACCATAAACAGTTTTTTTTTTGAATAAGCTGAAGATTTTATTCATGCCTAGAAGCTGTAGGTAATAGAAAGAAAGGATAGAATGTACAAAAGGTAGTTCCTCCAGAGAGGAAGCTACCAAAGAACTACCATAAACAGTTTTAACGCGTACGAAGAAGAAAACGGAAAATAGTTCTAAACAAACACTTAGTGCGATACGTCTTCAATTAAAATATTAGTTTGAAAGTCCAAATGGTTTGATCTCTGGTTCGATTATAATAACTTTGTAGAAAATGACATTTAAAAAAATTGTTGAATGTGTTACTTTATTTATTATTATTTTTACATAGATGTAGAATATAAATAAGGAGATTCAAATTCCAGACTTTACTTTTCTTATTTTATTTTACTTGTTTATTATTTACTTTCTTTTCTTCTAGCTAAGGTTTTCAAAGTTGGCATAAGTAGAGTAGTAGCTTCTATTATTAGTTGATAATTGGAAAAATATACTACTAAGACTTTAGAAATAAAAAATAATAATTAAATAACCCTTCCTCATCCGTAAAAATTGTCTTTGACTATTGGCATGTTGAAATTCACGCGTCTATGTTTTAGGTTGGAAAGATTCTAGGCGCCTCTTTTTTATTTATTTGAAGATTCTTTGGTGAATTTATTTTCCAATGGTCTTTTCCAATGGTCTTTTCCAATGATACAATCTCGGATGGTCATTAATTGCAACCCGTTGAATGGACAAGTGCTACAATGATCCAATCTGCGCTGATAGGGATTTGGCAGCTGATTTTGGCAATGAACAAAAATCTAATTTGACAAAGTTAACCTCATGGAATAGACACGTAAACAACTTTATATCATAATGTTTCATGGGACAAATTAATCTCACCGTGCACATGATTCAATTGACTCCACTACACCAAAACCATAGCTATTCAACCCAAATCTTGCAGACGAGAACTTAACCGAGTCATTGTAACCTAGAAACCGCTCCCTGAACCGAGCCGACTCGCTCCCTTTCTCTCTCAGACCACTCCCCATGGTAAGCAACAATCTCCCCTTTTCTCTATACACATCACCTAAACCCAACTCACTTTTCATCTCATTGATCAAACACCAAAATTTTTCAATCAATGCCTTCTTCCGGGTAGATAAAACCGACATCTTCTCTTTACAACCCTCTAGTCTTTTCAAAGCGCACACCAACTCGACCGAGTTACTAAAACTCAAGCTAGTGAGCCGCCTCCGGTTCAACTCGTCGACCCGAACTGAGACATTGTTGATTGCCGACAAGTAATCTCCACCCATCAAATCCATGATCTCCTCCACCATTTTGTTGCCACTTATGTGCAAAAGGTCAGGTCCTTTGCACATTTCTTCCAATAAACTTGCTAATGAATCAATCTCTTTAACCAAATCAGAATTTGTAAGAGCAGAAGCTCTCTCTTCCTCGTCATCTTTATCCACACTGCTTGAACTCGAACATAGGAGGAATCCAAGAATCCTAGATGTAGATAAAAGATGCTCTAGATATCTAGCATACCTACAATTTCTCCCCAAACAAAAAATACCAATCAATGAACAATAAGGGACAAGGAAACCAAAAGTCAAAGGTAAGGTTGAATTTTACTTTTATTGATAATCAATCATGATTAAAAAGAAGAAGAAGATGAATTAGACACCCAATTTGAATTAAGCAATTGTACTAATAAGTTACTAATCAAGAAACAATAAGGTATAATTAGGAAATCAAGAATTTTACTTTTAAACCTAACATAGTATGTCTGAAATACCACAATAATCATGAAACTAATAAATTATGAGTTTAGTGGTACTTCTTTCATCGATTATTGTAACATTTTTTTTCTAAATCTGGATACCAATAGAACTTGATGTAATTTAGTGAAAATGGACAAATTATTTTTTTCTTTTTTGTGTAGACCCAATATCTTGATTCTTGACAGAAAAATCAAATTAGAGCTAATAATTAAATAAATAAAAAATTAATGAGAGAGTTATTGATGGTACATACCATCTAACCCAGGAGGACAGTTCCCATGTGACAGGAGAGGAGTTGTCTCTAAAATTAGACAACTTGAGATGGTTTCTTCCGCCGGTGGAAGGGTAGATAGACAGTTGATCTTGGAGGATAAAACTCCCCTGCTTGATGATGCGATGGACGGTGATGAGGCACTTGATGGCGACGGCTGCATCGTGGGTGGACTGCAGGCGATCCATCAAGGCCTCAATGACTTGGGACGCGGTGGCGCGTGAGCAGTTGCCGAAGGAGAGCAGGGCGGCGATGTGCCTTTCCGTCGGCGGCGCGACGGGGTCATGGGTTGTGGCTCTAAGAATGGCTAAGTGGAGAGAAAGGGTTTTGGGTTTTAAACAACTTATTGCTGCTCTGCTTTGAGATACTTTGTCCTTGATTATGCCTATTACGTCTCTAATACCTGTAATTCGTCCCATGGCAACAAAAAGGAAAAAATGATTTTTTTTTTGCAATTTTGCAGAGAAGAGGTTAGATTTCAAGCAAAAGAAAGCAGTTTCAAGAAAAGAAGGGGTTTCTTTGTTGTCAGGTGGGGGGTTTACCGTTTATTACTTATGCTCTACATTATCAAATCCTACAGTTGTGTGCTTTTATTTCGTATGATTTGTTTTTTAATTCTTTTGGGAAAGGTTTGATTTTTCCTTTCTATATATACTAGAAGCATTCTATTAAAATAAATAAATAAAACCAATATTGATTGTTTTGGAACAGTAATAAATTTATCGACCTTTAATTTAGGTTTTCGACGTTAAAAAATAGCAAAAATTATATTAAAAGTATCACTCCTTTAAAACTCGACCATGCTTATATAAAATTAGTCTCATTTAAAAAGGTCAGAGAAGATAATCAGTAAAATCAATATTCATTAGTGAAATTAGTTGCCACAATATAATTAGTAGAAATTAATTGCCGCTAAATATAATGATGCAACTTGTTAATTTAAATCCGAAGCCGAAACTTGACCTGACCATCCTTGCAATACAAGACGAATATTGAATTAATGTTAGTCTAGTTTGACGCGAAATTATCACTCACGTTTAACCTCAACTTTATATTCCGTCATTCATGTTTGACCTAATTTTTTCTTTCGTTTGTCATTTAGACCCTCGTATCTCAATTTTCCAATTTGCATCAAAGTTCTATTTTTTAATGAATTTTTTAACAACAAACATTATTGAAATAAATAATATTACAATAAATAAATAATAATGACATAGTTTAGCATTAAACAACACTTACCTTTCTCTTTTCTCTTTCATAGTTGCACATGCAAATATATTTCATCCAATACATGAGCCGCAAACCTGATCACAGCATGGATAATATATACGATTCTTATTCGAATTTGACTCAGATATCAATATCGCTACACATTTTCCGCATCCACATCTTGTATTCAAGAATCAACCACCATAACTTTCATCGTCGCCAACGCTGCTTGATTCTTCCTCGTTAGTTATTCTTCTGGTAGGAATATTATCAACACGATCAATTTTATTTTCCCTCTGAATTTCTAATCCCTTGAATCCCCAAAATTCCTAATTGAAAAAAAAAATCTCAAATCCCCCATTTCTTAAACCCTAATAAAGAGTCATTCTCTAATATATAAATAAGGATGTTACCATTGTTTTATTAACGTTGAAGTTGCTTTCCTTTATTTTATTTATTTTTTTAACTTATAGTCAAACAATATCATTTTTTGCGTAGGTGGAAGTCAAACTAGATTAACGACAACTTTTTAACGGTGTTAGTGGAAATGGTTGGAAAATTTAAAGTACAGGGGTCTAAATGACAAACAGAAGAAAAGATGAGGTCAAACGTGAGGTAACAAAACATAAAATTTTGGCCAATTCAGTAAAGGGTTAAAATTAGGATTTGACTTAAGAGTGAGGGAAAAAGTCATAATTTTTTCCAAATTTTAATTGACAACCAAGTCGAATGCTTATAAAAAAAAGGGGTTGAGTACCTAATCTTTTGATATTTTAATTCAAGTGTAGTTTTAAGAATCTTTTGGTGAATAACAATAACTATTCAGTAGCTAATTTTTCAGGTTATTTATTATAATTCTACCATTTTCTCGTGTGTAATGGTAATTAAAACGTAACTAAACTAAGTAAATATAATCAAGTATTTTTAATCTACTCGAAACAACACTTTTTTTTAAAAAAAAAAAATTAACTGCTTGAAAGACACTTAAATTCGCACAAAGGGGAAGTATTTTGTATGAAATCAATATGTAATTTCAAACTATTACATATTGTATTAAATCTTTTTGGGCTTTTCTATTTACATATCATTTAATTCAATATTCGTCCTGTATTGGAAGGATGGTGAGGTCAATTTGGGCATAGCAAGTTGCACAAAGGGGAAGTATTTGGTATGAAATCAACGAATTAATCATAATTAATTAATCTAATCCACCAAAAGCCTTTATAATACTCTTTTCAAGACTTATACATAAGAATCTCTTTTACGGTGGAACTGTCGCAATTGTTTTGGGTTGACAATTGCACCATCATCAGCAGTCTTTTTCTCTCTTTTTTAAAAAAAGTCTTTTACCAAGTGGTTTATTAAAATAATATTTTCAAGACTTATACATAATAGTTGGCATGTTGTTATTATGTTAATACCTGGTTTATCTCAAGTCTCGTGGAGTTGAATATTTATAAGACAGTAGGTTTTCTTTTTTTAATAAGCTGATATTATTAAGAGGGAAAGTCATGAAGCCCATGACAAGGCAGAACAACACGAGCTGGGGAAGATGCCCAAGAAAGAAACCCAGAACTCAAAAAAAGACTCAAAAGACAACAGAAGGAACAAGATAGCAGCAGAATCCAGGCATCTGCTCCACCTCACCCCGCGACTACCAACACCCAGCAGCAAGAACACGACTCCGACCCAATCCTATCTCTCTACACCACGCCCCCAAACCCGCAGCCAAGACGAAGAGAGAAGCATTTGCGTTGAGGTGTATGGGAAGGCATGGTCCCGACTTCGGAGCCACTGATGCCAAGTGGCAAAAATGATGTTAAGCGTACGGAACTCGCAGAAGGCACTATTGTTAAAGATGACGCCGTTTCGTTGGTTCCATACCGACCAAAGAATAGCATAGGCCAGCGTTTTCCACATAGGTTTGTCTTTTCAATTTTGCAATAACATGCATGAATATGGTTTTTTAAGGAGTTAGTATTGTTTTTTTGTCAACGCTGACTTAGGGGACTATATGGCTACCACGGATATCAAACACTTATAACAATATTATGAACAAACCAAATTTCTAAAAAAATCTCAATTAAAATCATTTGCGAACCGAAAATTTTAATAGGAAAAAACAAATCAGTTAATGGTTAATGATCACAATGACAATATCACCTACAATTTTTCTTCATTGTAGTTGATTATATATATACTATTGGAATTCATTCATGAGTAACAATCCTTAAAGGAAGTGTCAAAAAACCAATTCACCCAAAAACCATGACTTATGGGTGAAGCCTAATATTATAGTTTATCTTAACACTCCTCAAGTGAAAACTCTTTTTGGTTTTGAAACTTGCACAGGCCCATTGGTGGCCATACCCTAAATATGGAGGGTGATAGGATTCGAACTCCTGACAGTCAGGTCAGAAATGCTCCGTTACTATGTTAAAGAACCATTTCACTCAAAAATCATGACTTATAGGTGAGGCCTGTTGGTATCCAGCTCGAATGAGAAAAGTGAAAAATGATGGCAAGGAGAGTGGCAGCAGCAAAGTTGAATAAAGAAAAGAGGGAAAGGAAAGGTGCAGCAAAGTTGGAATTAATTAGGTAGCCTAATTAATTGATATTGGAAAGGTTGGTTGGTGCATGTGTGCTGGAAAGTGTAAAGGCAACCATGTGAGAGTGTGCCAAAAGGAGCACCATCCCATGCTTGACGGGCACAATGTGGTGTAATGATAAAAGGAATGGTGAGTGGAAAAGAGGAGTGGATGCAGGTGCCAAATTGGAATATTTGGACTTGGACTTCTGTGTGATCATGTGATTGTGGCTTGGGTTGGCACTGCCTTATAAATAGGCATGCCATTAAATGGAAGGTAAGCAGCAGCAAGCTTGCAACGATGTAGCTGCTAGAGAGAGATCAGTTGCAATGAAGAGCAACTGATCTGTGATTGAGAGGGATACTGTTGAGTATCCGAGAGAGAGAAAAATAGAGAGTATTTTTCTTGTTTGTGATTGAGAGAAAAATAAACCAGTGAGGGTATTTATTTTTCTAGATTGTGTCTCCTCGATCTAGATGAGAGATTGAGTTGAGAGAGATTGTAAAAGGGATGTTGTTGAACATCCTGAGAGATTGTGAAAGGGATGCTGTTGAGCATCCTGATGTGATTGTAAGACTAATAATTTATTATTAGTGAAAGATTGTTCGGAGTTGGTCCCGTGGTTTTTCCTCGTTGGAGGTTTTCCACGTAAATCCTCGTGTTGTGTATTTGTTTGCTGCTTGCTGTGTTTGATTGTGTTCGATCCTGGGCGGGGAAAATGTGATTTTTTCCCAACAACTGGTAGCGGAGCTGATGGTTCGATGGGCATGCGGAGCTGAAGATCCTTTTGGGCCTATGAGATGGGCTTTGATCGGAATCGAAGGTTCGATTGGGCATGCGGAGCTGAAGATCCGGTTGGGCCTATGAGATGGGCTTTGATCGGAATCGAAGGTTCGATTGGGCATGTAGAGCTGAAGGTCCGGTTGGGCCTATGAGATGGGCTTTGATCGGAACCGAAGGTTCGATGAGCTTGCGGAGTAGATCCGATGGATTGATGGGGAGTATGTTGATGATGGCACAGACCTAGTGCACGAGGTCTGGTGCAGTGGCGGCACACAACGAATCTCCAAACTGATGAGCTAAAACGGTGGGCCAATAGATTGAGCCCGAAGTATGATGGGTGAATTCCATATTTCGTGCAAGTTGATGGGCCAAATTGGTAGGCTTACTCAGTTTGATGGTGAATTTTAAAGTACGGTGAATCTCCGAAAGGAACTTGAAGTCGGTGGGTCCTGTTGAGGACTGTGTAGAGCTTCGTTCAGAGGGAGATTGTCGGGCTCAGATGGTGGGCCTGGTGGTACTTTAATTGAGGGGGAGATCGTTGTAGTGTAGATGTATGAAGATTGATATTTTCTCATGATATGAGCTGGAGGGGGAGAATTGTTGGTATCCAGCTCGAATGAGAAAAGTGAAAAATGATGGCAAGGAGAGTGGCAGCAGCAAAGTTGAATAAAGAAAAGAGGGAAAGGAAAGGTGCAGCAAAGTTGGAATTAATTAGGTAGCCTAATTAATTGATATTGGAAAGGTTGGTTGGTGCATGTGTGCTGGAAAGTGTAAAGGCAACCATGTGAGAGTGTGCCAAAAGGAGCACCATCCCATGTTTGACGGGCACAATGTGGTGTAATGATAAAAGGAATGGTGAGTGGAAAAGAGGAGTGGATGCAGGTGCCAAATTGGAATATTTGGACTTGGACTTTTGTGTGATCATGTGATTGTGGCTTGGGTTGGCACTGCCTTATAAATAGGCATGCCATTAAATGGAGGGTAAGCAGCAGCAAGCTTGCAACGATGTAGCTGCTAGAGAGAGATCAGTTGCAATGAAGAGCAACTGATCTGTGATTGAGAGGGATACTGTTGAGTATCCGAGAGAGAGAAAAATAGAGAGTATTTTTCTTGTTTGTGATTGAGAGAAAAATAAACCAGTGAGGGTATTTATTTTTCTAGATTGTGTCTCCTCGATCTAGATGAGAGATTGAGTTGAGAGAGATTGTAAAAGGGATGTTGTTGAACATCCTGAGAGATTGTGAAAGGGATGCTGTTGAGCATCCTGATGTGATTGTAAGACTAATAATTTATTATTAGTGAAAGATTGTTCGGAGTTGGTCCCGTGGTTTTTTCTCGTTGGAGGTTTTCCACGTAAATCCTCGTGTTGTGTATTTGTTTGCTGCTTGCTGTGTTTGATTGTGTTCGATCCTGGGCGGGGAAAATGTGATTTTTTCCCAACAAGGCCCAATGTTATAGTTTATCTTAACAGGAAGCAATTTGGCTTGGGAGATAGCAACTAAAAACGTTTCCTTACTGAATTTTTAGGACTTATCTGTTTTAGCTTCTGGATAATAGAAAGGCTTATATGCAAGAATGTTTTAGCTTCTGGATAATCAGTTATGTTTTTGACATACAAGTATATTATAAAAGAAAGACAGCAAAGCTACTCGTAAGTATGATTTATAAAAAAAATATAAAATAAAAATATTCATGGCCAAGTACCCATAATATATATATATATATATATATATATAACACGAATTAAATCAAATTGTAAGGAATATATTATTACTATCACAAAAAGGATTCGTCGCCCTCCATCAACGTTAACCGCACTGCGAGAAAGAATTGTCACTAGGACTTTCCTAATGAAGCGACACATGATTCCTGATTACTTGAATGTCTGCCCAATGTGCAACAGTGAACCGGAGAATGTTACTCACCTTTTCTTGCGTTGTGAGGTAGCTTCGGGTATTTGGGAGTTTATCATGCGTTGGCTTCAGGTGGTTTGGTGCCAGCCTCAAAATCTTTCGGACCTGTGGCGAACGTGGGAAAGTTATTTACCTTGTACAAACAAGCAGACCGGTAGTGCTTGGAAAATCCTATTCTATGCGGTTATTTGGACAATATGGAAGACACGCAACGAAGTCGTGTTCAGACAAAAGGAGTACAGTGACTCGAAGTGTCTTAATAGGATTTATTCTTTGTGGCATTGGTGGTTGAAAAGTAAGGACAACGGGTTCGCCTACAGTTTGTCCGATGTCCTTCAATCCCCGGCATGGTTACTCAATCGGTGAATCGAAGCTCGGTTTTCTCAGATGTAGGTTGATGAGGAGTCAGGTCTAATAGTGGGCTAGGGAGTCAGTCCTTTGCCCTTTTCTTTGGGGCTTCGTTTGTTGTCGAGAACGTTTGTCGCACTGCTATTGAAGCAGTGTCTTGTAATCTTCAGTCATGTTCTTCATGACAATTCATTTCAATATAACTTTCTGCTGATTAAAAAAAAATCAACGTTAACCGCAACAATCTGGTCTGGAATCAGCGTCTGTCTCGGGGCAGAGAATCGCCCGGCAAACCGGGCAGGTCACGTGACGAGCAAGCCACTTATCGATACACTGCTGATGGAACACGTGGTTGCATTTAGGCAGCAAACGCAGCGTTTCCGCCTCTTCAAACTCACCCAAGCACATCGCACACTCCACCATCGTAACTCCTCTTCCGATTTCTAAGTCCTTCACCTTGGAGTACTGGAACAACGGAAAAGCCTCGATTTCCGTAGGATCAAGGCCAAACTGGTGGGTGTGGGAACCGGAGGAAACCGGTGGGTTGGGGAAACCGAAGAACAATTCAGGATAGAAACAAGCGAGGATGATATAGATTACTACGGATAAGCCGGCGAGGATGAGAGGTCCGAGTACGGCGAACATTACCATATCAGAGTGTTCGTGTTGGGCCGCGTGAGTGTGCGTGAGACTTGAAAAATAGAGTAACAGATATAGGAAGAATAATAAATTAATTGTTGTATTTTGCTTGCCTTCTGTAGTGCGTATTGGAATTATTAATTAATTATTATACGGTGTTGGTATTGGAATTGGATTAGAATTGGGTTTACAACCTATTGATACCGATTTTTTACGCAAATAAATGATTAATACAGTAAAATAGCTTTATTTTGGTCATTATAAAGCTTCCTAAAAAGAATTTAATATATTCAATATGGTAACTAAATTATCGGATAATTTTTAAAAAAAAATCAATAATTAAAATAATGGAAAAAAATGGTAACTTTTGTATTTACCAACCAAGTTCGTTAGGGTTCTGCTGCTCAACAACACTGTGTTTAAAGATATTTGTTTGAAATGGGGGACTATTTTTTTATTTTTATATGACACTTTAATAGATGCCACGTTATTAGAATCTTTTTATATTATTTTTAGAAATAGAAAAAAAAATTCTAAAAAAATCCCCCAAAAAATCTCAATCTATAAAAATTATAAATAAATAAACAAAATTAAAAAAAATAGAAAAATGAAAGTAAGCATATCCAAAAATTGAAGAAAATATTTAAGGGCTTTATGAAGCGTATAGAAATAAATTGAATTTTAAAAATAAGAAAGAATTTTAAAAAAAATCATAAAAAGAACAAAAAATCATAAAAGTTTAAGTAAAAAATATATAGTTGCAAAAAAAAATGATTCAAAACTAGTAAAGTTATGGAAATTAAAAGAAGGGAAAAATAAACATTATAAAAATTTCAAAAGAATAAAAAAAGTTAAAACATTGCAAGGGTCGGTATGTCAAGAAAAATTAGGTCATTGTTATTAAAGTTATCATAATCAAATAGGACAACGAATCGGATAGTTCATAATCCACTGATTCTCTAATTCAATTGGGTTTAATCAAATTGAACCAAATCGTGTCTCAAAACCGTTCATACATCAAACCGCTCAGCTCATGAGTCACTAATTTACTGGTTCAACCGGATTGAACCAAATTGAACCATTTAATTTATTAAAAATTTAACATACAAATTTATACATATTTTTAATTATAATAAATCATATAACTTATTAAGTTTGTGTTAGAAAAAACTTAGATATATAATAATTAATAATAAGTGTCATAAGTAACTTTATGTTTTTCTTTTGTAGATCATGAACCAAACCATGAACTCAAAGCAGCTCAATTAAGTTGAAATAATAATAAAATAATGACGAATTGGCGACTGTGAGAATGAGTTGGTGAGGTTAAATCGGTGATGGGATAAATGGCGACAATGACCGTTTGCTTCAAGTTTTTATTTTAGTCATCTAGAGCATTAGAAATGTCGAGTAAAAACAGATATGTTATGTTGTGTGTTTTTTTTCTTTTCAAACTAATACAACAAAAAAGCACAGTTTATACCAAAACAACGTCGTTTTGTTGAAAATATTTTTTTATAAAAAAAACTAGATAAATTTGTTCGCATAAAAACTGACCGGTTTGACGGTCGAACCCGATCTTTTTTTTACATTTTCTAGTGATGCCTAGTTTTTTTTGGGTCAAATCGGCTACTCCGACCGAATTTTTATAACTATGATTGTTATGTTATTTCCGTTATATGTCGGTTCTAAAGGTAGCTATGCAGCATAACAATTGTACTAGTATTACATAACACTTCTATGTTTTGTAGAATTATTAGATAGTCCTTATATGTAGGAGTGTTAAAAAGTCCCGAGACTCGAAGCCCCGATTTCGGATTTTTTTTCAGGATCGAGACTAAAATTTTGATCCCATATTTATCCGGGACCGGGACTGGTCCCGTCTCGAATTATCTCGGGTCCAGACCGGTCGAGACCAGGACCCGTCGGGTCAGTCTCGACTAAAAATGGTCCCGGTCCATTTAGAATTAGGTGGATGAATTAGGGCAACGGTCACTCAATCCTCATTTTCCCTCACGCTCACTCACTCTATCTCCCTCGCATAGCCGCACCGCCATCATCACCACCCTCACCGGAGCCAGCCACCACCACCACCGCACCGTATGGCTCTGTTGTTAAAAGAGTGAATTTTTGGGATTTTTATATTGATGCTTTTATTTGATTTTGCTGTTTGGTTACTGAGAAAATATGGTTGTGATTTCCATGTCCTTTTCTTTCTTTAATGAACAAAGATGCCCCAATTAGAAGAAAATGCAAAGAATCCTGCAAATGTTTGTGTTGAATGATGGAGGGGTAAGGGTGGGGAGATGTGGATGGATACATGGTGGCGGCTGTGTTGATGGAAGAATGGTAGAGGAGATGGAAGTGGTGGTGGTACTGGTAGTGGTGGGTGGGTTCGATGGATGAAGTGGTGGTGGTGGGTTCCATCTTCAATGGATGAGGGGGTGGTGGCGGTTGGCTATGGTGGGAACTGGGAAGTGAGTAGAAGATGAAGATAATACTTTTAGGAAGAAAGAAAGAAATAATTAATTATAAAATAAAGGGCTAATTATATTTTATTTTATTTTTGAAAAAGGGAAAACCCGGGACCATTTTTTCCCGGGTCTTGTCCCGATCACGGAAACATTTGATGGGTCGGGACCGGGATCTGGATTTTGGTCCTATTTTTTGTCGAGGACCACCCAAAAGGGCTCGAGTCTACTGGTCCCGATCCCGACCCGAATTGACACCCCTATTTATATCACCTAACTCATGGTATATCCACTCATAAAAAATATGAAACCCACTATTAATTTTTCTTTTAAAAATTGAGTACGAATATATTTAAATTTGCTCCAATCAAAATGATTGAGTGTAGTATGTTAGATGGTTAAGTAATTACCTAATAACTCCTCGTGTTTTTCCACTGTGGTCATCAGTTGACCGTCATTTATGTAAAAAAAACTTCTTTTTTATTATCTCTTGGAGTATTTTATCTGCCATTTTGCCGTAAAATTAATTTTGTTTGAACATAATTGGATCCTAAAAAATTGCCTCTTATTATATGATTTATATATTTTTTATACTCGAATCTGAAACTTAAATTAAGAGTGGATAAATTTGCAGCTGGTGAGAAATAAGTGATTAATTTTAACCCCGGGTGATGTTATTTTTAACTTACTATTATTAATTTATTAGTACATAAGTGATAAGTCCAATATGATTGGGCTAATATTGGGTCTATATGGTCGCATCCTAGAATCCATTAATTTGTTTGGTTTATCCATTTTAGCGTAGGCCTGGCGCATTATCCAAAGTAAATTAGTAATCACAGTCACCATTGGGCTATGAAACTTAGCAGATGGCCCATTATCCTCTCTTAAATTTTCTTTTGGGTTTGAATAGCCCATGGTGTTAAGGAACTATTTCAAATTGAAAACTAAATTCGTTCTCGAACGAGTTTTTATGGGCTGCCATGCCAGTATTTAAGTTAGATCAACAGTAGAAGACCCATTTATTAACATTATTTTACAATTTCCAGGATATGGTTTGTCCGAGAAAGGAAATTAAGTAGCTAACAGATTTTGATAAGCGAAACAAGAGGAGAACATGATACTAGCTAGCAGACTTTGCAGCCAAAGAATGGCATACTGGAAGTTTTTGGTATCTGTTTTATCAAACGATATTAATTTTGTACGACCACCATTCCACCAACCTCATCCCATGATGCCCTTATTGTAATTAATTACATCATGAGCAGAAGATGACAGAAATTAGGAGTCTTTTCTTGTCCTTTATCTCATTTTTGGTACCAATATTGCAAACAAAACATGTGGTGAACACCGACGTGCCAACTCAACGAAAGAAATTGAGGATATCAAAAGATCATATATAGCAAGAAGACGATGAGAAACAATATATTTTAACATTACAGGATGGTGCAAGTTTATTCCTTACCGTGAGTCCGACTCAACAATTAATTTAGGCCTAGCGAACTATATATCTAACAAGTCCCATGTGATGTGACGGCGTAATGTGTCGTTCTATAGGGAATACGAGTAACTTATAGAAGTTATCTTCCCCTTTTCCTCTCATTAATGAATTGCTATTTTTTTTATAAAAAAAAACACGCTCCCAATTTTTTTAGTAGTCATATTTTGCACAAATGAATTTTGCGAAATAGTAGTCACATTTAGGTTTCCAACAATTGGAATTCTTTACAAAATTATCCCTAGTCTAGAATAATTGCTCTATCGAAAATTGTTAACACATGGTTTAAAGTTTAAACATTAATTACTCTTTACATTTCCAATAATCCCAGAAACAACTCCTATGCTTCTTCTCTTTTGGGCAAATTGCTCGTGTTAATTGGGCAATTTTCTGATGACAATTAATGCTAATTACTTTGATTAATAGAGAGAGTGTCACGATCTAATTAATGAATTAAAGGGATAGATTAGTAAAAAATCAAACGATTAAAATGTCTACTAATTAATCTGGTTGGGAGTATCACTACAAAACAACATGGCTATAGTAACAAACATAATTAATAACGTCACTTATTTTTTCTACTAGATAATATGTTATGTTATTCTTCGTAACTAAAAATATTTTTTTTGTGACGGATTGCTACTAAAAGTAAGCAATTTAAATTACAATCATTTTTAATGTTTGCTTAAAGTAACCAATCGTGATAAGATATGTGTTACGGTTTTTATCCGCTACTAAATATTGTTGCAATGTTAAAAGGGATAGATTAGTAAAAAAATAAGTCCATTTAGCAACAATGTATAACTAATTTGTACATTATTTTAGCAACTATTCGTAGCCAAAATAATTGCCCAATAAATTTAGCAACGAGTTGTAACTAATTACTGTTGCAAGATGCTTTAGTTGTTGGTGTTATTTGGAGGGAAACTTTTTTATTTAATTTTTTTTTAGTAATATATGAAAAGAACATATTTGTCACGTACATGCGACAAGTATTTTATCGTTACTAAAACCTTTAGTAACGCATTTTAGTTATTTTGTAACGGGTCTTTACTATTATTAAAGCCATGTTATTTTGTAGTGTATCTAACAAGGTTGGTGCATGCATGCATATGGTAATTAAGGCTCGTATTGAATAAAAGTTTAATTAGTCTAATTAAAGCTTATTTACGAGACTCAATTCACCTAACAATTCAAGTTTTAAGCTTAATTACTTAAGTTTATTAGTTTGATTGAACTAATGAGTGACACGTTTAAGCTCATGAGCATGCTATTGAATTGATCTATAAGCTCGTTATTTGCCTCCATTAAAACTTACTACTTTGAGTAATCTCCAAGGCCAAAAGCCTAACACAATAGACAAAATATAACAAACGTGAGAAAATAATAGTTATAATTATTTGCAAGAAAAATGTTTATGTAAATTAAGAAAGTGTGAGTTAATTTGATCGTGAAATTCTTCCATGGCCAAGTGCGTTCCGCTACTTTCAATCAATAGAGAGAGAGAAAAACTAATAATGATAATATATATAAGTGGGTTTTTTTTTTGCCGGTTACAACTTGCAAGAGAAACTTAAAGCGAAAATATCTTCTTCTTCTTTTTTATCGAATTTCTAATTTTTCTCGAAAAGGAAAAAATAAATTGACTTAAATTAAACAGAAGGCCGGATTGAGCCCTGTGGGTTCCCCTTCCCATCTAGAGGAGAAGTTAACGGCAAAAACGTTCTGTTCCTGGCGTCGTTACTTGACTCTGCGTAACAGTTATCACCCTTCAACGGTTTAACCGAACCACGCCTACACACATTACCCCACCAGTCGGACCAGTCACTGGCTTTCCCTCCGCTGCTACCTTCTCCTTTCTCTGAACTACCCTCTCTTGCCAAAACGACGTTAAAACTCATCGTCCGCCGCATTTTCGAATTCTCGGCAATTTCATTTATACTAATATTTTCGGGTAACCTTAACGTGAACCGTTCGGTGCGGCCTCCCAACAAACCCATCGCATGACCGGTCGAATGCGATCTGAAATAGCCCGAAAGTCCTGACATATCCATCCGATATTGTTGCACCTCTGAATCTCGGGTTTTTCGCTCTTCATCAACGTTAACCGCAACAACCTGGTCCGACCGTAACATGACTGCGTTACTCTGGTCGGCGGGAGAGAGATTATCATTGGCCGCTGCAGCAGTATGTTGCGGCGCCGTTCTGGTTAAATCAGTGTCATTTTTGGGGGAGAGATTCGTGCGGCAAACTGGGCAAGTCACGTGAGTAGCGAGCCACGTGTCGACACACTGGTGATGGAACACGTGGTTGCATTTGGGCATCAAACGCAGCGTTTCGTCGCCCTCGAACTCGCTCAAGCAGACCGCGCACTCTAGCAAAACCTCTCTTCCAATTTTTACGTTCTTCACCTCGGAGTACTGGAACAACGGAAAAGCATCGATCACCTCAGGATCCAGGCCGCGCTGCTCCTGCGGCTGCTGCCAGTGAAGCTGTGGGAGACGGCCGGGGGAGGCGAGGAACGCTGGGTGGTGGTGGGTGGGATTGTGACTAGCCTCGGTGAAGTGAGCGGATTCAGAGCAGCAACGGATGAAGATAAATAAGATTCCGATGAGGTAGAAGGCAAAGACCATAGCTACGAGTAACGCTGCCATTGTTATGTCCCAGGTTCTGTAGAAATCGTATGATGAGCCGCCGATTAGCTGCGCGTCAGCGTAATAAGATGATGATGTCAGTAAGAAGATGATCATCACTTGGTTGGAAATCCAACAGTTGAGATTTAGGGTATGATCTTTCATATTGTGGAAATTCAAATAATTCTTCTTCTTTTTTTGTTCGCTCAGTGTGTATTTTTTTTAGATAAAAAAGGAAGACTATATATAAGATTTTTTCTTACTAAAAGTGGTGCAGTTAGTTCGTGGCTGGAAAAATATTGAAGGGATGAACATGAGAAAGGTAAAGTTACGTGGAGCAGAAGAGAAATTGTAATTAGGATGAACACTAAAATAAGAAAAGGTGCTAAAACAATTAGTTGTTGGTTATAGCTTTGGCCCTTGGTGTGTGTATTATATGTAGTGTAAGTGTCTTAAAAAACTTAGAAGAGTGAATCATTCCGGTTATTATCTAACTCGAGTTTGAAATAGTTGACAACTAATATGGTGATTGAGTGTCAAATGATCTTATTTAAAAAAAAGTTATTAAATTTAATTTAATTTTTTGCCAATAATCTTACATAATTTTAATTTTAAGTCTTAAATTGTATTGTCACATTTTCTGAGAATAAATAACCTTTCATTTTTTAAAGAAGATATCACAAATACGATACTTATTATCTATTTTTACTATATTAATTATTTCACAATCTAAAATTAACGTGCTTTAAATTAATCATTAAGTTAAACCTTATAATTTATAGAAAAGTTAAAAAAAATATATAATTAAAAAAATATCAACTAAGAAAATATGAATGAAACAACTAACCTTATGTAAAAAAGAAATTAAGTGTACAAAATCCTTCATGTAGGGACATTATAAACTTTTTATTTTCTAATTTTTGTACTTATATCCTTTCACATATAAATAGTAAAATTCACTATAATTATTAGGCTTTTTTTATTTTAAAAAAAAAACAAGGCATGTTCTTATTCACCAGGGGACATACTAATAACATGTCTAACCACATGGGCAGCAGAATCCATTTGCACAAAACTTTCTAGGAATTTTATAGTTAGGGTTTTGATCATGACTTTGGTCCTAGTTTTGACTTTTGAGCTGATAAAAGAATTATCAAATTCCGAGAAATATTTTTGAGCTGATTGGGCCTCAAACCATCCATTCCGTTGCAAAAAGTAAATGGGCCTCAAACCCATTTTGAGCTGATTGGGCTATCAATACTCCTGTGGTGGGCTTGGCAGGATGAAAGATACAACAGAATTCATTTGCACACTGCTTGACATTTTAATTTTAGATAATAAATCAGATTAATCAACATCTGATGACCTAATTTCTGTCTTTTCTGCACTAAAAGTGCTTAAAATTTCATTATTTAAGTTATTATGTCCATAAATATATTTAATAATTAATTAATGATCTTATAATTAAAAAAAATATAATATCAAATAAATTTAATGGTTAATTAGTGATACTTTATATTTCCGTCATAATTTTTAGGTGTCAATTCTAAACAACCAAAGCAATCACATCAAGAATGTCATCGATTGCTAACTGCTTTTCCCACTCTGGAATCTAGCTAGGTGCCCATAATCACATGGCTAAAATCTAGTCGTCGCGAGTGATCAAAGTGCTTGTGTTAAAAAGGCAATCCATTTGCACACCGTCATGAAACATTAATCTAAGAAACTATGCAAGTTATATATAGGCATGGCAAGTAGGACGAAAATGGATCATGCACTTATTTTCTTTTTTTTTTGGCACTTAAGCTTTTGATTTCATTCGAATAAGTAGAGGATTAACAGTCAGGAGTCCACCGGGGGACATACTAATAAGTAATAATAACATATATGCACCAACTTGCTTCCTAGAGGTGCATCCTCCATTTTCGTGGAAAAATGAAATCATTCATCTTTGTTTCCCTCTTAGTTGCTGCAATCGCTATCCCTCTCGCTGAGGCCCAGATCCTTGGTTCGCTTCCTGGATTGACCAACATTACAGGGACAGTGTTTTGCTCTGCCAATGCTTCTGTGCCTGGCACAACACTAACCACATTTCCCAGTAAGTTTCTCCCTCATTTGTCCTATAGGCTATAACCATTCTATACATACGTTTTTCTTTTTCTTTCCATCTCTCCAGGTTTCCTCTTCGCTATTCTGACAGAAAACTATCCCCGTTACATTAATTGTTCAATTAAAACAATGTGGTAAGACCCGACTGATCGATCCGACAGGGAAAACAAGGACTCGTCGATAGATAGCAAAATGTTATATGCTACCGATTTCCATGCAGAAACAAACTGAAATAGAAAACATATAGTAACTTAAAAATTCCCATATTTTGCAAATGTTTATATGCAACATGATAAATATACTAAACTCGTTTTTTTTGTTTAATTTTTGTGGAAGATGCCACGGTGCAATTGCAATGTGGAGGGACCGTAATTTCGACTACAACAACCAATGGATCTGGAGTATTTTCCATTGTGGTGAGTAATTTAACGGTTATCCTTACTGCATTACTCAGCGGCTGCAGAATAGTGGTGCCCACGCCACTGTCCGGCTGCAACGTCGCTCTCGCTGGCCTGCTGGGTACTCTCGCATCCCCTTTGCAGTTTGTAGGAAACACTCTTTCAGGACGCCAAAATGTCGCCAACTTTATTACTGTCGGATTCCAGCTCATGAACTAGCCTCTAACTAATTACTGGCGCGGTGTGAACGGAATTAGTCCTACCCAGTAGGATATCTGTGTTGATACCTTAAAAAAAAATTATGTAATTAACCTATGCAAGAACAACTAGAAATTAACTAAGTGCTAGTTTTAATTACTCTTTTGACCAATGCTACGTACTTAATGTATGATAGCATATGAATTAGGTCACCACCACCTGTAGGGATGTCAATTGGACGGGTATGAGTGGGTATGGGTATGTTAAAATGAAAATGGTCGGGTATGGATAAACACCCAATTCATACCAAAAACTAAATATTTATTATGCCCAATACCCAATTGGGTATATAATAGATATTCAATTACACTTATTTATTTATTATTTCACTTAATAAAATTATTTCATCAAATTTTTTTATTTTTTTATAATTAAGTGAAAATAGGTTCATTTTCACTATGTTTTATTTCCTTGCCATACCGTAGATGCTTCGCTAAGGAATTGCTATTTATTTAAGAGAATTGACAAAATAAATTAAGATGAGATGTGTATATTTAAAAACAAAACTTTATGACAATTCTCTGCTGGTGGTAGAATTTGATCTATATTGTTCAATAACGAGGTTAGTTATTTATTTTCTCAATACCCTCCGCGTTGCAATTATTGATATCATCATTTTTACTCAATTTAATTAATTTGTAGTTTATAGATTTTATTCATAACTTTTTATTTATTAATAATTTGTAGTTTATAGATTTTTAGGCTATGCACCTTTTTTCTTTTTCTTTTAAGACTATTCGATAATTCGGTCATCACATTAGGTGCCGACTACTTCAGATTTGAGTCAGGCAGGACCCCGAAGGACAATAGAGCTCTAACTCATAAGTTTTACTAACTTTTAACACAACTACATACCCAAAATTCGAACCTAAAATCTATAATTAAACTAGAATAACTCCATATCAATTGATCTACGTGCTTGTGAATACTTTTTATTAGTTTTGCTTAAGAAATTTTGTGCAATATTGTAAGAAAAAGTAGCATAGAAAATTGTTAAGTTTTAGTTAGTGTAAAAAATGTGGCTCGAAATTAATTTCAAGTTAAACTAATCTCATTCGAACATTGTCAAGTTTTTAGAGAAGTGATTCTCATAGTATAGTTTTTATTTATTTTCAAAGACTCAAACTCAAAATTTTACTAGACAAATCTCTCATCACTTAACCGTTAAAGCTTCATCTTTTCTTTGATTTTTTTAAGAGTACATTAACTTCTTCTTTTTTATAGAAAAAGAAAAAGAACACCTTAACTATTCTTTTTTAAGACAAAGATAGTTGTTTAATTTCAATTGTAAAAAAAAAAAAAATGGAAGTGTGGATATAAATTAGTGGAGAATGGATATCTCGCCGGTCATTGTTACAGTGCAGTTGCTTCCTTACAAAGCGTGAGCTCGCTTACTATTTGCGTTTTATTTTTGTTTCAAGCCCACAATAATGGTTCAATTGGGCTGGTTTTACATTTGAAAGAGGGCCACGCCGCTTGATATTTATAGGTCCAAACGAGCCCAATTCCTGAACATGTGCAATATTCAATTATCCATCATATATATATATATATATAGTACTGCTAAGCTGGAGTAGATTTGTACATTTGGTAATCCCACTCCACCTTGTAACAAGCATAAAATCATAATCCAGCCTAAAACTTTTGGCATATTGTTTTTGTTATATTTCTGGTCAATAAAGAATATCTGTAACTGTTGTTTATGAGGTGCGAACGCGCTCTAACGTTAACATTAACACCAAACAGTAAAAAGAAAAGAAATCAAATCAAGAAAACTGTGATGATGAGTCATGAAATGGGTATAGCAAAGGACCAGACAGTGAGATGGCATACACATTCTTTTGTTTCAGGTGTTCTGTCCAAACATATATAAATAAATGGTAGAAAAAACCTAAAAACAAGGAAAAAAAGGGGGGTTGAAATGACTAGCCACATAAATATATAGCAACGACGTCGCTGTGCATACATAATAAGGAGAAATATGCATTCATTTTAGGGTCATGGTTTTATTTGGCCACCATTCGAATTGTCAATCACCACCCAGTGAGACATGTCAGTTTAATTTTCCCATATCACATTGAGAAATTTACAAATCTTATGTAACCTCAAGTTACCGTAAATATTTCATTTGATTTAAATATCAAAATTGAGCAAACCATATCAGGAAAAGAGAACTATATTATCTTAATTTATAATATTCGGACGAGATTAATTTCATGTTCATTCTTATAATTACTATGGAGGAACCTGAAAAAACTTCAAATCTGAATCCTTAATTAATAAGATGTAGATTTATAAGTGTTTTTTAAAACTTTTAAATTCGTGATAATAATAATAGAAAGGGAATATTCTACTCTTGTGATATCAGTCGATTTTGCTCCGAAATTATTCGAAAATGACTCAAAAGCTCAGGAGGGAAAGAAAAAAGTGCTATTTTCTTTCTTTCTTTCCTTTTTTTTTGTTGTTGTCTAGATTCTGCCGTCACGTCTGTTCTTCGAAGGAGAGTGACGAGACATGAATGAATAATTTAGCTTTTGTACAATTGTGAAATATGATTAATCATTGAATTAAAAACAGAAGAAGAGGTGGAGTATATGTTGTTGGTGCTTATATGGAATGGAGGGACTATTACTAAAAAAACAAAGCTTTTTCGCAAATGTCATTTTCTGTTTAGATACACATGGAAAGCAAAAGCTAGAGGACGTAGTGGAAAAAACCAGGCTAGAAAGCAGAAACTATTTATTCTTTTTTTTGTTCATTATTTATATATATTTTTATTATATATAAATAAAACCTAGTGTTTTTTATATACAATTAATGTTTATGTATATATATTATATACTATTTCTTCTCACAATGTGTACTTTTATTGTATAAACGACATGCAAACATGACCGGGGAAATAAAATCTAGTGTTTTGGTAATGTGCTTCTCTTTTTTAAATTAGTCTTACACCTTCGAGAGATGTAGGGTCTCTCTCAATGTTGAGTTGGGCAAGTGGGTAGAGTTTTTTTTGCCTATATTGTATATGTATGGTGGGTTGTTTGAGAAAGCAAGTATCGTGAGCAATCAACCGCAAACATTTTTTTGCGGTTTTCTTGTTTGGATTTGTTTTCGACATTAATATAAACAGTAATTAATCTAATCAAGGGTTATGGGTAGCTAATTTCCTATTTCTAACAAAGGTTCAAACAGAAGTTTCGATGATCTAAGTATGGGGTCAAACTAGTTTTAATATTCTTTTCATCTTCTTCCCGCAATTATTATTAAATTGTTCAAGGGATTGTTAGGATTGTTCAAGGGATTGAATAATGAAAAGTTTAATCTAGCAAATATAAGTAGAAATTAATCTAATCAAATATGAACATGAATGATTATAGTAAAGAATTAGACGATTTTGCTAAGTAAATCGAGTCTGTGAGATTAACGGTAAGAACTGAAATTTCTCTAATTTTTAATGCTATTAACAGATTAAATTCGAAGAGTTTATTTAATTAGGGTTAATCTAGCTAATATAAGAGTTTTTTTTTATTCTGTATTAGTGCTGTTTTTTTGGGAGATTTTTTGCCTCGTTTTGGTGCTATTTCATGTTTCTCATGCCAGGGAGTGCCCATTATTACTACTGGCTTTGTACCATGTATTTTACTCTCCTTCGTAAATAGGTAAATGAGATTGATATAAAGCTTATTAACGATTATAGTCGGTTTATAAAAAAAAAAAAAATAATCTTTAGATTTATGGTTATTTTAAAAAAATCCAGAAACCGAAACCAAAATCGAAATAATTCCATTGTTTAATTTCATCCTCATTGGTATATTTATTCAATTGTTAGTTGTGATCAGTTCACGAAATTCCACCTAATGTTTTTTTTAGTTTTGTTTCTAGTTATTTGAATCGCTCTTTAGTTATAAACAATTAATCATTCATCTTTTAATTTTATTTTAATATAAATGGAGACGATTCTATTTATCACTATTGCGAATTGTTTTCATTATAATATTATAAGAAAATATGTATTTATAGTAGGAGATAATTTACTAACTGTTTGGGGTAGTGGAGGATTAAAAGTAGTGGTTGGAATGCATCTACAACATTTTGCAAACATGCATTCAAGCTATACCAAAATGTTATAAAAAAATCTTGTTGAAGCTCATACTTACAATTAAGAATAATTTTCATTATGTGTTTAATCCAAAATATTTTGTTTTGTTATCATCAAAATCAACACCATAAGGTGCGAAACCTTATAGGTAATATAATAAATAATTTATAAACATATATTAAATGGGTCTTATTGGTTGGAAGTGCTCAAAATTATGAAGTTCGAATTGAGTCAACTCAACATTAACTTGTCGATTAAGTGTTTGCTTGATATTGTGTTTCAAATAATTTTTAAGTTAGTGTTACAACTAAATATTATTAGTATTGATTATCCGTTTTTTTTCAGCTGTTTTCTTATAACTTTAGATGTCGGAGAAAAGCTCCAATTTGAAGCTAGCTTAGCTTAGCTTAGCTATTTTATTATTTTTCTTCACAATTTTCATAAAATACGATATTGTATGCATAGTTATCAGAACCGGACCGATTCGATGGTCAGACTAGTAAAATCGCGACACAAAGAGATTTTCAATTCGATTCAGCTATCTGATCGGATATGCATGCGTCGAAAAAAAATCTGTCGACCCTGTCGGTTTTTACACAACCAACAACCCGGCCAGTTCACTGTCAACCTAGCTGGGTCAATGCCACAATCAAAACAATGTCGTTTAAGGAGAAAGGAACGGCGTTGTTTTGTGCTTCTTCTCCAAAACGATGTCGTTTTGGTTATTTGATTTTTTTAAAAATAAAAATATGGAAATTTTGATGGGTCGGGCCATCAGAATATGAAAATTTACCGGTTCAATCCGATTCAATTATCTAAGATTGAACGGTTCGATGTGTGAACGGTTTAAAACGGTCCAATGGGTCAATCCGATCGAACCCGATCAAACCCAATTGAACCATTAAATTTTCATGTCCGGTTCGGTTCTGATAACATTGATTGTATGTATTATTTTCTATTTTCTATTTTCTATTAAAATTATCTTTAAAATATCTTCTTTTTAAAAAAAAATAACATTTTATGAATATATGCTAACAAAACAGTTTTCCAGCTTCTTTTGGTTCTTCTTTTACCACGATTTTTTTTAATTCACGAAAAATTAAATAGATACATGAGGTTGACCGGTGAAAAAATTATACAACTTTTATGTGAGTCTTGAACATAATTACTCCCTTGATTGATTTGAAGAAAAAAGTTTTTAAAAGATTGTCTAATTACAATTTTCAAGACAACGGTTGGAAATTCTGAGTAATTATTCATAAATTTTTTTTTTCATTGATTAATATAAAGAGTAATTATAAAGTAATTAAAGTTTCTTCATTTTTAGAAAATCGTTAATCTTTTATTAAAAAAGTTCTTAATTAATTTAATATTATAAAATATAAGAGCGAGTATACTATAGCGAATAGAGCAAGCAACACGGGTAAAGTTCAACAGTTTCGGACTTTGGTTTCATTATGTCACCAATGCGAACAAAACAAATGAAACTGTCTTAGTCTGTGTGGTATGGGATGTCCCATGTCTACATGAATGTTGAAAAATTAAAACGCAAACAATGACTTTTCTTTTTAGAAAGATTGCCTACACCATTATCATTCTAATGCTCTAAAGCTAATAGTGATAAATTCATCCTAAGCTAAGACAATAGTAAAAAATATCCCAAGCGTGCTCACCTGTTTTGTCGTTTATGCAGGGTAAATGAATATATATATATCGAGAGAAAAAATCTTCAATACACCAGAAATACCGTATTTTTTTCTTTTTCGTAACTTTAAATATCAATAAATGCTGTAAATTTTATAGCATAGGTACTTCATGTTACAAATTCTTATTAAGCATTGGATAACAAATTCTTGGCAAACGTTTCTTCCTTTGTTGGACTATTTTTTACTATTGGACGAATTTTTCATTTTTGAAATCGCTAAATGGGGCGGCTACCTAGATAAGTTCGTTGTTTTTTTTAAAAAGATAAGTGGGCTTATAACAAGTGTAAGTATATATGCACAACTGATTTATGATAAGTTAGATAATTACTTAATCAACTTCTTAGACTTGTTGTGCCCTTTTGTTTATTACGTTTGTTAGAAGTTGACATATTTGTGTTGCATTGTTACTACGTGATGCTATAATTTATTAACGCTTATAGTTTAAAAGCTTACAATATTAATCCTGTATTTTGATTTCTCTGTTTTTTTTTTGTCATGTTCTCATGAATTTAATAAAATTACTCCTCTGTTTATTAAAAATAAATAAAAATATTAACCCTGTATTTTTTTGAAAGTTACAATTTTAACATTTATAATAGTTTAAAATTTTAAATAAAATAGTAAAAAATAGAAAAACTCATGAAATTTGGTCAAAAAATGTAACAAATATAGTAGAATATAAGATAGAGAAAAAAATAGTTTAAATTTTATTTACAGTTTCTTATAAAATTTGTTCTTTTTATTTTTAAAATATTTTTCATTGTTTTTTGTTCAACTTTTCAGTGGAGTAGACACTCCCATATATGTTATATTTTCTATCGAGTTTGCATATATTTTTTGAATCTTTTTACAATTTTTTTGATTTTTTTAAGTATTACAAATGTTAAAATTACAACTTTCAGGAGACTATAGAATTTATACTACATGATTTTAAATTATAGGGTTTAAATTATCGGATTTTTTATGTAGTTTACCCCCAAAAAAAATAACTTGATTTTTCATATTTTAGTATTTCAAGTTTATCTTTAATTTTTTATCAATAAGATATAATAGTAAATTCTCTAAATAAATAAATAAATAACCCCTAATTTTTAAAGTGGAAAAGAGAAAGAAAATAAATTTTTTATTTCATTTCCCCCTTTCAATCCCTTTATTTTGCTTCGTTAAATTAATGCAATACTATATATCAGTGTTTTTGGAACCGGACCGGATAGCGAACCGGAAATGAAAATTTCATTGTTCGATCGGGTTCAACCGGAAAAAATCGAATTGAACCATTGGACCATTTTGAACCGGACACATATCGAACCGTTCAATCTTACATAATTTAACCGGATTAAACCGGCTGGTTTTTAAATTCTGATGGGTTGACCCATGCATGTAATGGGCCGGCCCATCAAATTTTCAAAATAAAAAATAAAAAATAACCAAAACCAAAACGGCACCGTTATAGGCACATAAATTTTTCCATTTTTTTTAAAAAATAATATTAAAAAATCAAAACGACGCCGTTTTGGATTTTGGGTTCAAAACGGCGCCGTTTTGCATTGAACCAGCCGGGTTGCTATCGAACCGACCTGTTCGCCGGTTGTCAAAAAACCGGCCGGTTCGATCGGTCAAACCCGGATCAAATGCATTTCGGTCCGATAGGCCGAATCAGACCGGAAACTCAAAAAATCCTGTTGAATCGGACCGAACCGACCAGTCTAGTCCAGTTCCAAAAACACTGCTATATATACTCCCTCCATTCCATATACAATATTGTTTAAGAGTGGGAAAAAAATTGTATGTCGTTTTATAACTTTTACGTCATTTGTAAATTTTGCTATTTTTTAATAAAAAAGTTATAATGCCAATTGACCAATTTTTAGTATTAAAAACTAAAGTTATTTAATATGGAAGAGAGATATAGTTATTTAATATAAAAAATACTTTAAAAATGGAATGAAGGGAGTAGCTTTAAAGAAATTAAAACTGAGTTGTTTTTTTGAGAAATAAATCATAAACTAGAGGATTAGAACTCTAAACTTAAGTGTCATATATACTTTACAAAAAGTATCGCCAGATTATAATTAAGGTCATTTATTCAGCTTGAGTGAGGTTAAGTCTAATAAAAAAAAAAATTATACATCTTATACTATTAAACTTTTAAGGGCACTCAATTTTATATCGGTATCATAATCTTACCCCAATTTTTTATCTAATCTTAAAATAACACATAACTTTTGTTTAATTTTTAATCGTGATCCGAAAAATGTTGCCAATATGAGTTAAACTTAACATAAAAGTTAAGAGTTTAAGTGTCAAATTGGATAATGGGTAAGAAATTAAAGCTCAACGTGCTAAAGAAAGGGGGAAATCGGGCGTCATTTTGAAATTAAGTAAAAATTAAGGGCAAGATTGGACAACACATCAAATTAAGTGCCCAAATGACTTTTGCCGACTTTTGAAAGAAAAAGAAGAAAAATGTGAGCTGCCTTTTGCAAATGATGAGTGGATCTTCTTTGGAGGTTTCATCCAAAACAATTTTTGTACTAATATTTTAAACTTGTGATGCATATTAAAACTTGTTTCAAAAGCAATTATTTTAATATATAATACATCAAAAAAAGATGCCCATAAATTTTGTGTATTTAAACCCCGAAACCCCCTCAACAACCTTCACCAATAATCCATCCTCCAAAATTTCTTACAAAGAGAAATATGGTCATGTCCTCCTCCTACCACCCCATCGATGCCACCGCCGTAAGCAGCGCTGTCATCGCTGTGGACTGCCAAAAGCAAGTTCGCTCATGGAGTCTCCTCCGCTCCCTCATAGCGCTCCTCATCCCCAACTGCAACTGCACCTCCGTCCACGCTGACGACCACCACCACCACCAAGACCAATCCACACTACTGCACTCCTCCAGGTCTCTGATGACGACCATCTCCTCCACCACCACCGTCACCGGCACCCTCTTCGGCTTCCGCCGTGGAAAAGCATACTTCTGCATCCAATTACCAACTACGACTTCCAGACCCTCCTCCCCCATCACCAGCACAACCCCAATCCTCCTCCTTGAACTGGCACTTCCAACGACAGTCCTGGCTAAGGAAATGAAGACCGGAGTTCTGCGGATAGCGTTGGAAAGTTATGGTGGCGTGTCGTCTTCTTCTTCATCTCCCGATAAGCTTTTGTCGGTGCCGGTGTGGAGTATGTACTGTAATGGGAAGAAGGTTGGGTATGCGGTGAAGCGGAGGCCAAGGGAGTGGGAAATGGATGCATTGAGGGCGATGGAATCGGTGGTGGGAACAGGGGCAGCCGGAGCTGAGATTATTACTGCTGGCCGGAAAGATACCGGAAAGGAAGAAGATGATGAGATAATGTTTCTTAGGGCAAATTTTGAGAGAGTTAAAGCAGATGAAGCTGAATCTTTTCACCTGATAGAACCAGATCAGGGCAGCAGAATCAATATGGGTCAAGAGCTTAGTATCTTTTTTTTCCGCTCCAGATGATCATAGACCCATGAAGCGCGCGCAGTCCATGTACAGGGATCGGTGACTTTTATTTCTAATATCTACAGTAGATCTATATATCAGTATGTATGATAAATCAAGTCGAGCTTACCGTTTTTTTTAATTAATCCTGTTTTTTAGCTGTGCTTGGTAAGCATAGCTTTAATTGAAATTGGCTCACCACCAACAAATGGTTGGTTAGTTCGATTTTTCATTATGGAGTAATTAACTGTTTGGAGTACTGGACTCAAGATTCAATTAAATTTGATGAAACTTTGCTTCTATTAACTTGTTTACCATAGCTAGTTAGTTAGCTACCACAACAATTGCTTCTTTGTTTTCTGTCTTCTTAATCATGCGTAGATTAGGCTTTTCATTGATGATGAAACGCAATAGGTATATATATGTTTTTAAAACCATGCCAGAAGAATTGCATATTTTTAGAGGTGTGAAAACATTCGAACAGGATCACTCGATGGAATAAAAAACAATTATAACAAAAATAGTCATTTAAATTCATTCTTATTTGCTAATGTTTTTTTCCCTTTTCCCGAAAGGATTGAGCTCTTCTAATTTTTGTTTGAACATGATCAGTCATATTAGAAAAATTTGAACCGTTCAATAAAATTGGACGGATGAGATTAAAAATTCAAGTCATTAATGAGTTGACCATTTATTGAATTTTATTGACTGTTCAACTCATTAATGATTTGAATTTTTAATCTCATCCATCCAATTTTATTGAACGGTTCAGATAAGTCATGTTCAAGTGAAAATTAGAGGAGCCGGATTAATCAAATACTACCTGTTTTCTAGTTCTTACTCTCTTAATTATGATGTTACGTGGAATTCAACGTTGTAATCTCTAATCAGGCCTCCATGAAAATTACCCAAAGTACCGAACCCAACCTAGCCATGCAACCCATAAAATTAAAGCCCAGTGAACTTAAGGCCCAAAAGGAGGCGTTATTCTTAACTCAGACCTTCCCCATCTGTCATCAAAAAATCATCTTCCATTTTCCTCCCAAATTAAATACAGACTAATTCGTTAGAATATTGTGGAAACCTAGCTAGGAAAATACTGACTAATTAATGGGAATTAAATTATTAAATTCTTGACGATCACTTCAGCACACGAGTTAGTATATCAATTTTCTAAGAGTATAAAATCCAAAATAATAAAAACCTTGATAAATATTTAATTATTTAATTTTGTTCGAATATAAAGTCTAAAATATCATTTAATTTTTTTTTTATCATCAATGGAGTTTTCTTTTTTATCCTGAAGTCGGTTCGAAGTCTAATTAGGGCTCGGGTGAACCGGGTTTTGTTTGAGTCAGGAGAGCGCGCAAGTTTCAACTGACTTTTGCGCTCTCACAGCACCTGCACACCTAACGGTCATTTGAATGTCTGGTAGCTGAAGTTGCAGAAACCAAACAGATAGTAATAAACTTTAAAAAAAGTTGCAAATTAATTTTTTCTTCTTCTAGAAAGAATCAATAGTAATCTCGTGTCTCTTTCCTTTTACCTTCTCCATTGAAGTATAATATCAACCACTTTTAACAAGCAATGCAGAAATCTTCTTCTCCAGCTTTTCATAATTATCTCTGCAGCTCTAAGTCCATATCTCATAATTACCTCTTAACAGCTAATACCATCACTTTCCACTTATGGGTTTTTCTAAAATCTTATCGATCTTCTCCGCAACCAACAAATCTGGTGAATTCAACTCCCTTCCTTGTCACAATCATGTTCGGGAAAACCTCGTCAAGGATCCTGGGAAGGATGAAGGGTTCCCCAAATCTGTCCTTAAATACTTTCGCCGCCTTTTGTCTGGAAGTTAGTTCTTGATTGATCTTTCCTTTTTCTTGAGTTTGGTTCGGTTTATTATCGGATTTTTAGTTGTTGTGTTTTCTTTTTGTGCGTAGAAAAAATTGATGTGGGGTCAAGGACCGAGGAAGAAGAGAAGGTGTATTCTTGGCTATATCCCTTGTCGAAATCGAATAAAGATTTGGTTTTTGAGTATGTTAGATCAACAGAAAGGGGTGAGTATGGTTCTTTTTTATCCCTTGTTTTTTGTTCTGTAAAACTTTTAGAATTTATGAAAATTTAAAGTTGCTGATGGTTTTGATTTGATCTGCAGGTTTGAGCTTCAATGAAGCTGACAGGAGATTGAAAGAAAATGGCCTGAATGTTCCTATCGAATATACTTTTCCGAGATGGTGGAACCTTCTGTGGAATGCTTTCTTTCATCCTTTCAATATAATCTTGATTGTAGTTTCAGCACTTTCCTATATAACCAGTGACAGTCCAAATGGATGCATCATGCTTGTTCTGGTTTTTATTAGCGTCAGTCTCCGATTCTATCAGGTTTTTCCTATTTGCGTTCTTCACTGATTATTCAATTCTATCAGGCATTCTCTTTCACTAATTTTCGCTTGCGCACTTCAGGAATATGGTAGCTCAAAAGCTGCCATGAAACTCTCTGAGCTCGTTAGATGTCCGGTTAAAGTTCAACGATGTGCAGGCAGAGTTGTGCAGACAGAACTAATAGTTCAAGTTGATCAACGAGGTATTGTTCCCGGGGACATTGTCATTTTCGAACCTGGTGACCTTTTCCCGGGAGATGTCAGAGTACTATCTTCAAAGAACCTTGTTGTCAAGTATAGATTCTATACAACTTTCCGTGCTCGTTACAATTTTTCTTTTCAGATAAAGTACATTATAACAATATCGAACAGTCAATCCTCGTTAACAGATGAATCCTGGACAACGGACAAAACAGCTGATATTAATGATGATCAGAACACTCCTATACTAGAGCTGAAGAACATATGCTTCATGGTAGGAAATGATCACTATTCCTGCTATTTCTATTTTCCAGATTGTAATGAGAAAAGTACTAAATATATGGTTTTTTTTAACACATCTTTCAGGGCACAAATGTGGTATCAGGAAGTGGGATTGGTTTAGTTATTTCTACAGGATCCAAGACTTACATGAGCAGCATGTTTTCAACTATAGGCAAGAAAAACCTGCCAGATAGTTTCGAGAACGGCATTCGTTCCATATCTTATGTGCTCATCAGTGTTATGCTGGTTGTAATGACCATCATAATTCTGGCTGATTACTTCAAATCGAAAGATCTGAGCGAAAGCATCCTTTTCGGCCTCTCGGTTGCTTGTGCACTGACTCCTAACATCCTTCCCCTTATTGTCAACACAAGCCTTGCAAAGGGAGCACTTGCCATGGCAAGAGACAGATGTATAGTCAAAAGCCTAGCTACTATACAATATATGGGATCGATGTAAGCTCACATTAAACTCCGATCAGAACTCAGGAGATTTTAAGTTTTTTGAAGCAATGGTAAGCTGCAAAATCTTTGGATATGTATCTACTATTTATATGCTTCCTCTTTTCCTTTGATACAGGGATATTCTGTGCATTGACAAAACCGGTACGCTTACTATGAACCATGCAATTGTTGTAAGTCATCTTGACAGCTGGGGATTAACAAAAGAGAAGGTTTTGCGCTTCGCCTTCCTCAATTCTTACTTCAAGACAGATCAAAAGTATCCATTAGATGATGCAATATCGGCGCATGTATACACGAACGGATACAGATTCCAACCATCCAAGTGGAGTATAGTAGATGAGATCCCTTTTGACTTTGTCCGAAGAAGAGTATCAGTGATCCTAGAAACCGACTTATTAAATGCAGAAGGCAGAAAAAGCCGGGTGGTTGATAGGATCATGGTGAGCAAGGGAGCATTAGAAGAAGTATTAAAGGTGTGTTCTTTTATAGACAATGTTGATGGAAATTCAACCAAGATCTTATCTTCAGAAGACTATCAAAGAATTCTACTCATGGCAGAAGAAATAAGTAACCAGGGCTTAAGAGCTATAGGAGTTGCTGTAAAAAGACTAGAAACGGTATGTCTGAGTCTCTCTTATCTTGCTACTTCTTTTTCAGGTCTTGAATTGTTATATTGCATTACTTCTTACCTGTAATGTTGCAGCAGAGAGGAAATCCAGTCATGGCCGAGACTGACATCGAATCGGACATGATCTTCGTTGGTGTAATAACATTTTTTGATCCACCAAAGGACTCAGCGAAGCAAGCTCTATGGAGGCTGGCAGAGAAGGGAGTAAAGGCAAAAGTATTAACAGGTGATTCCTTATCCCTGGCCATAAGAATCTGCAAAGAACTTGGCATTAGAACCACTCATGTAACTACAGGACCAGACCTCGAACTACTCAATCAGGAATCCTTTCACGAGACGGTTAAAAGGGCAACAGTGCTTGCTCGACTTACCCCTACTCAGAAACTTCGAGTGGTGAAATCACTGCAGACAGTTGGTGATCACGTAGTAGGGTTCCTCGGAGACGGAGTAAATGATTCACTTGCGATCGATGCAGCCGATGTAGGTATCTCCGTGGACTCAGGTGCCTCAGTTGCGAAAGATTTTGCTGGCATTGTCTTACTGGAGAAAGATCTCAATGTCCTTCTCGCTGGCGTTGAGCACGGTCACCTTACCTTAGGTAACACCATGAAGTACATAAAAATGTCGGTTGTTGCTAATATAGGAAGTGTTCTGTCACTCCTGATTGCAACTCTGCTGCTACAATTCGAGCCGTTGTCTCCAAAACAACTCGACACAAACCTTCATATACACACTAGGCCAAGTCGCGATCCCGTGGGACAAGATGGAAGAAGATTATGTGAAAACTCCACGTAAATGGCCTTATGGAAGACTTGCCTCTCTTCATTCTATGGAATTTCCCTGTCTGCACTTTTTGTGATCTGGCTAACCTTTTCTTCCTTTGGGCATACTATAGTGATTACCAAAAATTAGGGATTCCATTGTTCCAATCTGCTTGGTTTGTTGAAGGATTGCTCATGCAAACACTGGTTTTCCACTTGATCCGGACCGAGAAGATCCCTTTCGTCCAGGAAGTTGCCTCATGGCCTGTAATCTGTTCAACAGTTGTGATTTCTGCAATTGGAATTGGAATCCCATTTAGGGTCTGTTTGGCGTTCCGGTTCTGGTCCGAAAAGTGCTTTGAATAAAAGTGCTGTGGAAAAAACACTTTTGCGCAAAGCAGTGTGTTGTTTGGTAAACATTTTTTAAAAGTGCTGTGGGAAACGAGAAGTTGTTTTTGGTGTTGGTAAAACTATAAAAGTGAAAGAGTTGGAGTATAAAACCCATTTTTAAAAAATTAATAAAAATAGGAAAAGTGGGTCTAGAATTACTTATCTCGAGATGGAGATTTTATTGTGATAGTTTTTAATTTATTTTATGCATTATATAAAGTAAAAAAAAAGAAATTAAAAAAAAAGAAAAAAAAAAAGGAGGAGAGAGGGTGTAAAACGCAGCTGCCTGCGCAGCTGCGTTGCCCACTGCACCATTTTGTGCAGTGGGATAAGGAGGGGACCCAGTGCAAATTTTAGTAGAGTTTTTCCAAAAGCTCTATTGGAAAGGTGTTTACCAAACACCTTTCCTAGCTTTGGGGTTGGGCAAAATACTTTTCCCCACCTCAACCCCAACCCCAAACACTACCTTACACCAGTAGGGAAAGTTATGGGATTCGTCCATCTGCCAATTTCATATTTTGGGTTCTTGGTTGTGTTATTTGTAGGGTACTTTACACTTGGCCAACTGGCCAAGAAGGTTTACCTTTTGATTTACAAAAAATGGCTTTAGAGAAACAGTAAAGAGCGGTGCAAAACAGAAATTTAGGGACAAAAAAGAAAGTTTTGTATATTATTGATAGGCATAGCAAATGCAAATGTTTTTACAGGATCATCTAATTTTTCTTTGAACATTCACTTCTCTGATATTCTTATTGAACCTGCACATATTTTAAACAAACGAATGGAATGCTGCGCACCAATGAACATGTAAGAATGGAAAAAGAAAAGACGGTAGAAGAATCTCCTTTCAACTCTTGTGCTACATCATTGTACAAGGTGCAGAAAGAACCACGCAGAGAACGAACCGAACAATACAAAACTGTTGAAAATTTGCTTGGTTGGTGAATTGCCTGCACAAATACATTCCATAGACGATCAGACAACTGAATTATACACAAGATGGGAGCAAACGAGATGCATGATACAAAGTTGCATGTATGCTCTTTCGTTTTTTCAGAAAGGAAATGTAGAAAATGAGTTAGATGAAAGTATTTACTTAGTTGGAGGTAATTGTTCCTAATATTCCATTCAAAATCCCAGTGTTTTCTGTCATTTTTCAGCGTCCAATAAGCCCACCCGAAGGAAGCTGCATTATACACCTCAAGCTGAGCTCTCCCAAAGTTTTGATAATCTGTCTGAGATCCATCGGTCACATTCCACTCGTTCACCCATTCCCCTGAAACCAAGAATTCAGCTACAACTGTTACTCAAATTAAGATACAAAAAGAGAGATTTACATTGAAACTGAACAGTGTCTCAGTAATGTCTCTCTTATCCTTCAATCATGTGAACTTAGAGAGGAACAATTCTAAAAAAAAATCAAGAACTGAACGGATCCTTACCAATAAAAACAAGGGGCCCATTGGCACTGTTCAGAGACTGTAGCTGGCTTTCCCTACTCTTGTATATAAATTGAATATTATCTACACTGCTCATGTTAACAAAGAAAGTGTCGAAGAGATTGTAGTAATGCAAATCCAAGACAATGTGGTGAGCCCCAATATTAGCCTCGAAAAGCTCAATTGGATCAGCATTGCCGATTCTTTGACAGATAATGACATATGCTGTAGGTGAGTACTTTCGAACAATTTGGTAACCTTGTGTGTAATACGAAAGTAAAACTTCCAAGGGAACAGCGGCCGCTGATGGTTCATTCAGAAGTTCAATTCCAAGAAATGCAGGATGTCTTGCATATCTGCAAAATGGATCATTCATGTAAAAATTCTTCATCTATGAACAGAGTATGCCGGTTGTGCTTCATGAAGTAGTTTAAACCTACCTTGAAGCTAAAAAGTCAATAACAGTCAGTGTTTGTGAGATGTAATCTGGAGAAGTGGGCCAGTCTACTGAACCATCTCTACTAGAACTGTGTTCCATTCCATTTTGGGAACCAGGAGCCGCATGAAGATCGATTATACATTTTATGTCGAAGGCTCTACACAAGATTTAATATGGATATAAGAAGATATGAAGTTCAAAGTAAGCAGTCTGAAAGTAAAACAGGTGAAGTGCTACCTACTGAGCCAATTCAAATGCATCATCTAGAGCTTCCAAGGACCCCGCAACGTATGGAGGTGGAGGATCAGGATCGAAAGCAATCCACCAGCCAACAGGGATCCTCACAGTATTAATCCCGTGTCTTGACAGAAAATTGAAATCGTCTATGGTGACAAAAGTATTTCTATGTTTCTGCAGTTATAGAAGGGGGAAAATCTCATATATTAACAGAAAAAAACAAAGTAAACCTAACAGCATTATTTGAAGTCTTGTATAGCCACTGCTGGATAAAATTTATCTATTTTACCTTAAGAACCTCTTTTGCTCGACTAGGTCCATATCCATTTGTTAGCTGGTAATCCCCATGCAAGTTGTTCGCTAAAATAATCATCTCAAATGTTGCCTTGTTATCGTCCCATCCTGGTTTCCCTGGATAGTCTGCTGTGAGCTGATTTCCTGCTGTAGCCTAAAAGATAAAGTATGTGCTGTCATGAAAAATTATCAATACCTTAGCATCATATTAGAAGGATATTAAACAATTAGCAATGTGGAGTCGATAGATCCTTAAGTGATTCACTATTGACAATAAAACATCCTGCTGTATTATGGCTAAATCGATAATGTTCCACAAGGAAAACCTGAGCACCCATTTTGAGCCCCATAGGAGGACAAAGAAAAAAGGAAGAAGAAGAGTCCTGATCTAAAGTATAGTTGAAACCTTCCGTTTGCATTCGCAACTACCGCCAGTAAGCAACAAAGTAGGTGTTTGCATATCCCTATTTCTTTTCTTCTTTTTTCCGAAATCAGAGCAAATATGAAAAATTATACCTGCAGGTAAGCCCCATTAGCAAGTTTTATGTGAACTCTATCGTCGCTACTTCTTTCAAAATAAAACGTTTCCCCTGCTGAAGATGAGTTTTCTGTAGCAGAGATGGCGCACCCTTGACCATCACATGATAGAAACTGGCCTTGATAGGTGCGGAGCAGAAATTCATAAGTAGAAACTCTCCACAACTGCAGGGTAAGAAACCAGTAAAATAAGCTGTAACTGATCATCAAACAATTTAATATTATGTTAACCTAAACTGCACTAATAAGATAGGTGCCAGACAGCAAAAACTAACTACTTCACATGATTGCATTGCTTAGGAGCTTGAAATGTCTAAGATATCATTTCCAAACAGTTATCTTATTAATCCAATTTGACAAATCAGATTCAAACAACAAAAAGATGCCACATTTAACGTTATTTCAATCATAAAGAAAACTTTCAGAACACACTTTTTTAGTATTCTGAACTGCATTCATCTGATCAAATAATGAAATCGTTGACTTTATATGATTTATTTAGATTGTGTGTTTAGAAAATTGAATTGATTAGGAGTGCTAAAATGCATTAATTACATCAGCCACAATGCAGCAACAAGGACAAACAAAGCATTAAGAGTAATCATAAGGAATGGAAAATACTTTAAAAGGCAAAGTAGGTTTTTCATTCTGTACAAAAGATGTATCAAGTAATTGGTTAGGCATCTCACTCTGAAGGTCTCCCACGAGGAAGCAACATCCCTATCTACGGCAACACCTAGACCACCCCCGTTCTCTGCAGACGCATACTTCTGCAAAGTCACCGACTTAAATTGGACCTCTGTGCCATCCTACATTTCAACATTTGCCAATGGATTAGAGCCACCCTGATCACAGAAAAACATAAACAAAACATAGGAAAATCAACAGAATTTGAGAAGAAAAAACTCACAAGCATGTCTCCGTTGGGAATGCCATCGAACAGTGAAGGCTTGATCCAACCTTCCACAACCAGCCAACCACCCAAATTCACTGCTCTAACTTTAGAATCTCCTCTTACTCCTTCCACTTTTAAGTTTTAACCAAGCAACACAAAGGAAGCACAACCAACTGCACTTAGCTCATATCATATCATAACATCCTTAAACGTACAGAACATTGAAAACAAGGATCCAAGAAAAATGAGACACAAGCTCACCTGAGTATACACCCGAGAAGATAGCCCAACAAGTCAATGAAAAAGCAAATACCCATTTGCTAAAAACAAGTTCCATGAAGAATGCAGGCCACAGGCCACTAAGGCATCAATAAAGCAAAAATATAGCATCCATCTGCAACAACAAAGCAATGAAGAGTAAACCCAACAAAAGAAAAGGTCGCTAGAAAAAAAGCCACTTGGGAGAGAATCTCAATAATCATTTCCTTATCACTGAGTTCTACCAAAATTCAACACTCTAAACAAGCATGGCATCATTACCTGGGATTGCCTTCTCTTTTGTTTAAAGTATCAGCTGTTACATTTTAGTGAGATACTTTTGGAGTTAAGAAGGTTAAGACAAAAGCAAAGCCTATAAAATAAGAGAGGAAGAAAAGAACCTCTTTCTAGATATGTGAAGGAATATAATAAGAAAAAGAATAGGAAAAAGGTGGCGGTGCTTACTTTGCTTGGAGATTTGGAGGTTTGGTAAATTTTGGTTGGATGATGCGTGATGAAAGGTAAAAGAAGGTTTTAACAAGGAAAGATTGTTGCTTTTTTAATTAGGGGGAATAAAAATCGATCAATCAAGGAAAAGGGTGAAGAAAAGTGGAAAAGTTGTGGTGGAAGGAACTACCTACCTTATCTTAGGATGTCTGAAATGATACTGTCCTGTTTGTTCCATCTTGTAATGGATCATCAACTTCCTTGTCATCTTCCTCACTGGGCAAACGTTTACATTTAGGATTAGAAACTAGAAAGTATACTCTATAACCCGTTTTTTAAACTAGAAAGTGGTCCTGTTTCATCCCACATCTAACAACTGGGTCTAGGCGGGTAAGACATTCCGGTGAAAATTTCAATAACTCCGTTGGTTTTATGATTTATCATCTGTGTGATCCTACGCAGGTCGAGTTTGTGACTCGTTCCGTATAACCTTTTCCAAATCCGACAAGACTTAGGTTAAACTTCAGTATAGCAGATGTACCACACCTCAATGGCGTGTCAAAAGTTGATATTTCATTCTGATAAAAGTTACAGTGTGAAATGATAAAAGTGCAAACTTCCAGCCAGTAAAGGTGCAAGTAACACAACATGGAAATCCATGACTCATGAGGACTTCAGTTTGTGACATTTCAAGTTTTAGTTTAGAATCTCAAGTTTTTTTCCCTTTGCTGTTTGTATGTGGTCTCTTATTTACCAACAGCTGATGTGAATAGAAAGGGCACTATTCGCCATTACAAGCCGCTGCTTCATGCCAGTTTCAATCTATTAGACATAGGAGCCATTTGTTACCTGGCAACCACCCACCATTCTTGATCTCCCAAATTTACATCAAGCAAAGGAGCAAGACCAACAATTGCTTATATTGTCTTAGCCTCGTAAACTCATGTGGATTGTCTCAAGAGATCCAGAACATCCTGAATTGTTCACATACGAACATCATGGTTATTACTGTGAAGTGTTCCATGAGTATATCAAAATTGGAGAGCAAGGGCAGTGCATTTAAGCATCATATGATCTTTTCAGCCTGTGTAAAGTTTTCCAACAATTATCGTCACTAAAATATAATCGGCAACAATGGATTTTCTAGTCAATTCTCAAGAAATGACACAATAACCCGCAAAAGTACCAATTCGATCCCAAAAAAAAAAAACAATCTTCAAGCAATGACACACAACACCTGCACAACTAGGACAATGCTCTTGAAAGCTCAACTAAATGCATAGGCACATGCTGTTCAATTATGTGCAATACAGCCATTGACCATTGTAAGCCTCGACTATCTTCAACAGAAATGTAATGGAAAAATAAAACAAGCAAATTGAAAATCAGAAGAAAAATCAAATTACTTTGCGGGCATAAAGCCATAAACACACCAAAAGCAGCAAACATCTGAAATCCAAAAGGAACTGTTTTTTGCAAAAAAGGAAGATGAAATAAATGTAGTTGCTGGCAAGACGGTGAAACCACAATTCAATTTTTCACCATAAAAATGCCATCAACAGAGATCTACTCTCGGTGAACTTACTGACCATTCACACAATAAAACAATAGTCATAAATTGGCTATAAGTATGTGATTGGCTAATTGGCCACCTTGTACTAAACAAACAAACAAACCCTAAAAACAAAAACCGATTTTTATTTTGATATTGGACACATGGAATGTGCAGACAGAACCAGAAGGAACTCATCTGTAGCGACCAAAAGAGACCAACATAAAGGAGGCTCCTCCTCTCGCTCTACCTGCAGCAGCGGCCGGTGTCTCATGATCTCCATTCATCTTTTGCTCCGCCAATTTAAATTAATAGGTGTCCAAGTTTAACCTAACTCGTTAACTCGGGTAACTCGCAAACAACTCACCTGTACTTAGAGCCGTCGTCCGCCGGACGAGCATCTAAAGTTGGGCCTTTCATTTTAAAACCCAATCAGTGGGGCTGGCCCAGCGAAAATATATAGTAAGATTTATTTAAAATTAGTTTATAGCAGTTTATTTTATTAGTATAAACTAAATATTATTTTTTTTAATCTCTCTTTTTTTTTGTTTCTAAATTTTACTTGATTAGTTTTAATTATTTTTAGATGATGCTTTAATATATATTATTATTTTCTATAGAAAAATCAAAAAAATTAAAGAGTGTGTCCAACTCAAAATTCAATAGGTATAGATTGATGTCGAAATAATAAGTGAATCTCCTAACTCACGAGTAAGTTATTATCTCGGCTAATATAACCCCAAACATATTGAATAAATAAATAATTAACTGGAAAATTTTAAAAAAAATTAATTGTGGTTGAATTATATTGAATTGTGAATAATGTTAGAGATATTTACCCATTTAAATAGAAAATAGTCCTTTTTTAATATATATTTTAGCTCCATTCCTATTTGGAAGGGTATCCATTTTTAGTTTAAAGTAACGCCACAAAATAATTTCATATTTATTATTATTATTCTTTTATGAACAATAAAATTAAGAGAAGTTGGTCAATAAATTAGTTATTTAATAGTATTTTCTACAAAATAAAAAATAAAAATTAGATCTTAAGTTTTAAATCCTTTCCTTGCAATTCGTACGTGCTATTTAACCCAATCTATATATATATATATATATATGAAAATTGAAAGTGAAAAAGTGTCTTATTATGGTGATGTCATGTCAGCAAGTGGAGCTATATGACGAATAAAAAAAAATTATAACATTATAATATGGAATATGATAAGTCAATTTAAATATGTAAGTTAAAAAATATTTGAGTTGCACTACTAAATTGAATTAATTTAAAATTAATTCATTTATTTATCTAGAGTTATGATAAAGAATATGAAAAGTCACATAATTTTATATATAAGTGTTAACAAATCTCTCATTTTATTTACAAATGATCATTGAATATGGTGTTCATAAAAACTAAGGTTAGTTTCAACTTCAATTGGGTTAATTTTTTTGTTTGTTTTTGTTTTTTATTGTCTGGATATTTATTTTATTTCTTCCCATCATGACTCTTTGGACAAATCAGATGCTAATGAAATCATTTTTTGAAATAAATTATTTGTAAAATAAAGATAAAATTTTTATTAATCTTTGAGTTAATTTGATGAAGAGATATTTGATTATCACTTGGATACATCTCTAATACACTTAATTAAGTTTTTTAATATTGAATTTTCCTAATGTATTCTTTTTCGAGTGAAATAATAAGTTTTGTCACTTGCGCAGTTTATGAGATCGGCCTTGCAACATTTGCATCCCTACCAAAACTCCTCATGTACGTATTTTATTTATTTTTTTACATAACAAGTTTCAACTTTCCGATACTTCTTTATATCTTTGCTTATATGATAATTAAATCCACTATGTATATTAGTGTTTTGTTTGCAGAAGTGGTTCTTCAAACCATATGAAACACTGAAGTGATGCAAATTTTTTATTTTATATGGTTGTGATCAATTTTTAATTCTTCTAAGGTTGTTAAGAATATAATGCGCAAAGCTTGATTTTCTAAAATTAATAAGATTGATTCTATAATAAAATTGTTTATTCTTCTAATATTTTCTAGAACTTTTTATGAGTAAAATCATTTATATAGAGAATTTAGATACTTTAAATTCCAAAATAAAAGATACTATTTCGGATTTTAAATTTTTTTGAAAAAAGTTAAAATAAATGTTAACTCAATTTTATCATTTGAAAGCATAAAAATATTTTAAAACAAACTTCATAAAACACGACCCCCAAATTTTTTTTTAAAAGAAATAAAATAAAATTTAATCGTCTAAATTTAACTACCTAAAACCAACAAATTAACTAAGAACTGTCATTGATTTTTTTTCCACATAAGCTCACATATAAATGTCAAACTTCAATGGCAATATAAATGTGATTATTAAACATAAATGACTAGAATTTAAAGATTTATAACATTAAAATATAGAATATGAAAAGTTAGAATGTAAATAGTCAATTAAAAATTTATAGGATAAAAAAAATTAAAAAATAGAATAAAAGGAGAACATATGGTAGAGTAATAAAAATAATTGAAAACATGGGGGAAATATAAATTACTACTAAAGTCACACTTCTTGAACAATTTGGATTTTTTTTAGAAAAAAAATAAAGTGTCACGTATATTTAGTCATACTTAAAGAGCTAGGTAATATTTCCTGATAATTGAAGTAAATAAATATTTTTAATGAAGCTTAATTATGTATATAATAATAGGTAAAATATAAAATGTAAGAGAAGAATTAGAGAATTAGAATAGAAATAAGAAATGTTAGAAAAATATAATAATAAATGAACAATGAAGATGAGAAAAATAAATGGGGGAAAATGAACTGCAATCTACGGTAGCAACCTATGCAAATGGGTAAAATAATATTTACTACTAAAGTCATGGTGAAAGAAAAAATAAAATTATGCTATATATTACTAATAAATTTTTTTTGTCAAAATAATTTTTAAAAAGATTAGATCGTCGCTTCAGTTGTCACCTTGACCAATACGATCATGCCATGTCATTGATTATTTATTTTTGCCACATAAGATCACACATAAATGCCAAACTTCAGAGAAAATATAAAAGTATTAAACATAAATTACTAGAATTTAATGATTTATAACATTAGAAAATGGAATATGATAAGTGAGAATGTAAATGGTCAATTAAAAATCTATTGAACAAAGAAAATTAGCAATTGAAAAAATAAAAAAGGAGAACATATGATAAAATAATAAAAATAATTAAAAATATGGGGGAAATATAAATTACTTTTAAATTCATGCTACAAGAATAATTTTAAATATTTTGACGGAAAAAAATAAAGTGTCATAAATTCACTAAATTCTTTTGACAAATAACATATCCATTATAAGAAACAATAATTTTTTCTTACGGACCTATATGGCGATGTCATATCAGCTACCACCTTGACCAATACGATTATGACATGTTATTGATTATTTTATTTTTTGCCACATAAACTCACATATAAATGTCAAAAATAATGAAATACGTACATGAGAAGTTTTAGTAGGGATGCAAATGTTACAATGCATATCTCATAACTTGCGCAAGTGACAAAACTGATTAATTCGCTCGAAAAAGAATTCCTTAGGAAAATTCAATATTAAAAAGCTTAATTAAGTGTATTAGAGATGTATCTAAGTGATATGATTAAAGATATTTAAAAGGCTAGATAACTATTTTTTTATAATTGAGGTAATGAAATATTTTTTAATATAGTATAACCATGTGAATAAATAATAGATAAAAGTAAAAGTAAAAAATGAAAAAAAAACGAGATGAGAAAAATAATAGAAAAAATGATAGTAAACGAACAACAAAGATTAGAGAATAAAATGACAAGAAATGGTTCACGCTATATTGTGAGAAATTATTTATTTTAAATCATAAAATATATATTAACGCTAAAGTTATGTTGCAAAAAAATGTAAAAATAAAAATACTTATATAGCTGAACAATATTATTTAACGAGTTAAAATAATTTGTACAAGTAAAAAATATACTGTAATGGTAAATTCATGTTGTAAGAATAATTTGTACATTTTTTTAAGAAATAAAGAATTAAATAAATGGTAATTAATATATAAAGAATTAAATATTTAATTATTCTAATTGTCGTTATGGAATGTATTTTAATATAACTTAACTATGTGTATAAATAATATTTGGTAAAAGAGTAAGAAAGAGTGGAGAATTAAAGAATTAGGGAAAAAAAATTATAAGAGATGAGATAACTCACACAATTCATGTAATTGATCGAAGTAATAATTTATAAATAATAGAAAAATGCATATTCCACACAAGCATCCTTTTTTTTTTAATAATTGTTAAAATGTAATAAATGTTATAATTATTGATTGAATATGAATATATTTAGAAATATAAATTACTAGAATTTAAAGATTTTAATAAATTAAGTTAGAATGTAAGAAATCAATCAAAAAACTACAATAAAAAAATAAAAAACTAAGTAAACAGGGAAAAACATACGATAAAATAATAAAATAATTGAAAATATGGGGGGAGCCAATTAAAAGCTAAAATACAAAAACAGCAAATAAAGTAAATAGAAAAAAGAAAATAAAGAGAACATACGATAAAATAAATAATAATATAATTGAAAATATAGGAGAAAAATATATATTACTACTAAAGTGGTACCAAGATTTTAAAATAAAATAAAAACTCATACATATGCGTAGTGATACTGAAAGGGTTAGGTAATTATTTTTGTAATAATTGAAGTAACTAAAAATATAGGAGGAAAATATACATATTGCTACCAGAGTCATGATGCGAGAATAATTTTTAATTATCTTTAAAAAATAAAAAGTCATACAAATAGTTAAAGATATTTAAAATATTAGATAATTACTTTTTTTATATTTGAGGTAATGAAATATTTTTAAATATAGTATAACTACGTGAATAGATAATGGATCAAACAGAAAGTGGAAAATGGAAAAAAGAAAAAGAAAAAATAAGATATGAGAAAAATGATACAAAAATTGATAATAAACAAATGAGAAAGATTAGAGAATAAATGACGAGAAGTGGTTCATGCTACATTGTGAGAAATATATTATTCAACTGGAAAAAAAAATTCAATGCATCGCCTAATTATTTTTCTACAAATTATTTATAAATGATAACACATATACTTAAAATTTATATTCGTACAACAATCTCATTTTTAAAACAACATATATAAACTTTAATAACTTAAAGGAAAATTATTTTGAACAAACAACATAGTTATAACAAAAGACCCTTGTCGCACCCCCTTTTTTCGATGCTGCGAAACATAGGTTTGGGACGGGAATGCGAGGCAAGCGTTGGACTCGTCTCACATCATGCAAAATGAAGTCGCCACCCTATTTTTCTAGGTTTAGGGAACCTAATCGTCATGGCATAAAAATAAATAAACTAAGGCATAAATGGTCTAAACTAAAGAACAACGGTTCGAAGTCGTATTTATGGACTTGGGAAGGTGTTAGGCACCCAAGTCACATCCTTAAAAAAGGTTACCGGTATGCGAGGTGTTTTGAGAAAAATATTTTAACAAGTAATTTGGGCCCTCAAATGTGACGTTACATCTTAGCAATTTTTCGTCGGGACATTGTTATTTCCGTTCGGGACCGAGGGACGGGGTTACCGTTTTTTCTCTTTGCTAGAGCGGATGTTCCTCCCTTATCATCGAGCCATGCATGATTAATTATTTACTATGTGATTCTATCATGGCAAAACTAACATCGTACGCTTTCATGAATGCACGTATATTCCGTGTGGGATCGAAGCCACCATACATAGCATTTAACAAAAAGACAATTAATTTCATGGCATAAAAGACAAGTGATTTAAACATGTTGTGCATGTGGGTTGATTTTTAATTTTTAGCAATTCTATATGTCATGCATGCGAGTGGGTAGTTCTAACGCATTCTAAGTGGTCATGCATTCGATTTGGTTCGGATTTAGCATTTCTAATAAACATTCAAGGAAACGTTTAAGGTAAGCGTACCTTTTTTGACGAGCCTCGATCGACGAGCAAACGAGCAATAATAGCGTAGGTATAACAAGCATACACGATTTTTAACTACTTAACTAATTATTAAAAACCAACAGTTGACAATAATAACTACTTATCTGATTATTACAAATTGGAGGTCGGAATAACCAATCTGACTAATTATTACAACAAGTGAAATAAGCAATTTAATTAATTATTACAACAAGTGAAATAAGCAATTACAACAATTTTGGCAATTACATATTATCACATACACGCAATTTAAAATAATAAATTAATTATCACATACGAATGCATGGAAATCATGCATACAATTTTAAGCCCATACTTGGATTTTTGGTTTTGGATAATATGCATGCAAGTAACATTTACAGAAAACATTTGAATAAAAATAAAAGAGAGGTAAAACGTACTTTTGAGTTTTGAGCGAAGATTTAAAGTTTAACCTACAAAGCGAGAGTGTTAGTGATAGCTCAAAAACAATAAATAACAAAAGCGCATGCACACATTTATTTAGCAAGCAAGCAATTGAATAAACATGGCAAACAAATAAACAATTTATTTCATACGAGCATACGAGTATTTCATTTTAAAATATGGCATAAAGCAACTAAAACATCATGTGAGCATACAAATAATTTCACGATAATTGACATGGCATAAAATAAGCAAATCAACATGTGAACAATTTACGATAATTAAGCAAGAAAATAAATAAATCATCATACGAAGCATGTGAGCATTTCATACGAAAAATAACACGTAGCGTAAATAAACAAGTTTTAAGCATACGAAAATTATACGAGAAATTAACACGAAAGGTTACGAAAAAATCAATTATCCGCATACGAAACATTTATACGAAAATTAAGTGGGTCGGGCTTAGGCCCATTTTGGATTTTTGGACATGAAAAAATGGGCTTGGATTTACCTTTTAATTAAAACAAATGGGCTTGGCAAAGGCCAAGCCCATCACCTTTCATTTTCCTTTCCCGCCAACAGACCCTCTCTTCTTCCTCTTCACGTCGTCGGTGCCATGGCCGGCGACCATGGTGATTAAAACTTGATCAAATGACCCGAAAATGCACCCAATAAATCACTTAACATGGCAGCAACCCAATCCCATGAAAACAATAAGTTTTTTGGACAAGAACGGTGACATTTTTTTTACATGAAATAATAAGTTAATTAATATGCATATATTGCTATTAATTACTCAAGACACCATACAATTAAATTGAAGTAAGGGAAACGAAATTGGCATAAAAACTAAGCATGTGAGGTAAGTTTTAGCAATTTATTCATGCTTTAAGGATGAAAATGAAAATTAAAGAGAAGTTAGAGTGAGAAAGCTTACTTGTTTCCAGGAGAGTTTTTTTAGCCAAGAAGGTAGTGCAAGAAATAGGGAGTGAGAGTGAAATTAGGTGCCATTTTCTTGTTGTTTGATGGTCTCTATTTATAGGCAAGGCAGCCGCGAGTGAACTTGGAGGCCAAAGAGAGAGTGGGCATCGCGGACGCGAGGACCAAGGGAGAGTGAGGATGAGAAGTCTGGCGATGGGAGGTTCGTGATGATCATTTGCAGTAGATTGGTCAGGTGATGATGAAGAAATTAAATGGCTTTAATTGGTGATGGTAAGAGTTGAAAAAATGGGAGGGGCCGTTGGGATTGTGTGTGGCCAAGGATGACTGGATTGGGAATGGCCGGATTGAGGATGGCCTGATTTGGGGACGTGGCCGGATTGGGGACACGGCCGAATTGATGGCCTGTTGAATTTACGAGGTGGTATTTTCATTTACCACATCGCAAACCATGTTGATTTTTTCGAGGTGGTGGTAATTTCGTCTCCCCACGTGATGATACTGTCCGCTTTGGGCTATCTTCGTGTGCCCTCACGGTTTTTTAGGCCTCGTTTCAACGCAACATGATCAAATGACGAGGCCCAGACCCAAGCCCAAAAGGCCTCATCACTTCACAAAGGGATCCACCACCCTTATATGTGGTTTTTCACACCACTTTTCTTTCCGATGTGGTATTTAGTTTGCCTTTCAACCAACACTCCCGCTGCAAACTAAGTACCACATCCATTCTCTTTTTCTTTTTCAAACCATCGGCTCCGCTACCATGTTAGATTTCCGAGGTGGTATTTTCATGTACCACTCGGACTCAATGACGGTATTTTCATGTACCAGTCCAACAATGGCGAGGGCTCTTTTTTATATATATATATTTTTTCGTTCATTTCCCCCACGTGATGATACTATCCGCTTTGGGTCATTTTTCTCGTGCCCTCACGGTTTTTTCGGCCTCCCAGTGTGACAAGGCCCAAAAGGCCTCATCACTTCACAAGGGGATCCACCACATTTATAAGGCTTTCACAAGCCTCTTTTCTTTCCGATGTGGTATTTAGTTTGCCTTCAACCAACATGGCCGGATTGGGGATGGCCAGATTGATGGGTTTAATGGGTGATGGGAAGGGTTGAAGAGGAGCCGTTGATCTTGTTTAAAAAGGGGTCAAATGATGATCAACAACTGTGATGAAGTCTGAAATTTTATGCATTAATGCATATTAATTGTGGCACGAACGGGATATTTTCGGTTCGAGCTACGGACTCGCTTGAAATGAAAATAAATCTAAACCGAAAGGACTAAAAGGTGCAGAAAAATAAGACAAAATAAATAGTAGACAGTGAAAAAAGAAAAAATTCAGTTTAAAGTCCGAATTTTCTCATTCGGAATCGTTAAAAGTTCGAACGCAAAATAAATACATTTAGCGACGAAAATTGAACGAAACAAAACGAGATGACATGAAAGAGAAAAATAGTAGATAATTTTCAATTAAAGAAATAAAGCGTTCGATTTACGGTCCGAGGAAATTCGCTCGGGACCGATAGAAGTTCGAGCGAAAAGACAGTTAAAAATACGAAAAAACTAAAAAGACACGAAATGAAGCGAAATATTAAACAAATAGCCCACGATCAAAAAATTGACTGAAATTTGACGTAAACGAGCTTTTAAACGTGACAAGTACTAAAATACGAAAAAAAATTGTGACGTAAGTCAAAATTCAGATAACAACAACTCTCATATTTGTTAATTGATCAATTCATTCAAATGTAAAATTCAGCGAATAATATAGAATTTTTGAAAAATTTAGCGGTCAATTTGTCTTTTGCGAAAGAATAAATAAAAGCGTGCCTAGTAATTTGGTGGCCTAAATATTAAATAAACTTCAAAAAAAAAAAAACGTTCCGTTTGGTCCGGTTCAGTTTGTGGTTACATTGTTTCCATTTTTAACCCACCCCTGCTTTCGGAATCCGGAGCTCTCACCAGAACTAGCCAGTCACTCCAAATCTAAAATACCAGAAGACCCCGCAATCTGAACTGAGTTATGGAGTAAATCAATTATGCTTATTGGCTACGGAGTAACTTAAAAAGGTTAGTACTTTCTAATGATTAGAACTCGTATTGGTTTGTGTTGTTTATTTTTGCCGATTTTGGGGTTAATTCTTCTGCTCTCTTTCGTCTTGTAAATTTGTTTCATTTCAAGAGTAGTGATCTGTTTTAGGTTTTTCATATTCTTTTTTATCAGTGGGTGGGATAAAAGAGTGGAATTTCCCATTGTTAGTCGTTGCTCCATGTTGAGATATGAATTGTTAGGTACTACATCAAGAACCCATAATTTGCTGTTGCCCCAAAATGATCCACCATTGTTGTTTTCACTTGTCTATAATGCTTTACCTTGTTAAACTCTTGTGGGTTGTCTTAGTCTATTGTAACTATGCTTCATCTGTTTAGTTTCATACGTCTCACCTTAAACCTGACAGTTGTTACCTTCATGAAGAGCTCAGACTTCTCCCAATCCTATTTATTTAAGGCTGTCAAAGGCCGGCCGAAGAAAGATTGCTCTTTTCCTCAACTTGTGTTTTCCTATTCTAAGGGCTTGTCAAGAACTTTCGTTTTGGAACTATAGTGTACTAGAGTCACTACTATGGCTTGAAGGACTGTAGTATTCCGCGTTAATTGATTCGCATGAAGTTAATACTGCTATGAAATGCTGTCCCTGTATTCTCCGATATTCTCTTGTGATTATCTATCTGTATTCTGGCCAATGTAGCTATCTTGTAGGAATGTGAAGCCTCAGAGTTTAATATCCATTACATACTATATACTTGTCAACCATCTAAGATTGTTTTTGCTATAAACCCCCACTGACTTAAATCTTTTGCAGAGGAAGTGAAACTAATGGCTATTATCCCTTTAAAAGTAAGTTATGTAGTGCCAATCATGCAAAGCGTTCCATGAGTAAATCAACATAAGATAGCAAAGAGAATGGATATCAGCATTAATGATTGTCTGAGAATGATACATCTTATCTTCTACTACCTTTGTACAATTTCCAAGATTTTTATCTTTACCCACAAAAAATACAATGGCTACTATGGTGCTGGTTAATGAAATGGTTGGGATTCTTCCATGTGTTTTTTGACGACATCCAGAACTTGTTGCTATATGCTTGGAAAGGAGGATTTTTCATAGATTTTCAGTTATTATAGTTTTATTATTCCTTTGTAAAGTTATTAGCTTGAAAATAATGTAATATCTATATTTCTGATTTCCTCTCGTTCCTTTTTTACAAAACAAAAAAGAGAGGAAGAAGAATTGTTCATTCACTTAGTCCTTGATGTCTTACAGAATCAAGTCACTCCAAAATTAAATCCCACAAGAAAGACCTGTCTGGAACTGGGTTTTTGTAGTTACAACTTACAACAGATGTAGATTATGGAGTAATTTAAAGGTTGGCAGTTTTAATTAATAAACTCCTTTGCATTGTGTTGTTTATGTTACTTGATTCGAGTAAATTCTTCTCTATTTCTTTTATGACTTTGTTTCATTTCAAGAATTAAGATATACTTCTTGTTGTTTTTAATCAGAGTTGTAGGGGGGAAATGACCAGAAGTTTGCTTTGTAAGTCGCTACTCCGTGTGAGACCTGCTTTGTTAAGTACTAATTCAAGAACCCATAATCTGCTGTTGCCTCACATTGATCCATCATTGTGGTTGTCACTCAGATACACATCAAGTGACACAAAGGCAGATGAGAGAGACCTGTTCAGAGTGTCTTACCTAGTAAACTCATGTGGATTGTCTCCGGAATCTGCTTTATCTGTTTCCAAATGTTTCACCTTCAAAACCCCAGATAAGCCTGACAGAGTTATTAACTTCTTCAAGAACCAGGGTTTTTCCAAATCCCTGATAGGTAAACTTGTGAAAGGGCATTCGTGGTTATTGCAATGCACCGATCCAGAAAAAGTTCTTTTGCCCAAATTTGAGTTTTTTTATTCGAAGGGTTTCTCAAGAACTCACCTTTTGAAAGTGCTTTCTAGGAGAAGCAGTATTTTGGGTCTAAGCTTGAATGACAATATAGTTCCAAGTTTTGAATTCTTGAAGTCGTTTCTTGGTTCAGATGGTAAAGTTATCACTGCTATCAGGCGCTGTCCTTATATTTTCTCGTGTTGTTCCCAGCCCTGTATAAGAGCAAATGTAGCCACCCTGCAACATTATGGGACCCCCATGTCAAATATCCAGTATATACTTGTCAACCACCCAAGTACATTCATTGCAAACACTCATCGGCTTAAAAAAGTTGCGAAGGAAGTGAAACTAATGGGTATCAATCCTTTGAATATTAGTTTTGTTGTGGCAATCAGCCTAAGGTGTGGCTTGAGGAAATCAACATTGGAGAGCAAGGAGAATGCACTTAAACATTGGGGATTGTCTGAGAAAGACATCTTTTCTGCCATTGTAAAATTTCCAGCGCTTCTCGGGTTATCCACAGAAAACATAATGGCTACGATGGATTTTCTCGTCAATGAAATGGGTTGGGAGTCTTCATGTATAATTCGACGTCCAGAACTTGTTGCTATGAGCTTGAGGAAGAGGATTATTCCAAGGTGTTCAGTTATTAGAGCTTTGTTGTCTAAGGGTTTGATTAAGAAAGCTATAAATTTACACGCAGTGTTTTACCATTCTGAAAAGAAGTTCTTGGAGAGGTTTGTGACCTGCTTTGAGAATGACGCTCCTGGTTTGTTAAAGCTCTATGAAGAAACATTGAATCTTTCAAAATAATAAAGGTAAGTGTGTGCTGTCTGGTTTGAATCCCAGTCCAGAGTAAGCAAGGGGACGGATGTTGTGTTGGTTTCTCATAATCTCTCCCTAGAATCTTTTAAGAAGTTGAGAACTGTCGTGGAGTCTTATGATGAACCTTAATGGTTTTACACTTCCATTGATTATACATCTTGGTTCTTTGAACTCTCTAATCACGATTTCTTATCTGTTTTCTTTGCTCAATCTAGTTCTTTTAATACCCATATTCGCAATAGTTAACGTTTCACTAGTGACGCTTAAAGCTTAAGGCGTTACAATGCAAGTGTTTGTTTACTTGGCAATTAGGTTCATTGATCTTACTTTCTATAGGATACAGTGCAAAGATACTTTTGAATTGAAGCATCAAATGTCACTTTCTATGATTTTGCTTTTATGTTGATTAAGTTGAGCTAGTTGTGCTAGTTTGATTCTTGTATTGTTTGAAGTTTATATCCATAAGGCTTGAGCTATGTCATAATTTACACCTACTAATGTATCTGAAGAGTCATGGTGGAAGAGTCACCATTTGAAAGGGGAGATAGAACTCAAACGAGATTAGTCTTAGTTGAAAGGATACCATGGGGAACTAAAAATGTATTTGTAGAGTGGAACTTGAACTCCCTACTAGTACTTTGCCTACGAATCGGATGGACAACCATTCTACTAGCATTTTTTTTTCTAAGCACAGTGACAATAGTTTTCTTTTGATACTTGAGATACAAAGTTACAGCTACAATAGAAGACTTATGCCTCTCTCTACTTTGCGGGAGGTATTAGTAGCCCCTAATTTTACAGGAATCAAAATGCATTTTAGATTGAAGTTTCAGGAATTGATTCAGGTTCTGTTTCAACTTTCAAGAAAGAAAGCAATCATATCAGAACAAATTTAACAATTTTTGACAGATATCACTTACCAGGAGTAGGATTGTCACTTGTCAGCAGAGTCCAGACAAGGTCATATCAACCTTAAAAGACAAAAAATAACAGAATAATAATACTAGTTTATTGTTTTAAATCCTTAAAGTAATATAATAACACAGGATAAGTTCTGCAATTTAGTTTTCACTGCAAGATCAAAACCCTAAACTTCTTCATGCATTTGAAGAAGTAATCAGATAATTCTCGTTCTCATTCTTACTGCAAATGTGCTCAAATGGAATGGATGGAGCTCTTACTCCTGCCATGTCTGGAAGATGATGATGGCTTCCAGCTAGAAGAGAATGGTCTTTTCATTGAAATCGGACCCTTCTGCAATGAAGAACTTCTCATCAGTTTGATTCCACTGCCTCCTCGCTTCGGGGCATTTTTCGATGACTTTGGTAGGACTAACAGAGAATCTGAGTTTCCTTTATCTTTTCCAGGAGCAACATTAGCTAAACCATTATAAATTGCAGAAGCAGAAGAGTCATCCAAAGATACAGACCTCCTCACAGGTAGCATTTCTGCCTCTGCTTCTCTACTATTGTTATCAAACAAATCTCCTTGAACCTCAGAATCATTCCTCAAGACTGATTCAGTTAAATTCATGTCTGGATTTGCAGGATGTGCTTGATTACCGATTGGTGATACACGAGCCACATCATCCTCATTTCTCACCTGATCATTAGTTTCATCCTCACCAGCTCGATAGCTGATAATCAACCCACCATGATTTACTAAATTCCCCATATGTGGCTCTTCCCTTGAACTCGAATCAGTGCTACTATGATTCAGCCCAGATAACGCGATTTGAGCGTAGAAGCTGTCGCAGACAATTGGGGCGCGGCATAAAGGACAGTTCTTGTGAGATGATAGCCAAGTATCAATACAAGGTAAGTGAAAAGCATGGCTGCACTTGGCCAAAAGCCTGAGGCGATCATCTTCTTGGAACTCACTCAAGCAAACAGAGCACTCTGTTCCCTCTGTCAAATGTTCATCTTTCTTGTACTTGAAGACTGTGATTGAATCGATCAACGATCGGGGGAGACCGACGGTGTTGATGTACCATATCGGGTGCTCGATTTCTGGACCTTCATCTTCACCAAGATAGTCGTCTTGGGTACCAAAAAAGATTGGTGAATTTCTTGTCATCCTTGCGTTTCTCCGTTTATAAAGGAGAATTATTGCAAGTAGGCAGACGAGGAAGGTAAGAATAGCTCCACCTACAAGAAAGAAGTATACGGTATAGCTGCCGAAAGGTTCGACCTTTTGACGATCAACAGCAAGAGGATCCGGAGGAGAAGGCACACCATACACGATCGGCGTATCGCAAGGAAGAGGTGCCTCAGTGTTAAAATCGATAAAGAATATCTGCTGTGAAGAAAGTTGTTTTCTACTGTGAAACCCCATTTCACAAGAACAGAGGAAACAGGGGATTATGGTTCACAGAAAGAAAAGAAGAGACATTGTGCAATAAGTTGTGTCTTGTGGTGTTGAATTAGTGGAGATTAGTTGAGTGGAGGGACCTTTTGGCGATGGTTTTTTTCCACAAGGTTTTGGATTGATGTCCTCATTTTTGGAAGATTATGGCATTTTTTTGCATTTACTATGAGGTTTCCTTTTGATTTTTTTGATTTTGATTGTTTGCCTAATATCTAATATAAGTAAATAAAGGAGCGAGAAGTCAAAGGTGGTAACGGGTCATTTACGCGGATTCTTTAATGACTTGGGTTTTTCGGGTTTTAATGGAAAGCTTGTGAAATTTCTCACTCAATTGGTCTTTGCCTTGCCCAGATTTGTGTTCTCCAAAAAAAAAAAATACTTTCTATAAATGTGTAGTTTTTTTTCTTCCCCCAAATTACAAACTTCATTTTATTGTCATAAGCTTGCAACTCCTGCAGCCTAAAACGAGCTGAGTTTGTGTGGATCGAATTGAAAAGAAAGAGAAATATATAAGGTTTAATTCCACGATAGATTTATACCAAAAAGAACTCTATGAAAACTTCGCGGGGGCTCAGATTTTTAGGGTTTGGACATATTTCTGTTCACACAGGTCTTGACCATTTATAAATAATTGGACTGAATATTGATTTTGAACTTGATTCGGACATAATTTATTTATTTATTAAACGAACCCTTAAATGAAATTATTCAAATTTAAGCTTAGTTTAAATGAACAATGTGAGATCAGGGAAACAAACAGGTACTATGGTCAGTAATCCGAAGAGGGAAAGGAAAGGCAAGCAGAGCACAGAACTTAACATCACTAGATAATTTGGACAGATAAAATAAAATAATGTGCTTGTTATTAAAATTTAAAAGTGTTAGTAGAAAATAATTATTGACTTTCTGTTGACTGAGGAAAACTTATGACGTGTTTACTAGGAAAAAATACACTTTTTTGTCCAATTTGCGTATTGGATGGTTTCTATTCTATCGAAAATCATGATGGGATTTTGTGCGAGATACTTGGTGTCTATTTTGATAAAAAAAAAAAAAATTAGTTGTATTACTTATATTTACAAACAAGTTAGTTGATTTTTTTTTTTAATTTAAGGTGAAATAATTAATATAGTGAAAAGAGATAATTAATGAAATATATTTATAATCGAAATTAATGATTACTTTACTTTGGTGTGTATGATTATAATTAAAAATACAATTTTTAGAAAACGGAAGGAGTAGGATCCATTGAACAACTTGACGTTGTTTCTGTGGCAAGTTACAATTTCACTCTCGTCCACGGATACGGCAAATGGAAGAGATATCTAATAATGTTCGAATAAAAATAGTCTTTTAGATCAATAGTAGTCAAAACTAAGCTTTTTTGATTCCCATGACTTTTAAACTTAAGGAAAAAGTTAATAAACCACCCCGCGTTTCTACTCAATATTCGAATCACACCCTAATTTACAATTTGTTTAATTTCAACTCCATAATTTTTCAATTTTAACAAACCAACTCCCAATTTCAAAATGGCCTTCAGAAGCATTAGATTTTTCTAACGTGAAAAAAATAAAAATAAAAATTTGACTTGATTTTTTTTAAAATAAACTATATTGACAACTATTTAAAAATAAATGGAAAATATAATAAAGATTTAATGACATTTTTTACCGGATTTCACTGCGAACTTTCTTTCTCAAATGGCTGATTCATCCCACGGGTTTTCTTCCCCTTTTTTGTAGTACCAAAAGAAAAAACAAGTTAGTTACAATTTTCTTTCTTCAAAACATAAAAAGAAAGTTTATTAGTTAACTAACCTAACTTTTCTTTTCTTTTTAACACTGAAAAGCCTCGTTGGTTTCGGTTCATGTATATTAATAAATTACATATGATGCGAATATCCATATTCGCACCCGCAAATTTGCGGGTAATTCATACCCGCACCTGCATTCATATGGAGCGAGTAAAGAAAGAGTAATTGTAACCGCAGATACTCGCAAATTTGGTTGAATTTCAAATTTTAATCAAATTAATATATAAAAAAAATTAATCTAATTTAATAGCAATACCACACAATAATACGATACACTAATCCAACGTTATAATCCATAAAAAAATATTATATATTGTGGGGGTGGGCAAACGAGAATTTTGGGTATTTCTGAAATTTTTATTTCGGGTACGAGTATTCCGAATTGACCAAAAAAAATTCCAACCCCGTACTGCACATATCAACTACCCGATCTTGAATTTCTGAAATTTTTTTGGGTTCGAAAATCGGGTATCCGAAATAATCACCCAACAAGTTGTATGAACATATAATGCACAAAATCACAGCAAATGAATCGATAGAGAGTACAATAATTTATGCCTTATGACAAACAGAAAGGAGTAGATGACGATGATGATGAATAAGAGTATGCGGGAACGAGGGAGAAATCACTCTTCTCCTATGCTTGCGTGGCTGCCGAGAGAGAGGGAGGGAATCGGTGATGGTGAAATTGAGAGTGAGAGATGGTGATTCGGTGGTGAGGGAAAGGGATGGTACGGTGGTGAAAAGAGAGCGATGATGGTTAGCGGCGGTGGATGGTGGCCGAGAGGTGGTGATGCGATGAGGGTGAGGGCGGTGGGAGATGGCGATTGAGGCGGCGGGAGATGGTGATACGGTGAGGGTATTGGAGCAGGTATTATTAAATTAATTATATATTAAAATATTATATATATATATATATTTATTGCGGGTATTGGAACGGGTAAAATACTATTCATACCCACATTTTGCGGGTGCAAGTATATCCATACCCGTAAAATACCCACAATGTGCGAATAATATCCACCCACAATTGCGGGTATTGGACAAATATCCATATCCGCAGACGGAATTGTCATCCCTATAAATATTTTACATTTTAGTGGTCAATTCGTTGATAAAATAAATAAATTAAAACTTAATTAGAACATTTTATTAAAAGAAGAAATTTATACATCAACTAGCTAGGTTTTTTACTGCTTAAAATGTATGCCATATGTTAAAACAAAACCTTAAAACCCAAAACAAAACATGATAACATCATTTTGTCTTCCCTTGCTATAAAGTAAGGCGGATTCTTACATGGGAATCCTCTCTTCTTTTGTTGAAACGCTAAGGCCCCGTTTACTTCGCAGGATTCTCCCGAAAATTCTCCAGTTTTTTGAAAATTGGGAGAATTTTTAAAAAACGTGTTTACTTGGCGTTGTTTTCATTTTCTAATTGAAAACGAAAATACTCTATTTGAAAAACGATGAACAAATTTTGAAAACAACAAAAAAGCTGTTCTCTGTTTTTCTAATTTTTTTGGCCTTGGATGACTCTGATTGAAACATGCGGTTTTCAAACAGAGTGATTAATGAATTTTTGTTAATCACCATCCTACCCCTACATCCTTCTTCTTCTCTTCTTGCCCTAACCTAGCCGTTCCTCTTCTTCTTCTCCCACGCAGCCGCTCTTCTTCTTCTTGCACATCTCATCACCTCCAGTCGCTCCTCACCTCCGTCGCCGCTGCTATTCTCTTCATTTCCGGTCGCTCTCCCTGACCCATTTTCGTCAACACAAGCAACAACAACAGTAATTCCTTTTATCCTTCTCTGTTTTCCTTTCGGTTATCTTTTCCTTCTCTCCTTTTTGGACCTCCCGCGAGCTCCTGGGTTTGTTCCCTTCTCCGGCGAGCTCCTGGGTTTTCTTTTGGCCATCTAATGAACAATATTGCTTGGTGAACCAAATGGGGAGCATGTGGAGAAATCATTGTATATTATCCTTTTTTCCTTCTGTTTTCAACTTGAATTCATTTTTGGTGGACTTTTGAGTTTGTAATGAGAGTTGAACTTTAGCTCAAGCAGATATTGTAATGAGAATTTACCATGTTTTTTTGTTTGAGTGAAGCAATACATTAGTTTCCAGTGTTGAGGTCTCTTGCTTGCAATCAGATGACTTCAAGAAGTTGCTCGTCGCTGCATTCATGTGATCATGATCTTACAGGTTTGTCTGATTTGTCTGGTTTCAATGGTGGGTTTTCGTTATACCTTTCATTTTTATCTGGGGAATGATTGTCGGAATACAGTAATGAGAAATGTAAGCGGTTTTGCTTGAAGCATCTTACGATATTTTTGTTAACTTAAAGTCTGTAAATTTCGAATGGAAAACAAGCCTCTCCAATAATCCTTTTGTTTTACTGCCGCTGTATGAAATGGACTTTTTATTAGTAGTGGTTAGAGATTCTTAAATCTTCAGTAGATTGATTTCTTGGTTGACCTCACATTGCTTTTTTTTTCATTACTGAATCTTTTCTTCCTGAAGTTTGTTAATGTTAGATTGGTGAATTCTGCACCGTAATTTGCATAGGTTATACGGCCCTTTCCCCCAAATAAACTTCTCTACTATAAGTTTGTTTTCAATTGACTTGTATGTAATGTGTTCCATTCTCTGTATATATGGATGTGTTCTCTCTGTATATATGCATGTGTTCCAAGAATTGAAGTGCTTGCCATCTGGTTGTCTGTGTAGCATCAGCATGTACATGTTTTATCTCATTCCAATTTACATGTTTGCATGCATGATCAGCATAATTCTCTCAAATTGTTGAACTTGAACCGTCCCACCTTTGCTTTAGACTGTAGTTCGCATCTAATAGGCTTGTGTTATCACGTGCTGTGTATAATAATTCACTATTGTTCTTTGTTTGTTCAGAAATTGCACCGAGTATTTTCTTTTGGTCCTTCTGATTGCCAGCAGTCTTGCTGGCAATCAACCTCATTGGCACATGAGTCAACCGAGTACATCAAGTGCTAGCAAAGCCCTAGAAAGTGTACACGGGATTCATGTTTTGCCTCATTCACCATTTCAGGTTTCACAGGTTTCAAAGATGGAAGTGACGAGCATTCTAGTTGGCAACGGGATTAATCCAAGAGCTTTGAGACAAGGGCTCAAGATTTTCTCAAAACAAGGATGCTGTTGAGAAGAACAAGCAAAGGTGGCTCAAGTTTTCACAAAAGTCAGATTCATCCAAGGGAGAGCAAGATTAACTGTTGTACGAATGCAGTATGCATAAAATGATTGAAATGGTTGCACCCGTGATAAGGGCATTTAAACTTTTTCCAGTCGAGGGTTGTATCTGATAATCAGGGTTATTCTAGCAAGTGACAATCTGTTGATTCTAGCATAAAGATGGAGAGAGCATTTTGATTGTAATATGTGTAGAATGTCCATTTTACTTGCACCACACAAGATTAATAGTAGTATTAATGTGTATTACCTTGCATCTGCCCAACAAAGATTGGACTGTAAATACGCCTTTCAGATCACACCACCACGTCTTCCCTAACCCTGAGATAGTGCAGCTGGTTGCTGACAAGTATCTGTTAAGAATGCCATTAGCATCGATTCTTTTGTTTTAATCTTCTTGCAGAATTATTATCAGACTATATGGAGCATGGTTGTCGGTATGTGCTGTTTGTGTTAGATAGTTGAAGATAATCAGAAGACAATTGAAGTGTACAGTATTCATTTTGGAATACTCAAATCATAAGCTAGAAGGTATGCAACAGGAAATTTTATATTAAAAGGGCAATACAATCAGAGAAAGTAAATGAAATTCTAGATATCATAAGCTAGAAGAGATGATGATGAGTTGATCTACTGAAATATCCCTGCCAACCTTTTTCAAAAATTTGGGAATTAGTGCACAGTAAACGCGTTTTTCAGTTTTTCAAATCAGGAAAATAAAACCAGCGTGTGAAGTAAACAGGTTTTCCAGTTTTTCTGATCAGGAAAATTGTGCGAAGTAAATATGTTTTCCAGTTTTCAGAATGAAAATAAAATTCTCGAAATTCAGAAAAACAGCAAATTTTCAAATTGAACATATATCGCAAGTAAACGGGGCCTAACCCATATGTTTTGTCTAGCCCAACCTCACACGCAAAGCATTTCTGTAATTCTAAATTTCTAAATAATTAAAATCATGTCCCCACCTATCATCTAATTAATTACTCTCTAAAGTGTAAGATTTAAGCTTAATTACTTTTAGGGTTGTATAATATATCTAAAATCTTTTTGAATAAATTAATTAAATGAAAAAACTCTAAAATTTACAATTTTTTTAACTTCCCACCTTAATCTTAAAATTTACAACACAAACCTTATAGTTTTCTAAATTAAGATTGAAATTTTAACATTTCTAATAGTTAAAAAAAAATAAAAATAATGAGAATTTTTAAAAAATGTAACAAATATATGATTTTGTTGCAAATTTTCACAATTTTATTTGATTTAAAAAAAAAACAAAGTTGCAAGTTTTAAAACTATACATATTGAAACGGAAATTTTAACAAACTTTAGGATTTTTTATATGATTTATTAATTATTTTACGTAGAGAATTGCCACATATTTTATTAGGTACCTCTTTTTCCTTGCTTTTGCTTATTTAACCTGACTTTTACATTTCCCCAACCTTCTTTCCTTTTTCTTTTCTTTCACTGCTAAAACTGCCGTCCCCTGCCTCAAAATTTCTCATCAAACTGATCAATTTCAATCGCCCCAATACTCCACAAGAATCAATCAATGGCAGGGTGGCCATCCAGCAACCTGACCAAGATCAAGAATCCAAGGGCTGGGATTGAAAATGATCCTTTCTTGATGGGAACTCTGCTCTCTCCCAAATCCGGAACCGACCTTATGCAGAACTGCGATCTTCCTCCTCCATCGAAGGTATTTTCCGGATCAGAAAACATGATCTTTCCATTCATGAATAGGGTTTTTACCGCGGCGAAGAATCAGGACGATTTTGCTGTGAACAGGTGTGGGGTTGACGACCATGAAAGGTTGGAGCTTTTGAGGGCATTAGGGTCGTCTCAAACTAGGGCGAGAGAAGCAGAGAGAAAGGCTGCAACTTTAGCCATGGAGAAAGATTGTGTTGCTAGTGGACTAGTTCAAGAATCCTTGAAGCTTTTCGCTTATCGCCAATGGGTGAGGTTGCTTGAGATCCAAGTTTCGACGACTCGACAACAATGGAAGAAGCAAGAAAAGGAAATGGAATTTCCAGGAAGAAATGGAAATTCCATTTCCTTTGATGGTGATGATGATGGTGGGGAATCTAATTGGATTGTTGCTCTGGCGTTTTATTTAGGGATTGTTGGTTTGGGACTCGCTTTTGGTTACTGTTATCTGCTGTGAGTTTGAGTTGGGATTTTATGAAGAAATGCAGTGTGTAAATCAATATGGTTAAATTAATTAGATATTTTGCGGTGATATTTGACAGTACTGCTATTTTTAGCAGTCAATTTTATATGTACAGTTTGATTTCCTTTATATATATATATATAACAAACTTACATACATGTTATATACTTATATAACAAAGTTATCTGTTTTAGAATTTTTACATACATGTGAGCTTTGATATAATTTATGGGGAAGTTTATCTGGCTTTTCTGACAAGGTCCAAGAGAACATAGGAATTTAAATTTGGTGATTCGAACTTGAATGTAGTCGAGTTCGTAAGAAACTCGTCTGTCTTAATTTAGGTTTCTCTGCAAAAGTCATCCCATTTGAGACTCGGTGATTTCAAACCCCTGCCCCGGAAGTAGCCTTGGCAATGCAATGCCTTACTGTTTGGGTAACAAATGGCAACCTTTTTATAAGTTTGCATTACAGAAACGAAGAAAGCTTCTATTTCTCACATGATAAGAGTAAAACATTAGGCCATGCTAAGATAACAGTGCCCATTTTTATTCTTTAACATAATTATTGTTCAAGGTACAGCCTCAAACAAAACTCGAAATTCACCACATTTCTAACAAGAAAACGAAACTCGCTTTCAAAACTACCTACAATCTGTAAGACGAAAGAATCGATGAGAACAAATGTAAAATGTTTCAAGTCACTTTAACCGAGTTCAATGGGATCGCTTGAAGCACCTATGAGTCTATGACTGCTGGAACAGTTCATCAGATGGGATGACAGTTGTTGAATTATTACTTTCGCTACTAGCGGCATTTACCTGGTCATCTGAATCCAATCTGTATATGTGACCCATTTTTACTCTCTTAGTTTCCAAATATCTCTTGTTCTCCTTTGTTATTGGAGATATCAACGGGACCCTGCCTGAAATTGCCAAACCATAACCTTTGAGTCCAACATATTTGGCAGGATTGTTTGTCATCAGCTTCATTGTATGAACTCCCAGATTTCCAAGAATCTGCAATAGATTGGAGTAGAGGATGACTACCACACAAACCAAACAGAAGCAAAGGAGAAAAAGAAAGACCTTTGAGCAATAACTGGAGAACCAAGTCCGAAAGAGAGCATCATATGCATATTTAACAAATATATGAAGAAACTCAAACACAGTGGAATCCTCGATGCATATTCTCACACAAAATTACATCTAGCTAAAAGAAGGTAGCTTTGTATAGCTTTTAAGGTTTTCAGCATCCATTATACTAAAATGTGCAAAAGGCCTTAGAAAAATGACAACTCCATAATGGAACTCAATGGTGGAAGCTGATCCATTTTGTAAACATAACTATAAAGTATGAAAGACTATGCATTCATGGAAAAATGGCTAGACTTTAAAAATCCACAGGGGGGCAAGAAATTTTAAATACTTAAGAAGATAAATACCTGGGCACCAATACCGTACTCACGACAATCAACAGGTAAACCCAGTTCCTCATTGGCTTCAACCGTGTCACGTCCATCATCCTGTAAATTGTAAGCACGAAGCTTGTGGCCCAATCCAATTCCTCTACCTTCATGCCCTCGAAGATACACCAACACACCCCTGCCAACTGCCTCAATTTGCTTCATTGCAAGTGCTAGCTGATTACCACAATCACACCTCGCAGACCCAAATATATCACCAGTGAGGCACTCAGAATGTACCCTTACAAGAACATCTTTCCCATCCCCAATTTCACCCTGTCCAATCATAAAACATTGTTGGCACTCGCAATAAAATGACAACATCCCAGAACCAAAAGGAATTAAAAACATAGCATGGAAATATTTTTGCCATGAGATCATTCCAATCAGAAAACACTGCCTGTAAAGGAACTTATACTGGTAGTGCTTTACCACAGAAGATGACAAAAGAAAAGCAAAAGATGGATATCCATGTCAAACAAAATCTAGATTACTAAATACTCTCCAAAATCAGGAATTCCTTAAAGGGATTGAGACTTTATTTTGGTCCAAAACCTTGTAAAATGAAACACCAACAATGAGCTGCCTGGTTGGACACGTATCTGGTTTCAAATACCCTGGGTGCAAATAATCTCATGCTGGAGCCATTTGATTGGTTTTGTCCTACCAGTCTGCTGATCTGTAGGTTATCAGGGTTCTAATAGATTTCTAGTTTACCCACATACGATGGGGTTCTTTGCATAAAAAATAAGGTAAAGGAGAAAGACTAATGCAGGCCTCAGAGGCATGTAGTGAAAGGAGTCTAGAGATAGAAATCTCTAGCTATTTTCCTGGAATGCCTCAAATTTTCTTCATGAAGCCAAGGTACAAATCATATTACTTGTATGAGGTGTTGGGGTGTTGGATTTATGTTATCTGGATTTCTCAAAATAACTATTGGACAAGTTTCCATTCCCAAAATACGTCGGGTATAGCATCTAGTGAGGACTGAAGAAATCTACAGATATGTGCACTTATCATGATCTCAGCATTTTTTACCTTGCTCTAATCCAAAGTGCCAATGTTTTTACAATTCCTAAACAACGACTTATAATAATTAATAACCCCCAATGTGCCACTAACTGATGGCAAATGGTTTTCATATCTCCTTTTGGCAAAAGTTCTGAAGCTTGGAAGATGGAAGCTAAAGCTCTCATATAGGTCCAAAAAAACATGTATTCTTAGTACAAGAGAGATTTTAAATATTATTATCAGTGCCTAATCACTGTCTCCAGTCTAGTTTCTTCTAAAGAAACAAGAAAGACACACAACATAGGTTCTGATCTTCAATTTGTCCTAGAGTAAAACCAAAACATTTTAATCTTGCATCGTGAATAACCACCCTAGAGAAAAACAACTACATAATGTTTTCTTAGCGGAACACTATTACAAGCCATAAATGGCACACAATCCACTCAAAATTACCTTGCCAGCATGCATAACAGCTGAATAACATTCTATCTAGGTACTATGGGTAAGACTAAGAAGGCAACAGTGAAGGGAGGCGTGCTATAAGCTTTCATCAGATAAAACAAGTATATAATTTGAAGCTAGACCAGATAAACACAGAAGAATATCACTGCACAAGGTGATTTGGTGCCAATAGTATGTGAAAAGCCAAAGGAAACAGGTTCTATCTTTCTACAGTATTCAGATGAAATAACTTACTTTAACCATCGCAATATGCTCAATACCATCCAGCAATGACCTATAACAGTACGCCTTGAATGGACCCCACATTGTAGGTATTGGAGCAGCAGCAGAAAGCTCCACTAATCTATCTCTTTTCCTCCTATATCTGCCGATCAGTGTTCAACAAATTGGAAACAAGTATTATTTTATTGATTCAAATCACTGAATAACATAAATGTAAATGCTGTAAATGCTGAGGTAAAACAACAGAGATCATCACAATCTTTAGAAAGAACTTGTTTGTTCTGGAGATGGAACAAGTAGAAAAACTATTACACTTTCTGTTGTATTTAATGTTTGCTGCTGATGTACCAAACATGCTTAGCAATTTCTACAAATATATGCAAGTAAAGCTTACTGCTCATAAAACAGCTAAACATATTTTACTGTGAAGCTTGTGGAGGCTAATGGGTAATTTGGTAAGAGTAATCCCTGGAATCTTATTGAATCATCAACTTCATATGAAGATAGTGTAACCTGATCATTACTGATGTACCTGATTAGGTCAGCTATTGAAATAATTTTTAAGTTTTCTGCTTGTGCAAATTGACGAAGCCTTGGTAATCTCGCCATAGAACCATCATCATCCACAATCTCACATAAAACTGCGGCAGGCTCTAACCCAGCGAGTAATGCAAGATCAACAGAGGCTTCTGTGTGTCCAGCTCTTTTCAAAACACCTCCCTCCCTATATTTAAGTGGGAAAATATGACCAGGGCGATTGAAATCTTGAGGTTCTGAATCTTTATTAGCAAGAGCCAATACTGTTGTTGCTCTATCACGTGCTGAGACACCTGTTGTTGTGCCATGTTTTGCATCCTGGAAACAAAATATACAACAATAATGATGGATTTGATACAGAGGTTGGTCGTTAAGCGTGCCTGGCTTTCTTGACAATAAGTTATGGAGCCAGCTACAACTAATAAGCCTACACATTGGAAATCAATAAAAGGATAAGAATTTTATCAGGGAAAAGTCCAAACACATACCACCGACACGGTGAAAGCTGTGGAAAGCTTTTCCTCATTCTCCTTCTTTGATACCATTAGGGGGAGTTCTAATCTCTCTAAATCTTCTTCTTTCATGCTTACACATACAATCCCAGTTCCATGCTTGACAATGAATGCCATAGCCTCAGGTGTGGCCTTTGAAGCTGCCATTATTAGGTCTCCCTCATTTTCTCTGTCTTCATCGTCAACAACAATTACTAACTGCAAATAATCTTCAATAAGTAACTTAAAGAAAAACCCAAAGTACCTTCTGAGCATCAATATATAGCAAGAAAATGACCAACCTTGCCTTGACGAACATCTTCAATGGCCTCCTCAATGGAAGAAAATCCAGCTGTTGGATGGTCCAAGTCATATTCATTATTATTGGAGGAGAAGTCACTGGTATTGGGAGTTATTTCTGCAGAGAGCGTTCCAAAACCTATTGCATCAGGCTGTAACTCAACCCCTGAGCTGACAAGAGGATTGTGTCCCACAACATTGCCATTGGGATGAGATAGGCGATTGCCATCTTCAGATATCACTGAGGCTCTGACTCTACCGACATGCTTGAAACTGAAACAAAGATCTCTAGCCACATAGCCTGAGACAGTATCACTAATTGGCACATTGGCAGTAAAGGGGTACACGCGATGCAGGCCATTATAACCCCTGCAGGAAAAAGGAACAGAAAAAAGCTAAGTATGCACAAGGACTAACCTAACTAACTATCCTGCTATTGTTAATCAGCAAAAGATAACAGGGTAATCCAAGAGAAACCATGAATCCAAAGCATGAATGATCTTCAATAATTCAACCTTGAAAGATATAACAAAAACAACATGCATAAACACACCTCAAAACAGTGCCAGCATCTCATATTTCAAAGAAAGAAATCAACTTTCATTACTTCTTAGTAATTGTCTAGCAACCAAACGAACATACACCATAAGCAACAAATCCCATGAATTCAGCCAACAAAATACACATCAAATCGCTTGAAACCTTTAAAAGTCAAAACTTTTGAGCAGGGAAAGAGCTTACAGCAAGCGAGAAGGGGACACGGAGGAGGGACTGTAGAGACTAAAAGAAACCATCTTTTTCAGTCAAAAACGTCTGAGGAGGGGTACCCAAAAACCAAAAAATGAATTAAGGACAAATGTTCAAAGGTTTAGGCCAACCGCGACCAGAGCCAATCAAAACTGTTTGGAGAAAGAAAGCTCTGCTCCTCCCTCTTGGGATAGATGTATCTAAGTTTATTTAACAGACGTGGCAGATCCTTTTGTCTGGATTGGATAAAACCTTTTTCACTTCTCTGAGAATCGTTTTCGATTTTTCCTTTTCCTATCGCTAGTGTTTCTTTTCTCCTTTGCTTCTGCCATCTCTATGGCATCCGGTTTTTGACAGTTCATCAGATCCGGTTCGAGACTAGTCTGCTCACTTGAAGCCTTGAACCGTTAAGCTAACATAAGTTTAATAATTCTATTTTTTATAAGCTGCAAAAGTATTATTGAAAATCAACTACACTAAAAATAAAAAAACTTTAATTCGACAAAGCAAAAGTAATGAGAAATTCTCATTTTAGGTTTTAAATTTAAATATAAGAAATAAAACCAATTATATTAAAATACATATAAGACTCACTAATTTGGCAAAGCCAAGCTAAATATAATTGGAGGGACTATTTGAAATTTTCAGTAAAATGACATGAAATAAGATAAAATCTTTTTAAGCGCCATAATTAATAACTTAATATCATGTATTCTTCGGAAGTAGTAGCAAAATATAAACTAATGTAGCAATTTTAGCTCACTCATGCATACACCTAAGTCGGCCCGTAAATGCTAAAATAAAATTAATTTTTAACAGATTTTTTTATGTCTCGTTTTGATACATTATAAGACTATGCTTACATGATTTTTTTTTAAATGATATGGCATAAAAGCCACGCCCCACTCCTTTTACAATTAAAAAATTAAAAATTAGATCAAAATATAAATAAAAAAATCGAGCGGGATTAAAATGATATCCCTTTTTCCAGTTACAAAACATCGAGCAAGATTAAAATAATAAACCACTATTTTTGTGCACTCAATTTTATTTATTTATTTAATTTTTTGACGTATCAATTTTTTATAGTTTTATTTTTAAATTTATTTTTTAATTCAGCATGACCATAGTTTTTGTAAATGCCAAACAGGGTATAAGTATTTTTAGGAAGAAAAATGTAGATCATGTGAAAAAAAATGCAGTGATTTATTTGATTCAATTATAAATGTAATAGTTTATTTTATTCTATTACAAATATAGTGGTTTATCTTAATATATGATACAAATGCAGGAGTAAATTTTATCATTTTTTTTAGTAATATTTAAAACAATTGCAAATTATGTATGAATACTAGAATAAGCTATATAGAAAGAAAGAAGAAAAAAAAGGATGAGATCCACAAGCAAAACAATTACAGGTCAGATTTTTAAAAAAAGAAAAAAATTCTCACTTCCAGCTTTCAAAAAAAAATCAGAATTTTTAGGATCTAAATAAAAAATTAATAATAAAAGACTAGATTTCTCATTTTTATAGAAACCATTGATTGATCCATACCCAAACGAGTATAGGACCATACGTTGTTGATTTAATTTCATTTTATTCTTAAATATTTTTTAACAAAGATAAAAAAAAATATTATTATTTTGATCATGGTATTATGCTACGTAGGATATTAATAAATAAATTTTTTTGAAATTTATTGAAAATAAAAATTAATTTAATTAAATCAACTGGACGGATTTCAATCAATTATATAAATAAGGAGATCAATTTCAGCCCAACACAAGAATTGAATCAGCTGCATTTTGTTTGAATTAGTAAAGAAAAGGTGAAAATTAATTCCAGAATTTTAAATAAATATAAATACTAAAATAGATATTTATCATTCTGTTTCTATAGGAAAAATGATGGTGGAACGAACAACAAAAGGGAAACGCTCACGTGCTTAGCGGTAATAAGTCACGTATATGGTATCGGTATCGGTACCGGTATCGGTATCCAACTTCTTGATAAAAAAAGAGAGGATAATATCTGTATCCAACTTAGAATTGTCTGTTTGGATAACTACCACCACCACACCAGTAGAATGGAAAAGGAAAAAAAAAAATCTGAGAGCTCTTGTTTTAGAAAGTTGGTCTATATGGATGGCTGGGTTGGTGGGACTAAAAATAAATATGTAGTGGAACTTTCAAGGAAGGCAGTTACAATTTTAGGTGTGGACTGGACCTACTCAAATGACGCACATTAATTGTATAATATTGGGCCTACATAGGTGTAATAAAACTGGGCTCTTACGAAGCCCATTTTGGAGGAGAATCCAAATCCACAAGACCAGCTACCAACATCTCCCCTCTGTGTAATGCAGATTTGACCCCCAAAAAAAAACCTCGAACTCACTACAAATATGACCCAAAGTTGTATCACAGCTAGTTTGATGTATGTCATTTTTATAAATTTAATTATGAGTTCGAGCTGTAATGAAGTGAGAAATGAAATTTCTAAGCAGAGATAGAAACTCGAATTCGAATTATTATTAATATTTTGCTACCATCATATGACAATTGAATTACATGATCATCGGCTGAGATTTCTAAGTTTTAACCCTCACTATTGTAATAAAAAACAAATTTTTTCTTTCCAAAGGAGGATACTTTGCGGATGGCCTTATTTTGAACTCTTGCGGGCCGGGCCTGCAATGGTAAATGTCAGGGGCCTTCTCCTGCATAAGGATCCAGATCAATGGGTTTGATATCCATTGGGCTAACTATTGTTGATCCAATCAGAAGAACTTCATAATTTTGCTTTTGACTATAGAGTATGGACCATAATTTGCAGTTGTCAACCTGCTGCTACTCGAGATTAACTTGAGTAGAGATAGCTATGCCACTAAAGAAGAATTTATCATGAATAAAAAAGTGATTCATTTATATCAAAATAATATCAATTTAGCAAGTAAAGATCATTTAAACTATATTTTATGCATATATTTAAGTTTATAATTTTTTTAAAGAAAATAAAAGAGTTGGCACCACAAACTAAAAACAAAACCAAAAACTTACCCTACGATTTGGTTTGGTACTCCGTTCCGATAGCATTGCATGTTCAAATGAAGAGATAAATATTCTTAATAAGTTTACAATTCAATGATATTTTTTTTATATAAAAAAAAGGACGAACTCGAGCTTTAATTTTATTATCAACATATAAAATTAATGAGAGAAATATTTTGGCTAGTGAGCATCACTGACAGAAAATTTAATGGACTATTCTCCCTCCCTCTCAAATTAATGAAAGGACTTTTTTGAGATTTTTTTTAAAAAAATTTAAATTTTATTAATTTATTTTTAAAAGAGATGATTAGTAAAAATAATAAAGTATATAATTTAAAATAAAATAAGAAGTATATTAGTATCAAATATAACCGAGGTGAAAATATTTTTTTAATATATAAAATATTAAAAAAGTTATTTAATTTCGGACGAAGAATTAAATAGATAGGAAAGAACTAAAATAACCATTGTGATGACACCTAGCCACCTAGGCTTATCCCAGCGTATTGCTTATAATGAAGCCGAAAGTGTTTGATGAGATTGTTATGCTACCAACTATCTCCGTGATTTGCATAAAAATATATATATAAAAAATGTAAACTTTCTACTCATAAGTACGTAAATCAATCGATAAAGAGTTGTTCTACTTTAAATAAATGTCTCAGGTTTGAACTCTAAATATACAGTTGTGTTAAAACTTATGAGGAAGAGCTTTGACGTCATTTGAAATCCTGTCTATTTCGAGTTCAGATTAATCAGTATATAATGTATGGTAACTGAAAATCGGATGATTTAAAATATATATATAATTTATTCATACAAATATTTATAGTAATTAAATTAAATAAGATGGAATTAAAAGTCTTGTAAGATTCTACTTTCCCATGCTTTTCAATGAGCCTTTGTATAAAGCTAAAAGGAAAAAAGAGCTGCCTACCATTCGGGGCTCTACCCTCTAAAAAGGCAATTCACCTAATCAATTTTTTTTCCCATTTCACACTTTCATTTGTTTCCTTCTTTTCTTTACTCTTTCTTTTGCACCCACGTCCACGGCAGGTTGTAATGCACATCTTCTTCAAATGTCATAGGACGTATGACCTATATGCACCACATCAAAAAGACCATTTATATGTAAAATGGGCGTGTCAAAATTAATAATATTGGAGACCTACCTACTGAACAAGGCGTAAAATATTCAATACAAGTAACTATTTTACACGCAAAGAATAATCCATCACAATCTCTTATTATTTATTTTAGATACTAATAAGCAAATCAACAAAAGATAAAAAAGACTGCTTGTAAGAGAAAGCTGAACTAGCGAGAGCGTCTGCCAGCGAGTTGGTTTTCAGATAAATAGCTTTGCAGTCGATAAGCCACTCATTAAGCTCTAGCAAGAGCTTTAGTCTACTGATCAAATCCATATTCGCAACTAGTGGGGAGCGAGCATGCAAAATACAGAGATTATTTGTTTCAACCTAAATCCGGTGCCATCCCCGTTTAGCAGCTTCTCGAAGACCAAAAAAAACACTCCAAAGCTCCACCTGATACGCTTTGCAATAACCCAAAAAAGCTTAGCAACCTCTTATTTAAGAGATCAATATATCAACCAATTACACTAATTTCTCATTAGTTCTTCTTTTTAAATTATGGGAAAGTTCTGAAAATTTGCAATTTCCTTTTTCCTTTTTTTCGGGGGGAACAAGTTAATATATACTTATGAAAGTAACTTTTCATGTTCTGTTTTATGGATTTAAAACATCTCATTCAAGTTGGTATCTTTCCCATTTCTCATGTCTTTAAAGTTTGATAGTAACAAATTGGTTTGACCTCACGCAAAGTGTGCCAAACTAATTGAAGAATCACAGACATACAAAAGCCGAACGTGATTTTCTTTTGAAATATGTCGAACGTGAGAATTCAGTTTGTGTTAATGTTCACTTTTAAGAAGAAAAGAGACACAATTTTACATAGTTCGGTAATTGATGCATACATTCATGCTCAGAGGAATTTCTAGATTGATCTAAAAAACAGAAATAAAATAGGAAACGGGACCCAATTGAGTCCAATCGTAAAATGAGCATAATTTTTTATCCGAATGTTAAATTGGGTTGAAGTTTGAGAGGCAAGAAGTCCGTTGAAAAGGAACAAATTCTCCGGTTTGATTTCGAGACCTGGATGGTTCAAATTTATCCCTTAAAGTTCAAAAATAAACTTTTAGGTTTTTTAGGAATTTTCTGTTATTTTTTAATTTAAGAGTATCTAAAACCTCTTCCTAATGATGAAAATCGAGTACATAGTATAGTTTCAGAAAAGAAAAGAAAAATCTACATGATCCTAATTTTAGATTTAAATACTTGTATCATACTTTCAAGTCTATTACCGCATTTCGATCTGGCGAGCCTAGATCACACTAGACTTACCTTACAATAAATATATAAGTTTTAGCCAAAACTAAATCGTTTGAATTTAGAATTGATTAGGAGATGAAAAGTCGTCCTAATTGTTTATTGATTAGAAGTTGATTAAAAGCAGTCTTGTAGAAAAAGGAAAGATCTTCTGGCATTTATATATAATCCAAAGTACCCCTATAGGTACAGAGACGAGACCAATAAACGCATGGCCTAATTAATTCGTGTCCAAAATCCTACCAAATGCATGGGAAAAAAAACATTACCCACGAATCCAAATTTAATCAAAGATTTGAAATGTGCTTTATGTTCCCAAATCTTGGATTTGTGATTTTTGAAAAGCGTTCATAAGTTTATTTTATTTAGTGTTACTATAAATTATCCTTAATTAAGCTACCCAGATCATGTTTCCCACATGCTTGATAATTATATATACTTATAATTCCTAAATTTAATAAGAGTGTATCCACACACTCCATATTTATGGGAAATTTTTTGATACACAGGTTACCTATCTAATATAGAAAGGATAGTCTAAGTTATTTTTTATCATATCGGCTAAAAATTAAAAAGTGTTTTGTAGTCACTCGTCTTTTTGGATGAAATGAGATTGTCCGCATTAGATCAAAACCCGCACGATTTTTTCAAAAGTCCTCATTCCAAGTTCTTACTCTTGTATTTTGTTTTTTTTTGTCTTATATCTTTCCGACGTGATACTTTATTTCGCACATCTTAAATTTAATAAAATTATGAGATGAGAGATTTGGGTGGGACGGAGATTGCAAGGGATGAAAGTGTTGGAAAGTTTTTCTTGTTTCAGCAGGCTTATATTGAGAAGGTTTTACAACGGTTCAACATGACTGGTGCTAAGCATGTAAACATCTCGTTTACTACTCATTTTAGGTTATCTACAGACATGTTACCAAGGAAAGATGAGGAGATGGAACAAATGTCTAGTGTTATTGGTAGCATAATGTATCCTATGGTTTGCAAATGGCTTGATATTTCACATGTTGTAAGTGTGGTCAATAGATACATGACGTGTCCTAGGAACGAGCACTGGTTGGTTGTAAAATGGATACCTAGGTATTTGAAGGGTACTGCAAATGTTGGTCTGACATTAGATAAAGCCTAAGTGATTTAGTTGTAGACTATGTGGATTCAAATTATGTAGTGTACTTGGATAGGAGGTCTCTAACAAATTACTTGTAGTGCCATCAGTTGAAAGGCCCAATTGCATGCTACAATTATTTTGTCTACTACAGAGCCTGAGTACACCGCTGGAGCTAAAGCAGTGAAAGAAGCTTTGCGGTTACGAGGGTTGGTGTGTGATCTTGGTTTGATTGTAGAAAAAATATAGGTGTTTTGTGATAGTCAAATTGCAATACATCTCACAAAGAACCATTTGTACCATGAGCGTATAAAGTACATAGATGTCAGATATCACTTCATTCGGGACATTATAATCCAGCAAATATAATGAGCAAGGTTATTCTAGTTAGCAAGTTTATACATTGCCTAGACTTGATTGGTGTTTGTTGTTCAATGTAGAGCCCTTGTGAGGGTTATTGGCAATACAATTTGGTGATTTGTTTCTTTTGCTCATGAGAGAGGGAATTCAAGCCAGGGGAAGATTTGTTGATTGGTCTTGAAATTTTCCTATGAGTTTGATTGTTGGCTTGACCTGAGAAACCCGTGGTACGATTAAAATATGATATTCATTAAGGTCTATTTTGGTAGCGAAGAGCTTCAGCGGATAGGCCCTCAGTTTTGTCATATAGGGGGGCTTGGGGTGTTAGGGTTAATTATTTATGATTGTATTCTTTCTCTCTTTCATCATAGTAGAAACTTCTTGTTTTGCCCATGGAGTAGGCACCACTTGCCGAACAACGTTAATTTTTTTTTTGTGTTCTTTACTTTCAATTATTTCGTTTATCTATTTGTGATTGCGTGATGTTACATCTATTTGAAGTGATCATCAATAATAAACTAACAATATTGTGTATATGGTAAGAAATCAAATAGAATTGTCAACGTCCTTTGTTTTGGTAAAAAAATTAAGAGTATTTCCGTAAGGAAAATATTTTAGATACTAATAAATTCTACAAACTTTTTATAGTAATTTATGTATCAAAATATGATTGATACACTTTAAGTGATGGGGTTTTCAAGTAAATTGATGTACACCACTCATATTTTGACACATTAGTTAGTATAAAAAAATTATAGAATATATTAATATGCATAATATTAATCTTTTCGGGAAAAAATATGATTAATGTTCATCTTTTTTCCCGATAAGCATTAATGTTCATTTAGTGAGTTTAGGCTAAAAGATAAAAGTTTCGGAGAAGTTCAAGTGAGAAATAAATGATTTGAGGTTTGAAGGAGCATGACAAATAGTAGATTATCTTGCTAAGCGACAGAGTACTCCCAACATGGTCAAACTAGTAGTGAGTACTACTAGTAATTTTCTATTTAAAAGTTAAGAACATTGATGATCGAACTATCCTTTTATTTATATTTTCGTGAAACAAATGATTTTGCTGTAGCGATAGATTGCGGTGCCTTGTCACTATCTTCTTGTTTTTGCTATTTTTTGGTAGTTAATAATCATACTAAATAACTTGTAGACTACAAGCAAGCTGTGGTTGGATTTGGATATGGATATACGAAGCCCTGCTCTTCGGGAGAAATTTATCAACACTTGGAAGATTTTTATTTTTTATTTTATTTAATTGTAGCTTTCGTTAATTCAAGGAGTCATCATGATTCATGAGCTCAATTGAAGTGTTGTGTCTGCAGAAAATTCATCAAAGTCAGCGACACCAATCAGTATGTCCCATGCTCAATCCATCCTGAAGCCACAGGAACAGAATCTCTTACCCATTCCAAATTCCAATTACAACTACAAGGAGACAAAAAAAAAAATTAAACCGATCAAAAGAAATCTTACCCAACGATTTCAGCTCACTGTATTTCGTATTCGACTTCGGACGAAACCACTATAAAGTCCACCGACTTCTAGTTGAGCCCGGAGATTCAACATTTTGGCTCCAAAGACTTACGATTCTCCCGAAAGACTAGGGATGGTAATCTACCCGACGCGCTCGAACCCGAGTCTACCCGCCCATTCGAGGTTCATAAAAAGCCCGTGTTGATATGTAGTTTAGGAATTCAAGAATTACCTGACCCGTTCTGATTGGATATCGGGTCTAATTTTGAGGTTTCAGATACGACGACGAGTCAAGAAAAACCTCAAAAACCCAACTCGTTACCATCCCGACGAAATACCTCTCTTTCTACATAGAAGTTTCATTTATTTTTTTATTAAGGGTTTTAATTTATCCGATGTAAGAATTTATTCGGATACCCAAACACAAACAATGTTGAGGTTAATATACGTAAGATTGGGTTAATAGGCATGATCGCTGCAAAAAAGCAATAACAGGATGATAAGGTAAAAATTACTGAAAAAGGATTAGAGGAAATAAATAATTAATGCCTATCATTCCTTTTTCCTTTTTTTATATGTATAGAAACTGAGAGCCGAGACTTTGCCTTACTTGAGAAAGTACTATCACACCCTTTCAAGTTAGGAAAGGTCAAGCAATTGATAATCATTAAAGTTTTCACCTACCTTGCAGTTCGCACTTTTGTTTTGCAGCATGCATATTACCAATTGAAGAAGAAAAAAATAAAATAAAAATTCAGCTCACTTGTGTCATCACCGTCCAAAGTTTGTCCAATTTCTTTTTATATATAATATAGTCTCAATTTTTTTTTTATCACACAAATTTATACTTCATCTTGTTAGAATCCATAGATCGGCTTAAATAGTATTTTATAGATTTTAAAATAAATGATACTCCAAAACTCGAATATTAGATTTTGGAACGTCAACTTGAATTCTAAACCAATTCTGCTGATTTTCTCTGACTTACTCCGATTCAGAATGTGAATATTTGTTCTTCTATTGAAATCTCAATCTCACCGTGTTTTATTTTTGAGTCACTTAACACTTAAAAAAATAAATAAAAAATAAAAAATAATTTTATCAAACACGTTTTATGTTTTTCTTTTAAAAAAACAGAAAATTAGAAACAAAAATAATAACGAACAAGCTCTTAAAAACTATAGAAAATATTTCTTTTATGTGTTTTAAAAGTTAGGAAAAAAAATCAAAAAGAAAAATGATACTGAATAAGTCCTAATTTATAATAGTTGATTTTGATTTCCTAAGCAAATCTCTCTTTTTTTGTAGGTAAATGCAGGAATCCACATGCTCTCACAACTCATCATCAATTACCCCTTTGAGTGGGTTTTGATTTCAGATTTGAGAACCCAACTCACACGTGTTTGTGTGATCCAGAAAAAAGGAGAACTGAGATGTGGGCCAGAAGTGGGCCACAGGCCCACATTTTTCGTCATCAACAGAAGCCTAACAATGATGTTTGGTTATGTTTGTATTGTGAGAGATGTAAATGTAGGGCCTCATCATCTTTTCATGAACTTTCATCTATATGACAGCTGCAAAATGCAATACCCACTTGTCTTGTTGATTAATACTTCAAACTGTGGATGGATCCTCTGCTGATATGGATGGATGCGTATTGCGTACCATTTATAAGAACGATTACTTTTTTTTTTCCGAGCCCTAACTTCTCCACCAAGCTAAAAATTATGAGATTGATTATTTTTTTTAGTAGACTACTAACCAATTAGACAACCACACATGCATGTTGCAACAATTTTTAACACCATTCGGTAATCCAAATATTATACTCCCTCTTGTCTCTAAAAAATGTCATTTACTATTCCCGCACGCATTTTAAAGCGGCCGGAATAGTAGCTATATGACCCCGAAAAATTTCGTAAACGACATTCTTTAGAGACCAGAGGGAGTATTGACTATCGATTATTCTGAACTCAAATCGGGTAAATTGCAATATTATTTACAAATGGATTAAATTGTAAATTTTAAATAAATGCAGGGCGAAAGTAAGAGCTTTTAGTTTAATAAACTAAAAGGAGCATTACTCTTTTTTTTTTCACGGAAATGAAATACAGCTCTAATTTTAATAGTAACTTTCACGGAAGTAAAACCATAAATGCAAGTTGAAGGTCCGACGGACTCTGGTGATTTTGACCGGAGTAAAAACCTACAAGTCGGCGATTAATCGCCCCGCCGGCCATTGACCGGAGTGAAAACTCGTATACGCTGACGCTAAAAAATATCATCGGCTCGTACTCCAGCTGAGCTGATGGAGTTTGAACTTTTTTCATGAATCCAGTTTGAACTTTCATTTCTCCCTCCCTCTCTAAAATTAAAAAATGGGTATTTCAGTAACTGGACTATCCGTTAAACTTAAAAGTATTCCTTCAACTTCTTCTTTTTCATTTACCCCTGAACTTTACGAATACTACAATCAGCCCTCTTCAGTCATTTTTTTTAACTACGTGCTTTGCACTTGACCTTTCTACACAAATGGTGCACCAGAAATTAATGTTTGCGGTAGGGAGTTGAAACTGGGAATGTAAGAGACTCGCTCACTCTTGATTTGAATATCCTCCCATATTAAAAAATATGTCTACTCTTAATAAAGATATAGAATTTAAACCTGTGGTGTGATTATTGATTAATCGGATAATAGTCAGACGAGAATAATTTCAAATTAAGCATAGAAAAACTATACGGTGGGACTAAAACGGAAAAAGAAATCTCATCATATAAAACAAAACGGTGAGGAAACCGGGTATATAGCATTAGCCGGTAGCACAAGAGTTTCATTTGGAGTGAATTTAGTGGAATTTTGGGTACATTTCATTTGCCCAAACTGCAAGTGTACCTAACCCAAGTCAGATTCTAACCCTAAGGCTGACCCAGGTAGGTTTATTTAAAGACACTAAAACTTGAGGGAGGCCAGCTGGGCTGGGTTGTACTTTACTCTACAAACAAACAAGTGAACATATATCATCACTCTCTCCCCCTCTCCTCTGTCCAACCTCCAAATTACCAAAAACCTTCAATTTAATTTTAATTTTGTTTGTTTCCATTTCTCCTTGTATAGATGAGCAGTCAAAGACTTCTTGTCTCTCTTGGTTTGATTGGGTAATAATGATGTAAATGGGAGAGAATGGGTTTGTTTCTTGATTAATGATTATAGTAACTTCTCTTGAGGTGTTGGGTTTTGGTGGAGCTAGCTAGCTTTGCTTGTTTTGTTGGGTTTAGTAATTTAATTTAATTTTGTGTTCTTTCTTTCATTTGGGTTTTTGCTTATTAAATTAAATTCTCTGGGTTTCTTTGTGGATGGGTAAAGAAGGGGAAGAAATTGTTGTATTGAAAGAAGAGACGTTAGATGGGAGAGGAGGCAAGAGCAGGAAGTGGTGGTACAGTTGTAGTATACAGAACTGTACAAGTTGGTCTAGCTATATACATGAAAATGGAAATCCTTTCTACAACTGAAACTCTTGTACCTTAAAAACACAACATCAACACTCAAGTGAAACAAACTCTTGCTGCTTGCTGCTGCTGCTAAACCCACCACACCCTCCTCCTCCTCCTCCTCTTTAACCTCTTTTTGTTTAAAGAACAGCAAAAAAAGACACATTTTAAGGATTCCACCACTAAATCTTGAAAAAAAGGGGAAAGAGAGAACTTTGGTCTATAAGAATTCTTTAAAAGATCTGTTCTTTTTTCCTTTTCCTTTCTTTCTTTCTTGCTCAGTAAAATCATGAAGAGATCACTTGGTAGCTCTGATTCCCTTGGTGCTTTGATGTCCATCTGCCCAACAACTACAGGTTATTTACCTCTACAGTCTCTACTCGCCACTACTATTACTGCAACACCAACCTCATTAATTTCACTTTCTCTATCTCTTTTTAATGCTTCATGACAAAAACTCAGACATCCCCCCATGTGATCTTTTCCGTTCTCATCTTTTATTGTCCCCTTTGAATTGAATCCAAATTATCAGTCCAGTCCAGTGCCCCCCTTTTTAATACTTGTCCTCTTTACAAGAACTCGACTTTTATCAAGAACTCAACTTTTTATGTATAAAGTAGTCGGATGCATCAAAGTACTGACTTGTGTAATCTTTTTGTGTTTTTGTATTTCAGATGAGCACAGCCCTCCAAGAAACAACGACAGCCATGCGTACACTAGGGAATTCCAGTCTATGTTGGATGGGTTAGATGAGGAAGGGTGTGTTGAAGAATCAGGCCATTTGGGAGAGAAGAAGCGGCGGCTGAGTGTGGAACAAGTGAAAGCCTTGGAGAAGAACTTTGAAGTAGAGAACAAGCTTGAACCAGAGAGGAAAGTCAAGCTAGCTCAAGAACTTGGCCTCCAACCAAGACAAGTAGCTGTTTGGTTCCAAAACCGCCGTGCAAGATGGAAAACCAAGCAATTAGAAAGAGATTATGGAGTTCTCAAGGCCAATTATGATTCTCTTAAACTCAATTATGATACCCTCCAACATGACAATGAAGCTCTAATCAAAGAGGTATACACATCTTTTTAGCACCCTTTTTGTTTAATCATTTCAAGAACTCTAGTTTTATGTATATGTATGAATCTTTGATGTTCTTTTTTTTTTAATCTCGTTCGAGAACTCCGTATGGTTCACCTTTTATACTAATCTTGATGTTCTTTTTTTTCTTTCTAATCTCGTAATGTAGCGTGCTCTGGTTCTTCCTTTAGACTCATCTTGATGTTCTTTTGTTTCCAAAAAAACAGATAAGAGAGCTGAAGGCGAAACTGGATGAGGAGAATACAGAGAGCAATGTTTCAGTGAAAGAAGAGATGGTTTTGTCAGACACAGATGAGAAAGTGACTGAAAAGGAGGAGCCACAGCTTGTTCTTGCTTCATCTGTGGCTACTACTACATCAGAGACAAAAGATTTGAGCTTTGACATTAATTTCAACAGCAGGGAGTACTGTAATCTTGGAGTTGGGGCATCTCTTTTCCCTGATTTCAAAGATGGGTCATCTGATAGTGATTCAAGTGCAATCTTGAATGAAGACAATAACAACAATTCTAATCCTGCAATCTCATCATCATCTGGGATCCTCCACAGTCGTCATCTTATCATGTCACCTCTGCCGTCTGATTCTTCCTCGCTTAGATTCGCGACCGGATTGTCTTCCTCGCCATCCTCTGCTTGCTTCCCTTTCTCAAAAGGGACAGCAACATACCAACAACCCCAATTTGTGAAGATGGAAGAGCATAATTTCTTGAGCAGTCATGAAGAGGCTTGCAATTACTTCTCTGACGAACAAGCTCCTACCCTGCACTGGTACTGCCCTGATCAATGGAATTAGGCAACGTAAAATCACAATAAAAGAAGAAGAAGAAGAAAATAAAAAAGACAGATCAAAAGCTAGCTAGATCCAATGATTTAGTGAAAAATGGTTGAGTGGAGTGGAAACTGGTCGTAGTATCTATGTAAATGTTAAAAGGACATTTGGTCTCCAATGTGCAAAAGTGAAAGTTGAATTGGAGGAATTGGAGCAGAAAAAAAGGAAAAGGGCTCTTATTAATCTTAAGCCGTGCGGGAATGATTAGGTCGTAATAATCATTTTATAGCTTTCACTTTTTTTCTCTCAAACTTTGCTCTTTTCTCTATTATGCCATTTTGCTACTTTTAATGAATAAAACAAGCGGACATATAACTTTCTTTTCTACTTTTAATTTTAAGTTTTAAAACTTTGGGATGAGTTTTTATGGACATTTTTGTTTGTTTTTACTCCATTTGCTTCTCTGGAGGTGCGAACATTACTGGTTAGCGGATTCTCAAGATCCAAGTACCATTCCTTACTATTTTGCGGTTTTTTCCCCTTCTCTCAGTGTTCTTCTGATGTTAATCTTAGGTCCTACACTTTGAGCCTTGAACTTCCCAAGCTTACAGCCACATCCTTCCTACTCTTTGAGTTTCTAAACATGTCATATTCCATTCTATAAGTCTTAACTGAATGATAGAGTAGGTTAATTGATTAGATTATATAAATATAAAAATTATAAGGTGAAACTCTCTTGGTGGCTTGAAAGAAAGTCACTTAAGATCCCTAGAATCCTCTCATGCTGTCATATATCATTACTTTGATACCTTAAAATTTAACACATGACAATAAAAAGAAATAAAAATCTTTCATAAAGTAAAAAATCTCTTGGTTACTATATTTAATTAATTTAATTTGTATAATTAATTCTTTTAATACAATTTAATCAAAATGTTAGTGGTGAAATTTAAAAAGACAATGTTTAAAATTTTGAAAAGTTATTCTAGGGTGATCATTTGTATAAATGTTCACGAATCTTCAACTTGTTATACATTTCTATTAGATAGTGCATATTTCACAAAAATCAAAATTAGTCTCATACTTCCTTAAGTTTAATTTTTAATTATTTATTTTATTTTGCAAAGATATATTTAGTTAAGTATAACGTAATATTTTATAGATTATTAGAAATATTTTGTAGATTCAATTAATAGATAATTTATATATATATACTTAAAAAGTATTTGGTGAAATTTTTACTTTGGATTCCTAATTCCCTCCTACGATATCACGTGTTGTCACTTTGATATTTTAGAATTTGACACAACAATAAAAAAATAAAAAATATATTTATAACTTAGAAAACATTTTGGGTTACATTGTTGAATAAACTTAATTTGTATAACTATTTAATTTACCTAATTTGTAGTTTTTCATCACCGTAATACAAGCTGATTGGTAATTATTTATTTATTAAGCTATAAATCATGCTTATTCTTTTTTGTTGTGCATGCATGAGAATTTTTGAGAATGAGATTCTTCATTAATGTTAACGGATCGTACAATTAAGGTCAACAGGACAAGATCTCACAGAATAGTCAAGTAGGCCTAATTGAAGTGTTCTACTAACTAGACCATGAACAACTACATTAGCTGTCCTTCTAACATATATGAAATTGCATAAACCAAAAGGTTGAGCTAGTTGATTTAATGTCAAACTGTGAAACTTCGATGATCACAATGGATGTGCGCCCGATCGGTTCTCCTAAAAGCAAACAGACTACTCTTTTCCTTTTAGCTCTTGCGAATGGCGATGTTTGCGTTCTGATTTTGTGCGTTGGCGTTTTTGGTTGGTAGCCAAACCGTGGACCTACCTACCCTCAAATGATCACATGCTACCCCAACCCCAACTCCTTGTGGCTTCTTGAACCAAAAAAAAAAGAAGCCCCCTTGCTGATTTAATCTACAATTTTTAATTAAAAAAATTATTATTATTATTATTATTTATCGTTACAATACCAGGATTAAGTCTTAACGCAATTGATTTAAAAATTTGTTGTATCATATTCTACCCATGTTACATCACAGCTCAATTAAATTCGAAAAAGAACTTGTTGGGTGCCTCCTACGGTGAGATTTAGATTAATTAGACCTAAAAATAATATGAATATCAAATTTCTATAAAATAAAAATACTAAAAAAATTGCGTTATAAAAAACAACCTGCATTAATTGTACACTGCCATTTTTATTTTGAGTTAGAGGTCAGGTGAATGGATCATCCAATCCGAAAACAAATGAAAATATAATCTAGTAGTCTTAACCAGCCAATCTGCTACGTAATTAGCGGGTCTACCCTTATGCTATGTTTAATATTCGAGACTATATTTTGAATCTCTCAAAATACTTTGCAGCGAGGATCATTGAGGCATTTGACATGAAGCTTGAAATTTGTCTTAAATGTTGTATAAAAAGTTTGAAATTAACTCGTTAGCACTAGATTAAACCGAAGAAATACGTACCGAACTGAATAAATTTAAGGTCAATTCAAACCAGGTCATAAAAATTGTTCCTCTCATATTATTGGTACCCAATTAATCTAACTTGAACCGACCAGAATTTGCTTCACTCGTAGAACCAAACCTGTGATTAACATGTTTTTGTGCCACTCATACCTGATTTGATGTGCGGTGAGCTGAAACTAACCCGATAAGAACATTTTTCCTTCCTTAAATTATTTATCGGATAGTTATTATTGTTAAAAAATAAAATGAAAATTTTAATAAAATTACTATTACTGTTTTTAATAAATGTTTTTAAAAGAGTTAGTAAATTAATGTGGGAAAAAATTAATTGTTATATATATTTATAATATGTTCTTAAAATTATAATTTTTTTTACAAATAATTAATAGCAAATATTTTAAAAATATGCATTGTATTAGAATTATGCAAAAAGAATAAAAAAATTAATTTTCTTAATTTTATAAAATTTTATCTTTACATGAAATACATTTTCTTTTTCTTTTGGCGGTTTCCTATGAAGGACACTTTGTCTTCTGTGATTGGTGGAGGCATGTGAGGTAGGTCCCACAATGCAGCGCATAAAAATCATTTTTAATCTTCCCACAATCCTACAAACTTGGCAGCAAACCGGAACATGTAATGTCTCGCCGCATGGAGCGCTTAGAGTGGCGAGTGGCTCATCAATGACGCCGTTTCTTTTTCTTTCTTTCTTTTTTCCCTCCTGCGGTTCCCCTTTTGAAAACAGAATGCCAATATGTAACATTAACCTATTCTTCATGTTTTATTTAAACTTTCAAAAATAAAATAAAAATGAAAAGGTTAAATCTTTCTCAATATGAGTAATTAATTGCTCCGAAATAACACAAGTCGGCCCAGTAAAATAGCATTCGGCACCGAGACTTTGTTGGTGTATTAAATCTTTCTGATCAGTAAAAGTACTCGCACAATATAGATATCGAAAAAGAGAAACAAACACAAAAAAGAGGCAAGAAAAGGAGGCTGTATTTTTTAGAAATTGGAATCTGCTGGCTTTCTCCACTTCAGGTGCTTATTTTAATCCTTCCTACTCCCACTTAATCACATAACATATCACTACTTTGTTTTCTACTATTTGTTTAATTTTTCTTTTGTTGGGTATACAAAAAAGTTTTGTACTAAGTTATCATCTTTTATAGTAGTTTTTATATATATTTTTATTCATTATTTATGGATCTTCATTTGTGTCCAGAATATACCATTATTAATAAATTAATATACATATTGAAAGAGAGAATCTACTAATTAATTATATAATTAAAGATGACAAAATGGACACACACGCGACAGCCTGAGCAACCAAGTAGTATCAAATTCTCAGCTGTTTCCAATAATTCAGGTATAATGAATTGAAACAGTGATGTACGTTGTGTGGTTGGTGGAGGGGATTTCGTTTTTAATCTTTTTTCCCCCCTTTTTTTACGTGGAAAAATGAAGGATTTGATATGTTGTCATTAGATGTGTATTAGGGGAATCTTAAGATATGCTCTAGTGCTATAAAGCATAATCATGCACTAATTAATTACACTGTATTATATTATATGTATTTAGCTTTGGCTACAACTTTTGGAGTTACCTTTAATATGTTATTTGGGTGCATATACCCTCCTCCAGATATCAAAGGCTGTTTCATGAGCCCACTTGTCCAAATCCAAATTAAAGACAACGGCAGTCGTGAAAAAAAATACTTGGGTTCTTGGCGTGAGGGGCTAGCCACTTATTATGTGAATATGAATATTCCAATTATTGAGTCACACCAGAAGTGACTAGTCATCGCTACATTAATCTTATGTTTACTAAAATAATGCAATCGATTTGAGAAAATCATCCAAACGTTTTAGATATGAGAATGCTTGAATATGAATAACTTTATGTTGAAAATATATATTTAAATTAATAAAAAGAATCGATCTTTATTTGAAATTATACGTGTCAAATGAATATAAAATAAATATTTTATTCAAGTTCAAAGCTTAGTTTTTCAATTATGTTTATAAAAACTATTTAGTGTAGGGGGGGAAATCCCTTCTTTGACTTTTTTACTATAAACATATGTAACTAAGTAGAAAAACAAACGAAAATAACAAAACAAATATTCAGTTTGCATGGAACTCGTGAGATTTTACAAAACAAAAATTCAGATGAATCGGACGGTCAGTATTTGGAGTGAGCAGTGGCGTGGAAGGACGCGCAAAGGGAGATGTTGACAGAAAAGGAAAGCTGAATGAGACGGCGCCGTTAGAGACAACAAGATCAGAAGGATTAGAGCGTGACATTAGCAATTTGTGTAAAAGCGACGTGTGTAGTGTTTAGCGTTTACACTATCATCGTCAATGTCTTCAACGGTGCTGATGACTTTATGCTTTGAACACCCATTACATCCTTGACACGTTACTCTCTACTTGCCCCACAAATACCAACTTATAAAAAACGCGTTTATATATATGTAGTTAATTTTCTTTTCTTGAAAAATCTGAAATTCTTATAAAATCCCGATCAATGACCTAATTGGGCCATTTTTAATAAATGATCTGGCCAGTTATAGTTAGTTTATGTCGGATTTATTTCGGATACTGATACATGGTGAGCATTCATACAACACGCGTTGAACTCACCATTTTTTGTGGAGTAATTATAGAGCGCACCTGGTGTATCATGTCAATTTGTCCACCCACTCACATTAGTCAATAAAAAAGTTCCACGCTAGGATTGGAGGAGACAAATTATAAGGTTTTAAAATTTAAATTTTGAAATAACTATAAATTTAGGTAGTGTTGAGATAAACTTCAAAGAAACTCGTCAACGTATAATAACTTTATTGACTTAGGTGCACACTTAATTGGAATACCTGACGCACTATATAATTTACCCCTTTCTTGTCTTGTTTACTTGGTTGTAATTCTTAGCAATTAATGATGAAAAATGAATGTTTAACATAAATTAAAATTGTTAAAATAGTTTATAAAAATATGTTTATACATTAAAACTGATTATCTTTTAATAAACTTTGCATTCCAATGAGTTTTCGCTATTGGAAATATCAATGATAATCCTCAATGTGGAATGATGATAGTTTAGTAATCCGATGTGTTGATGTTGACCTTTTCGCCGCTCCTAAACCACCTACAATGCACCGAAAGGGGTGCGTAGAAGCTCCTAAACATGATGATGGTAAGTATGAGTGAGGATAGATACCGGGTTTTTGTATGGTATGTGTGTATGCATGTCTATGTCCAGAGGTGAGAGGGGTATTTATACCCCGCCCTACCGATTACACGCGGGGCCCAAGGGCCGGCCCATTTAGTGCTCTCAATCGGTGCATTAATTGCTGTCAAATCCGTCATAAATGCAACACATGAGGTGATGATTGTCCTCGATATGTGCATGTCACGTGACTTAGACTAGGATACCTGTCCCTTGACCCGATAGTTCCCCTGACACTTGTGTATAAGTGAGGTACTTACCTGGTGGAGTTGGTATGTGTAGTTTAGGCTACCGTTGATAGTGTCTACCAGTATATGTAGTTGAGACCCCCCGTTGCGGAAGAGTTGTAGCTGCCCTTGTGATACCTTGTCAGATAGGAGGTAAAGGTACCGGTATCATACATATTTACCGGTAGTCTCCTTGGTCATCCGAAAACTACGTTACCGAATTCCTGAAATGACGGGAATGCCCTTAGCATATTATTATGTATTATCAATCAAAATGCTTAACTACTTGAAGTTTAATAATATATTTAGCATTGAAGATTTTTTGAAAAAAAAAATCATTATACTATAGATATCAAACGTATGATGATACTATAATAAGTTAATAACCCAAAAACATTTCCAGTTTTCCAAGTAAATTATAAATTAATTTTAGTGCAAACACCAGATAGAAACTAGAAAGGCACATCCCATCTACTACTACAAATTAAAAAAATGGTAGCATAAAATATCCATAATATCTGTTTAATTAGAAAACATAAAGATCCTGTGACATTAGAAGTATTTTGTATTATATAAGTATTGTTGACAGACAAAATACATCTCAGTGTTGTCATAATAACACCCGATCCCAGGATCATTCATTATTCCCTCCATTCTTCTCTCTTTTTTCGACAATTCCAATTTTCTATCTTACACACCATGTGAACTCCAAATCTGATGCCCCACTAAATATAATTAAACAAAGAGACTAATTATTTAACAATCAGAACCAAATTGCTTATTGTCAGTCGACGCCTAGAAGACAATGCAATGTCCCCGTTCGTTCCATTTTTATTTTATTTTGTTGGTGAAGTAGAATTTCAAGTTCGAGGTGGGAAATAGTTAGTAAAAGTCTCGTTTTTTATAAGATTCCAACATGTTTGAACAAAACTAATTTCATTTTAGAAAATAAAAAAGATAGAATAATTCCGAAAAAATAAAAGAATACTTGAAGTTGGAGATATCGAAAAATCTGAAAGCTAACATTTTCTCCTTTAAAGGATGCATCATTCAAGATCTAACCACCGTTTAAAGAGAACAAGATTACCTGCTAAATCTGAAAGATTAATCTAGTTAATTAATTAATCTGTGTGTGTGGTGACACTTGGTGCTGAATTTCTGTATCATATGATGACATTGATAATTTGGAATTCTCTTATGAATGATTTATCTTTTTTATTAGTTTTGAGAAGTTTAATATTATACTATTGATTGCTTATCTAAAAAAATCCCTATTTTGTTGAACATGATACTATTTTCAAGTTTTATTCTTTCTTTTTTTCAACTTATGTAACTCAGATTATAGAATTCTAGCCCTTCTTACATTTTTTTTTTGAAGGGCTAGCCCTTCTTACATGGTAGGATATATAGTTGATAAAACATTATTCTTAAAAAAAATACTAAATTAAATAAATATTTTACTATAATATAAATTGAAAAAACAGGGTGTTTAAACATAATGTTAGTCAACTAAAAAAATTTAAACTATGAAAATTGAAGAAAAAATTGAGTGTTTTAATTTAATAAAACATGTTCGTCACTATCCTAATGTTTTGGCCATGTTTCGGGCTGGAGCTCAAGGCAGCAGCAGCAGGAAATTGGTTGGGGAAGGACACGGGAAGGAGGTACATCTTTTCTTTTGGACAAAAATATCCACCCAATTTTACAAAATGACATTTAAGCTGGGTATAAAAACCTCCAAAATTTTGGTCAGTCCTCATTTCCAAACCCGACGCCTCTTTCTTCTTCTCCTCACATCTCCCGAATCCTCTGCTAGGGTTAATTTACCAAATCTGGGGATTTCGGCAAACCCTCAGTTCTCATCCATCTACACACATCACCACCACCATCACCATTACCATCCTGCCGTCACCATCTCAAATGGATCTCGATTGGTGTAGTAAATCAAACGCAGAGGTGCGATTGGGCTTTTAATAAGAGGCGGTGTTCGTCCACCATGACCGAAAAATACCATTTTCCTTTCCTTGAGCTACGTTTGCCATCTAATTGCACAGTTAAGGGAAGAAGAATGGAAGAATGAGAAGAAAGGTAATTGGGATTTCAGAAAGAAAAAAAAAGTAATAAAAAAGAAGAGTGGGCGGCGGCGCAATGGGTTGGAGGAAGAAGACAAAGAAGCTTTAGGGTTAGGAAAACAAATTCAATTTCATACAATTAATGTGATTTCCATCTTAATAATATGCGGACCAACTTTATTTTTTCCACTTTTTAGTATTTTTAGTATTGTTATGTATGAAAAAAATGAAAAAAAGAAAGAAAAAAAAATAAAAAAATAAAAAAATGAAAAAAATGAAAAAAATGAAAGAAAAAGAAAAAAAAATATAAAGATACTAAAAAAAATTAATTATAACACTTGAAATGAATTGTACCCTTTATGATTATTTTATATTTAAACCATAGTTTTGAAAAACTGTTTTACCAAACACCTTAGCTATCTTATAGTACTTTAAAATTTTTTTATCAAACAACATACTCCGTTTTTCAGAAGTCATTTTCTCACAAATTTTTTTCCTACAGAACCGAAACGTCAAGCAGACCCATATAGAAGAAGAGCAAGAGCTACGTGGGAGCAAAAATAAAGAAGTAGCTAGAACTTAGAAGCCTACAGAAGTGTAGCCTAAGGCTAAGAGGCTTAACGCAAGCGATGTCTATTTTTTAGTGAAAAACGAAGAAGTGATGTCGCTCTCTCCGTGGGCTCTTATGGGCCCACGAGGAAGCACAAATGGGCCCAGTGAAAGCAGTGCTATATAACCTCCTCCACATCATACTCTACAAATTCAAAAAAGGAGAAAAAAAAAGTTGAGTTAATTAAGGTGTTCATCGGATTAAACTACCCGAAATACCCAAGTACCAATCCCGTATTTGCCATTTTTTATTGCAATTAAAATTGATCCTAAACTAATTAATCTACTCGGTTAAATGACGTTTTTATCCATTAAGTTTAAATATATTTAATATAGTCACTAAAGTATGATAATTTTATTTAATTTAGTTTTTCTGAGATTTCCCACCAATTTAGAGTATAGATATGTAAGTTAAATGTTATGTGCCAAAATATTAAACTAAACAAAGTGTTTATATTTTAAAAATTATATTAAACAAAGTGTTATACACTAAAGACCAGTTTAACTAAATTTATATTTTTTAATAATGCAAGTTAACTGCACTGTCATGTGGCTCAAAATTTACACATCATCAATCTTTGTTTGTGGTCAGTAAAGGAGGGACTAAATTAAATAAAATAAACAGCGTTAATCAAAATTAAATAAATTTATATTTTATGAATCAAATTAAATAAAGTGTTATATTTTTATGACAAAAAATATCAGTTTCCTTAAAAAAAAATTCTCTTTTTGTGCATATATTATACTTGTACCCATTTTCTTATTGATAACATTATCTAAAATTAAATTCTAAGGAAAGGTAAAATTTTATAAAAAAAACTTATTGGCCCGTTATCGTAGAGATTTACGAATAAGGGCCTGCTCCTATCATTACCGACTATAGGATAAGCGCAAGTGTCGTGAAAATTTTAAAACAGAAGAAATAGAATAAAAGGGAGGGTGTCGTGGACGCGGATGGAAGGCGCGTGGTGGTGTGAGGGATTTAGGAGAAAGTAGGGAAGTGGGGCCAGGCCAGTAGACTCTCACATGGTTGATGATAGAAGAGAGGGTTAGACCTTACCACCCCACGTATTAAGAAGTCACATCAATCAGCAATTGCATCTCATCAAAAGAAGAAGTAGCACAAAAATGTTTGCCTTTACTAAGTTTACCCTTTGTTTCTCTTCTATTTTTCCTTTGTTAGTAACTCTATAGATTATAGAAGCTCTGATCTAAAATAAACAATATTATTTTAATTAAAAGGTCAGTGAAAAAAAGAGAGGGTGTGGACCCAGTGGCGCAGGACAATTTAGTCTTTATTGTGTCAGGTTGTAGGGTATGATTGTGATTTTTTTATATGTATTCTCCCCGTCACCCATCTTTGACTCTTTTGGCCATCACGGATCCCTAAAAGCATCTCTGCAATGAAGGATACCCCTATTGTTTGGGTCATGGGGTTCAACAACACTCTTTGGTGGGTAGGCCCGACCCTAGTCCCTCTGGGCCTCTCCTCTCCCTTCCAAACTGCCATTTTTCTGCATGTCTCCGAGTCAGAACCTGCTGGAGTGGCTTGAGCCGATTAGCCGAACTCCTTACTCGCAGCCGATTTTTTTCCATGTGTAGTGTTTCTTTTTTCTGAAAAAAAGAGAGGTTTGAACCGTCACATTTAAAAGTTGACCGACCCCTAAAAAAAAGTTTGATTCGAACGTACCAATATCATGCATACCTACTTGCATATAAGTTATTTAAAAGGTCATCGGTGGCGGGGGAATATGGCCCACCGGGATAGGTAATTACAAGGATCAAAATGTTGAAAAAAGAGAGAGAGGATAGGGTATGGACCAAAGCTACACTCTTGTCCATTTCATATATATTGATGTCACCTAATTGGTTAAGAAAATACTCCCTTATACAAATGAAAGAATAAAGAAGTACAAAGAGTAGTCCATTCGAGATTATTTTATGTGTTTTCTATTACAAATTCAACAATTAAAACTATTTTTATCAAAAGTATATATTTTAATACTACTGACTAAAATAATTTTGTATCATTTGATTTGTAACAGAAAAAAAAACAGAAAGTAATCTCAAATTTAGTACTATAGAAAGACGAAACTTCTCCCTAGTGGATATGTAGCAAACAAAAGAATTAGATTGAAAAGAAAGAAAGAAAAAAGATAGAAAATAACTTGCATAGAAACAGTGAGTCGCGGGGTGTGGGGGCAGAACGCAGAATAACTTCTTAACATAGGACCTACTTAGTTTTGTTGCATCCTAATATATATGAGGAATGGTCATAGAAAAAAAGGCATACACGGGCAGGCACGGATCCAGCCCAGGGTCAGGGTGGGCTTCTATTTATTCATCCAATTCTTTATTACGTACAATTCTCTCTGCAAAGTTGGCATGAGCTCTAGGATAATTATTAGATCGTTAAGAAATATGACTCCGCTATCATGATGAATACATAAAACTTAAATGAAGTTGTCGTCGTTCAGTCTTATATTTGATTAACTATTTGTATTTCTATGCTATTTGGGTTTATAACTTTTTAGTTAGCGAGTAAAAGTGTTTAGAAGAAGAGGGTTTTTAAAGTTCCTTTATGTTTTACCTCTTTTGGAACATGTAGAAAGAGTTCGAGGACCCCGATCGAAAAAAGCAAAGGAAAAAAATGAACATATCGAAAGGTAGACCAATGCCCACCTTTGATCATCAAAAGCAACATATAACCGATCCCCAACATTAAAATTACCCAATAAATTCTTTAAAAAAAAAAACCACGTCCTTAGCTATAATGATTTTTTTTTTAAAATAAAAATACTGTTAGCAACTCAGATCCAACGCTCCTTATTTCATAGAAAATATCTTAATAGAGTCACTTCCGATAATAAAACAAGGAAGACGTCAGCCTATTTTGAGACAAAAGTAACTGGGATAAGAATATTTATTGTGGAAATTTATGTTTGGACGTAGCATAATAGCATTAGGTATGAATGAAATATGGTAACTTCTCTGAAAATACGTTACTTTGGACTGGGTTTCCTTTGATCTTCGCTAATACGTTGGGTCCAAAATAAACAAGCCCAACAGAAAATCCGATTTGTCGGCCTGTTCGAGAAGGGTTATTTTGTGGTCCGGCCCACAATTTATAGGCCCAAACTTCTCCAACTTTCTAATAGGGGGTTAGTTGGCTGAATTGTAGTATTTCTATTTACCAATTTTGGGCTTCTTTTTGTTGCTCTTTATAGTCGTTTGAGCTTGGTCGCGTAATATCTCTCTTTGTTTTCCGGGCCTCGGTATCTGGTTCGTTTAATCTTCCTTCTTGTCAAACAACAAAAAATAATAAATTAAATTGGTCAATAGCTTTAAATTTTATTATTTGTCAAAAAAGTACTGGGTCAAAATTAATTAACTCGAACCAGGAGCATGTTAATTAAGTGGACTGATTACAAATTTAATTTATACCAAACAATGGGGCAAGTTGATGGGGATAAAATCCGAGTGTAGGGTTGCCCTCTACTGTACAAACATGGGAATATTACATTTACATGTTACTGTCTTGGCCGCAGCAAACATGCATTGCTTGCTTCCATGATCGGTGGAAGTTGGAACAGTCAAGACGAGAAGCTATTGCGTAGTTCTTATCAAATTCTGTAAATAGTGAAGTACAGTTCAATCCTTTAAAATTCTAGCACAGTAATAAATAATCCATAAAGTTAATAAAATTCATGAAGACCGAGTTAAGGTTGTGAGATAAAAAAAAAACATAAATTAAGTGATAAATTTAAAGAAATTAAAAAATAATAAAGAAATAAAATCCCACTGTTCATCTAAGAGTCAGCCAATCAGTTTTGATTAAAAAAAAGAGCGCAGATCGCAGAGGCGGAGGAGATAATTCCAAGAACCCTCGTGCGGATGACTTTTGAGTCTTGATGGCGTGCGCGCGCGTGTGGCTCCAGAAGTTGCATGTTCTTTCGCACGTGCGGTACGGATACGTCAGTCTTGCTTTCTGTTCCCATGGCACCGCCCAGGTGGGTCCTACCTTCCCACCTCTTCTTCATTACGGTAGGGCCCACCCTTCTTAATTTCGTGCGTCTGTTTGGGTTTAGTTAGTTGACTGCTGCTGCAAATTTTAATATTTTAACCAAAATAAAATAAATTCATTTAAATGTGACAGACAGACTCAGTCTCTCACTATTATTATACTACGGAGTACATCCGATCAAATTTAGACAACAAATATATACCGTTTCTACCTTATTTATTCATTATTTTATTTTATTTTATTTTTATTTGCATAAACTTTTTTGTTATAATTAAATTATTATTAATTATTTATATTTGAAAAATTGAACATTAATTAATCTCACTTAATTTAATTATAATGACTGTTATGTACTAATTATTTAAACTTATAAGGGTATGAATTTAATTATAGAACAAGGAAGGTTGGTGGAAACACACACATGCGTGTCGTCCATAATATATAACATGTCGTCCTCTCTTTGCATATAAATATAAAAATATACTTGGTATTTGCACCACATCTACAAGTTACAAGTTACAATCTAATCTACCAAAAGGCAAAGCAAATCGCAAAAATGGAGAGTGGTCATCAATTGAAAGAAAAACCAGAGTTTGATTTGATAATTGAGAAAGAAGTTGGAAAATTGGACGGATCAGATCATCATCAAGCTGCAGCAGCAAGGTTTGGAATTGGATGCGTAAAGCACCCATATCATCACCATCAACGGCAAGGAGTTTGCGCATCTTGTCTAAGAGAAAAGCTGTCTCAACTTCATGATACTTACAATTTGGTGGCTTCTTCAAAATTAATGGTTGCACCACCATCACCGTCGACCTCCTATTCCAATTTACGGTCTAATTCCTCCGCCTTCGGCCGCGTATCGCCGTCTCATAGCCGGAGGCATCACCGGAATGTTTCACACGTGTTGGGATCCATATCTTTCAGGTTAAGTGGCGGCGGTGGCGATGGTGGGTTGAAGAAGAGTCGGTCAATTGCTTTTGCTTCAAGGAATCTTGGTGGTGGAGAGGTCAAGAATGGTGGGAAGAAAGGGTTTTGGTCAAAGTTGCGGCATCATTTGAAGGGAAAGAAGGAGGTTTTTGTGCATTCAATACAAGTGAATTAGCAAAGTGCTGTGTACGTATTGATAAATTCTCTTTTATGTATGATGAAATGAAAGCAAAATATTGATTAGATTTAGAAAATGATCACGTTAATTTCTGTACATATAGCTTTTGTATTAGTATAACTTAATAACTAATAATGGTCTTCAATTTTGATATCATCAAGAAGGTACTGCTTCTTGTGTTTTTGATATATAGATGAATGATATATGATGTTATGAAAGAATTTTAACGATGGACATGGTTTATTTATTTATTTTTGTAAAGAAATGTTCTCTTATACTCTAATCCTTCATTTATCGTTGATTGAATTTAAATCTATTAACTAATTGTATTACGTTTGTAATTGAGTTCTCAAAATTTAGTTACCGTAAAAATTTAAGATTTATGTAAGTCATTGTCATTCCATCACATGTTTGCCCATGTCTTGGCCACCAAAGAAAACACGCAAGTTTGACTTTCAAAGAGTCGTGTTCAATCGCATAACTCTTTCATATATTCTCACGCGTAATTCATTCTTGTTTTATAATTTTATAAATTTTAAATACATGATGGGGTTTGAATTCGCATTCACCTTCTCTTATCTTGTTGGCATATACTTTTGGAATTGATTTTACCTCTCATATTCCCTTCACACGAGGGGTTGTTTCAGGACCAAAACTATCTCGTCGAGCACCATTAGTTATAACCTAGTGAGTTAACAAAATACATGTAGTTCAGACCCATATTTCGGAATGAAAATTATCTCCTCAAACAAAATTAATCCTAATTCAATCAATTCAGAAGTATTAAGCCTACACTTCAGTTTCTGAATGAGGCGCAAGCCTTCATATGAATGACAATATACTAGTTTTCTAGCATTACATGTCGTTTGAATTACCCGGCACGGGTAGCCATTTACCAAAGTGCTTTTAAAATTTATCATACAAAATCATACAGCTAATTCCCTCAGGTACAATCCTTGGCATTACAGAAACAATTCTAAGTTTGGTGTTCGTGTGATCTGAATCTTCCCATACATATATGCAGAGTCTCCATCCGAACAACAGAACCTTCTCTCTTTCTTCTGTCAAAAAAAAATTTCGTATGAACCGGGCCGGGATCACCCCTTATCTCTGTACATCCAGTGTTTCCAGTTTCTACAATGGCCTGTAATCTAACATCATCCGAAAATGGCCTTAAATCTTTGCCTTTGCTCTACTCCCATCTTCATCCTCGTCGGTGAGGTTCATGTGATCTACTGATGGCCGTTTCAATCTCTGAAATATCTCATCCAGAGACTCGGATGAACTGTGAGACTCGAGTTTGGTTTCCTGACTTTGGCGTACTGGAAGAAACCTTTTTGCTTTAAAACTTTGGAAACCATTTCTCATTGATGATGCCCATTTCGAGGCCAGATTAGAAGGTGGCTCTCCTGCTGCATTACTGGGTTGAGAGTCAACACCATCGTCAAGTAATGACACCTTGGCAGCGGTGATGTTCTTCTCTACTGGCCTCATATTGGCTTGCCTACTCTGTTCTCTAATGGCAGCATACTTATTGCTGATAGCTTCTCTGCTTGATAGTTTCGATGAACTTGCCTTTGTGTCATCTGTGACTAAATTGGCAGTTCCCTTCAACTCAACAGCAGTCCTATCCTGAACATTTTAGTTTGAATTGAAACGTTATGTATAACATTGCCAGCTATTTATTCAGATGGTTGTAAAAATTATAAACAAACAATAAAAAGTAAATGTGCTAGCAGGACAGATCAACCAAAGAACAAGAACTCAGTTATGAAAACTGTGAACGCATGTTTACCACTCTATTGATGCCAGACTCAACGTCCACGCCATTGAAGTTTCTGGCCAGTGGAATGACGTGCTCACCGACTTTTTCTCCCTGTTCCAGCCAAGATCGCTCTGGAAAATAAGGGAGACTGACATTAACAACTCTATTCACAGGATCAGGTATACACCATCAGATAGAATATACACTCAACTGTACTCTGTACATGCTCCATTAACAAAAGACAAACGATCAGAGTTCACTTACCTTTTTGTAGGATAATTACACCTGAAGCATCAAATCCATCAGCATCATCTGCCTCAGTTTGCAATTTAAATCTCTTCCAGCTCCCAAAGAAACCAATTACACGGTCAAAGAAATTGCTTGCAAGCAACAGGGTATAGATAACCATGATAAGTGGATATATTCTGTTGAAATTCTCTCCGAAGAAAGCAACCGTAGTATCAATTTTCACCATGCGCTGAAATTAGAGCATTACCACACCAGGTACCAGTCAGCTCATGATAGCAAGAGAAACCCCTATAGAAACTCCAATACATCACAACGAGGAAAATTTATTATGTTCCGTGAGGTTTTCGTTTTGTTAGGTGTAATCCCTTACTTCATGTAAACTGCAAGTGACATCTTAAAAGAGTACGTTTGTTTGGGTGGGAATTTTTTCACTAAATTGTTTCTAACACCTTTGCCTTCTAACACAATGAATGTGCCACTATAGCCATTCCTTCTCACATGAAACCAGATATTCTAAACCTGGTCTCACACTGATCTTACACAAATTAAACACAAACTATGCATCTAAAAATAAATGTTAAAAACAAGGCATGGATGGGAAGATATGAACCAAAAGCAAACAAGTCAGGCCTAACCCAAAAGAAATAAGAACTTGGAGTTGAATGAGAAACTATATTAAATCATACAAGGACGCACAAAGATATACAGTCAAGCATGAAACATCAGACATCACTTTCTCTAACTTCCCTAATTTCAAGATGCGACATCCTTCAACAATTATTTACAACTACTTTAATTAACATATTAAAAAAGCAGAAACAAGCTTTTACCTCCTCAAATATAGTTTTCTTGGGAGAAAGATTAATTAGGTTGAGAAAGTTGTATGAAATTGCAGGAGCATATCGAGCAACCATCCTGAGAGAGGTCATAAACACAACAAGATGAGCACCAGTTTGTTTCTGTCAAATAGAAGAAAAAAATGTGAGAATGCAGATCAGGGGGAGCTTACGAGCATATCATGAGCAAGCTGACTGAGCTTGTCTGCCTGGGTGTGAATGAGTAAAACATCAGCATTCCGATCTTGAACAAGGAGAAATATGTGGCAACACACATATACATCAAAGGTATAAAAGCCAACACCTGGTAAACAAAAGCAGAAAATTATGATCATGGAAGGCTTACTGCAATATGTATACATCCGTGCGATGATATCAATAGAATTACTTGTCAAAAAAAATCTACCTGCACTAAGACCTCTTGATTGCCCACGGAGTTTACAAGGATTGAAAAAAGTGAGAGATCAACTCTTTTAGGTAGCAGAGTTGCCTCTGCCAAAAGAATTGCCACAGATATGGTACAAAGAATGACGGCCAGTAACTTCTCAAGTTGCTTTGTTAGGATGCACCGCCAAAGATATTCTGCAAGAAGTCACCATCTTTTTCAGAAGGACAGTTACAAGGCTTTGCCACTAATACAAAACCACCAAATTAAATTTCAGCCAAACATAAATTTCTCTTTGATTGATTTGATGTCCTAGTTCGTTTCTTTTAATGCTTCTCATATAATTTTCCCAAGAAGACCTGCCACAGCCAGTACAACCAATGGAGATCACAGTATATCATGGGAAGCTCCCTTGAGAAATACATCGAACAGAAACCCAAAGAAAGGAAGGAACATAATGTACCATCTGAACCAATAATAATGAATAGAATACAAAACATGGAGGAAGTATCTGGTAAATGGATCTGAAGGTTACCCGTTGTATCAAGGAGGGAACCCCACTTCCCGGTTCGAGTAGGTCTGAAGCTTGAAATGTATTTCCTAACATAACAGCACGAGAATGTCTAAGATTCAAGGAAAGCACAAAAAGTAAATACTACATAGAAACTGAAACAAAAATAAGAAGGCATAATCAGGACCGAACCATCCAGTTGAACTCCGACGTTCATGATTTTTAATAGTATCTTCCAATTCAAGGGCTTCCAGGACATAAGTCATGTATTCACTGCACAACTGATAAAAAGTTAGATAAAGGTAGCTACCTATAAAAACTATTCATGGAACCAAAATGGAAATATTGGGGCCATGTTTGAAAATGACAACTTCCATACAAAATCCTCTCCAAACATAAACCATAACTTTGCTAGAAATGGAAAAAAAAAACAGCAGGAGACAAGACTACCAACCTACAAGTCAACGTATCAACAAGATGACACTTGAATCCTAAAGTCGAAAGACACAAATCAAGATCATTGCATACCAAAATTATTATGATAAAAAAAGTGAGCCAAATGATCATCAGAAAAACAAATGTTGTCAAAACTGAAGATTAGATCTTCACCAATCCCCACGAAAAAAATTCCTAAAGGGCTTTTCCCACAAGAAGCTACCAAGAATAGGAGGTTCACACCAGGAAACAGAATCCATGTAATTTTTTTACAGAAATTTTGAAACAAAATAACTGAAACAACATAAGAACTTGGAAGCGAATTTCCTCCAAAAACTCATGTAAGAGGAGTAAGACACAGAACAACAGTCTTTTATGTGTCAGCTCAGGTGTCTTTGAGCCAGCACATGCGTGTGTGAGAGTCAAATAGTGAGCGCGCAAGAGTATGTGCATCTTAAGATGATATACATATTAAGTGTTAGCAATAAGTTTACCTTCTATAACGATAATATGCCTCTCGAGCTCCTCGAAGATGACGTCTAAGTGTTGCCATTGATTTCTCATCTGTATCATAGTCCATATCATTCTCCCCCAATCGGCCACCTTGCGGTTTAAAAGATGGATCTTCCCTAAACTACAAATTGAAAAATGACATTTAGTACATTGGAAATAGTATCCACTTCACTATGGTAGAACAGATAGAGAGACTGCTAATTACCATTTGTGTTAACATATTATCTATAACATCCATGTATGGTCTCAAAGGGTCACGCTTGGACATTTGATTGGATGTTGCTTGAGCAACCTGTTGAAGTAAACTGAAATTAGTAATTTACAAAGTATCAAATAAAAACAGTCAGCACCTCAAATGCAGACATGCTTTATAGACTAGAAACCCTAAAAACTTGAAAGTGTTCTGCGTATAACAGTGATGAGAAGAAAAAATGACAAATTGATGAACCACTGACCAGTAACCGGATAGCCATGCAATGTTAATGCTAAGAGATAACATTGCATGTCAGACAAATGCCACCATCAATGCAGCAATAGATATGAGCCTCTCTAGGTTTCTTAGACCACCATATTGGACAAACTTAACACCATTTCTGTCAGTGACCTTGTAAAGGTAGGAATGATGAAGGAGACCTTAACACTTTCCTTAAAGTGCTTTAATACATAACCATTTAAATAAGTGACACTACAAGTATGTGGTTGATAACTATCAAGTGTTACGGTAAATAAACCGACATCTCATAAACTAAAAACACGTGACTTCGCTCCAAGAATTTATGCACAAAAATTACCAAGTACAAAGAAAATGTGGCAAAATGATTGGTGGAAGAACCAGAAAGTTTGAGGCAAAGACACATGAAAGGCATATCTACAACTTTCTTCCTTTATCACTGTACTTCAACTAACTGTTGTTGATCGAATGGCCACTTAGACACGGTAGAAGAAATTACATCAGATATATGCATAGGGAAACTCTCTAATACCAATAGTTTTTGTGATTTAAACAACTACAATGACGTCAAGAAAATAAATAACTGAAATTTTAGCATCACTCTTCGTTAAAATAGTAAAATAAGCAAATAGTAGCAAAGGAAAAAACAATAATAATAGTCAAAGTACTTACAACAATAGCATTTGAAAGATCTTGATGAGCAGCATCAAGCTTCACAGCCATTTTGGCAATTTTATGAGAAAGCACCTTCTGACGGGTAATCCAATCTGAATTTCTCCAAAGGCTCTTGGGAATTTCGCTCAAACCAAAACCAAGAAGAAAAATGCCTGTAACAAGTCCAAAGGTATTCGAGCAGGCCATGGCAAAACCAATCACACCATCAAACCTGTCAAACACGGGTAGCTAGTAATAAAACAAGAAGCAACTTCTTCTACATCCAGTTCAACAGAGACAACTAAAGTTGATTAAAAAGAAAAAAGAACCTTATTTTATGCATCAGTATCAGAAGAATCAGACCAAAGAGTCCAAAGGATCCCACAACTAGATAGAACACTAGGTTTGCACGTATACTAGTCTTTAATCTTTCAACCATGGTGAAGTCCCCAGCATCTTCAAAACCCTGAATAAGGGGCACCACAGCCCTGCTTAGAGATAACATTTGTCTTATTACTATACGACTAACATTTTCATCCCATTTCAATGATACACGTACATAACCAATGTTAATCGGGCAGGATCATGAATAAAGCAGTAATAACATTACCAAGTGAGCAAAAATGAGCTCCAATAGGACCAGCCCCAGAAGAAAGAAATACCGCGATTGTTGAGATCAAATTTCGTCTGCCCAGAACAACAACACAAAAAAAAATAAAAAATTTAGCTACCTAAGATCATAACACGAACATTACTAAATTCAACAATTTTGAAACGAGATAGCGGTTTCATGAGCTGAGAAGGTTTTTGTACCGTGTAGATATCGGCGGGGACGAGGATGATGATGGAGAGGGAGCAGAACCAGGTGTAACCGACGGTGAAATAGACGTAGCGAGGGACGTCGGGGCCGGCGAAGTATTTCAAGGTGAAGATCACCATGCCTAGGGTTAAAGGCAAGGAGATCAGGTAAAAAACCCACATCTCTCTTTCTCGTTGGGAATGTGATTTCTGCAGAAATGGTTTCTTTTGGGAGAAAGGAGAGATGGGACCTGGTTACTCGGAGTCGGATCGGAGAGAGAGACCCGATTCGTCTCTTTCGTGGTTTGTTTTGTTGGCTTCTTTTTTTCGGGGGCAAAGCGTGTACGCTGCGTTTTGTTCCTTGCGCTGCGCCAGTGGCTGTCGGGTCTTTGGTGAGTTTTTATTATCACGTGGCGTTAAGAATTGAGGATGGCGGACCGGACCGGACCGGACATCTTAGCTTAGTTCTAACTATTTCTTTCTAAAATTAAAAAACGTTTGAGGAGAGTGGTACGTCAACTTTAGTCTCAATTACTAGCTTTTCTGCAAAAAAAAAAATTAAAAATTAAAAAAATTAAAACCTAAAGATTTTATATTTTTTATACTAGTTATATTTATAATACTTAATTATAATAAATAAAATCTTACTAATTTTTATTTATTGTGCAGTTAAGTGTAGCGGTCTTTATAATATATCTTATGAGTTTGATTAATAATATTATAATAATAATAATTAATAATATAATTATTTTAAAAAAAAAAACTTTTTTCACGTCAAATCATAGATAAACGACATTAATGTTTCTTGTTTTATTACACTTTTCGTTTCTACTTATAACTAGTTAACAATTTATATTTAGGTTAAATATTTTAACTTTAGCTAACAATTAAGTTTTATAAATGTTGCTCTTTTTTCACTTATTTACACCCTTAGATTTTCAGCTTATTGATTAAGATAAAAACATGTACCTCAATAGTATTTTTTACTATAAAATAAGGAGAGTAAATTTTGAGTTCGTATCTCCTCATCTACGATTCTCTCTCTGTCTAAAAAAACATTTTTACGGCATAAAAACATAATAGATGAGATTCAATTTTTTTATGTAACATTAAAATTTTGTATTTTTTTAAGGTCTAAATGCATAAATAAATACTTATAGACTCAATCCTAATAGAATGGAATTAATTTTATACTCCAGGCCCATTAGTAATATTTTGTTGAATCTTTGGGCTACTGGATTGGGCCTAAACTGACCTTCTAAAGCATTTTGTCTACGGTCAGCTGTTTTTTTGAGGGTGAAGAGGAGACACGTCATGCAAATTCAATCTGCAAAGCCCAATAGAGTGGTTGAAGTTGCAAATTTGCAATCACTGAAATTACTTCAGCGTAATTGCAACCTAAACATGAGAATCTTTTTTCACACACCACTATAGTAGGATACTCGAATTCGAGACCCAGCTCGTGAAACTCGAGCTCTATATTTTAAACCCTAAACCTCAAAATCGAAAAGTTGTATATAAAATTTTAATCTACTTTTTTGAAAGGTTAAGCAATCTTGCAAGATCTAACTCCTTTATATTTTGCAGAGAGTACCATTTAGACTACTGGCTTGTTAGTAAGTCAATCTGGTCATTGTCAATTGAAAAAGAGGAGAGAAAAAAAACTAATGGAACTTCATGTAGCCAATGGTGAAGTTGGGCCACAAGGCCCGCAACAAAGGCCCGCCATTTATGGAACTTCAAAGTTCAAACCAAACATGGCTATAATTCTCCCCTCTTTCTCATCGTCATCGCATTATCCTTCTTTTTCTTTTCACTATCTTTGCTCAAACTTCCTCCTCCCACTTTTGACCCTTTATAAACCAAAAAACAACTCATTTCTATGCTTTAGAAGATTCCCCCTTCTAACTGAAATTTTAAATTCGAGCTTAAAAAAATTTAATAAATTATGTCGAAACAATCATTTCTTTTTTAGTCTAGCCATTTTTTTTTCTTTTGGGCAAATGAGCATCTTTCTTCTTCTTCTTCTTTTTTTTCTTTTTAACAATGATGTTCATGTTAGTGTTGGATTGCGGCTTTAGCCTTTAGCTACCTTCTTTAATTCCCAAAGCAATATGTTTGTGCTCATTGGTTATGATTGAATCATAGCATCACACGTGGTTGTGAGTGCTAACTTATGGTTCATGATTTGAATTGAGTTGAGGAGTGTACCAAAGATTAGTGACGGAAAAAAAAATAGTTGGCTTCTACCAGTATAATTTAAAATATGTAAACCTTATAATTTTCTATAATTTTTATTTTTATTTTTTATTAGTAAAAAAAAACAAAAAAAAAACATCAAATTATGAAAATTTAAAAAAAAAGTAATATATGTGTTAGGGCACCAAGATAAAAACATAAAGAAAACTTATAAGAACGTAAATCAACTGACACAGAGTTATTCTAACTTAATTAGATGTCTTAAGTTCGAGCCCAGAATATGCATGTTGTTAAAACTTGTGATGGAGAGTTTTGTTGCTCTTTGAGATTCTTCCAAACTCAAGTTCAAATTAGTCGATACTCAATTAAATGACTGAATTATCGGATGATCTATGAGAGAAAAAAATAAAGTTATGATAAATGATACGGATTGGTGAGTGGGGACGTTTCTACCTAATAAAGCAAAAGAAAGGGACTTATATGAAAAATTGGCAAAACCACGGGCCAAAATAAAGAAGGAATTTAAAATTTAAAATAGACGAGACGGGGAGTAAAGAAGCATCAAATTTTAATTTCATGCGTTAGCTTACCTGTCTCAGATTTGTCGTGTACTGTATTGTTTCGTCATGTAAGAAACCGAATTCATACTTCAGACAAAACATCCAACCACTCCTTACATATATTAAGGAGTAATCCCCATCTAATTATGAAATCTCCTGATTACGTGGATCTCCTCCACCTAACAAACAAAATAAAAATAGAATTAAGACATCTCCTACTTTTATTAACTAGTATACTGATCTTATTCAAACATTACTAGATTTATAAAGATACGAATATATAACTTTAAACTTAGATTAAAAACTTTTAACAATTATTCTGTCAAAATTAACTCTAAAACTCTTAACGTTCATTTTGTATCAATTTAGTCTTATCATTAGTTTTGACGCAAACACTTTTTTTTTGTTAAATCTCACGCACTCGAGTGACGAAATTGAATCATAAAAAAATCGTGATGGGGAAAAGTGAATTAATTATTTGCGACCGATGACCATTTTCATTTCTTATGGTTTCCTGTCTTTCTTTTTTTCTGGCCAACTCCTTAAACGAAGGGCATCAAATAATTATATAAAAGTGTATTTGATATGTTTAGAAATGAATGGAAGATCTTTCTGGTGTACCCGAAGAACACTTCAACTTTTTGCCTTATTTTTCACATCCAACCCAACAAATTTAGCTTTAATCCTCTCTAGTGTTCTCCAATTTTTTCATAAATTTGGGTGGATGACCAGATCCCGGTTGGTAAGGGATAATAATTTGTCATTTATGTGAGAATATTGTCGAGATAATAACATGAGTGTGAGAGAGAATTTTATTTTGTCATGTTTGCCAACATTCCCTCATCAGCTTGATGCAGATTGGTGCAGAACCACAGACCCTGCAACAACTTAAATCTCCTACCTAAAAAAATAATAAACGAGTCCTTTTATAAAAAAGTAATTGGACAGAAAACAATAAAAATGCACCGCCTTCAATGCCATTTACTAAACAAATGGAATCTCAAAGCTTTATCACATCTAAATATCATATCCAAAGTGCGCGCATCAGACTTAGCTTAGCATTTACAGTGATACTCTAAAATCTCGTACTCCAGCTATTTCCTTTAATTTTTTATAATCGTTCATTTTGACTAAAAAAATTGTTTATAATTAATTATGGTATTTATAATTTTTAGGAAGTGATTTGGTGTTTTTTAATTATAATTGTTTCTCCATAACCTAATCAATTTAATTTTAAATTAAAATTGAAGTAATTAATTTGGTAAAAAGAGATAATTAGTTGAGTGTATTTGTAAGCGAAATCAATAATCACCTTGATTTGTGTAATTATAATTAAAAACACAACTATAAAAAATCAGAGGGAGTAGTTTTAAAATCTCTGAGTACCACTTAAGTTGACTTTCGGATTCTAACACGATAGGATAATCTAACACGAAAACAATGAGGTTTCCCTATACCACTTAAATTTAGTATACCATTATTTAGTCTCCCCGTCTCAAAATAATCACTCTTTAAATTCATTTTCTACAAACTAATGAGATGATTGACCGACAATCTAAAGATTATCTAATTCGCTCCTTAAAAAATCTCACTCAAGCTTCGCCGACTACTTTATCGTGTTTGGATGAAGTTATTTGTGAGGATTCATCTGCAGTCTCATAAGGATTATAATTGAGGATGAAAACATGATAAAAAGTTTATGTTTTCTTCTCAAATAAGAAATGAGCCCAAAGGGTACCTCCCCCGATCACTCTTTTCTGATTTAAAAGAAAAGAAGCTCAATTCAAGGAAAGAAAGGGACGTTTGCACACATTTGAAACATAGATTAGGTGTATATTAATGAATAAAATGTCCATTGACTATTATAATAAAGCATTTGATTGTAGCATTTGTGAATTTTAGAAATGACAAATAACTTTTTTTTCAATTAATAAACTACTCCCTCTCATCTTTATTAATTTATATATTTGAGCTTGATTTACCGTATTTTATACAATTTTTTTTTAAAGTACTGAGTAAGATAATAGGCGCGTCGAAAGTTGTACCTCACTATTAACACAAGTTGATTATTTATGTGATTCATAATCAACTTTAATTTTTTTTTTCTAACTTTAGCCCATCACAAAATAATTTTTTAATTACAAATATGACAAGAAAATATAAAAAAATGTCTAAAACGTCAGTTATTTTAAATCAAAATTTTAAGTTCAAAATGTGAATTAAAAAAAAATTTACTCGGTACAGGAGTATCAAGTGATGAAGCCGTAAAAGTACAAAAGAGTAAAAACACAAAACATAGTCCACAAAATCCTAGTTTTCTCCCACGTGAGATCAGAATTCAGAACCAAAAATCTCATCCGACGATCAGAAATCAAAGAACCACCATAAAATCCCTCCACCTGAGAAGCACACTATCACCTCCTTCCTTCCTCCTCTAGTCCTCCTCCTCCTACCTTTAACAATACCGGTAACAGTTCATATCAACACACCCAAACACAGCTCAACCCCTCTCTCTCTCTCTCTCTCTCTAGCCCGCCACTCGCTGACGTCACTGAAAACAGAAAAAAAAAAACATTTTTTTTAAAATAATTACATTTCCAGAAAGATAAATATAAAATACTAACTGACACTATATAATAAACAATCAAGTTCAACACTCTCACTTTCTCCGGTCGCGTGATGGCAACAGTGTAATTAAATCTACTCTCCAGCTCCTCCAGCTCGGTTTATTCTTCTGTTGTTGTTGTTTCCTTCCTGTCTGTACATGGCGGGAGGCAACGACGTCGTGTTGCGGACTTTCCACGCGCTGGTCGAGAGCGCCGACCGGAAGTTCGCCAGGGTGCGTGACGTGCCGTTGTACGGCCGGGGAGGGGCGCAGGGCCACTATTTTCAGAAGGTGTTCAAGGCGTACATGCGGTTGTGGAAGTACCAGCAGGAGAACCGGGTGAAGCTTGTGGAAGCCGGGTTGAACCGGTGGGAGATTGGGGAGATCGCGAGCCGGATCGGGCAGTTGTACTTCAATCAGTATATGAGGACGAGCGAGGCCAGGTTTTTGTTGGAAGCTTGTGTGTTCTATGAAGCGATTCTGAACAGGGGATATTTTGATGGAGCGAAGGGGAAGGGGAAGGGGAAGGAGAAGGATCCAGGGGTGAGATTTAAGGAGCTGAGGTTTTACGCAAGGTTTCTGCTGGTTTCATTGATTCTTAACCGGATTGATACGGTTAAAGTTCTTGTTGAACGGTTTAGAGCTCTGGTAGACGACAGCAAGTTAAATTTCCAGGTAATTTATTCAATTTTTGTATTCTTCCCCCAAAGTCAAATTTGCTGCTTAGTGTGCAGTTTGTTTCTTTTTCTTTTGTTTGGGTAGTGCCGTGTCATTTGTGGAGTTGGAGATGAATCCTTTTAACTCGTTTCTGGAATCATTTTTTTTTTGGCTTCTGAACTTGTGCTTTTTGCTTTGCTTACTGGGAATTTTTTTTTCCCATTTTCAATCTGCAAGTTTTGTAGAGTTGTCTAGGTTGAGAAATTTGGTGTTTTTTTTTTGGGGTCCAAATAGGAACTTCTAAATTTTTACATGATGGAGCGTATACTCAGATTGCTCATTTGATCTGAGATTGCAGTTAGCCCGTGAAATTGATGTGCATTATTTTAGAGCATTTATCATGATAGCCAAAAAGGTGAGATGAATGTGTGTATATGGGCTCAATATATTTTCTCCGAACTTTTATCCTCTCTGAGTGCCTTTGTAGCACCGGGTGCTAGGATTGTGATTGCTTGTTTAGTTGACCAAATAGTTGTCCTCACTGGAGCTTAGGAACTAGATGCTGGGCCTTCATTTCCATTCTCTATAAATAGAACTTTCCTTTGGTACTTTTAGTTTTTCTTAGTCATTTGGTTTTCTTATCGTTCGCAAGAGAGATACTGGCCGTAGCAGATTTTCTTAGGAGACATGGACTGTGTCTTTGCAGGGAACGAACTTCAAAGAGTGGAAACTAGTGGTGCATGAAATTATCCGTTTTTTGGATGTTGATGCAGCCTTTACAAATGTCAGGCCTCTTCGATATTGTGTTCTGTTTGATTCTCATCCTGCTTCGTGCCCTTATGTGGCTCGTTTCCATGCGAGGAAGGTTGTAAAGTTTAAAGATGCCCTATTGACAAGTTATCACCGCAACGAGGTAAATGGTTTTAAACTTTTATGTGATTGGTTATTGATTTAAGATCATTTGATTTTGAAGTTAGGATTTTTTCTGGCAAGGAGACTTTTGTTACCTGTTTTTTTCTTTTTCTATTTCAGGTTAAGTTTGCTGAACTTACCCTGGACACTTTCAGAATGCTGCAGTGTTTGGAATGGGAACCTAGTGGATCTTTCTACCAAAAGCATCCAGTTGAAGCAATCCCTCAAAAGCATCTGGTTGAACCAAAACAGAATGGCACTATTGACCATTCTGCAACATCTGGTCTAATAGATATAAACTTGGCTGCAGATTTGACTGATCCAACATTGCCACCGAATCCTAAGAAAGCAGTTCTCTACCGTCCTTCTGTGACTCATCTACTAGCGGTTAGTTTCAAAGCTGCTGTCCTATTGATTGTGCTGAAGTTTCCTAGCTTTATGTTCTTAATGGAGGTGTTCAGTTACTGATCTGCATTATGGAATGAAAAGTTGCTTCATTTCCCTCCACCCGGTGGCTTGTCTGTTTGCATTATCAATATTGGTTTTTGTGCCTGGATTTGTATGATCATTGATCATCTCAATTCTGTATGGGGAAAATGTGCATAATTCATTCTACTGTGTGAACGTAAATCTGCTGTGTATTTATGCTATAGCACGTTGTTGTCCGTCTAATTTTATGAGGACTTGTAAATTTTTATCAATTGCCACATGCCATGTATCTTGGCTTCTTGCACATTTTTTCTCCCTCCATAGGTGACAAGTAGGAGGAGTTCATTTTAAGGAAAACTTAATCATGGTTGCATGATGTTTACTTGTGCAAGTACCATACAACATTCCTCTCAGTAGAAATCAGCAGCTAAGAAGAACAAACATCATGACCATTTACTCGATTGCAGTTTCATTCCAATTTTGGCATGAAATAGGGCTAGGAAAGCTGACATTTGGCCACATTATTTGCAGGTTATGGCTACAATTTGTGAGGAACTTCCTGCAGAGAGTATTATGCTATTATATTTATCAGCCTCAGGTTGGTTTTACCTCAGATTTGCTAGTCATCCAAGTGATCTTCCTGAAGATTAATTACCTAGTGAACCAATCTTGCAGGTAAGGCTGGTCAAACCAATGCCACACGGATCGAAACTGCGGGAGGGTCAAGGAAGTCTTCAAAAAACAAAAGTGTGCTTGGGGTGCTCAGTGAACATAGTAGCTCCGCATCTGCCTGCCACACTAATGGAAAGAGAGAATCAAATGACTATTATGACAGCTCTCTGTGGTTTGGTCACCGGCCAAGTGGTGGTATGTCGCTCCAATATATTTATTCAATTCTTTCTCACATTAGTTGATGATTATTCTAGTTGAAGTGCAATTACATTTTTATGTTGCTCCCTCCCCGTGCTACTGTTCAAATCTAATTCTTTTTGTGTGGGTTTACAGGTTCAAATGCCCTTTATCCTGGCGATATAATTCCTTTTACCCGGAAGCCTCTTTTCTTGATTATTGACAGTGACAATAGCCATGCATTCAAGGCAGGTTTGTCATAACTTGAGTACGACTTGCAGGAAATTATTACTTATTTAGCTATACTACTATCTTTTGGGACTGATTTTAATTCCTTGAGATACAGATTGCCTTTAAATTTTCCTTGTCTAAAGCATGGTTAAACATGAGTGAGCTTGCTCTGTAATTTTTGGTGTCGTTTTTTTTTGCTGGGCTAGAAGGGAGGTAAAGATATAAAAACTATTTAGGTCTCAAAACTTACGGAGCTTTTTTACCATAGTTTTAAAAACAGAACCGGACAGCAAACCGGAAATGAAAATTTTTATGGTTTGACTGAGTTTAACCGGGTTCGACTGGATTGACCCATTGGATCATTTTAAACTGTTCACACATCGAACCGTTTAATCTTTGATAATTGAACCGGATTGAACTGGTAAATTTTCATATTCTAATGGGCCGACCCATCAAAATTTTCATATTAAAATATAAAAAAAATTCCAATACCAAAACGATGTCATTTTTTGGAGAAGAATCACAAAACGGCGTCGTTTGGCATTGACCGAGTCGGGTTGACAGTGAACCATCCGGGTCACCATTTATGTAAAAACTGACCGGGTCGACCGGTCGAACCCGGTTCGCATGTATTTCCGGTCAGATAGTTGAACCGAACCGAAAATCTTTTTCGGTCGCGGTTTTGTCGGTCCGACCACCTGGTCGGTCCGGTTTTTAAAACTATGCTTTTTACAGCAACTCTTGTATAAGAACTGAATATTCACTTATATACAGATAATATACTCAAATTAATATTGATAAGTTCATGTTGGTATGTTCTATCAGTTATAGCAGTTTTTAGAATGACAGGACATGGATTTTATTTTGTTCTGAATAAGTCTTTCTCTAACGAAATAAAGTAAAACAATGAACTTCAAGATTTCTGCGCCTGGTACATGCAAATTGAATAGTGATTTGATGATGTGGGTTCAATTAAATGCTTCGGCATTAGTTTTACTTTATACCTGTTTGTATTGTGCCCTTGTCTTTGAAGACCTTCTGGAAGGAAGCATCTATCCAAGTATTGTTAAACTTTTTGTGCCATCTATTGCTGTATCTGTGTCTTGGATTTTCTGCATTTTGCTGTCCCAGTCCTAGTTCCTATTTGTCTGTGGATTTGCTTACATGTGAAATTGTATTGTTCACAATTTTCAGGTCTTACATGGTGCAGAGAGGGGAGAGACTGCTGCCTTGCTACTCTCTCCTTTGAGACCAGCATTCAAGGATCCATCTATTGTTGATGGAACTCACAATGGAAGTCAATTTACCTTCTTTTTAGCTACTCCTCTCCAAGCATTCTGCCAAATGGTTGGCCTCACCTCATCTGATACTGATACAGTAAGTTGACCACGGGAGTTCCTCTTTTGTTTTATCAATTTGTATAAAAGTCCTGTTTCTAGCTGCTCATGTTTCTTCATGGGACATTGCTTTAGGATGTTTGCAATGATGCTGAGGAGATACTCTTCACTGCTTTATCCGAGTGGGAGGTGATTCTTTGTACATCAAAGAGCCTTGATCTGGTTTGGGCTCAAGCTTTATCTGATCCATTTTTACGACGGCTTATTCTTAGGTATACATGTTTCTCATTATAAATTACATGGCCTATTGGTCATCATGATTCACTTGCTTGATATCATCCGTTGGATCCTGTACTGGATTGAAAGCAAAATAACCTTACAAAAGACCCCATGATGATTAGTTGGTCACTCAAGACTTTTTTTTTTTTTTTTTTTACTTTCAGTTTTGAAGGTTCCTTTTTTACAAAATAACATATGTAACATCGTAGTGACTGCCACTAGGTTTTAATGTCATCCAATTTTGTCTAATCCACCAATACGCTTGCATGGAATGTGTCTTCAGATTCATATTCTGCCGATCGGTGCTCTATGCTTTCTGCAATCCAAAAGACGAAGAGCAATACCTGCCAGTTTGCTTACCAGATCTTCCAAGTTCCGTGTCGCCAAGGTCTGAAGTCGTTCTATCAGCTGTCATCCGCCTTTCAAATCTTTTGAAGGTTGCTGATTGTTTTCACTTAGACAATGACACGAAATTATGATGAGCTGCTCAGAAGTCTGGATATAAAATTGCTGGTTTCTAGAACGCAACTCCCTTGGCTGGCATTAAGGTAACTTCATAAGAGTATATATAGCTTTATGATAGCAAAGCTTAAATGGGCTAAGAAGACAACACTATGTAGATTGAGCATGGTTGCTTATAACCTACCATGCAACCACGCTGATTCTTGGGGGTACGCTGAAGCGGAACAGTAGTCTGCGGTTCTGTGTAGTGCAGGGGTGTGGGTATAGCTGCTTTATTGGTTAGGTTCTCTCATCAATGTATAATGTAATCGGTCTTATGTTTCGATAGAGATGTTTGCAAGTAGTGCTTATTCTTTTTTTCATTTTTTGCTGTTCTGTATAAGAAATTAGGTAGGGTGAGTGGGGGATTGGATATATTTTCTTTTCCTTTTGCTTCTATAGTCACAAAATTGTTTCATATTCTTGGAGATTTTGCAGAAAGATGCAGATAGATGTAAATGAGTACTTAAAACTTTCGACAACAGTTTTTGAAGATAGTTGTACTCTATTTTTGTTCGTTCTTGTTTTTTTGGTCAAAATTTTCTCAAAGTTTAACTTCATTACAATTAGGATATTGGAATTTCCAAACACAAGCTTTACTATATTAGAAGAAAAAAAGGAATAACATGGATGGCATATGCTCACAACCAAACACATACCGATTCCTACAAGAATAACCTTCAAGATAACAGAGTACAGACCAAGCAAAGTGCAATAACAGAGTGCAGAGGAAGCAAAGTACAATAACAGAGTACAATAGGTACATTATCAAACCACTGATGATGATTTCTAGTCGGTGTCTCATCACTGGAGCAAAAGTTTGAATCGGGGTAACAGTGCAGCTTTAGTAGAATCATCCTCCCACTCGAGCGCATTCCACCAATCTTGTGCAGCACGTAACTCAATCCGAGAATATCCCGACAGTGGTACTGTGGAGTTGGAGTCAAGTGGAAGTCTGTTAAGTTGCGGACATCCGGTTATGACAGCTTGCTTTAGGAAGCGCAAGGGTAGAGCACCGTTCCTCCTCGGGTAAATGCTCTGCAGTGCTGGTAATTCGAATAAAGTGAGACGCTCGAGGTTGTTCAAAGGACGCTGATTCTCTCCTCCTCTAATGATTTCTCTCAATCCAGTGCATCTACTAACGTTCAAACCTCTCAAATCTGAGAATAAAGCAAGCCATGTCAAGTCCTGCAAGTGGTGGCAGTCACGGACGATCACCACATGAATGCTATAGAAGTTTCCATTGGCTGAACTTCTTGACTGATGGCCAGGGGAATCAAACTTCAATTCCTCGAAATCACACGAATGAATGTCGAGTGCTGACAAATGCTCTATTGTTGCTACTACAGACAAGTCCATGCGTGCTGGAGCTTTGAAACCAAAAAGGCATAGGGTCTTAGTGATTTTCAACAATTTGCCAGTGTTCAACAATTTATGTAGACCGGATGAAGATTCAATTCGGATATGCAAAACATTCAAATAATTTAAGCACTGCAGTTCCTCCAAAAGCATCTCATCATTCTCTTTTCCATCTCCGCTTCCAGCTACTCCTTCATGATCATAACAATACTTACAATTGATCTTCAAGACTTGCAGAGATGACAAGTAGCGAATCACTTGCCTCGATCTCTCGAATACAAGAGAAAGCCCATTAACGTTCAAGAACCTCAACCTTTTAAGTACCCTTAAAGCAATGGGTAGCTTTGTTATCCTGGTAGATGCTATATTAAGATGTCTTAATGAAACCAATCTTGATATACTTTTGGGCAACTCTTGAATATCAGTGCGCGATAGGTTTAAGACACTCAGCTTACCCATAGACTCAAAGAAGCCGTCACATATGTTATGCAACTCTCTATTATTGCAGAGATTCAAAGTTAGAAGATTAGGGCATACCGGAACCTCTGTTAGTTCCTTAATGTCGTTTATCATCAGTGACACCCTTTTCATACGTTTCCACTCTCCACCGCCACTACTAGGTGCTTCTGTTAGATTCATTCCAGCCCTCACCAAAGTATCTTCTTTTACTATACGTAAAGCCATGCTCCGAACCACATCATGTAACCTTATGTATCCCCCATCATCTTCGAATAGACATGCACCAAAAAGAGCACTCATGATACAGTATCCCTTGAACTCAGGCTCATCACTATCAATCCAAAAATCTTCAAAAGTCCAAGTTTCTAGTAAGATCGTCTTACCAATGCGAGACCCCTCGGGGTAAAGAGCACAATATAAGAAGCATGATTTAACTGTCTCACTTGGTAAATTATCATAACTGTATCTCAAAATTGAGCATACCTCATCTATACCATGCTCATCCTCATTTGATGGACGTTCGAAAGTCTGGATTGCGTGCTCCCACAGCCTGGCTTCTCTCTTCCTAGACATGGCTTCACCAATTATCTTCAGTGCAAGTGGCAGTCCTCTACACTTTCTGGCCACCCTTTCAGCAAGTTGCAGAATTTCTGGGCCGCTGTTGAGGGTGTCCTCTCCAACTTTCATCTGAAATAGTTCCCAGGCCTTCTCCTCTGTCAAAGTCTCAACAGCAATGATTCTCTGCGGTTTGGGGTTCATCTGATTGCACGCGTCCTCCGCTCGTGTTGTGAATACAACTTTGGATCCATTGAGGGCACTAGGATGAGGAACCCCAATCGTCGATAGGGCAAATGGATTCTTTATGTTATCCAGCAGCAAAAGGAACTTCTTTTGCTGCAGTGCTTTGGAGATGTATTCAGCCCTCTGTTCAATGCTCTCGTGCTTCCAATCGTTTAGAAGGCCAAACTTTCCGAGGATATCTTGCTGAATCATCTCCCTCCATTCTAAATCTTCCTGCATATCGATCCAGACCACAAGAAAATCTGATGATGGGCAGACAAAATGGTTGTTGATTTGCTTCAGGAGAGTAGTTTTCCCAACACCCCCGAGTCCGTACAAGCCAACAATCCCAACTTCTTGTTCCCCAAGGCAGCTCAAAACCTCATCGAATTTAGCTTCCAAACCCACCGTTGGATCGAAACGTTTTTCAGCTCCCAGGTACGGTTGATCTGCAATTGCATCCCTTGTCAGACCTTCTTCTCCGAGCTGTTTGCCGTCGGTTTTCAGATCAGTCAGGTTCTTGCGGCATTTGACAACCTCTCCACCGAACACGGAGCTTGACAAATAATTGGTCGACCAGACTCCTCCTAGGCACAACCTCTGAACTTGCTGCTCACTTTCTCTCATCAATTCATCCCCTTTGATTATTGCGCTCACCGCCCTCCTAAACCACAATTCAGCTTCTTCCGACAGCCGCAGCAGCCGCGTCTGTTCCAGCTCTGCAACTCTGACCCTTTCCATCAGCTGGTTCTTTAACACCCTTACATCTTCGATAGCTGTCTGCAGAGCTTCAAGATTGTCTTCAAGCTGGTACACATAAGCTGCATGCTTGAGCGTTAAGTTCGAAACAGAATCCGCTAAGCCATTGCACATTCTGGTAACAATGGGTAAGTTCAAGTCGCTGAAAATATTCCCCATACGACTCACTACGTGTTGGACGCTAGGAAATTTTAAGGTAAAAGTTTAGTTAAACTGATGAGATGGCTTTGTGCATTTTGCCAATTCTCGATCATAACTCCAAACTTAAGTAGTAAAAGAAAAAGAGCCAAACTGGGATTATGGCAGACAAGATTAGTCACCAAATATTCCTTGTAATTATTGTTGATTGTTGACTATGTGCAACACATATGCACCGAAAGCTGGTGCAGTATTTATTTCATGTTAGAGGCCTATATAGGTGCTCTCTTCTCTACCGTAAAAAAATTAAGCAAATCAATCAATAATAATTCTTACCATCTTTTCATTCATTTGTTCCTACTATTATAGCAATGACTTTATATCCCCAGATTTTGAGGTTACTACTTTTCAATATTCGTTTTCTTAAATAATGTTGTCTTTTAAAACACAACCGGGCCGTTTGATACAGCAGGGACAACGAATCATATTGTACAAAACCGCGTCCACACATGATATAAGAGGAATAACAGAAATAACAATAATCAAATGTCAAAATTATGTTCCAATTCGGACCTTATATAAAGGTAACGGACAATATTTAAAAGCCCTATTGATTCGATTGAGGAATGGTCAAATCAGATAGGAGGGATGGTACGATGATGTTGAACCCCCCCTGCTGATTGATTCCACAAAGTAATCATAATACCGACTACGTATTTGCTTTTCACTTTCGGCTACTCTGTTTATCTATATCTTCCCAAGCTAATCTTTTTCTTTCTTTTTGGGTTAACTAGTTATTTTGGGCACGTGCGTTGCACGTGCGACAATTTTTCGTATGAAATCAATTATTTATTTTAGATATTATTTATAAATTAATTTTGATCATTTGAAATAGATAATGTCACTATTTAAATATTATTCTAAGGTAATATAACCGATCATATAAATCATTAAACATACTAATAATTATTATTAATAGATAAAATGGCTTAATAGTATTTAAATATTGTTCTAAAGTATTATAACCAACCATATAAATTGTTAAGCATACTAATAATAATTATTAATGTAAAATGATTTTACTATTTTTTTTGCTTGATCTTTTTGATTAGGGGCTCATACTCATATAATTCATCAAATTTCTTGTTCTTCAGTCTTGTTCCCTTCCTTGTCTCTTTTTTGCCTTCATCTTCGATATGTTCATCAATGAGTTTAAATCTTATATCCCTCATTGTTTGTGTTTTCTCCTCCTTTTTAATGTCTTCGTCAAAGAGTATCTGTGTGGGCAAAATAATTACTTCATCATCTTATTTTTTGTCTCTTTTCTTTTTCGGCTTGGCTGACTTTTTAGCTTGTTGTTGATCATCTTCTTCTTTGATTTTCTTGATTCACCTCCTTTTTTTTTCATCTTCTTATTCTTGCTTTCATCCTTGTCGTATTGTTCATATTATTTTTCAGTTGCATTATTCATTCGAAATTTATTTTGTTGGCTCCTTTTCCAAACTACCGCTAATGACTCCTCATCTTCATCGGTTTGTTCTTCAGTTGGTGTCCTCTTTTTAGTTGCATGAACCTCTTCAGCGATAAATATATTCCTCTGTCGTTCGCTCTCATTTTTTTCGGTGACCTTGACTAAGAAATCAAAATCTCTGTCCTTGCAAGATATCATTTTTCTATAGTGTGGCAACTTCTCTTTTTCCTGTTACATTGAGAATAATATTAGTATTTTTTCCTGTAATAAAATTAATTTAGTATCACTATTCAAAAAAATTACCTTGTCGTCAACTGATTCTTTATATTTCTTGTTGTCGTAATATTTTTGTCTCATCAAAAAGAACAATTGTTGCTTCATTCTCACCATCATTAACTTGTAACCTCAGCATGTACGCTTGTTGGCTCTTCTCCATTTTCTATTCTGAGTAAAAGTTTGTTGAATTCTAAATTTGAGATAGCCCTCGTATTTCTAGATAGTTTCAGTATTCTCATATGACACCATAAGTATGACCTTACCATACTTGCTCCCACAGTTTCTACTCTTGTGCCTCGCGGTACTACAGGTAGTACTTGCCTGAAATTACCTCCAAAAACCACAACTTTACCACCAAATAGCTCATTGTTATTCATTATATTCCTTAAAAATCGATCGACCATCTCTATTGCGCATCGTTTTACCATTGGAGCTTCATCCCACAGAATAAGTCTTTCCCTTTTTATTAATTGAGCCTCAGGTTCTTATTTTGAATAGTTATTTTCACTTGATTCATGAACATCTATAGGTATATCAAACTGTGAATGAGCAGTACAACCTCCTGACATGATTGCAGCAGCAACCCCACAAGTCTTTTGTTTGTAAACATATCTTCCTACAATTGAAATAAATTTAAGAAATCGAAACAAAACACTACTCAATCGAGGCAATCGTTGACGAAAAAGGGATCTATTAAATGAAGACTCACACCATTGAAGCTAAAGGTAGCAGGAATTGAAACCATAAGCATGACAGTGCATAACCATAATAGGGTTAACTAATCCACTCATATAATGATGATGGTTCAAATAATTTCAACAATCATAAATATATACATTGAACTAAATAAATACACATATATATAGGACTCAAACTAATTAAATATAAGATTCATATAATAAATATATAATTTATACCTCAAATCCAAAATAAGACGGAGGTCAATCTTCTTTTGTCGATTTGTTTTGTGCCCAAACGCACTACTTGTAAAAGAAGGGTAATCAGGAAAGAACTATTCTTTTGTATAGCAAATAAGCATAGAAGAGTTCTATTGTTTAGTTTGACAAATTGTTTATATTGCAAAATAGTACTCCCTCTGTCCACAAATAACTCTTTCTGGCACAGTAACTTTCAGTAAAGCAAACACTAAAAAGTCAAGTAAAGTGTACAGTAACTTTCCGTAGAAAATCACCACTTTATTGTGGATGGGGGAGTATAATATATCACACATCAAAGTTTATCTAATGAGTGTGTTCTTTTGATATAATAAACAACAAAGACAACATTATGAGTATGTGAAAAGAATAACCATTAGTGATAAAAATCGCATTACCTACTTTATAATATCCTCCTTCGTTTTTTGTGAAAGTAGGGAAGTTGGCGATGCTTTATAGTTTAGGGTTTAATAGGTAGGTTAATTAATTAAATAACTAATGAGTTTAATAAGTAGGTTAATTAATTAAATAAGTCATTGGATAATAGATTTATTCAATTTTAATAGGTAGTTAATTTTAAAAATTAAAAGTCTATTACACCCTTAATTTTTTTTAATAATTTAAGGATATAATAGTAATTTATAGAAATAAGCTCCTTCGTGCTTTTTATATAATATAGATAAAATAAATAGTATCTGCCCTATTGATTTAGCCTTTATCACATTTTTGGTCACATTTAGTACTCGCATTCGAATGATTGTTTATGTTTGGACCCTCATAGTGACGCCGCCCAACACATCCCGTTAAGTGTTCGACGTGACATGACATGACACGTCAGATGCCACGTGTGACGTGTAATTTTGCTGCCACGTCTTCTTCCTCTCGATCTGCTGCCATTTCTGGAAAAAAAATGGAATTGAATTTCTGAAAAAAACTTGGACTTGGTAGCATATGGATTTAAAATTAAATTCATCGAATTCGTCTCGACGAGACAATAAAAGAACCCAGAAAAATATGAGTTGAGATTGGAGAGATAAGATTGGACTTGTGGTTGGGTTTGTCAAAAACAGAGAAGTGGTAAACAAGGATAGGATAGAATAAATTGATAAGATTCGGATGTTGGTTATGCTGCTCAAGCTTGAGATGTATTGATTTTGGCAGTAAAGAGGAGATTTTGTGTCCTCCACTCTCTATCTTTATCCGGTCATCGTCCACCTCCGACCACCAGCAGCACAGCCGCAATAGATCTTCATCCACCACCGTCCCAACATGCCAGATCTGGCCACCGCCACCTCCTTTGTCCAACAATCCTTATCATAGGTCATCATCTCCGACGTCTCCATAATTCTGCTGATGTGTCATGCCACGTCACATGTCGGACACTCAACGGAATATGTTGGACGACGTCATTATGAGGGTCCAAATATGAACGATTATTCAAATGCGAGTGTCAAATATGATCGAAAATAAGATGAGGAGCCAAATCAATACATTTAAGCGAGTGTAGGTACTATTTATTTCATTAACCTTTTCTTTTTCTTTTTCTTTTTCTTTTTCTCTCTCAGACAGCCAAACTGAGGTAATTATTGTTACCAGTTACCACATCCGTATGTTGCGGAAGATATGTTCTAACTCCTGAAAATCACAAAAGCGAATGTAAAGTTTAATTCTTCAAATGCTCCATTTCTGCTACCGAAGATATATTTTCATGCATGCTTGAGCTTTGAACTTGCGAGGCGCAGGAATTAATAATCATTTGTAATTCAATTTAGTTGATATAAAATGGATAAAGAAAGATTTTGAGTTCGAATATGTTTATCAATATTCTTATTTATTGTCAAAAAATATAACTATTTATCTGAATTTTTAAATAACATTATCTATTTGTATAAATATTTATATTTTTACATTTTTATAGCATGACTTTATTGGTTGTAAATGATTGATTGTAGATGTAATAAGTGAACAAAATGGAAAAATTTATTTGGTTTATAAAATAGTTTTATTAAATTATTTAAATATAGTTAATTGAAGTGGAAAAATATTTTGTTTATAAAATAGTCCTATTAAATTATTAAAATATAATTGATTGTAGATGTAATTGATACTTAGTTTTATTTGATATAATACTAATTATGATATTGATGTATTTTTTTTAACCAATATAATTAGGGACAACATTAAGGTTAGTTAGATATAAATATCTTATATAAGCGACACTAGTAAGAAAATTGACAAATAAGCAGACTATAAAAGTAATCGACAATATCAATATTTTTCTGTTATAATCATTTTCGATAATTAAATATAATTGATTGTAGATGAAATCGGTACTTATATTTATTTGATATGATGTCGATTATGATATTGAACGACAACACTTGATGTACTATTTTTTTGTTATCAATGTGAGGAGGAGGAGGAGGAGACGGGGACGGAGCTTAGTAGGCAGGGGATTGGTTAAATAATAACTTTTGGCTTAATGAACAATTTAGCCTTCGACCAAAAAAAAACAATTTAGCCCTTGTAATTGTATAAAATTTCTAATCAAGCCTCTACATTTATCAGAAAACCGAATAATGAAAAATTGACTAATTTAGCAGTCGTGTTTCTCTTGTATATATTTCCAAAATTTAACACAATTAAGCCTCAATGCATAATCTGTTTAGCTAATTAAGTTTCAAAAAAATACATAATTATTGCTTTATGTTTTCGTTTTAACAATTTTTGCATCATTAAGCTGCCATTTGAATCTTGACCCAAGAAAAAATCTGTCATTTGCTAAGTGAAGTGTTGATACGATGAGTTTAAATTCTATTTTTGCACCTCCACGTGTTTTGGAGGTCTTGAGGATAAATACCTATTTTAGTCCTTAGATTTTTTTAAAATTTCAGAATTAGTCCTTTAACAAATACTTTCGTTTATAAATTTTTAAATTCCAATTTCAACGGTATACTTCGGCATCGCATCGCGAAAAGCATATGCCGTCCGGAGCGGCCCCTTGACATAACAATGTCAATGGATCAATATTAGGCTTGGGTTCTATTTCAAGAAACCATTGGAGGCCCAACCAAAGAGAATATTAAAGCTCTATTTATTAATAAAAGGTGCTACAAAAACCTCATCCTATTAAAAAATAAAAAATAAAATCTCATGCTATTTAGTATTTAGTATTTATAGTTAATCCATATTTCTTTAAATATAACATGTTTGTTAATTGCTACTCTCTTCGGGGGTAAAATAAATGACGTTATGGGATAGTAAAAATTCGTAAAATAATGATCTTTGATCTTATTTTATTTCATATTGTTTCATTTTTACTCCTAATTTCCACTCAAATTACCACACCATCATCAAATTGGGTTGATGCATACAAAAAAAATGTCATTTGCACAAAATATATGATTCGAAAAAGATAAAATGATAAGTATTATGAACCGTAAGAATTCATAGAAAAAAGTCATTTATTGTGCACAAGAGAAAGTATATAGGGAGTCGAGAGGGTTCATAAAATACTATTGACATCCATATTTGTTACATTTTTTCAATTTGTAGTAAATTATAACATATAGATCTTAGCTTATCATCAATCAAAAGGGAAAAATCATGTAGATTATAATATGTAAAACATAGAAATTAGAGTAATTTTTTTTTGCGTGGCTTAACCAAATGGTTAGAAAAGGGTACGGTTCTCCCTTGTAGTTATCAACTCTTTCAAGGGTATTTAGGTTTTTTCAAACAAACCATGACATCTTCTTACCCTCATTACTAACAAACACGCCTCATTAACAAACACGTAATCCGCGTACGCTCTCAATAGAACTCCGTATTACTTCTCTCGACCAATAAGAATTCATCAAATTAGCTACGCGATCCGTAGCACAAGCACAAAATCCCATCTCAGCCGCCCATCAGATTAGAGAAAACACAACTTAACCCCCTAGTAACCGTCCGATTTTACATCGAAAAAACACACTGATAACCGATCTTACCCGTCCAATCCCAACACCATCTCCCTATAAATACGCTTTTACTGCTCGTCTTTCGAAACTTTTAGAGAGAAAAAAGAAGAAAGGCTAAGGTAGAAAAACTCTTCAGATCAATTCGAGGTTCGTTTCTTAATTTCCCCCCTTCTATCTAATTAGGTTTTAATTAATTTCAATCAAGTTCTTAGTCAGGATTGCTTTTTTTTAAAAACTTCTTGTGGGTTTCTTTTATGTTGTTTTCATTTGGATTTCATGGCGAATTTAGAGTATTAATTAGTTCTAGGGTTTTGTAATTGCGGGATCTTGTTGAAATCTAGGGTTTTATGTTAAACTTGGTGAATTTTATTGCCTTGGATGATTTTCAGTTAAATAGTCTTGTGTTTTATGTTAACTTCTCAAGATCTAGCGTGATTGGAATGTCTCGTTGCTGGATTGTCTGTAGTTAGGGTTTCTAGAACAGTAGTGTGTAATTGTTGAGTTTTCCCTCTCAGATGGCTCGTACCAAGCAAACTGCTCGCAAGTCCACTGGAGGAAAGGCACCTAGGAAGCAGCTCGCTACCAAGGTGAATATTAATTGCGTTCTTGTGGTTTTATGAGCCATACGTGATTTTGTTTGTGTGTGGGATGATTATACTTATCTTTGCATTTACGTTACTAGGCTGCCCGTAAGTCTGCCCCCACCACTGGAGGAGTCAAGAAGCCCCATCGCTACCGCCCTGGAACTGTTGCTCTTCGGTGGGTAATTTGTTTGTTTGTTGATTGCCTCATTCATTCCTGCCTTTCACTGCTATGAATGTTTTTGTTAATTGATGTTTTCTGGTACTTGTTATGCAGTGAAATCCGTAAGTATCAGAAGAGTACTGAGCTGTTGATCAGGAAACTGCCATTCCAGAGGTTGGTCCGTGAAATTGCCCAGGATTTCAAGGTACGTTGGGTGAATTAGCACTTGTGGTTCTTCATGTAATTTACACGGGTTGTAGTTTGATGTGTTGTGAACATGCTCCTAATCAATGCCTTTGTTTGTTCTGGATGCAGACTGATCTTCGTTTCCAGAGTCATGCTGTACTGGCACTGCAGGAGGCAGCTGAGGCATACCTGGTGGGGCTGTTTGAGGATACCAATTTGTGTGCCATCCATGCCAAGCGTGTGACGATAATGCCCAAGGATATCCAGCTTGCCAGGAGGATCAGGGGTGAGCGTGCTTAAGTGGGTGCTGCTCTTCCATGCTGCTGTGAATTTGGGTTGTCAGGACTTATGGGTGTCAAAGATTGAACTTTTGGGAAGGATATGCTCTTTTGTTAATTGTCAGGTCTAAAAGTTGTTTAGATGACAGTGGTAGTAGATAGGTAGTAGGTTTCTGGGTAGTAGTGTGTTTTGTTAACTGGGATTGCAACTCTCAGTATATTTCATTCCAATTTGTGTTTTTGTAATGTTTTCTACCGCTTATCATCAGTGGTAGTACCAGTTGAACATCTGTTATTTGTTTCTAATCGTAAGTACTCTAAACTTGGTGTTTAATTGTTCTTGTTTGTGTTGGATGTTTCAATCATTCTTTCTTGTGTGATTGTACTATCTTCTAGTCCCCATTGGTATATGACATTATGTTGATATGACTTATATTTTCCTGGCCATTATCGGTCATTCCTTTATACTATGAGCAGTTTGCTTTTCTGGCGACTGGTAATGTCATCTTTTAGCAGTATGTTGATTACTTTCTTTCTGGTTTCATGATTCATTTACGCCATTAGAGGACAGAAACACTCTTTTTGCAGTTGTCATGTTTGTAACAGATAAAGCTAGTTGATGAATCCGGTGTGGAAAATAATATCCCTTAGTTTACAGATGGATCGTGAAACGTGTGGAACCTATTTGCATCCAGATGATAAAAGTCAAAAGGTTTTTAAATGATACTCCTCCGTCTTATTTATCGGACGTTTTGGGCCGAAAATAGAATTCGCGTTTAATTGACGCCCTTTAACTTATATTTTTTTTGTCCAAAATTGCCCTCAAATAACGCGTCATTCACGCAGTGAACTGCATGTCACTTGAGGGTAAAATGGTGAAGTGAGAAATGAGCCCATGTCCAAGAAAACCATAGCTTCTAACTCTCTGACAACCATTCACTCCATCTCCTATGTCTGTCTTCTTCGATTTCCATTCTTTTTTCCTTAACAATTAAACCAAATCTCGAACAAATAACAGATGGAGGGTGTTTATTTTCAAGATTCACAGCCGAATTGTTATTCTGAAACAGAGAATTCAAATGATATGAATATCCCTATATTTTGTGATGAAATGGAGGATTCTGGATCTGATGAAAGTGTTGAGTTTGATGAAATCGGCAATATGTTCGTCGCAGATTCTCAGCCAGACGACGATGATGATATGGGGTTTGTTGCAGCAAAGGAGAAGAGTAAGAAGGAAACCCATTTCGTTGTGCGAGAAGAAGCTCCTGTGGGTGTAGCCCAGAGGAAACGAAAGGCCCATTTCAACTTCGACCTAAACAAACTTCCACCGACTGATGCTACTCCAGCTTTGGAGTTGAATCTACCAACACTGAAGATAGATATTCGGGTTTCATTCCACGTTTGAGTTTGGGTGCAAGACTTTGTTTTATTTTGAGTGCTTGGCATGGTTTTATTTTGGGTGCTTTATCTGGTTTTATTTTGGGTTCTTGACTCGATTCCATGTCTGATTTGGGGTGCTTGACTTGTTTGTATATATTTTCTATGCTTCGCTTGGTTTAATTTTGATTCTGATGTTCATGAAATTCTGATTTCATTTTGATGCTTTGTGAAACGGGGATGGCAATCCAGCAATTGGTAATGTGAATATTTTGTTGATGATATGGTATGGTGAACTGTATATGCAAGGTTTTTTCATAGAGATACACATGGTTTGAGGAGATAAGGCTGAGTTGGCTGACCGGATTCCTATGAGTTGTCGGTACCCACCTTGACACCGAGGTGGAACAACTACAGGGCAGACAAGAACAGACCACCCACGACATCCACAGGCTCCAAAGCCATGCTGCAAGATTGAGACAGATAAAGCGTAGAGCACACGAACGATTCCAGTCCAATGATGGTATTATTATCGTGGATGCGGTGGGCAACACCCTAGTGCATATGGAGAGTACCATTGCTCTCCTAGAGGCCAAGAATGATATGGCAGAAGCTGCCCTTGCCCTTGCCCTTGCTAGGTCTGCTCAAGTTGCTATTGATAGGTATGAGAACAATATCCCAGGAATCCCCAAGAATGATTAGGTTTGACTGTCCAGACTAGTTTGAGCTTCATTGTAATCTCTTCTTCAGATTAATGAAATCAGTTTATGTTCACCTCTTGTGCATTGCCATTTATGGGTTTTGTTGTTTACCTCTTATTTTTCAAGATTTTCAAGTTGTTTTATTCTATTGAATGAGATGATGTTGAGAAGCAGTGGCAGGGAACAGAGGTTAAACAGAGGAATAAAAATCTGTTTATGTTTATCTCTTATGCATTGCCATTTATGGGTTGTCATTTGGTTTGGAAAGATTGTCACCTGGTTTGTTTCAATTGAATGAAATGTTGAGAAAGAGAGACTAAACAGAGGTTAAACACAGGTTATCCAGCTATTGTTTTCTTTCAATATGATGGTGTCAAATGCATGATTAACTAAGGCATTTCTATCTTGAAAATAAACAGATGAGGTGCAAGATTGAAAGAAAAAGGGACTTGAATTTATAGACAATTATCATAAGGAATTCTCCATTGATAATAATCTGGATTTACAAAAAGGAATTCTCCAATTACAATTCTTACATCTGCATTGGCTAATTACACTTTACATAACCAATAAATTGTGCCCAAAATACATTATAATTACATTCTTAAAGCCCTAATCTAGCATACATCAACTTGTACACACAAAATCCATCTGAAATGTTCATCTCCATTGCACCAGTCCATCCCTCATTTAAAAAAATCAGCACATCCATCTACATTCTTCATCTCCCTTGCACCATTCCATAAACTTATTTACAAAGATCATCACATCCATCTACATTCTTCATCTACCAATTTAGAACAAGTTAGACACGGTCACCTGCCATTTTATGGATTGAAACAACGGAGGGCAACAACATAAATCTGGGGATGGCAATGCAAGCTTGATGGCAACAATCCCTTCTCGTTCAAGATGTTTCTTCCCCATGTGAGGGATCTTGTAGGTGTTTGAGCCATCGCACTTCATAATCTCAATCATACAGGATTGCAATGTCAGAAATATGCGGTTGCTTTTTTGAATTGAAAAATCTCAGTATGCACCTTCAACCGCCTGAATTAATTGAACTATGGACTTTACACATTCTTTAGCCTGCAGAGATTGAATTGATCTAAAAAATCCAAGGTCCAATACGTTTAAATCCGGGGAGTTAGATGGCTGACAAATTAGAGATACATTCAATCCACTTTGCTGAACTGCATGACAGAATTCAACATCATCAGTGTGAATATGGGTCTTCGCATTATCCTGTTGAATAAAAATATGATCTCTAATACTCTCCCTATGCCACTTTTCAGCTACTGCAGGTAACACTTTCTCAATCATAAACTGTCTAATAACATCTCTAGTTATGTTAGAAATAGGCTTAATCTCGACTGTACCCCGAGCCTATTATGACTCGACCTAACAGCATCAACTGATTGAACGAGTGGGAAAACTCCAATCTTACCATAAAAAATACACATGCCATTCAAATCAAATCTTGGTCTCGCAACCACAGCTAAAAACATGATTTAGGAATGAATTGAGAGCTTTTCATAGTTCTTACTGGATCAACCTCATCATGCATGAGGTAATATGTCTGTGATCTTCTGGTCATATAAAACCACTTCTCATCGATATGCACAATGTTCTCAAATCGGTTGAAAGTCGGATCATGTGGTAAAGTCGATGTGTCCAAATTGGAGAGGCAGTAATTGATTCTTGAATTTTGATTATCTACTGTCAACAACGGTTTAATGGCATTGGTGTGGCGCCTGAGAACTCCCTCTTTGAGCTTAGCATGAATATATGTCTTCGATACACCCAGGGCAAAAGCAAGAGATCACAGAGTAGTCCTCTGTCCCAACGGAAGAGTCCGAATCCTATCCAAATCAAAAGCAATTCTTTTGCGGTTGATAGCATGTATTTTATGCATGTTTTTCCTTCTATTTTTGCCTTGATTTAGGCCTTGATACTACTAATCCACTCGTATTCCCATCTTTATCACAGATCAAGGCCAAGAAGGAGAAATGTGCGAAAAGACATGCTTTTTGGGTGATTTTCAAGGTTCAAGACCATCGTCGAGACCAAGGACCAATTTCCTCATCGAGGCCTATCATCGAGCCCTCGACGGATCAAGAGCCTTAAATCCACGTGTCCTCGCAGTTGTGCTTCCACGTGCCCCCTCGGACGTCTCCCAGAATATTCCCTCAGATGCGGATGTCTCCTAGAATATTCCCTCAGATGCTGGTCTCGCCCGAAAGGAATATTCCATAAAGATTCTTATCGAGACCCATTCCAGAACATTCCAGAACATTCTAGAAGGTTCCCAAAGATGCTGATCTGCCCTCGACATGTCATCGAGACCTCGACAATCTTATCAAGGCCTCGACAAGTGCAAAACGCCAAGTCGACGTGGCTCCACTCCAATCACTCCACGTGTCCTTCCTGGTGCATGTCAGATGTTCTGCGAGGATCCCGAGGAATATTCCCCTTTTCTGCCATCGTGGGTCACCCCTTTTGCCAGAGCGTGGGCACCTTGTGTATACTTCCCCTTAGCTGGAATTTTTGTCCCTTAGTGGGTGGCTGGTGTATATATACAACCTTATGTGCTAGGGTTTCAGACCACTTTACACTTTAGATATTTTTACTCTTAAACTAATTTCAGTAGCTTTCTTCTAGTTTGGTAGTTTTGGGGCTTGTTCCTTCCTCTTCTCTTCATAGTTGCTGGATCCAAGCTTTGTAAAAAGCACCATTAATCAAGTTTTATCCTTAACTCTTCCTTTATCTTTTATTATGTTATTTCCATCTTTTATGTGTTTATCTCTTAACATGAGTGGCTAAAACCCACGTTCTTGGTAAAGGTGTATCGAGGGTTGCTTGGGTAGATTCGAGGCCTGATTGCTCTTAACATGTTCTCTTTGTTATATCTGGTTGCTTGTCATTTTAATTCCATTTTTGCTTAGGGTGATTCGAGGCCTGATCAACTTTTAATCTTCCCTTTGTGATTATTGTCGTGACTCTGCAGTGATAACTAGCGTGAGACTGTTGGGTAGGTGTAGACAACTAGATTAGTGTTCTCGGGTAGATCTGGGTTCATTAGTCTAGGGCACGCAGCTGGTTAGGGTCCTGTCGTGATCCTGACAAATCGAGGCATCGCTCCCTAGATGTGTCTTTCTTGTTCTTTATCGATGCTCTGATATTCTGTCCGCTTTGTGCTAGTGACAAGCTGAAGTGAAAAAGGCTGTCTTTTGATGACAAGATAGGTGGCTGAGAGGATATCAAAGGATCGAGGCCACCTTATTAACAGTGAAAACGGGGGGTGGCTCCTTACGAAAGAAAGCAGGGGGTCTACGTGAAAACATGACCCCTATAGCACGTCTGTAACGTTAGAACGGAAAATCTTTGCGCTAATGACAATCGAGCCCTCGACGCAACCCAAGAAAGCCCTTTACCAAGTTCCCTTCTCCTTGACTTATTATCTTTGCTTATTAATCTAATTGTGTATTTTGTGTTTTATTTTATCTCTGATCTTTATTATTATTGTTTACTCGTCGTGACCTCGATTGCCATTTTTAGTAGTGACCTCGATTGCCATTTTTAGTAGTTAGAATTGTTAGCTCTGATCACTCTCTTGGTTAACTTGATTAACCTATAAACCCCCCCCCCCCCCCCCCCCCCCCTTTTGTTGTTGTGATTTTGTGCATTTTTACCTCTGTCATACAATCGAGGGCTTGATTTCAGTTCTCACAATCTCTGTGGATCGACCCTGTTACCGCTTTACACAAATTAGTTTGTGCATCTAGGCCTCAGGAAATATATTATTTTTGACCCGTTTCGACGGCGAGTCAAATTTTGGCGCCGTTGCCGGGGATTGTAACGAAACTGATTTTTCTCTCTTGTTTGCATGACCAGGAGATCTGCACCAGACCTACTACCCCTCGATCACGAGCTTACTCGAACTGAGAAAGGACTTCGAAGACAGGCCAAAGGACCATCTACCAGTCGTGGGGAAGCCTCACGTCCTGCCCTCGATAGTCACCGATCTCACTCGTATAATCACGGTATTCTATTTCATCAAGACCTTGACAACTCAGTTCTACACACTATGGAACACGATCCTCCTCCTCCCCCTCCTCCTGGTCCCGATCAGCCACCAAACATCCAAACCATCGATGACCTAAATGCTGCCCCTGAAACACCAAGCACCTGCATTGATTGGCCTACCGTTGCCTACGACTGGACACTCAAATCAGCAGTCATGCACCACCTTCCTCTTTTTCGTGGCATGGCCAAGGAAAACTCTCATCGACACCTCCAGCAGCTCCACAATATCTGCGAGGCCATGAAGCCCACCAATGTCAGCATAGAGCAAGCTAAGCTCCGTGCCTTCATGTGGTCCCTCAAGGATGATGCCCTCGATTGGTTCTACGAACTCCCTCCTAAATCCATTCGATCGTGGCCAGAAATGTCCAAGGTTTTCACGGACAAGTATTATCCAGCGTCCATGGCCATGATCACTCGCAAGCAGTTGGTCTCGATTCTTCAGAAGGACACGGAGAACCTCGATGAGTATTATGAGCGCTTTAAGAAGATGCAGGCGTTATGCCCCTCCCACAACCTCACCGAGCATGCCTTGATCCAATATTTTTGTGAAGGTCTGCGAGCCCACGACAAGGCCCTGCTAAATGCCGCCGCAAATGGCTCTCTCACCCGCCTCACTCCTGCTGCTGCTAAGGCCACGATCGAGCTCATGGCAAAGAATGCAGTGCCCTTGATCGACACCAGCCATCAAGACGCCCGCTCAGCAGCGATGGAAAATCAGTTGGCAACCATCACGAGTATGTTACAGAGCATGGCCTCGATTCAGCCTGTCCAAATGAAAGCCTGCCAAATTTGCCAATTCTCAGATCACGCCACCGATGCGTGCCCATTCATTCCTGACGAGATACAAGTAAATGCAGCGGGAGGGTATCATGCCCCATATGGCCAAAATTACAATCAGAATTGGAAACAACCCAATCCCGGATGGCTGAACAACCATCAATCATCGGGGCCTCGACAACAGCAACAAAACCTCTATGGCAATCACCCTCCTCCTTTCAACATGCAGAACTTTATGCCCATGCCTAGCTACCACAACAATCAGTACCAACATCAACCTCCTCAAGGTCAGACCTTCACCATGCCACCGGTTGATGAAATAGATCATGAAAAGAAAATAGCTCATGAAAAAAAGGTAACAGACCTCGAGAAGCAAGTGAGCATCATGATAGCTGAAATGAAAGAGTTGAAAAATCAAGGTAGATTTCCTGGGCAGACTGAGGCCAACCCAAAGCACAGTGTGTGTGCTATGACTCTTCGTAGCGGTCTCCAATTGCCTTCTCGCGAAAGTCGAGACCTCGATACCAACCCATCTAGCTCCTCTCTTCCAGGCCTCGACGATGAATCTGTCGAACCCTCGACCAAGAAGAAGCAAGTTCCTAAGCACAAGGAGGCCAAGATACCAGAATGTATGGAAGATCGCATTCGCTCTCCTAGAGGAATGGCCCCGCGTAATGATAAAAGTCCTCCTGAGTTTACCCAGGAGTATATTCACAAGATCCTTGAACCACCCTTCCCTCAAAGGCTGGTCAAGACCAAGAAGGAAAGTGAGGATCGTGAGATTTTTGACATGTTCAGCAAAGTCCAAGTCAATATTCCTTTGCTGCAGGCTATTAAAAATGTTCCTCGGTATGCTAAATTTTTGAAAACTTGGTGTGCTAACAAATGTAATATGATAGGTGTGAACAAGATTTGTGTAGGTGCGGACGTCTCGGCCTCGATCCAGCGAAAGCTACCGCCCAAGTGCAAAGACAAAGGTATGTTCACCCTCCCCTGCAAAATTGGTACTACTGATGTTGGTAGAGCTATGTGTGATTCAGGTGCAGGTATGAACGTCATGCCCTTGACGATATACAACAGTCTAGGCCTTGGACCCCTCAAGCCCACTGAGACCTCGATCCAACTAGCTGACAAATCCGTCATCCATCCCAAGGGGGTCGTTGAGGACGTCTTGATCCAAGTTGGCGATTTCATATACCCAGCCGACTTCTACGTGATTGACATGGAGAATGGGCATTCTATCAAGGCCTCGGACATGCTCCTGGGCAGACCATTCCTTAAGACAGCAAGGGCCAAGATCGATGTCCATGACGCCTCGATTACTCTTGAGTTCGACGGCGAGACCATCAAGTTCAATATGCCTAACGCTATACATGACCCTATTGAGTTCTCTAGTGTTAATTTTATTGATATCATTGATCCCCTTGTTGAGAAAGTTTCTACACTTATTGCTGATGATTCTCTACAGCTTGCCCTCGACAGGAGTATTCCGCCCACCATGCTGGACACCTTCGCTTTGACACTTGTGACTTCAGAGCACTCAATTGTTGATGTTATTGACCCCATTGTTACACAAGTCTCCGATCATAATGCTGACAACTCCGCACATCGTGCCCTCGACGAGAACATCACTACTAATGCACTGACCCCTAAGTTGGAGTTGAAGAGCTTGCCCTCGCACCTTAAGTACGCCTACCTTGGCGAACATGACACACTCCCGGTGATCATCTCTAACAAGCTCGATCCTGCTGCAGAGCGTGAGCTAATTTCCACACTCAAAGGATATCGCGAGGCCCTTGGATGGACGGCCGTCGAGGTCACGACACTCTTACCAGCCCTATGTGCTCCTCAACTAGCCCCGGTAACTTTCGTACCTACTCCTAATGTCCCCAAAGCCATGACACCAACCCTCGCCTCAACTGATACCGACACCATTTTGACAAGCGAGGGCAAGATGCCTAATGCCAATCCAGCTCCATATCCTGCTAGTGACACGATCAAGGGCAAGACACCTTATCGTGATAAGCTGCTCTCTCCTAAGACCTTTGCTACTGGACAAAAAGTTTTACTCCATAATTCTCGGCTTAGGCTCTTTTGTAGAAAGTTGAAGCCTCGATGGACTGGCCCTTACCTCGTCAAGACGGTGTATGCCCATGGTGTAGTTGAGATTCAGAATATAGGCACGGGCCTTGTTTCCAAAATTCAAGACCACAGATTGGAGCTGTTCCATGAAGGTTTCCACTCCCTTGTGGCGGAGCCACCAGACCCAAAGTAATTTGAGTATCCAACGTCGAGGCCCCGACGTTAAACGAGGCCACGATCGTGGAGAATGTCACGAGTCGTTGAAATACCCTTCACTCTTCCCTCTTTCATCTCTTCTTCGTTGCCCTTTTTATTGTTTAAATATTGCATGCCTTTTCTTTGTTTAATTTTTGCATGTCTTTCTAGTAATTAAATAGTGCACGACCCTTTTAATTGATTTTGTTCCCTTCTAGCCGAACTCCCCAAGCCATGTTTCTTTTAATTTATTTCATTCCCCCTGACCGTTGCCCTCTCTTTCATTAAAATAAAATGCATTGTTGTTTTTTTTATTTTTTATTTTTATTTTATTTTCTTTTTAATTTTTATTTTTTTTTAAATTTTCAGGTGGGAATCAGCGGCCAACCAGCGCGCGCCACGCGTCCTCCCTATCTGGTCAAACGCGTCATCCGAAATCCCAGCCGCCCAACCAGCGCGCGCCACGTGTCGCGCAATCCGCTTCAGCCACTCACCGCGCGCCACGTGTCCCGCGCTATCCTTATCCACAGCACCCAATCCACGCGCAATCCACACGTCCAACCAGAGCGCGCCACGCGGCAGCGTGTCCTACCTCATCCTATCCGCAATCCGCTTCGCCCAATCCGCGCCCGCCGCGTGTCATACAATCCGCGTCGGGCAATCAACGCGTGCCACGTGTCTTCAACGCGTCCTCCCTACCCAGTCAACGCGCTATCCCAGCGCGCCTCTCACAGCTCGCCACGTGTCCCGTCATCCACCGTCGCCCACTCCCAGCTCGCCACGTGTCCTCCGCTGCGCCACGTCAGCCTCCCAAAAAAAAAACAAAATCAAAAAAATCTGCACACTTCCTCCATCATTGTCACCGTCCCCCCACCCAAAAAAAGAACAAAATAATACTTTTCCTATCCCTTTCAACCAACATCATCTTCTCCAACCTTCATCTTCTCAAACGCACCAACCATTCCGGCCATGGTGAAGCAAGTGGCACACAAGCGCACCTCCGGAGCGCGACCGCCAGCCATACACCACTCGCCGGAAACCTCTGATTCTTCTTCCTCTCAAACCGCCCCCACCACCGAAAAAACCATTAAACCACCGCCAAACCAGAGCCGAAAAAGATGAAGGGCAAACAAGCACCAAAAACTCTTAAGGAGCTCACGATGGATGAGGTTTTGGGAGAAATTCTGGTGTCCGACGAAGAAGCTCTCCAAGAGCAGCAAGAGCAAGATTCCGGCCTTGGCAACCGAAGTGGCCCGACGCAACCTCCCTTCCTTTTGATCCCCCCAACAAAAATAATTTCTTTTTCATTTCTGTCTATATACTCTTCTCCTTTTAATTTCTATGTGTGTGTGCCCCCTTCTCACATTGAGGACAATGCGAAGTCTAAGTGTGGGGAGGGTTTTATTCGCGCTTGCTTTAAATGCAATTGCTTGACTGCATGTTTATTTTTCGCTTGGTGCATGTTTGCTTGTTTTGTGAAATATTTGCGGATTTTCACTCGCGGTTTTCTCTAAGTTTTTGCATGACCTCGCTGCCCTGTTTTGAAACCCCATTTGCATGAGCACAAGACTTGAGCACTGATTTTGCATGATTAGACCAATCTTTTGAAGCATGTTGTCTGTCTGTTGCCCCTTATGTCTACATCGAGGCCTGGACACTAGTAGTCACATTTAGCACTTTGTGAGCACATTGAGCATCCATGCCATATCTTTTTCATGAGTGAATGCATAGCTAGGCACTTGCTAGGTTTGCATGATATCCCTGGGTGTAGGCACCATTAGACTTGGGAAAGCAGCAATATGACGAAAGCATCTGCATCATTTTATTTTCTCTTTATTTCTCTCTTCTTTCTTTTCTTTTCCTCCATCATGACCTCGACACTCTCTGTTTCTCTTCTAACCATTTGAGCCATTTTCTTGTCCTTTCCTTGGCAGGTGAGTAGCACTTTTCAAAAGAACAGCAAGGGCTAGGTGCGAAAGATCAAGTGGGGGAAAGACCAAGATCGAGGGCAAACCAGTAAATCGAGACTGCTTCCTCTCCACAGCAAAACATAAGTGTGGGGAAGCAGAATCAAAATATCAAGCCCTCGACCCTAATCAAGGTCAAATCATTGAGACCTCGACGCTGATCACTCAAAGTAAGAAAGAGGCAAGGGTCCCCAGCTGCAGCCCCTAAAGTGTATAAAGGCAAGCTAAATTTTCAAGGTCTGGGTCTTCAAAAAAAAAAAAAAAAAAAAAAAAAAAACAAAAAATCAAATAAAAGCAGACCACACACAAAAGCAGCCAATATCACAAGTATGGAGCCCTCGACACAGAACGCAGATCGAGACCTCCCCCACTGAAGAATGAAGAAATTATCATCAAGCCCTCGACACAGAACGCAGATCGAGACCTCCCCCACTGAAGAATGAAGAAATTATCATCAAGCCCTCGCTGTCGCACCCTCTCCAGCAAGTGCTTACTCACCGCCTCTCTTTTTTTCGGCCAAGAATCCCTCAAACCAGTTGGTTATCTCCTCTCCATCTCTTTGTTTCTTTTCCTTTTCCTTTTATTTTCTCTTTTGCCATATCTCTTCTCCATTTCTCTAAACCCAACTCTTCCTCTATTTTTCATGATGCAAAGTTACTTTTCGATTGTTAGATTGCCCAAGCATGTGGATTAATGTACTCGGATTGATATGCAAACTCTATTTTGTGCTGTGTTATTTGCATTTTGAGTGACTAAACACATAGCCTTGTTTGTGAGTGAGAGTGCAAACACATATCTAGTGAGGATTGCTTGTGGCCAGGTTTGGTGTGGAAAAGTTCTACCTTTGGGGTCGTTATCCCTCTGGTTTAATGCAGGTGTGCATCTAGGCAGGAAGCATCTTATCGAGACCTCGACAATTGATTGGTTTGATCATTCCAGTGTTTTGGGTTGTTTGTGTTTATGTTTTGGGGCTGTTTTAAATTTTGTGAATGCTCGAGGGCGAGCATTGGGCAGTGTGGGGATATTTGATAGCATGTATTTTATGCATATTTTTCCTTCTATTTTTGCCTTGATTTAGGCCTTGATACTACTAATCCACTCGTATTTCCATCTTTATCACAGATCAAGGCCAAGAAGGAGAAATGTGCGAAAAGACATGCTTTTTGGGTGATTTTCAAGGTTCAAGACCATCGTCGAGACCAAGGACCAATTTCCTCATCGAGGCCTATCATCGAGCCCTCGACGGATCAAGAGCCTTAAATCCACGTGTCCTCGCAGTTGTGCTTCCACGTGCCCCCTCGGACGTCTCCCAGAATATTCCCTCAGATGCGGATGTCTCCTAGAATATTCCCTCAGATGCTGGTCTCGCCCGAAAGGAATATTCCATAAAGATTCTTATCGAGACCCATTCCAGAACATTCCAGAACATTCTAGAAGGTTCCCAAAGATGCTGATCTGCCCTCGACATGTCATCGAGACCTCGACAATCTTATCAAGGCCTCGACAAGTGCAAAACGCCAAGTCGACGTGGCTCCACTCCAATCACTCCACGTGTCCTTCCTGGTGCATGTCAGATGTTCTGCGAGGATCCCAAGGAATATTCCCCTTTTCTGCCTTCGTGGGTCACCCCTTTTGCCAGAGCGTGGGCACCTTGTGTATACTTCCCCTTAGCTGGAATTTTTGTCCCTTAGTGGGTGGCTGGTGTATATATACAACCTTATGTGCTAGGGTTTCAGACCACTTTACACTTTAGATATTTTTACTCTTAAACTAATTTCAGTAGCTTTCTTCTAGTTTGGTAGTTTTGGGGCTTGTTCCTTCCTCTTCTCTTCATAGTTGCTGGATCCAAGCTTTGTAAAAAGCACCATTAATCAAGTTTTATCCTTAACTCTTCCTTTATCTTTTATTATGTTATTTCCATCTTTTATGTGTTTATCTCTTAACATGAGTGGCTAAAACCCACGTTCTTGGTAAAGGTGTATCGAGGGTTGCTTGGGTAGATTCGAGGCCTGATTGCTCTTAACATGTTCTCTTTGTTATATCTGGTTGCTTGTCATTTTAATTCCATTTTTGCTTAGGGTGATTCGAGGCCTGATCAACTTTTAATCTTCCCTTTGTGATTATTGTCGTGACTCTGCAGTGATAACTAGCGTGAGACTGTTGGGTAGGTGTAGACAACTAGATTAGTGTTCTCGGGTAGATCTGGGTTCATTAGTCTAGGGCACGCAGCTGGTTAGGGTCCTGTCGTGATCCTGACAAATCGAGGCATCGCTCCCTAGATGTGTCTTTCTTGTTCTTTATCGATGCTCTGATATTCTGTCCGCTTTGTGCTAGTGACAAGCTGAAGTGAAAAAGGCTGTCTTTTGATGACAAGATAGGTGGCTGAGAGGATATCAAAGGATCGAGGCCACCTTATTAACAGTGAAAACGGGGGGTGGCTCCTTACGAAAGAAAGCAGGGGGTCTACGTGAAAACATGACCCCTATAGCACGTCTGTAACGTTAGAACGGAAAATCTTTGCGCTAATGACAATCGAGCCCTCGACGCAACCCAAGAAAGCCCTTTACCAAGTTCCCTTCTCCTTGACTTATTATCTTTGCTTATTAATCTAATTGTGTATTTTGTGTTTTATTTTATCTCTGATCTTTATTATTATTGTTTACTCGTCGTGACCTCGATTGCCATTTTTAGTAGTGACCTCGATTGCCATTTTTAGTAGTTAGAATTGTTAGCTCTGATCACTCTCTTGGTTAACTTGATTAACCTATAAACCCCCCCCCCCCCCCCCCCCCCTTTTGTTGTTGTGATTTTGTGCATTTTTACCTCTGTCATACAATCGAGGGCTTGATTTCAGTTCTCACAATCTCTGTGGATCGACCCTGTTACCGCTTTACACAAATTAGTTTGTGCATCTAGGCCTCAGGAAATATATTATTTTTGACCCGTTTCGACGGCGAGTCAGCGGTCACAATTTCTCACTCTGAAATTAGAGTGATCTTGATCATTTGACTCCTTTGTACGCCTCCAAATCCTCTGTATTGTACGAATTCCTACAGCAAAACAAACAACTACCTCTTTCGTTGCATATTTCTTCAATACCCCATTCACACTCTTAGCTAAAAGCATTTCATATACAGCGCGGCGTTCAAATGACGTTAATTCTTTCCTGCGAGCTAAACATACGAAATGCTTACAAGTTAAACACAAAGCTTATGAAAGAAAGGATAATAACTTCAAAATGAAACAGTGACCTGGTCTCCATGTTTGGTTTAGATCTGGAATCGCACAGTGCTGCTCAACTTCTTCAGCCTGAACATGGGGTTGTTCAACTTCTTCAACTTGAACATGGGGTTGTTCATGGGTTTCTAGGAAAAGTAAAAAATTTGATGAAAAATCATCAAGCCCAATGTCATTCGATGAAGGAGATTCTGGATCGTCTGCAATATGGAGATAAGAAGCCATAGCTGACAAGTGGGCATAGTTTGAAGAAGGGAGGTGTTTTGATTTGGAAGCAACAGAGCTCTTTAGACTCTAAACAAAAGGCAGGAAATGAAAATTGAAACTCACCCTTTTCAAATTTCATTAATTAAGAAATGAGGGAAAACATTTTGGATGAAAATTTTGGGAAAATTTGGGCGGGTTAGGGTTCGGAGATGAAGAGAAGCAGCGAAGAGAAAAAGAGTATTGAGGAAGATGAGGTGCTTCGATTGGGTTTGGATTTGGAAAGCAAAACCCATTAAAAATGCAAGTTGGGCCCACACGTGGCCTTGGGCCACCGACAACTTGCATCGCCCTCTGCCCATTTCTTAATAAGCGTGATTCTACTCCCGACGTCCAATATAAAAGGACGGAGGGAGTAGAAGATTAAGTGGAATATTTTATAAATTATAATTTACTCAAATTAATGTATTTTTACTATCATTTTTAGTTCTTCTCCTTCTTCCTTTTTCCTCTTCCTTTTCTCTATTGTTCTTCTTCTCCCTATTTATCAATCTTCAATTAATATCAATTTCTTCTTCCTAATATTCTTTATTTTTTGCAGTAACATTATCTTTCACAGTTATAAATTAATAACCGTTTTAGTGGAAATTAACGTTGATATGGATGGTGACTCAATCGTCCTAAGAGAAAATTAGATGACAAAATCGTTTCAAATTGACAAATTAAATGATTGACCATTTTTAAATATTTTTTATTAGAATTACAATACTTTCAAAAGTAGTACTAATAGGCATCGGAATAGTATTATTAAGAGCCATTATCCGCTAAATTAGTATAAAGGAAAATTACATTCAACCCTAACCCTAACCGACAATGTAGTCCACATTAGAGTACGACTATAACCTATACATATGTATAACAATGAACGCCGTCGGACTATTAGGAAGTCCTAATCCATGCACGAGTAGGGCTAGGGCATACTTTTATATCCCAAAATCCGTAATCATGATCATTTTTAAATTTTAATTATTTACTGAAAATTATATTTATATGATTTTTAAGCACACAAATACGAAGTTTTTCTTTCACATCTTTCGTATTATTCTCTTCAATGTTTTTTATACATGTTTTTACAATATTTAGTACATAAAAAATCAAATAAAAAATAGAATTCCATTTACAAAGGAAAAATGGTTGACTTTATTACTTATAACAAAAAGATTTCTTAAAAGTTGACTAAAGTAATGTTTTTAATAAGCATAAATATAATATTTTAGTTAAGATTTTCGAGGAAAATAACCATTGGTGACTTTTTAGTTTTTAGAAGATTTGTCTTAATGGAAAACCGGCCAACCTCGAATTTTGGCCGCACAACCAAACAAACTAAAAAAAGTCTCCTAATTTTACTGATTTGTAACTTCTCGCATGGAAGAAGAACAATTCAATGTTATTGCTTTCCCTCTTCCTCTTCCTTACCAATCCTTTCTTTTCCCTGCTGAAACTTCAATGCTCTAATCTTCTCTCTTTACCCAGTCAATTCTTCCCTCTTTTTCTTCTGTTTCTCTTTTTATATTTTCGTTTTGGTCTTCTTCTAATTAGTTTCATTCTCTGTTATTTATATTTTTGTACAAAACCTGACATATATTATTCCTCTTGTCCACGAATTTGGAGTTTTGTTGGTAACCTCATATACAACATATCTTCCTCGGCTTTGGTACCTCAGCCATTGGAGATTTCACACAGATATCAATTCTTCTTTGGTTGCATCGAAAGTTTTTCCAATGTTTCAACAGATTAGTCAATTATAAATTTCCACAGTCTCTTCACCAACAAACTCAAAAGATCATAAACTTCAAGGTATACTAGGTAACAACCCATGTCTGTTTTTTCCATCCAAGTACTATAATATAGCTTGTCTCTTCAATAAGTTTCGGATTGGTATTTGTTCATCAAATCTTTGTTTAACTGCTTGTGCAGTAGAATCTTGTTTAATTTGCTTGTAATAAAAGTTTTCTTGTCAACTTCTATGAGAATGGGATTGTATTTTTACTTCTCGACACCTTGCATAATGCTGGTGTGAATCTTATCTTTGTGGCAGGATCCGGATCTCGAAAGTTTCAAACATGGATGAACGCAAGGAGCGACGGGAGGAGGTGCTGGAGATTGTGAAGGACAGGTTGGATCAAGCCGAGGAAGAAAAGGAAAGAGCGCGCGAGGAACTTGAAGAGATGAAGAGGATGGCTTGTGAGGCAAACAGCAGGCTAACCGAAGCAATCCCCATTGCAAAGGTTGCTGATGCAGTAGTTTCAGAGCTCGATTTTGTATCGGAATCCTTGTCGAAATCAGGCCAGGAATTGATAAAACAAGAGAATGCCATTGCATCTCTGGAGCATGAGTTTGAGAAGGCTGAAGAGTTGGAGGTTGAATTGGCTGAAAAAGATGTGTCAATAGAGAAAGTGAGAGGGGAAATGGGAAATGTCAAGTACTCCCAGGCTCAAGCGCTCGATTTGCTATGCAAAAGCAAGCAGACAATTCAGGAGCTGGAGAAGGAATTAGTGAAAGGGAAAGTGTCCGAAACGATAATGTTGGATTCATTAACATTCCACACAAAGGAGCTTGGAGATGCCAAGGTATTGCTCCAACAGTCAAAACTCGAGATTGCTTCGCTCCACGAGAAGGTTGAACGATTGCAGGGCTCATCAGGAAAGGAGCGTGACGAGGAAAGAAATTTATTGCACGATGATTTGAGGAGTATCAAATCTGAGATTGCGTTAGCAGCGAATAACGTGTCTCTTGCTCAGGAGGGTGAGAAACGTTTGTGGGATAAGAGACTGCACGAGGAGGTTGAATTGCTTAAAAGTGAATTGAAGCAAGCGATAGAAGCAGAGGAGAACAGCAAGAGGGCAATGGATGATTTGGCACTTGCATTGAAAGAAGTTGCGACGGAGGCAAACCAGGCGAAGGAGAAGCTGATGTCAACCCAAGAAGAGCTAGAGCATTACAAGAAGCAGGTGCAAGAATTGAAAAAGATGTCCAAGAACATGGAGGAGAAGTACAGAATTTTATTGCAGGAAGCAAAGAAAGAAGCTGACAGGTACAGGAATACATCTGAGAGGTTGAGATTAGAGGCTGAGGAGTCAATCCTGGCATGGAACGGGAAGGAGATGGGGTTCGTCGAATGCATCAAACGAGCTGAGGAAGAAAAAGCTGCTGAGTTAGAAGAGAACCAAAGACTCCTCGAATCGCTTGAAGCTGCAGAGAACACGAGCAGAACAGCCAAGGAAGAGACTCAAAAATTACGCGATATACTAAAGCAAGCCCTGAATGAAGCCAATGTTGCTAAAGAAGCAGCAGGAATCGCGCAGGCGGAGAATTCCCAACTGAAGGACATCCTAGCTGAAAAGGATGATGCTTTAGTGTTCATCACAAGAGAGAACGAGAACCTGAGGATCAACGAGGCCATATCAAACGAGGAAATCAAAGATCTGAAGCGAATGCTCGTTGAAGATAAAGAGCAAGAGCAGAAGCTGAAGTCACTGGCTTCAGGAAAAGGGTTTGGCTGCCACTTGGGGAAGTTGATAATTCCATACAAATTACACAAGGAGACGGAGGAAGAATGTCTGGCGAAGAATTCGGAGAAAAAGAGCGATGTTTGTGATGAAGAATCGGAAAACGGAGACCCGCTTAAAGGATCAATCCTTGATGTAATAGAATCGCCAGTTGCTGCAACTCACCACAAGAAAAAGTTGTCTTCTACATTCCCATTTTGCGGTATAAGCGAGGAGTCGATAAATTTGGAGGATTTCGATCAAATAGTGGAAGTGGCGAGCAGTGTTGATGATTCGGAAGATGAAAGAAACTATAGGAAAAAGAAAGCATTGTTAAGGAGATTTGGAGAGATTCTAACAAGGAGGAAACCACCTGCTGGTCACGGTCACGGTCACAGTCACGGTCACAGTCAAAGTCATGGTCACCGGAGGCATTCATCCATTGGAGGTAGTAGTGATCAAGATCACAGAAAGGAATTGTTGTCAGTAGGGGAATAGACATTTTCCTATTTTGTTTGATTTCTTGTCTGCAGATTTTTTCTTCAATTTTTCATATTAACACCTTCATTTGTTAGGATAAATTACTCAAAAGAAAGAGTTTAGTTGGTTTAGAATTCACGAGTAGTGAAGTGCTTGGGGTTCGGTCCATACTTTAATTTTCGCCACTGCATTTGTTAAAATATTCTCTTATATCACCAATAACTATTTTTACCCCATGTTTTAATTCATATCCTCTTCCTATTTCCCTAAAAATTAAGAAAAAAATCAGAATTATATTTTTTTAAAGTTAGTTTATTTTCCTAGATGAAAACCCTTATTTTTCTTTTTTCCATTCTCTATTAAAAACAATTTGGTTAATTTAAGATGATGCAGATGAGATGACTAAAATCTCTTTTAGTTTAACCAAAAGTTTCGAATTCGAGTTTTTGGAAATGTAGAAACTGAAAAGTAAATTCTTAGAAAGAGATGAACCGCTCGCAAGATCTCACAAACTTTAAATTCGAATACAATATGGTTTATATATATAAAAAAATTTGGCAACCGCTCAATCTTATCGTTGCACGACCCACCAACAATCGAAAGAGTTGCAGCGCTGTAAAGAGAAAATGGAAAGAAAAAAAATTGCCATCTAAATAAAATAAATTTTATTAGTCCGAAATTTTATAGTTTTTGAAACAATAAGAAGGAGTACGGATTGAGAAACATTGTATCAAGCTATTCATTAACTTCGATTATAAATACATTTCACTAATTATCTCTTTTAATTATATTAATTTCCCTACTTTAAATTAACCAATCTAAAATTAATGTGTTTTAAATTGATTGAGTTAGATTTTGTGAAATATGAGAATTATTAAAATTATAATTAAAAAATACCAACTAACCTATTAGAAATTATAAATACGAAAACTAACTATAAACAAACTTTTTAGCTAAAATAGACAACTATAAAAATTAAGAAAGAATATTTGAGATTTTTTAACACACAAAGAGATCTAATTAACCATATACTTTAACACCAATCATTCCACGTGATATTATTTACTCCGTCCATTTTGAAAAAATATGTCGATTATTATAAGATATCCAAAGTTTTAGATTAGGTCCAAATTAAAGCTCTTAACACCAACCTTATGGGCCCGCCAGACCGGCCCAAAATCTGTTTATTTTATTTATCGGTGACAATTGACAGCATTAGCATGGAAAAAAAGAAAAACATGATTCATATGTTTATCCAATCCAAAATCCATCCAACAGGCAACGCAATTCCTACATCTTAAAATGTGAAACCGACGTGGCACCACAAAAGCATGTCTCCGTGTTTCACTCCTTCAATATCGAGTATCTATCTATCCAATACGCGCCATCGTCACTCCTCGGCGCCTTATACCTGCAACTAAAAACTCCATAAATACCCACCGTACCTCCAACTTTTTACTCAAATACCCCTCTTTCTCTTCTCTGCTATAAATATTTTCCAGTTTCTCTTCATGTCTAGTTCTATAGTGATGGAGGCACCTAATTCTGAAGAAACGACGACAACGACTCATCATGATCAAGGCGGTAATGATGAAAACGAACGGCTTGATTTGATTCACCAAATTCATCCAACGACCACCATTAATCAAACTTCTCTCACCAAAGCAGCTCTCTCTCTCAAGGACCAGGTATTAAACTATTAATTTATTAATTTCTTAGTAATTTTTATTTTTGTTGTTTAATTAGGGGGTGCGCAGCTTAAGGGTTGTGTTGTGTGCCACCCACCGGAGGGCGCATGTTAGATTAACGTCGACGGTGAGTTTGAATTACTCTTAGGTGGTGGAGATGAGGTGGAAAGGAAATGGGAGAACGGGCTCGGGTCATGACCCGACAATTTATACGGGTTTGTTGGGTACAGCTTTCATGTGCTTCCGGTCGTACCAAGTTACTGGCGAGCAGCAGGACTTGCTACTGTGCGCTGAGATCATTGACAGGTGCGAAGCTGTTGCACGCGCGGCATCCAGGTAAATTAATGTTCATATTTTTTACTACTTATATTTTCTTTTTGCAAAAAATGTTGTCAATTGCTTTAAGTGGAGTAAAAAATTGGAAGTGTAAAATAAAATAAAAAAATTGTGAGTTAAAAGTTTAAAACTCGACAATTACAGTTGGAACGGGCCCATAGGCCCAAAAATGTATACTGATGAAGTTCGTACCATTCCCGGTCCATTCCCATAATGCTGAAATTTTCCGGTGGCATGTCAATGTCATTCAAGTGGGGTACCTGTTAAAAGATGATTGAATATAGCAAGCCACGTGGCCTTCAATAACGGATGCATCGGTGCATCTTCCGTTGAGATGATGCCACATGTACAAAAATAAATTATTCTGTACATGTGGCATATTGATGTATGGTGCATCCGTTCTACTAAAAAAAATTCCTCTGTTTGAGTAGTTTTTTCTTTTCTTTTTTGGCTGTTAATTTTTAATATGGTTGTGTAAGTGTGTTCGGGTACTTTACATTTTAACGCACCAAGTTTAGTCGATCAAAATAAGTAATTTAGTGTCGGCATATAATAAGTCTAAGATCTATTTCAAACTTTAAAAAATATGATTTTCGAGTTCTGTCTTTTTGTTTTGGTCGCATTGATTGAAGTTTGGAAGGATTGAGATGGTCCCGCAAGCTACAATGTTGATGGTCTAACTAAGCCATCAATTGGTCACAGTTAGGTACAAAATTATCAAACCTCAAGTTAATTAAGCACACCTATGGATTATACCAAGTGAATTTTAATGTTTATGGTAATCATATTGTCAATACATTATGAATTCTGATTTTTTATTTTGATTATTGATATGGGGTGTGTGTTTTCAGGCATGTGACTTTTTTATGCGGACGAGGAGGAATATATGCGCTAGGAGCGGTGGTTGCTAATTGCATGAGTAACTATCGAAGACGTGACTTCTTTTTGGATCTCTTCCTTGAGGTACCATCCAGTGTTCCTTTCAATGCATTAAAATCCTTAATTTCATCACCATTACTATATTAATTACTATATTAAGTGTCGACTACTCTGGACTCGAGTCGGGTAGGATTTAAAACTCTTATAAATATGATTTGAAACTCCTAAAGATGGGTAGATCCTTTTCTTCATTTAATAATTTCATAGATGAGCCTTCCTCATCTTTGGATCATGGAATTGATATTTCCTAAACATCTACTTACTTTGCGTGAGGCATCGTGTTGTGTGTTTCTGATAGTATTCTAGTTGCATTGTGAATGCTTATGTTATGAAAGGTAGATACTTTAGAAAACCGTTCTATTTCTTGTCCTTTGATGAGACATGCGTCTTTTTTCAAGGATTATGGACTGCCCATATATAAGTGGTCATGTGAGCTTGTTGCCAAACTCCGCATGGGTGGGAGACATCGGACCACAACTTGAACGTGCATGTGTCTCAAATACTTGGGCAGTAGTTCCTCCAAGTTGGTTCATATAGCTCCACACTATTGGGACAGCATTAAGGTTGGCATTGATGAATGGTTTTCGCTAACCATATGTTGGGTCACTGGGTATAGGCGGCTCTAGTTGTTTATGTTTAGGAAGTTTAATAGTGGGGACCTTCACTCTGATAGCAATTACGACAATTGCTACAGAGTTCTATCACAAATTTCCGCTGTTGGCTTTATGCATAGAATTTTAGCCCGACATTCACTGGATTACAACTATGCTGACATATTGAGCACTGCACGAATGCTGATGTATGTGTCCATGCGCTTCTTTGATATCCTTATTTTGATCTTTTAGCTCTTAGACCAATGTACGGATACCATAAAGAAATTAGTCTTTTTAAGTTAAGTTATCATACTGTTTCTGTTCGCGCCACTCTACTGTTAGAACAATAATATATCGAGATGGTGGTGATGATGAATAATTGATCTGCTTTGAAATGTAAGTATCGATTAGATATTATGATTATTCATCCAGTAGATCCTCCTTTACATCTTATCAGGCAAAGTTGTATGAAGTGCTATAAATAAATCACCTTTGTTTTGGTAAATAAATCACTCAGAGATGGTTAAACCATGATAAATATTAAATCGATCATGTGTAGGTGGCACAAGAGAGAGCCCTTCCGGTTGGACCAGCGGAAGGTGGCTTTGGGATGTCCTATGACCTAATGTACGGGCGAGCCGGTTTTCTATGGGCCGCATTGTTTTTAAACGAGCATCTTGGACAAGGGACAATACCTAGTGATCTTCTTATGCCTGTTGTTGACGCTGTGCTGGCTGGGGGCAGAGCTGGGGCATCTAATGCTGTAGCGTGCCCATTGATGTACCGGTGGCATGGGACTAGGTACTTGGGTGCAGCCAATGGCCTTGCAGGAATATTGCATGTGCTTCTTCATTTTCCCCTTTCGGAAGAGGACGCTGAGGATGTTAAGGCAACTTTAAGGTACATGATGAGCAACAGGTTTCCTCACAGTGGCAATTACCCTTGCAGCGAGGGAAATCCAAGGGACAAGTTCGTTCAGTGGTCTCATGGTGCAACAGGCATGGCAATGACTCTGTGCAAGGCGTCACGGGTAACAGTCTGTACTCGATTGCGTTAGTCAGCTTTTTTGCGGTTTCTAATTCTAATTGCAGTTATGTGAAGATTACATCCAGTCCCTTGTTGTTGAAATTCTGAGCACAATCTATGTAGTAAATTATACATATGGGGCTCCATTATCGAAGGCTGATCATGATTTTTGTGGACCGAACCCTTTGTCTTCTTCGCAGGTGTTTCCACGTGATAGGGAATTTCGTGATGCTGCTATAGAAGCAGGGGAAGTTGTATGGAAGAGTGGGCTGGTGAAGAATGTGGGACTTGCTAATGGGGTGGCTGGAAATGCTTATGCTTTCCTTTCCCTTCACCGTCTAACGGGAGAGAGCATCTACAAGGAACGAGCAAAGGCATTCGCAAGCTCCTTGTATCATAATGCAAGTGAACTCGTGACCATGGAGCGTGCACACGGGGTCGATCTTGCGTGCTCTCTATTCCAAGGACTGGCTGGAGTGGCATGCCTTTGGTTCGACCTACTTGCACCGGAAAGCGCCAGGTTCCCGGGGTACGAGCTCTAGTTGATTCAGCGAGTTTGATGTTTAAATTAAACTACTAATTGAATGGAATCAATCTTCAAGGTTTATGATCTAACAGCATCAAGTTTAGATTCCTTGTCAAGTCACTTGGTGTTTCCTCTGCTGAGGTTGTGATCACTGTCCACTCTGCAAAAATTGTCAATAATCGTGATGTTTGGTTCTCATCTATAATCTTGAAGGTTCTGCTTTGAACTAAAGGCATGTCTATTGACACGATGACACTACCTAAATAACGCAATAATAAAAGGATAAACTAAAAAAAAAAACCTACGCTTTATAAAATGCTTCATTTAATCCACTTAACTTATAATTTTTTAAAATTGTAATTTAACTTTTTTAGTAATTATAAAATTAAAAAACTAGTAAAAAAAATTTTAAAAAAATTAAATTTTAAAAAAATATGACAAATATGCGAGAGTTTACTTTACTAAAAAAATCTTTAAAAAAATTTAAAAAATGAGAAATATTTTAATATTATTAAAAAAGAGAGAATTTAAAAATAATTTGTGAATAAGATTTAAACAATTTTTTTATTATCTTAGGTCTTATACTAAATATATCTTACATTTTTTTACCCGTTTTCATAAAATTTTATTAAATTTTATTATTTTATTGCAATTAAGTGGAACATTTTATAAATTATATGATTTTTTAATATAGTTTATCCATAATGAAATAATAATATTGGTTCTTATTAATTATTAAAGCACCTCTACGGTACATATTTTTTTTGTACGATGAGCTCGTGAGCTCTTGAAAGTCTTTCTAATTTCTTAGTTGACGAGCGGGCTCAAAAAAAATCACGATCTAGGGAAAAAGTTTGGTGCTCGATAGAAAAAATCATAATGATGTATGGAGAAATTATCTATCGTGGAAGAAATGTATTATTGTGGAAGAAATAAAGATAAATCGAAAAAGGAAGGAGCTCATATCCGGTAATGATTGCAGGCTCTCTTGAAGAAAAGAACAGAAATAATTGTGCATAAAGGCACATGATAAGTGTGGTGGGCATTGGCCAGCGAGAGGATTAGAGATTCCTTACAAAAGTAGGATTTCACGGACCCAATTCATCCTCCGATCACCAATCTAGTTCTTGTCATTTCTTACTTTCATTTTGCTTTTTCTTTTCTTATGGGGGGAGCTGGAGATTTAAAATGGATATAAAATAGTGACCAACCTGGCCTAATGCGAATTCGAAATACATACAATGCACACCTATAGAAGTTCCCTATAAAAGAAAATATAGTGTGTACGCAAATTATATCCAATTACGTAGTACAAACAATGGGTATCTTGTACGCAAATGCTATTTCTATTCCTTGGTGCGAAAAAAAGGAGAGTACAAACTAGATTTTAGAATGTAGGGAGTGTAATTTAACCATCAAAGTGGAAGTTAATGCTAGTCTGTACGTAATTTATTAATTATTTTGTTGGTGATAAATATACTAGTAAAAATACGGACCCAAATTTAAATTTTACTTTGAAGGCAAAAACTAGTTACATAGTATGAAGAACATATATAATTATACTATTTTGGTGCAAAGTAAGATACAGGTGAGTTATCTATTGAGTTGTGGTGTAGTTTTTTAACCTTTAGAGTGAGGTGGTAACTCTCTAAAGTTTTATCCGTTTGAATTGGGTTTTATTAACCTTAGATTGACTTGTAATCTCTTTGATTTTGTTTTGTTAAAGTCGAATTAAGATTTTTCTAACACACTCATGACTTTATAATATTCCCGATTTAGTTAAATCGAGAATATTATAATTATTTGATATATTCTAATTCATCTTACTTTCCCTTGAATCTTTCATTAAATAATCCAACCAATGAATAATAAGCTCATAGTTTAGTAATAATATTTTTTAAAGCAAAGAATACAATGTTAAGAATTCAGAATTATCTTAGATTGTATCGGTTTGTATTATCACAAGAATGAATGAATGAATAAATAATGGTCAAATGATTTTTTCCTTCTAAACTATAAAACTTTAATTAACCTTATTCCTTGAAATATAAATTTATTTAATATAATCCTTAAGGTATAATACTTTATTTGATTTAGTTTCTTTGTTATTTAATTGCAAATGATTGAGGTTGATAACGTGTCAGTTTTGGGTCATGTGGCGTGTAACTAGCATGCATCACTAAGTATAAATTTATTTAATACAATTCTTCAAGTATAATATTTTGTTTAATATGATCGTTTTATTTAATTTGGTCATTTGATGCATGACGTATAACTTTAAAAAAAATGTCATTTAAACTATAATAAATAATGAAAACATTGATTTCATATAAATTACTCCATGTTATGCACACGTTACTTCAAGATGTCATTAATATTCCTTTCCTTTCCTTTCCTTCCCTTTCCAAGAGTCAAACCGAAGCCGTGGAGAAGTTATGTTGTTTAATTTGGGGGACCGAAGTTGGCAATTGAAAGAGCATGAACGATGGAGGCAAGCACAAGTGTTTTGCTATTGGAATCGGAAGACCCAATAATGGAAATAGAGTTTAGTAATGAATATCGTACGTTGTAGACTTGTAGTATGCAGCAAAACACATACACACATGCTTACAAAAACAAAGAAAAAGAAAGAAAATACTAAAATCTATCTACTTTTAATTTGCTATGGTTTGTATCTTGGTCTACACATGTTTGGAAAAAATCTAATTGAGATAGACACGTCACCTCTTAATCACTAACCCCAATTGGACACCTAATTGGTCAAGATAGCCAATTATTCAACCAAATTTAAGCGATACATAGAATTATTTTATTTAAATCTAAAATATATAAAGTTAAAAACGACAAAAGAGAAATTAAAAGAAAGTGATTAAATCAAATACTTTTATTAAAAGATTAATCTCTCATTACATATTGATCATCAATTCAAGAAAAATCAATTTCAATTTTACAGATTAGCTATAAAAATCAGGTATAATTGAATTTTCTATTTTTTATTTTCTTTCTCAAGAAAAGTCATTTAAAGAGAAACTTTATCAAGGACTTTGATTGTTTAATAACCCTAAGGTTATGAAGTGTTCCGATTATTTTGAGTTAGTAGATCAATTGGAGTTTGGATCGTTTACTCAAATCAAGAAAAATTCACATAAATAATTTTAAAATAGAGTATAAATAGTGTTATGCAATAACAAGCAGTGAGGGAGGTTATTTTTTTACAAAGTTCCATTATAAGCCTTGAAGTTTCTATATAGTATTTTTATATTAAATTAAAAAAATTAGAAACAAAAGAAATATATAACAAAATTTTCTATATAATAATTTTTTACCTCTCTATTTTTTTGTCTAGCTTCGCCACTTGTATTATTTGAGCGTGTTAAGTTTTAATAGACTATAGAGTATAATTAATTCGGGTACTAAAGTCGCAAACAACCTTTAACAACGGTTCTAATTATTTCTTTATTTATGGTGCATTTATTCTAAACGATATATAATTAATTCAAATAAAAGAAGCATTACTTTAATTTCTTTTATTACTTTTTATAAATTTTTGGATTTATGTGGTTTCACTTTCACAAAATGCTGGGGAGCAAACTGGGTGGTCGCATGAATAAAACTTTACAAGGTGGCCAACTTGTTGAATTTATTGCAATGTTTAATGTCTGTTAATTAATGATCAAAATTATAAAATTGACACTATTGCACGTTTCAATACTGTCACGACGTTGAAAGCAAAAAAATGCCTTTGGACTCTAGAGCCGGATGCTACATCAACATCTATACAAAAACTTAGATAACACTTAAACTCTTTAATCTTCAAATTCACTTGAATTAATCAGACTGCCCAATTCGCGATTCATGATGTAATTAATCGCCATATTTAAGTAGTATTTATTAACAGAGATAAAGATTATCATTTGAAATAAAAATTAAAGTTAAGAGTAATTGACAAAATATATATCGAAAATATGAATTAATTATTTTCTTAATTCTAATCACTTTTTAAATTGATGTTAATTAAGATAGTCAATATATTTTTGGTTTCGGTAACAAAAATTGAACCAAGACAATCAACATAATTTCAATTAAAATCCTTGAGGATCAAATAAATTGTGGGCTATTGAGGTGGATGAGTTACTTTATTCTTTTGGGAAAATACACTGTAAGGTCCCTAATGTTTTACAAGATGTTTGATTGGATCCCTAACGTATTTTTAGGTTCAATAAAATTCCTAACATTATGTTTTTTTTTTCATTAAAGTCCTTGCCGTGTAAAAAATCCAACGTGACATTCGTTATTTTTCATTTTTTTTTAATATTATCTAATAAATGAGACCCAAAGTATTAATAACATTATTGTTTGAAAAAAGTAGCAAACAATTTAAAATATAACTATTACCAAACATTCTAATGATTTCACTTATTTAATTAAGATAATAATATAAAAATAAAATAATTAATAATTAATTAATTTATTATAGTTATTATTACAAAAATTAACTTATTATTACCAAAGTATTAAGAAAAAAAAGAAAAAGATAAAAACAAAAGGAAAGAAAAGAAAAAGATAGGAAAAAATAAAATTAAATCTACCGGAGACTTATTTTTTGACCAAAAATATTAAAAAATATATCCTAACGGAATATTCTATGACACGTAGAATTTTTGTTGCGAAAAGATCCAATCGAATCTTATACACAAACATTAGAGGTTTTATTGAACCCCAAAATACATTAGGGGGCCGGCCCAATCAAACTTTTTATAAAACATTAGGGACTTTGAAGTAGATTTTCCCTCATTCTTTTTAGGACTTCTCTTCTATTGATTTAATATAAAATACTTATTTATTTTTATAATTTATTTTATCTATTTTAAAAAAGACAATAATGTATCAATGATTCACACGACAAACTAATTGAAAAGCCCAATATTTGTATTTTTTTTAAATATTTAGCATTATCTAGATAAATTAATTAATGACATATGTAATAATATATATGTACATTAAAAAAATTGGGCTAAGGGGGTGTCTTTGCACTTCCTCAAGTGTATATGGTTCCGTCACTGGAATTAACATTAATAGGAAGAAGACTAAATCGGTAATAATTCGATACCCGGTGAATGGATTCAAACTTTTCTTTTTCTTAAAAAAGAATGAGCAAAATTGGTAATCACTTGGTTTTTTTTTTTAATTTCTTGTTCAAAAGTTGCTCTTGGTTTTAGATAAATGAGAAGAAGGATTAGGTGGGTACAGCGAATCCGGTAATAAGGTCGGACAGGGACAGCACCCGCCCGTAACTGGCCCGTTGCCAATTCCTTCGATTGCGTAGCAGAATCAGTTAAACGAGGAGAGGGTGGGACCGTAATTAGTTGTGTGTGTACCAGACTATGATACTCAAATTTATAATCGCTGGCCACGTGTAACCGCTCCTCTTCTTGTCCCTCTCCGTCGACGCCATCTATTTTTCCTCAGCTTTCCAATTCCAAGGATTTCATTTTTTTCTTTCCTCTTTTATTTGACAGCCTTTTACGAAGGCCACTAACACTCTCGCCACAAAAACAAAAACAAAAACCACCCATAAAGGTTACAACTTTTTGCACTCAATGGTGGCCGCGAAAGCTCTGAAGATTCTCAACGCAAACAAGTAGTTATAAAAGAGACAGCACAGGACAGTGAGAACCGAAACATTTTCAAGAAACCAAAAACAGAAAAAAAGAAAGAGGAGAGCTAGCAAGAAGTGCAAGAGAAAAAGGAACTGCAATTATTATTAAAGTTTGGGTCTTTTGTGAAATAATCGATTCTCCATTTCTATTTTTCAAATCCATGGAGCGTTATGAGATTTTGAAAGATATTGGGTCTGGGAATTTTGGTGTTGCTAAGCTGGTTAGAGATAGATGGAGTGGTGAACTCTATGCTGTCAAGTATATTGAGAGAGGCCAAAAGGTAAAACCTTTCTGTTACAGACCCTTCTTTAGATTCTTTAAGGATTGTAACTTTCTTTTTCGAAAGATAGTATCTTTTTGTATGTGTATAACTATATTTTTGGTAATCCTGTCTTGGGTTGTGTTTTGTTTGCGCCTATGATGAATTGGAGTACCTTTTTGGAACTGGATTTTTCATGGTTTGGTTTTGATGGGTCTTTTTTTTGGGTTTTGCAGATTGATGAGCATGTGCAGAGGGAGATTATGAACCACAGGTCCTTGAAGCATCCTAATATAATTAGATTCAAAGAGGTATCTGATTCTAATAACTAGCTTTATAAGAAAAATGTATGACTTTACATTAAAATGTTAGTATATAATTAGGCCTTTTGTCACAATGATTAAAGGGTTTACTTTTTTTTTCTCAAATGCAAAACAAGACAACCTTTTGAAGAAATCAGATTGACTGATTACACAGGAATCAGTCATTTCTTCATCAGACCAAAAAGAAAAAAGTCATTTCTTCACCTTTTGTTTCATTTTTTGGTATACTCTGCTTGATATCCCCTTGGACCATTTCTCGATTTGTGCTTGTCATCCTTGCACAAGGGTCATTCTAATATCGGAATGTCAAACTAGTTTAGGACTTATAATCATGCTTTTATGCCAATTGGCAAGAAGTTAGGTAAGCAATTTAGAAATTGGAAATATTGAAAAGTTGAATTAGGAACACTTCTATTTCTAATGTGTATGATAGGAAAAGCAGAAGAAAAAAAACTCTTAAAATGTCAATTTACCATGATTGGAGTTCTCTGCTTATCCTGTTACAATAAGGATTGGTGTTGCAAATTCCTGACTAAGGTGAATTCATTTTGCAGGTACTGCTAACACCAACCCATTTAGCAATTCTCATGGAATATGCTGCTGGAGGAGAGCTGTTTGAGAGAATTTGCAATGCTGGTAGATTTAGCGAGGATGAAGTAATGATCTAGAAATATATACATTTTTCTCAATCCTGACATGTTCGAGTTGTTGTTTGTTAATTCGCCTTTTTAATTCCCTTGTTCTGTGCATTTCCATGATCAGGCAAGATTTTTCTTCCAGCAGCTCATATCTGGAGTCAGCTATTGCCATTCTATGGTACAAATTCTGAGCTCATAAAAAAGAAAAGAAAAGTGTAGGCCTTTGTTTATCTGCTAAAATTATTGGCATTTCTCTGTTGCAGCAAATTTGTCATAGAGATCTTAAGCTGGAAAACACCCTACTAGATGGAAGCTCCGCGCCGCGCCTTAAAATATGCGACTTTGGCTATTCTAAGGCAATGAGCTTACTGATAATTCCAATTAGAGTACAGTTACATTAAATTTAAACCTAAATAATGTCCATTTTTACCTCATTCTATGCACAGTCTTCAGTCTTGCATTCGCAGCCCAAGTCTACTGTTGGAACACCAGCCTACATTGCACCAGAGGTCTTATCAAAAAAAGAATATGATGGAAAGGTGTGGACTCAGCTCATCTGAATTTTCAATTTGGGGACCCTTTTGGCCACCTAACCTCCAGCAATATTACTCTTCTGATAATTGGGAAATTATAGATTGCAGATGTTTGGTCTTGTGGGGTTACTCTGTACGTGATGCTGGTTGGTGCTTATCCTTTTGAAGATACTGAAGATCCTAGAAACTTTAGGAAAACAATTCAGGTATGTTTTACCATTTATTTCAAATAGTTTTCATAAACTTGTAATCTTTTTCAATAAGCCAAGGTGGGACTCGGAACTCGAGTCCTGCTGATACTTTACCATCAGAAGACAAGTACCGAAGCACATTTAGTAAAATGACTGACATTCGGCAATGACAGCGTATTCTTAGCGTTCACTACTCGATTCCTGATTACGTTCGAGTATCCAAGGATTGCAAACATCTTCTGTCTAGGATTTTTGTAGCTGATCCTCAAAAGGTAATGCAGTACTAAAAGTTTAATCAAAGTACTTATGTGAATTATCTGAAAGCTTTTTTTTCTCTCCTGTTTTGAAAATTCGGGTTGTGGTTTTTTGGCAGAGAATAACCATCCCAGAAATTAAGAAGCATCCCTGGTTTCTGAAGAACTTGCCTGTAGACCTGATGGAGGATGATGAAGGAGTACTGCTGCAAGATGAGAAAGGTGAGGAAGAATCTCAAAGTATTGAAGAGATATTGGCGATAATTCAAGAGGCTAGGAAACCTGCAGATGGGTCCAAGATTGGAGGACTATTTGATGGTGGGAGTATGGATTTTGATGATGATTTAGATGCTGACATAGATGATATAGAAACAAGTGGTGATTTTGTTTGTGCATTATAGAGTGAAACTTTTATATTATATAATCTTACAGTTTTTGTTTTTGTTTTTGTTTTTTAAGGAAAACAAAAAAGAATAGGAAGTGAGTTTGAGGATAAGGCACACTCTTTTTCTGCCAATAGGGGATAGGAAAGGATTATCAGATGATCAGCTTGTATGTTCTGATGATTTTGATTTTGATTTTTAAATTTTTTTTTTGTAAAATATCTGTATCTTGTTATAGACAAGCTGCGTTAATCCTAATCCCTTTGTTTTTTTTATGTATCTAAGTCGACTGTCTCTAAATAGTTTATGATATCAGTTCTGGTTGAACATTGATTACTAATTTGAATCACCAATATGATAACCGAAATGATTTGGATTGAGTTTGGATGGTTTTTTATTTATTTTTGGATAATTTAAAAATTGAATTAAATTTATATAAATTAAACCGAACCAAACCGAATTGATAAGAATTGATAAAAATGGGAGGTTAATGAAATCTTCTCTCCCTTTAAGAGATTTACTACTGGCATCATTCTGGACTTTTAATTGGTTAATGGGAGCTCCACTTGTGCAATTCATCACTTTTAAAATGGGGAAATAATACTAATTAAACAACTAAGTCGCTAATGTCACATTCATCTATTAAAATAAAATAAAATAAAATATTAAAGTCGCTAACATTATATATTTTTCATGCATATAAAAATACAACTTATAACAATCTTATCCTTTCTCCACAATGACCTGAAGTGGAGGGAAAAACTGGATATTTAATTATGAGTTGTTTGAGATTTGAGTGTTTTTTTCTTCACCACTAATTACTCCAAAGGTTAAAACCATTTTTGACCAAATGTAATTTGAATATTTTCTACGTTTATTAATTTATTTTTGTTATAATTTTAAACCTAGACATGGTTGTATATATGCATATTGTTATTGTCATAAATCGAAATACAAATTTAATAAGGTATTCGAACACATACGAAACCTAACTATATATATATATTTTATAGAAAGTATCATTGAATACGAACTTTATTGATACTAAGTTATAAATTCATTAACATCGAGCTCCAACAATATGACGATTGACACTAATTTTTTTCATTTTGACACAAATTAATGAAGTCAATCTCTTTGAGAACTAATTAATTATATATGAAGTCAGTCTCTTAGTTTAATTGTAACTTTTTACTTGATAATGACATTACAAAGTGGAGAATTTTTTTAGTATTCTATGAATTTTTTAGTCCACTCTTCAATTTTGGGTTGGCTCCGCTCAATTTGCCAATCATCCTATTCCTATGAGCTTGCATGTTTTTGTCATGAGAATTGTGACATTTTAATTTTCTAGCTAATTAATTTACTAGTAATTAAAGATATTGTAGTTAATCATTTGATGGGTTTATAGAACTTAAGGGCCCCTCTTCTTTGGAGTTTGTCTGACACGTGGCCTTATATGACAACTGGAAGAAAGAAAAATTCCAGTTGTTTTAGGGAAATGTTACACTATCATCACGTGCGTTAAGGTTTTGCTTTCAATGATTTGGACATGTGACAGTTAAGTCTTGTTTTGATTTATTTATTTATATATATATATATATATATATATATATATATATATATATATATATATATATTAGAAAATTATCAAACGTTCGAATTCTTAAGAGAGAATTTTAAACTATGTTAATCTCATGTCGATAAGTATTTTACAGACTAATCTAACGATATAAAAAAAAAGATTTCAGATGTCACTCGTTGTTTAGGCAAAGTTTTGAGAATTATTTGTAGAATTTTTTTTAAGTATAGGTGGGATTCTAACATAAATATCCGTTGATACTCTACCATTAGATTGAAATATTTAATATTTTTTATATAGATTTAAATTTTATTTTTTATTTTACAATTATGTCATTTTACTGGGGATGTATTGAAATAAAAATCTCCTTATTTTTACATCTTAGATTTTTTTGTTCCTTAATGTTTGATACTAGTGATAATGCTCGCAGTCCATTGATTGTCTGCTAGAGACAAAATGTTATCAAAGTCTCGAATTCGAGTATCATTTCTACCTATATAAAAACATTACTATGATTTATTAATTTATTAATTTGAAAGAAAAAGACATTTTTGGGACAGGATAAGTGGAAATTATGTACTTGGGTTGAAAACAATTACAAGAGCAGATCCAACAATTTACAAGTTTTGGGCTTGCGGTATGAACATCACTCAGCCCAAATCCTCCCAAGCTGGCAGTCTAAATAGCGGCCCAGCCACGAAAGAAATAGTATACCATAGCCATCCATCGTACTTAACCAAACACCAACCCCAATCACCAACCATCTCTCCATCAAAGGCACGTGTCATTCATCAGCACAACTCATACAATCATTCACATACTCTCGACCGCACCGGATTTCTACCCACTGGAGTATATAAAACAAACTACAGCCACTTCTAAAACCCTAATCAGCTGCACGCAGAAGAAGCTTTAACAGCTAACTCAAAGCCGGAGAAGCATTTTTCTCCACTCACTCGCATCTGTGCTGTGCGGCGACGAGCACTCTTGACCCGCCAAAATGAAGGTATCGGATTCAACACCTTAATGCTTCCTACTTCTTCTCTCTTAACAGAAACTTATTTTAGCTGATATGTTGTTTTGCTTTCCGATGGAATGCAGTTCAATATCGCAAATCCAACTACTGGCTGCCAGAAGAAGCTCGAGATCGACGATGACCAGAAACTGTAAGGATCTCTCTCCCTCTCTCTCTCCCTCACCCATTTCTATTTATTTCATGTGATAATTTGTGAGTTAGGGTTTTTATCTCTGTTGGTTATGTGGGATTGTGGCGTGGTTGGTGGGATTTGTGGAATCTATTTGCGAAATGGGAAGTTTGCATGCGATTCGGTGCTGTTAATGAATTTCTAATTGATTTTAATTAGAAAGTGGTTTTTACACATTGACATATTTATTTGAATATTCTGCCCTAAAGCTTTGATTTTAGATGCTTATTACACATTTTGGGCCATGTATGTACAATGAATTTTTTAGAGTGTAGATTAAGATTGCTATTCTTCATCAATCTGTTGGAAATCTTGTGTTTCTACTTTACATGATAAACTCAACTACTTATGACTGTCCGGACTTTTATCATATTCAGCGTGCAATTCTGAAATGCATACACAAGGAGCTTCCTTATTATTCAAATAGGACTGATGCTAATGTTTTGTTTTTATGCCAGCCGAGCTTTCTTTGACAAGAGGATCTCTCAAGAAGTCAGTGGAGATGCTATTGGCGAGGTGCGATTTTACTTAATGCTAGTTCTCCAATCTACACTGCTTTCCCGGCTTTGGTATTTGTTTTTGTTTTTGTTTTCATATGGTGATCCATTTCAATGTGTTTTATAGGAGTTCAAAGGTTATGTATTTAAGATTATGGGAGGCTGTGACAAACAAGGTTTTCCAATGAAGCAGGGAGTTCTAACTCCTGGTCGTGTTCGTCTTTTGCTTCACAGAGGTTTGTGGCCTTAACTTCTCTGTGCTTTTGGTTCATGTAGAGATTGAGTTTTGTTGTTTAGAAGATCCACACCTTTTGAATGGTAAAACTTATGAGCAATGGTTCTCTGAACAGGCACCCCTTGCTTCCGTGGATTTGGAAGGCGTAATGGTGAACGCAGAAGGAAGTCTGTTCGTGGATGCATTGTTAGTCAGGATCTCTCCGTTTTGAACTTGGTTATTGTTAAGAAGGGTGACAATGAACTTCCTGGGCTTACGGATGTTGAGAAGCCAAGAATGAGAGGTCCTAAGAGAGCATTAAAGATCAGAAAGCTCTTTAACCTATCAAAGGAGGATGATGTACGGAAGTATGTCAACACATACCGCCGAACATTTACAAACAAAGCTGGTCAGTCATCAATAAGTTTTTAATCACCAAAGATACTAAATTTAGATAATTTTGGAATTAGACAAATGACTTAATTTTTTCTTTCGGGGTTGGCAGGCAAAGAGGTTAGCAAAGCACCCAAAATTCAGAGGCTGGTCACTCCACTGACTTTACAGAGGAAGCGTGCTAGAATTGCAGAGAAGAAGAAGAGAGTTGCTAAGGCCAAATCTGAAGCTGCTGATTATCAGAAACTCCTTGCCACGAGGTTGAAGGAGCAGCGTGATCGCCGCAGTGAGAGCTTGGCCAAGAAGAGATCCAGACTATCTTCTGCCTCTAAGCCATCTGTGGTAGCATAGGCTTAGGCTTGGTCTAGGGCCTTCTTGTGATTTGGTCCAACAGTGAGGTCTGTACTAAATTTCTTAATATTAGGTTGAGGTAATCATGGCTGTTCTTGGGATTCATTTAATTTGGATGATTATTATGTCAGCTGAAGATGTGAGATTTTGTTTTTGTTTGAAAATGTTGTGGTATTAGCTCTTTATTTTGATATCATCTAAAGTTAATGCACCTGGATTCTGGTAAATTATATTTTGATGTTTTGATTTGCAAGTCTGCATTATAATGTTTTTATTTTCTTAGCAACTAACTCCCTTGCGCAGCCAGAAACTCATGCTCAATTTCTGTGCACTTGACATTTGCAGCGCAATTTTCTAATCTTGATATGTGTGTGCAGTCTGTGCACTTTTGCTATTCTTGTTAGTGGTCGGTAAAGTTTGCTAGTGGAAATTCTGTTTCTGGTTCAGGATGATTATGTGTTGTGTTGCTCAAGCATTAGAAAATCAGTAAATTTAGTGTAGTGATCCTTAGGATGTATGTGTCATGCCCGTTTGTCTGCTGTCTATCTTTACTGCTTCCAGTTTACACTACTTTCAGTCATAGACGTTAGCTAGTTGTTTTGCTTTGTTTTTTCTTCTTCTGGTGTTCATAGTTTCAGCCTTCGATATGCAAAGAATGGTGGTTTGGAAAATGGAATAATGGTCCTTGTGTTTTTTAATGTTACGGGCCTGAGTTTACACTTCTTTCAGTCATAGTCGTTAGCTAGTTGTTTTGATTTGTTTTTTCTTCTGGTGTTCATAGTTTCAGCCTTCGATATGCAAAGAATGGTGCTTTGGAAAATGGAATAATGGTCCTTGTGTTTTATGATGTTACGTGCCTGGAGTGATGTAATATAGATTGATACCTAGTACAAGGCTTTTAATGTGCTGACTCCTTTGTTCTAGCTGTATGATTCTTTGTATGTGATTAATATTAGGCCAATAAAAGATGGGGCCTAATGTCAGGTTCATCTCATGTGTTTAACTTTGGTTATTGCCGGTCTGTGTGGTGTGGAGCCAATCAATCGATATAGCAATTTTAATCTTTTCAAACTTTGGCAATTCTCATCTCTGGAAAATGAGTTGTACATTGGCCTTTTCCAAATTTTGGTTTCACTTATCAAAATTGTTTTTTTGTTCTGACTTCTGCAATTCATTTATTGTACATTCATATTCACTAGAATTCACTCAAATTTGATTCAGACCTAAAGAGTGTTTAAATTTCATGAACAACTTATAGGTTAGTTCAAGAGAGGCTGTTAGATTAGGTTATTCAACTCCAAGCAAGAAGTTATTACTTGTTGAGGATAATATAGTGAGTTGGGCCATTATTGATAAGATTAGTAGTTAGTTTCAGAACATTTGTGGTTCAGACACAAAATTATACATTGAGATGAACGAGAGGTAGAAAATTTATCCATCCTTAACTTATATTTTTAGTTAGCATAAGAGATGCTGTAAACTATGTTAAGAGAATCAATATACTTTAGGTCTGGAAAAAAGCTTCGAGTGAAGTTAGTGTTCGCAATGGAAGACAAAGATTGACATTTTTTACCAGCAACAAGATATGTGATGAGATTTCTTAAACAAAATTTAGTGGGACAGCGTTTTGGTTTGGCATTTATTGGGTGAAGCAGACTTAGGTATAAAAAGTGTAAACACTATTGATACCACAAAGTTTTCTCCAAGATATCAGTTGTTGAGGCCTACTTGTAAGGGCATCAGTGGTCATCAATCAAGATGAAGTAGAATTTTCCGTGTCTGTTCTTGAAAGAAAAGCAAGTACGTGTGGAGATAAAATGTTGGTCTGCAATGCACCGTCTCATGGTGGGTGGTGGCCTTGTTGCTATTCTGCTTAGTTGATAGCATGGACCACTCTCGCAAGACCCAAACTTGCGTTTCACCGAAATGACCGATGTGAGTGTTTCGGCAGTGCTCGAATCAAAATAAGAGCAAAAGTAAAGAAAAGCAGAGTCAATGATAATCCTTAGTACTAATCCTGCTCTCCACTTCTCACCACTTTGCTTTGTTGGTGCAAGACGAGTACATTATTACATAGGCATCTTAATGTTGTACGCTTAGAATAGGTTGAGAGTTATTCTGCATTATAAAATCAAAGTCCTATCTTATGTGTCGCATTCAAGAACTCGTTATCGACCTCCAAAAAGGAATTCATGTTTAATATTTGCAAACAACAATTGATTGTGAGATCAAATCATAAAAAAAATTGGTGATATAATATACAGCTTAAAGCTAAAACAAAATACCTAAGGAAAACATGATTAGTCACAAATCATAACCCGGTAAGCTCAAGGATACAGAAACAAAAACAAAAACGGAACGCAATAAAATCAACACAACACAACACAAGGAGAAAAGAAGTCACACTCCAACCAGAACCATTTTGTCTCAAATCTGAATATCCCTGTTCTTATTAATAATCAATCCACCTCCACACCTTCTCTATTTCTATGTATCTGACTAACAAAACCTTACATAATTAATCTTCAAGACTCCAACAGTACATTAACAGGCCTGCTGTTGGCTACTCTGCAGTTGTACCTAATCTCTCCAGGCCGCCCGGATTGCAAATCACCCATCTTGATCATTCCATCAACAAACGCCTTAAAAAATGCAGCTTGATCTTGGCTAAACACCTCCACAAATCCTCTTGTTTGAGGAAATGTGTATAGTGTTTGATCAGAATTCAAGAACCCTCTTCCAGCAACCAAATCCTGAAAATACCTGTTGTCAAACACAATTGGTGTAGCATCAAGCCCTCCTGTCACATTCCCATCCCCACCAATCGGACATAGCTTGTTTAGCTTCTCTCTGTAGTTTGGCTCAATGGTTGGGTCAGGTTTGCCGCTGCCAGACTGGTTGTAGAGCCTGAAGACTATTGAAAAACAACGCCCCTCGCCGATCGAGTGAGACCCAGAAAGGGCCACAAGATCTTGGACAGAGAGGTTGAATTTAGCAAAAAGGTCCATGAGTAAACTTGCATTAGCTCTTGGGCTTGGCATTATATTGTCGGAGTCTTCTTGGCTGGCTGTTAAGCTGTCTTCCCTCCCTAACTTCACTTCCCAGTCAGGTCCTCCAGTCTGGTTGATGATGATTCAAGACAAATGGCAAAACAACAACACAAAATCAGCCAAATTTGACCCAAAATCAATTTGACAAAGACAAGTATGACAAAAACTTTGCCGCTCTTCTTCGGGTCCTGCCCGGCTCGAGTCCGGGCAGTGACCGGAGAAGGGATGATTTTGACCAGAAAAAAAGAAATGTATGACAAATGGCATTACATATGCAGAAGGGATTGTGGGTTTCAAGGAAACAATTATTATTCCCACTCTGCTACTACTATTCTATGGACAGGGTTCTTTGGTGTCTAATGTAATATTTTAGTATAAAAATGACTCCTTTTTCCTCTGGAAATGTTTGGATAATAGAAGACAAAAGTATGACAACAAAAAAGGACCCATATCGCAGAAAATCCGGCGAGTGGCCAAAAAGACCCAATAATTCCTCCAATCTCTTGTGCCCAAGTTGATAACAGTACCATTAAAGTTAGAATGATTCTGTATCTGGGCACAAAAGAAGATCAAAGAACACCAAACCAAACAAGACCCTGCAATTAACTTATAAATTAAACAGAGAAAGAGATTTAATTAAATGAAATTACCAGAGCTACAGCATCTCTAGAGGCCATGATGATGATGTCTGCACAAGAAACAATTCCAGGACAAACCTTCTCCAGTTCTTCTTTAACTTCATCGATTACTTCATAAGACCTCAGCGAGTTTATATTCGACAGAGACAGCTTCTCTCCAAGCATGTTTGGTGTGTCGTCCAGCAACAAAGAAGCATCGCATCCCTTCATTTTTTTATTCCAAAAAGAGAAAAGAAAGAAGAAAAATCAAAGAAAATTGAAGTGAGATCTTCTTGGAAATGAGAAAAATAAATGAAATGAAACAGAAATGGACAGTAAAGTAACGTTCTTTTTGCCATACGTAGGTGAAAGTTTGAGTTTTTTTTTTCTTTCTGTTTTTATTTACATTGACAAAGCAATCATGGAACTGGAAGCGCATAACAGAGGCGAGGCTTCTCGGCTCCCTAATCATGGCCTTCTTCATCGTATCTCTCACTATGGATTCTGCTTCTGGGCATGTCGTGGAGTAGAATCCTGGCCGGAGAGTTGAAGCAGAGGCCATGGTTAACAGCAGGAGAAGGGCTAGAAGAAGCAGAGGAGACATTATTTTCTTTGTTCTAATTTTAGAGCACCTTTTGGCAGAAAGTATGGTATAATTTTGATGCGATTGGTGTTTCATGTAATGATAAAGAAAACATAGATGGGTTATTTATATAGAGTGCAAGACTTTAGAGTAGAGTGACGGATTCTTTGTTATGATTATATCGGATTTTAAGTCTCAAACTCAAGTAGTTGTTTTCATTAATTGACTACCTCCAATGTATTTTTTTTATCTTTAATGTTGGATCCTTTTGTAATGGGAAGGGAGAAAAATGGGTGGTTTGGATTTTTTGTTTTTTGTTTTTTTTGTTCTTCAGTGGTGCGTGGGTGTCAACAAATTGACTGGGTTTTGTTATGGCTGAGGGAGGCAAGAGAAAGCCAATAGGATTTTGAGGATTTTTTCTCCTTTCTTTAGGATTGAGAGAGACATGTAACAGAAAAGTGTGCAAAGGTTTGTTGCGAGTGGAGGAGGAGAGTGTCCAACCACTGTATGGACAATTGCGACACTCACGAGGCGTTTCTTCGTAGATTTTTTTGGGTTTGTTTGTTTGTCTTGTCTATCTTTTTTTTCTTTGCTAAAATTCAAATCTGAAATTCTACTCATATTTTTACTATTGAGTTATATATTCATCAAATTGCTGCTACCCTTTATGGCAGATGAGTCAAAAGCCATAATTAAGAGCAAAGGTCACACTTCTGGAAGAAAAAAAATAGCTGTTGGGCAACGTATATACATGATGATGATGCGTGTTGCGTCTTGGCAAATCAATCCAAGTAAAATGACAAGTTTAAGGTAATGAGCTATTCCCACCAAATTGCTATTAATAACAGGCCCAATAATATCAAATGATAACAGACTAGGCCCACTTAGCTTAGAATCTTAATAACAATACCCTTCCCTTCAAACTAGGGGTGTCAAAATGGGACTGCGGGACCGGTCCCGTCCCGGACCCGGCAGTCCCGAAGAAATACGGTCGGGACCAGTCCCGGTCCCGAAAAAAAACGGGACCAAAATCTGGTCCCGGTCCCGGCCCGTATAAGAATCCGGAACCACGGGACCAGACCCGGGAAAAATGGTCCCGGGAAAAAAATTTCTTTTTTTCTTTTTTTTCTTGGGTTGGGCCGAAGCCCAACCCCTCTCTCCTTTTTCTTCTTTCCTTTCTTTTCTTTCCAGAACGTTTTTTCCTTCTTTCTTTCTTTCTTTCATTCTTTCATCATCTTCTTCCTCACTCTCTGTCTTCTTCCTCTCATCTTTTTTTTCTTTCCTTTCTTTGCTCTTTTTTCTTTTTCTTTCCTGTTTTCTTTCTTATTTTTTGTTCTAATAAAACGAGAGAGATCCGAAATTAGGGTCTGGTCCGTGATGATTTTTATTTTTTGTGTGATGATGCGAGCAGATCGGGAGAGATGACGATGGGTTTGTGTGGTTTGGTCTGGTTGTGTTGGTTTGAGTTGCGATTTTGTTGATTTGGGTTGCGTTTGTGTGGTTTACAGTGAGGGATGGAGGTGGTGGTGTGGTGGTTTGGAATTTGGATTATGGTGGGTTGGGATTTGAGGTGGCTGCTGGAGGAGGAAGAAGAACAAAGGCTAGGGTTTTTCTTTTTTCATTTAGTCGGGTCCAGTCCCGGTCCCGACCCGGTCCCGACCCGGCAGTCCCGTTACTATTCGGGACTGGTCCCGTCCCGGTCCCGACCTAAAATGGGACCAAAAATTGGTCCCAGTCCCGGCCCGAGACCCCGGGTCCGGGACGGGTCTACGGGACCTGGTCCCGTTTTGACACCCCTACTTCAAACCATTCTTGTCCTCAAGAGTCAAGGATGTCAAGCGTCACTAAACAAAAGTATAGAAAAGAGCTAAATTTTATAAACGAAGTGTAATATCTAGGTTAGGTCCATCTGTTTGCTGTGTTACTTTACTATTCAAGCCAATCTTAACTTATGAAATTACACCTAATTTGCATGTAACAACCAAACAAAAAAACAAAAGTTAACATGATTGCATTCATAGACTTGATCATTTAAACACAAAACAGTTCATTTGCATCACATAGCAATCCCATGAACGTCACTACAAACATTGTGCATTATGACAATACACGAGCTCCATCCGCTCCCGCACGCTACAACGCATGCATACTATGAGCTCAAACTTAAACTAAGCCCGTCAACGTACATATAAGTACACAACATTACTGTCAAACTTACGATAACAAAACAACAATGCACAAGAGATGTAACACCAACACTGCCCATAACAGAAGTAATAATGAGCACATTGATGACCGAAAACACCGTATACAACATACTATGACAGAGTTACACGTGGGAGATACATTTCACAACCACGCATAGTAAATACTTTAAAAATATGACAAAATCGCTATGAAGGAGCCCATAAGTGAAAAACTATACTGACTTAAATACACAAGATGATATAATATAATGAAATTTTGAAAGTAATATAATACATATATCCAATATTTTCCATTTCACCAATTTACATGGCGGAATCATAAATCAAAAAACCATCGCCAAAGCAAATCTATGGTGGACTATCTCACACTTAAGTGATAAACTAGCCTCTATGACAAATGACCCCAGTACCGTTGGACCACCTGAAGACATTCATATCGAGATAGGTAGTTAGTATTTAAATAAAACAGCGCGCGCTTAAAACCTCGAATAAATCGCAACCAAGAGAAACATCCTAAAGCCCCCCACCGAGTACACACAACCCATCATAAAGTTCCACCAGTTTTTTGCTCGACTTGAAGATTAACTTTTTTTTTTTGTTCGGACCGGAAATCCACTATACTTTTCCAGCTCTCCCCACAAATTCATTTTCTTTTCAGTCTTTATTTTTAAACAAAATCTTCCTAATTTCACCTAAGTGTTACAACTAGCTTTTATAAGTATTCACGAAAATCATACCATTACTCTCTCTGAACGAACCTTCTGCTATTATCGACAATTAATTTTATACTTAATAGAAAGTTCTATTTATTAGTTATTTTTTATTAAGTCGACTACACGATCAACCAAACCAAACAAAGCCATAGGGTACAGGACAAAGAGACAACTTTTACTTCTTACTAAAAAAAAATCACCTTGTGAAAATAAGTATTTTGAAACAAGAATTATAGTCTTAAACAAGGCAGGACACAGAGATGGACAACTCTTAGATGGTGTTTGGGGTTCTGGTTCTACTCCAGAAAGGTGGTTTCCAAAACCAAAAAGCTTGGATTGGTGTTTGGTAACCACCTTTCAAACTGACCAGTTCCAAAACCAAAGAAAACTTTTGGTTTTGAGAAAAGAGCAAATTATTGCTACGGGAAGGAGGTGCAAGCTTTTTCACTGGACAAAAGTATTAATACAAACTTGAAAGAATTACACTTATACTGGGTATAAATAACTAATTGTTCATCTCCCAAACCGGCCTCCTCTCTTCAGCGATCTCCTCTCCTCTGCGGCCTCCTATCCTCTTCTCCGACCTCCTCTGCTTTGCGACCTCATTTCCTCTTCAGCGACCCCGGAATCTCCTCTCCTCCTCCGCAGCCTCCTCCCGTACGGGGGGGTCGGGTTCTTCTACGCCGGCCAACGCGAAACTGAGTAGTTTCGCCCTTCCACACCTTTTTCTAGGTCGTCGGCGCCTAACTGACATAATTTACTCTCCATTACACTGAGTTCTTGCGCTGTGACTGAGGACTTCACTCGTCCATCTACGCCTCGCTTTGATTGTAATGTATGTTCTTTATTCTCTTCCTTTCTTTTTTTTCTTCTTCAATTTGCTTACTATGGTGTCAATTTGTAGCTGCACAAAATTTCATGAAATTTGGTTTTGTTTAGGGTTTCTGTCTTTACTTTTTTTCTTTGGTTCTGTTCTCCTTGTTGTTTTGTGTAGCTGTGCCCAGATGCTATCTCTTTAAAAGGTAGAAACTTTCAAGTGCTAAGGTCATGATTTAATTGATTTTCCATCAATAATGTGAAGATTTTGGCTAGGTAAATGTTTGTTTGATGATTTGGTGGCTCTTTGTTGAGGGACGGCAATGTGGTTCTGCTGCAATGCGATTATTTAGAGCAATATGCTTCTACAAGGCAAGAAAATTGCCTATGTGGGATTTTTGATTTGGTAAGTGTCTTTGCTTTGTATGGAGAATAAACAATGGCTGGATAGTGCAGTGAGGATTTTGTGGTTTGTGTTAGGTGGCGTGAAATCATTATTAGAAATGAATCTTTCAGGATTAGTAGTTTTTATTTATTTATAGTGCTAAAATTTGTACTAATTTTACATGTTCTCTCTGGTGTAGAAAAGTTACATTGAAATGTAGCAATCAGGTTTTCCATCGTCAAACTTTGTCTAAGGTATAGGTATTTTAGGTGTTTATAGTTGCATTATTATCATCTCCATAGTTCTTCCTTGATTTTTTCTTCTTTTTTTCTGAACTGAGTTCTTCATTGAATTTCCTTTGGTTATTTACAGGTACTGGCTATATGCAGTTGTTAATTTTAAGTGTTTATTCGTGAAAAATGATGAGATGAGGGACCACTTGTTCCAGTTGCTAGGGACATCCTTCTTTCCAAGATGGAAAGAAAAGCATCAGGTACTTTCTGTGCCTTAGAGTATGTGTTACATTCTCAGCAAACTACTTGCCTCTAGTGTAGAAGTGTTTGCCCTGTTCTTCCTATACTGGGCATATCTCTTCAAGAAGTCCATGATTCTGACTACATGCATGGGGGCTACTGCCTTTCGTGTTTTCCTATTTGGGTTTGATTATAGGTTCTATTCATGGATTGTGCACACTATCATCTGTTGTCACTATGGTTAAACTTCTTGCTATTATCTTCTTGGAAAATTAGTTGTCCACTGTCGAATATATGAGAAAGGTGTCTGATTTAAATGTTGCCCTGATATCCTTTCCTCATTTGAATGTGATCAACTGATTCCTCATGGAAAACTACTCAACGTCCATGCAAGTCTTTTTCGTTGAACATGTTACATGAACAACACTAATAGGGCATTAAAACATCTCATCTTCTTTAGAACAGTACCATTAAAATATCTTATTGGAAGTCTCTCTCACAGATCAGATAGTTATTCAGTTGTTATTCATGTATGATGATAGATTTAACTGTTTGAATGCAGTGAATTTGCTTAATCAATATGGTGCCTAACCGCGCGTCGAACACGTCAAATATAAGAGTGAAATAAGTATGGAAATGGGGGTAGAAATACAACTTATCACTGTCTACAAGGATTTGTAGATGATGGTAAGAGGATCGTCCACAGAGACCTCTAGGAAATGTAGTTCTTGAGTTTGACTTCCTCGTCACTGAGTTTTGGTTGGTTGTTATCTGAAACTAAAGACAAAACAGAAAGTAATGAAAACAGTTTAAAATATAAGATACTATTGGCCGAAGTCTAAGCCAAGACTGCGGGCTAGATTGGAAATAAGTCTTGTGATACGGAATTCCAGGTAAGGGCGATGGGTGAGCTTGCGTTCTTATGCATCGATCATGGACTGGAGTATGTTCATCTCTTCTTCATAGTACTGCTATAGAGGGGAGGAACTCCTTTTCCCTCCTCTTCAAACTATCTGGCGGGTACTCCCTCTCCTGATAATCCTAGCCAAGGGACACCTTGCTGGTTAAAGGGTTTATCCGTTTGACTGCTGTCTTGAATGGTTGCTCACCTCTTCAATGGTGCAGGGGAAGACAGTACCTAGGCTAAGTTCCTAGGTTGTCAATCTGGTCTCTACCTATTTTACTTATTCTTCTAGTCTGCTCGAGACTAGTCACCTACTCCGTCTAGCCGGCGGGTACTCCCTCTCCTTCTAGACTGGTTACAACTCTTCTCTCCTAGAGAACAAGGATGATCAAACCTTGGCTCTAGTGAGTAAGCGATGGATTAAGTTCAAGAATAAATAAATACAAAGAAAGAGATTGTGAAGAACGGATTGTGTCTCACGATTGCATTAAGAACTTCAGCTCATCACCCTTACCAAGAATGGGTTTTTAGTTACTCATACTCATGGATAAAAGATAAAGAAATTAACTTGCATAAATATAAATAAATCCGAAATAAATTCGGAGCAAAGTATTTTAACAATGGCGAAAGAAGAAGAAAGAGCGTCTGAGAGAGAGTGAGGAAAAGGGGAGGACGAGATCAGCTATAAGAAAGCTAAAACTCCTCTGTCCTTCTCCAACTCAATCTCCTAAATAATCTCCTAAATAATCTCCTAAAAGATTATTACAATTAATTGTTCTAAATATGGAAACTAAATCGCAATTAATTAAAGAGGGAGATCCCATGCGGGATTCTACATAAGATTGTCTTCCTATCCCTCTAAAATTGCTGGACAGCTGCTACGTGCCAGCTGTGAGAGTCCAACTCCAAAAATACTTCAATCGCTCCAAGCTGCAGTCTGATCGCAAAGGAGTCTTGGCCGGAGTCTAGGCCAAGACGATTCTGGTAAGCGCACTACGTCAGATGCGAATATGTCTAGGCCAAGACCCAGGCCTAGACTCGAGTAAACAGCTTCGGCTCCAAACTTCGTGAATTCTTCTCATTCAGCCTCCAAACCAGACCTGATCAAATGTGGGAAATTAAAGGGAATATCAATAGAATTACTGTCCAAAATAACTAGAAAATGGACAATAAAACATGATGAAATGCAATGCAATCAAACTCCCCACACTTAAACAATGCTTGCCCCCAAGCATACAGACTCAAAGACTCAACAAAAATTAAAAACACATCAAAACAAAACAGACATCCTGACCCCTTGGACTTTCTCATTTTCAAATTGCTTACCCGTCCACTGGATCTGCCAAGACACTTCACTAGAGTACCCAATGCAAGACTAACAAGGAATGATCAATACCCCGAACATACACCTTCCACATGGTATCAAGACACCCTACTAGATTAGATGATAAAGTATAGGGCAACAAGGTTCACCAAGGATTTGAGTCCCACCAAGTGTCGTCTATCAAAAAGTGCCTAAAGACTGGTGCCATTTAAATCACTTTGACAGAGATTTTTCTTCTTTTATTTTCTTTTATGTCTTTAGCAAATTTTTTTTTCTTCTGACAATTCAAGTGTCTTTTCTATGATAAATTTTTTCTTTTATAGACACGGCACATAGACAGAGCTTGTCCTTTTCAGCGGGGACTTCCACCTTTGCTATGTCTGTCCTATGACATTCCAACACCTTTATTTGTCTCACACTACAACAGATAGAACGACACACTCAAATCCGGGCAGCAAACCTCATCATCCTAATAAGAATTAAGGTCCTAGCTAGGTGTCCTTACGACCATATGGATGGTTAACGTTCGGGAAACATCAGATTAAATGCCCCTTAGGCATTGATCATTTACGCTCATTCGCATCCCTGTTACTAAAGTATTGTATTCCCTAGAAAAGTGTCTACATGCAATCCCACCAAAAGACTAAACAATCTAAGCAAGAAAACAGGGATTCGGATGTTCACAACAAAACAAACTCAAAACATGCATAAAAATACCAATAAAAATCATGAAAATGACTGACTCTATACTGGACATACTGATATAAAAATAAAAAATTAAAACACACTAATTTGACTCACAGAAACAGACGCAAAACACACAATCAAACATTCAATATTCACAAAAACACAAGACATATTTAACACCCTCCCCACACTTAAAAGACACAATGTCCTCATTGTGTGGAGAGACAAAAATAAAAGACAAAACATAAAAATAAAAGAAAGGAAAGATATAACCTGGGGGCAGAAGCAACTCAGGTTGCTGGGGTCTGGGGATCTTGGCCAGAAGCTTGGCCTAGATCAGGGGCAGGAGGGTCTTTTGGTTTCGGAGCTCTTGAAGCAGGAGGTTCTTGGCCTGGCGGTTGTCCAGGATGTTCCAGGATGGACTGTTGTTGTTGAGCGAGTGGAGTGCTGCTGAAGTCCGTTTTCAGGTGGAGACTAGATAAGGGATTTTGGCCGCAGTCTTGGCCTGTGTCTTGGCCTAGATCAGCTGCTGCTGCTGGATCTGTAATGGGTGGGTCTTGCAAAGCCTTCGACTCCAGTTGTGGTGTCTGCACAACAGAAGGTAGGAATTTAGGAACCGTAGACTGCACGAATTGGCAACTTACAGTTTTTTTCTTCGGTTTGGCAGTCTTGGCCTGCGTCTTGGCCAAGCTCGAGGCCAAGACTGAGTCTGTTTTTTCTGGATCGGCCAAACTGGCCAAAACTTCTGGGAGTTCCTTCTGATCTCCTGCTCTGTCCTCCAATCCTGCTATTGGATCTAAAATATCAAGAAAATTCACGCAATGTGGATCATTAGGATGCTGTGATGCTTCTGTGATGCTGAATTTTATAGTACTTCCAAAGAATTCTAAAATTATGCTCCCTTCAAAGCAGTCAATCTTAGCCTTCGATGTCCTTAGAAATGGTCTTCCTAATAAAATGTCAGTGGTGCAAGAAGGCAATTGAATATTCATTTCAACAATGTAAAAGTCCACTGGATATATAAAATCATTTACCATTACCAAGACATCTGTCACAATTCCCTTGGGTCGGATGAACGATCTGTCAGCCAGCTGAATCACCAGATCAGTCTCCTTCATCGTACCTAGCTTCAAGGTCTCGAATTCTCTTAATGACATGACGTTGATGCCGGCTCCTAAATCACAAAGGGCTTTCTCTATCGTTTTGTTTCCTATTCGGCATGGAATGGTGAAAGTTCCTTGATCCTTGCACTTCTCTGGAAGTTGCTGCACTGTATGAACTAAATTCACCCTCTCTACACCTGCAACTTTCTTTTTGTTAGTGCAAAATTCTTTAAGAAGTTTAGCATAAGAGGGAACTTTGGCAATTAAGTCTAACATAGGCATATTAACAGCTATCTTTCCAAAAAAATTCATAAAGTCCCTTGCTTCATCTTGTTTCTTCTCTTTTGAGGATCTAGGAGGAAACGGTGGAGGAATTTCGATCACTTCCTCTTTCTGGTCAGTCTTGGCCCGAGTCTTGGCCAAGACAGGTTCTGTTTTTTCTGTTTCCCTGGGAACAGCAGGTTTGGTCTGAGGTTTGGCCAAGACAGCTTCTGCCTCATTTTCATCCAACTCTTGCGATTGAATTTTCTCCAATTCCTTGTCTGTTTTCGCACCTTCCCTCTCTGGTAAAACACTTCCACTCCTTAAACTCATGGCACTAACATTAACATTGTGCGCTGGATTGTTTACCGTGGTGGGAGGTAATCTGCCTTGGTTAGCCATCTGATTGATTTGCTTCTGCATCTCCGCCTGTGATTGCATAAAACTCTTCTGCATCTCTATCTGTGACTGCATAAAAATTTTCTGCATCTCTACCAAACCAGTTTGGGTTGTTTGCATAAAACTTTTAAGAGTGTCTTCTATAGATGGACCTGTAATCTGCAAAGGTTGAGGTGCTGGTGGCAGCTGAGGTATTGGGGCTTGGCCAGGAGCTCGGCCTAGATTCTGTTGTGGAGGGACTGGATCGCTCCATCTGAAGTTTGGGTGGCCTCTCCATGAGTACTCGTTACTCCCCTGAGGGTAGTTCTGCATGCTCCCTTGGTTATGTGCGTATGCTGCGTTAACCTGAGTCATATCATCCGGAGAGTGTTGCACCATATAACAATTGTTGGTTTGATGATCCTGCTGCTGGCATATCCCACACACTGAAGCTACCTGCTTTTGATTCTGAACTCCTGTGGGCATTGCACCTGAAAAGTTAATAGAGAGATTTTTGACCATGTCAGTTAATTCAGTTAACTTTTGTTCAACATTAACAGCACAAATATTTGAAGGAATAGAGTTTCGGTCAGAAGAAATATTATTTTGGCAATTGTCCGCCATAGTTTGAAGTAGCATCTTGGCTCTTGTGACAGTCAAATCTTGCAACGCTCCACCAGCGGCTGAATCAACTTTTTCTTTGGTGGCTGGAAGCATCCCGTCATAAAAGTACTGGATCATTGTCTGATCCGCAACTCCGTGTGTAGGGCATACTTCTTGTAACTCCCTGAACCGTTGATGATATTCACTTAGACCCTCATCGTCCCTTTGCTGGATGGCAGCCATGTTCTTTCTAGCTACCCCTGCTTTTGTTGCATTCCAGTACTTGTTGAGGAACAAAGTGGACATCTCGGCCCAAGTGTTGACCGTGTTGTGAGGTAGGCTGTAGAACCAATTCTGGGCAGCCCCCTCAAGAGAGCATGGAAAAGCTTTCAACTTTGCTCTTTCCATATTCACAGCAGCTGGTTTCATCATGTCACATTGAACGTGTAGGTTCCTCAGATGCTTGAATGGGTTTTCATTCGAATGGCCAAAGAACTTAGGAAGGTTGGCCACCATATTGGTCTTTATAGACCAGTCATTTGCCACTGTTGGCAAAGCGATACAGGAGAAGGTTTCCTGCTCCGCTGTCTTGTTTAGCTCCCTCATCGTCGGTTCTTGTCGATTTTCTTCCATGTCTTGGCCGGAGTCTAGGCCAAGACTGTGGTCTAGACTAAAATCTGTTTCGGAACTAGAGGTTTCCGATTCACTTTCTTCTGGAGTTTTCCTCTTTCTAGCTATCTTTCTGAGTTGTGCTTCGGTCTTAGTGAGATTCGGATTATATGGTAGCAAATCTTCTTCTCTGCAAGAGGACCTGGTCATCAACTATCAAAAACAAAATAAAACAAAAACTACAAATACCGTTAGAGATCCCCGGCAACGGCGCCAAAATTTGACCGCGCGTCGAACACGTCAAATATAAGAGTGAAATAAGTATGGAAATGGGGGTAGAAATACAACTTATCACTGTCTACAAGGATTTGTAGATGATGGTAAGAGGATCGTCCACAGAGACCTCTAGGAAATGTAGTTCTTGAGTTTGACTTCCTCGTCACTGAGTTTTGGTTGGTTGTTATCTGAAACTAAAGACAAAACAGAAAGTAATGAAAACAGTTTAAAATATAAGATACTATTGGCCGAAGTCTAGGCCAAGACTGCGGGCTAGATTGGAAATAAGTCTTGTGATACGGAATTCCAGGTAAGGGCGATGGGTGAGCTTGCGTTCTTATGCATCGATCATGGACTGGAGTATGTTCATCTCTTCTTCATAGTACTGCTATAGAGGGGAGGAACTCCTTTTCCCTCCTATCTTCCCTCCTCTTCAAACTATCTGGCGGGTACTCCCTCTCCTGATAATCCTAGCCAAGGGACACCTTGCTGGTTAAAGGGTTTATCCGTTTGACTGCTGTCTTGAATGGTTGCTCACCTCTTCAATGGTGCAGGGGAAGACAGTACCTAGGCTAAGTTCCTAGGTTGTCAATCTGGTCTCTACCTATTTTACTTATTCTTCTAGTCTGCTCGAGACTAGTCACCTACTCCGTCTAGCCGGCGGGTACTCCCTCTCCTTCTAGACTGGTTACAACTCTTCTCTCCTAGAGAACAAGGATGATCAAACCTTGGCTCTAGTGAGTAAGCGATGGATTAAGTTCAAGAATAAATAAATACAAAGAAAGAGATTGTGAAGAACGGATTGTGTCTCACGATTGCATTAAGAACTTCAGCTCATCACCCTTACCAAGAATGGGTTTTTAGTTACTCATACTCATGGATAAAAGATAAAGAAATTAACTTGCATAAATATAAATAAATCCGAAATAAATTCGGAGCAAAGTATTTTAACAATGGCGAAAGAAGAAGAAAGAGCGTCTGAGAGAGAGTGAGGAAAAGGGGAGGACGAGATCAGCTATAAGAAAGCTAAAACTCCTCTGTCCTTCTCCAACTCAATCTCCTAAATAATCTCCTAAATAATCTCCTAAAAGATTATTACAATTAATTGTTCTAAATATGGAAACTAAATCGCAATTAATTAAAGAGGGAGATCCTATGCGGGATTCTACATAAGATTGTCTTCCTATCCCTCTAAAATTGTTGGACAGCTGCTACGTGCCAGCTGTGAGAGTCCAACTCCAAAAATACTTCAATCGCTCCAAGCTGCAGTCTGATCGCAAAGGAGTCTTGGCCGGAGTCTAGGCCAAGACGATTCTGGTAAGCGCACTGCGTCAGATGCGAATATGTCTAGGCCAAGACCCAGGCCTAGACTCGAGTAAACAACTTCGGCTCCAAACTTCGTGAATTCTTCTCATTCAGCCTCCAAACCAGACCTGATCAAATGTGGGAAATTAAAGGGAATATCAATAGAATTACTGTCCAAAATAACTAGAAAATGGACAATAAAACATGATGAAATGCAATGCAATCAGTGCCCCTATGGGGTTCTGGTTCTACTCCCCAATGGTGTTTGGTAAACATCTTTGAAACTGGGATTCTTGAGAAGCCCAGTTTCAAAACCAAGGAAAATCTTGGTTTTGAGGCTGGAATAAATTGCTCCAGCTCCCAAACCAAAGGTTTGAATAAAAACATGGGAAGCTAAACACAAAATAAAGTGGACAAAAAACTCTGTATAAGTTGTTAAAATTACCATTTCTACCAGCTATAAAAACTCAATTTTCACCCAATCTCATCTTCCCCAGCCTAAAAAAAAATCGAGCATGTTGTTAAACTCTCTCCTCTATTGAACAAACCCTAACCTTCCTTCTCGTTTCATCTCCTTCACAATCCCTGACCATTCACTGCCAACCCACCTCCTCCGCGTCGCCGTTCTCCATCATTTCCCTTCCCCGCTCCTTGTCGCGGCTCTCTTCGTCCCTCTAAACCGCGAATCTGATTGGGTTTTCTCCAGTGAATCGGGCCACCTCGCTTCAGGTACTCCCCCTTCTTTCTTTCATTTTGTTTTCCTTTCTCGATTTGTCCATCATATTTAATGCATGTAATGTATCTTACATTCTCAAATGTGTTTGCTGCTTCGATTTATACAGCGTTGTTTCATTTCCTTCAATCTGATGTTTGATCTATCCTCGGATTTTGTTTCATTTTTGTTTCTCTGTTTGAATTTTTGTCGAAAAATGCAGTTTCTCTTTTTGGGTTTTGTTAATGTTAATGAATCGGTGAGGTCTGTTTGGTGGCTAAGGAAATGCTGTGTAGAGAGCTGATAAAATTTATTTTCTGGGTGATGTTTTGTTGTGATCTCACACCAACGATACTGTCATTATCTTCATTTGTGTCGGTTTACCTTTTTTCTTACGAATTGACAAAATCCCATGAAAAATAAATTTGTTTCTTTAATTCCGTTGGTTGTTGTTCTTTAGTATCTGTACATTTTTGCACATTGCTTGTCGATTTAAGCAGATGATTGTGTTTGTTGCAGCTTCTCTTTTCGTAAGTAATATAATCAACGTATCTTTTGATGCTCTGTCCAAGCCATTGTTATTTTAATCATGTGGGTTGATCTATAAACAATAAATCTTTTTTTATGTTATTAAATTTCTTGCTTATTGATCAAACTAAGTTATCCCTTAGTCAGAGCTCTTTATTCAAAGGTAAAATTTATGCTTTCCGAAATAGAAATCAATCAAAGGCCCATGGAAACCAAAGATTTTTTGTTTGGTATGACTTGGGTATCTTTTGGTTCATCCCCAAGTTTATCTGGATGGTCTGTGCATAAGTGTTCATGTTGATGTGCTTGGTGGTGCTGAATCTGTTTTGTGGTGCATAAATGTTCAATAATGAAAATGTTGTCACGTATGGTTGTAAAAAGCTCTTCTCTGGGTCTCGCATGTTCTCCTCTTATGTTCTATTCTTTCTATTTTTGTTAATTTGTTAACTGTAGGCAGTCTAAGCAAATACTACAGAATCATGTTCTTAAGCACCAAGTATGCTTCCTCTTCGTGCCCATCATTACTCTTTTGTTTGTCAAAGATTACAAGATTCCTCTTGTGCTGGATGCTGGGTTAGTGGACTGCTTGCTTTGTTTCCAAGCCTATGCTCCCAACACAAGGGCACAAATATGCATGCTTGCCTCGCTTCGGCCCATCTATGCTTTTGCGCGTTTCTTTTCGTTCATGTAATTATTTTTTTCCTATGTGTTCTTCATGCTGTACTTTTTTTGTTTCTTTTTTTTGACAGCACAAGTTAGGTAGAGTCAACCATGACAAAGTCCAGCAGTTCACATCTATAACTAGTGCAAGGTAACTCCATAAATCCTTTATTTTTTGTTAGCAACAAACATTTTATTTCTGGAGGGAATGACTACTATTTTTGTTCCTTCTTGATAATTTGCTTATAGTTACTAGTACCTGTTAAATTTCTGTATTTTTAACACACCTTTGTCGATTGCTTCTGTCTTATCCTGAATGCTTTCATTTCAGAACCAAGTTTCATTAGCAATTGCAATTCATGTTAATCACATGCCATAAATAATTCAGGAAAATAGCATAAAAATTAACCCCATTTATGTAAATGCATGTACTAGGGTTGTACATGGGTCGGGTTGGGCCGGTTATGGCTCATAACCAGCACCAACCCGCCAAATATTTAGAGGGTCGGGTTGGGTCGGTTATCCGCCTATAACCACTAGTTGACGGGTTGAGCGGTTATAGGCGGTTAACCACGGGTTGGCGGTTATAGGCGGTTATGGGTTCCTCTTCTTTTCTTTTTACCAGCCCAGCCCATGACCAAGCATTTCCTTTCCCTTTTTTTGAACTGGCCCAACACATGTTTTTAAAACACAAGCCCACGTCTCCTTTCTTTCCCTCCCTCCCTGTCACTGTTCCTCATCTCTTTCCTTGAGTCGCCGACGCCATTGTCGGCGACCAAGGAAGGAACGACCTCGATCATGGCCCTAATTTGCCCCCAAAAAATCCCTACACTAGCAGCAAACCTGTCATGCAATCACAGCAAAGAAATTCGACCAAAACAGCCCTCAATTAATTCAAAAATGAATTTAAACCACTTTACTGTTGTGATTAAATCCATTTATCAATTAGAGTTCCAAGGAATTAGGAAACTGCATCATCCTTAATAACTCGAGTGCTCTATGCTTATTTACAAGTGCCATACGAGTCAAGCACAAAGAAGGAACTAACTAGATATAAAGCTTCATTCATGGTTGGGTTGGGAGGGAGCCGAAAGGGAGAGTGTGTTTGTTGTCGGCGGCCCGCGGGTTAGACTTAGGGTTATAAGTTATAAGAGATGTTATATAGTTAGGGTTAATAGGTGGGGCGGGTCGGTTATAAGCGGGTTTTAAAAACTCGACCCGCTATCCAACTCAACCCAACTATAACGGGTCGGTTATATAACCATTAACCGCGATTATGTTCTTTTGACGGGTTGGGTCAGATCGGTTATACGGGTCAGACGGGTTGGGTCGGTTTTTTGTACAACCCTACCATGTACCTAATGTCATCCTAATGCCACTCTTGAAATATTAGCTGTGAAAATTTTCACCCTCAAGGACATGAAAATCATTTGTTATTGTGGAACTAGAACCTGATAGAACAATTTTTGTAAGTTCCTCAAACTTCAAGCAGAGTAGTACTGAAACTGGATATCGTTCACAGTTTCAAATTTTGTGTTCTATTCAGTTTAGGTGATTAACTTCTTTTCTTTTTCTTTTCCTGAAATCTAGACTTTGATTATTTATACTCTTTGTTTGCATATAATTAGGTGACTTTGCTTACGGTTCAAATAGAAAGTTTGGATTAGTTGTTTTTGGGTATCATAAATGTATTGTGTGGCCTAAAAAGAAGTGGGTATCATAAATGTATTGTGTTTGTTGTAGATGAGTACCCAAAGAACTAGAAGTAAAGTACCAGTGCGAACGTTAGATGAACTTTCAATTTCTGAATTTGCTTGAAGCCCTTATTTTCCATCAATCTTGGAGAGGGTTCAGGAGGATAGTTCAAATGGAGATGTTCAAGCAAGTGAATCTAGTCCCAATAATAATTCAATAGGGTGCTCCACTGATTGATATAGGTTTTGGAATAAGGAGAAGACATTGTTGCTATGTTGTATTAGCACGTGCCCAATTGCAATCTAATTTTAATTTAATGTATCTACCAACCAGATGCCATAATAAATAAGAAAATGAAACCATAATAAATAAGGAAATGAATTAAATGCTTGTACCAAACATTAGACCTCATTAAACTTTCCGTTGTAAGAAAACCAAAGCTGGCTTTCTATTTTCTTTTTCTTTCTTCTATTTACCGTAGGCTCCTTTTAAGGGTAGGGAGGACAAGCTGACTGTGTGCATCGCTGCACCATCGCTGCACCATAGCTTTTCTTTCCTCCATTCACCGAGTGGCTGCTGTGTGTTGTATAGAGTAGCTGTATCAAAATGCCTATAGGTTATCTCCATTGCTTGAAGAATTGTTGCTTTTGTTGATTCCGATCTGCCTAGAAGAGAAGTTGTCGTGCCCATCCCTAACATCGGTGTATATGATGAATGCTCCACGTAAGTTTGTAGCTTTTATTAATTCATTTATTTGTCACATAAATCCAACAATAAGAATTTTGAAACGTTCCTTGTAAATCAATTATATGTGATCCTTGGCATGTTGTTTCCTTAAATAACATATTTTAATGCTTTTTTGGTCATAGAAAATGACGAAGAAGAGTTTTGGCGGTTAATGTCTGCTACGACTGCAACTACCGGTACGTATTATTGTACTTACTTGTATAAAGAATCGTGCATGGCCTCATACCAAACAAGAATGAAATGGTTGACTAAGGTGTTGTCTAGTTGGGATTTACGGTCTATAAATATGTTCAGGATGGATAAAGATACAGTACTAGAACTAGTGAGCACATTACAATCAGCTTGCAAATTAGAGTCATCACGAAGAATGTCAGTTTTTGAGAAAGTGTGTATATTTTTATATATTGTCGCCTTAGGTGTTTCAAACAGCCACGTTTGTGAACGATTTTAACACTCTAGTGAAACGGTTAGTAGAGTTTTTAATCAAGTATTAGATGTTGTGTGGTCATTATCAGAGAACATCATTCGTCCTGAAGATTTCAATAGTGTCCCGCCACAAATTTCGAATGATACAAGATATATGCCATATTTTAAGGTATGGTAAAAAATTAATTTAATTTACATTTTATATTTATATATACGTTATGCATATTTAATACAACTAAGAATTGATTACAATTTCTTCTAGGATTGTATTAGAGCCATAGACGGAACACATGTATATGCTTGTGTCGCTCCAGAAGATCAAATTAGATACATTGGCAGAAAAAGGTATCCAGACTCAAAATATCATGGCGGCATGTAGTTTTGACATGCAATTCATTTATGCTTGCGCCGGATGGGAAGGCACAAGCCATCGCATTTTCAATTCTATAGTCAACAATCCAGAATGAAAATTCCCTAAACCACCTCTAGGTTAATAATATTTTTTCATTGCCTAAATTGGTTTACTTGCTTCATTCCCATTTGTTCTGTTATTTGGGATAGCTTCTTGCACTTGTGAACCACAATACTTGAATTAGGAAATCACAATTGAATTTAAGGTAATAATTATTACGGTATTAATAGTGTTAATTTATTTATGATATTAGGTAAGTATTACGTGGTAGATGCTGGATATCCTGAGGTTAATGGGTATTTGAAACTTTACAAGAGTACAAGGTATCACTTACCTAATTTTCAATGAAGGCAACCACCAAGGGGTCGGAAGGAAACCTTTAATCGGGCACATTCTTCATTACGATGTTGTATAGAATGAACATTTGGAGTCTGGAAGACAAGATGGAAAATATTACGTGACATGCCTTCGTATCCATTTCTAACGCAAGCTAAAATTGTAGTCGCTTCTATGGTTTTGCACAATTTTATACGAAGAAAATCTCTAAATGATCCTGGTTTTAGAAGATTGGATGAGAATCCTGATTTTGTGCCAGATGATATTTTTCCGGATACGGAGGAATTTTCACAAGATACGATGCATATGGGTGAAGGAAGTATGCAAAGTGAAGCAAGTAATAGTAAAATGTTACTTATGAATGTAGTTCGTAACTCAATAGCTAATAGCTTAATGATGAATAGGTAATTCTGATTTATATATGTAAAACTTTAAAATAGTTGCTCAATATTTAACTTTTTTTCCTTCTACTAATGAAGTTTTAATTCTTGTTATAAATAAAATGTTAATTATTTATTTAAAGAAATAGATTGGTTTAAAATGTTAATTATTTGTTTAAAGAAATAGATTGATTTAAATAATCTATATAGATACTAAAAAATATTAATTATAATGTCCAAAATAAATTGTGTCCTTTATAGTCATTTTACATTCCAACCATAGTTTTAACAACAGTTTTTACCAAACACCATAAACAACTTCTCGTTTTAACAAATATTTACCAAACAACATACTGGTTTTTCTAGAAGTGCTTTTCATACAACACTTTTCCAACCAGAATCGGAACGCCAAACAGGCCCATGGAAGTTTTAGTGACGGATTATGATTCTGATATAAATGGAGGAGTTGGAAAATGGTAGCTGACATGTTCCCACTACCACAGGTCACGATCGTGAGGAGCCGCGACGGTGGTTGTGTGCAACTAGACCTAGGGATTGATTGCCTGAACTCTAATCTAGCAATTATTCTTGCTTGAAGAAGCATGTATTTTACAAGCTGTCATTTTTACTGTTCTGGAGCATTTTTGTGCAGTGGAAAACTTGAAATGTAGAATAAGTTGTGACATTCCTCAATCCTTCTTTTTTCCTCAAATTATTTTTACAGAAGAATTTGACGGTACAATTGTTCATTAGCAAAAAGCCAACTTGCTATTGTTCATATGCTGGCACTAGATTGCTGACTAATATAGAATGACCATATATTTGGTCTTAAGTTGTTTGAAGATCATTCGATCTTTGTGTTTGTGTATGAAAAATAATCACTTGTGAGCATAGTATTTAAGTATTTTTATTATTTTTTGGGGACAATAAGTGGATAAAAATATTAAAAATTTGCAGAAAAATTGTAGCTCAATAGCTAATAGCTTAATGATAAATATGTAATTATAATTTATATATGTAAAGCTATTAAATAGTGCTCAGTATTTAACTTTTTTTTCTTCTACTAATGAAGTTTTAATTTTTGTTATAAATAAAATGTTAATTATTTGTTTAAAAAATAGATTGATTTAAATAATCTATATATATACTAAAAAATAGTATTAATTATAATGTTTGAAACAAATTGTGTCTTTTATAGTCATTTTACATTTCAATCATAGTTTTAACCGCAGTTTTTACCAAACACCATAAACAACTTCTGGTATCTCACAAAACTTTTAATAAATATTTACCAAACAGCGTACTGATTGATTTTTTCAGAAGTAATTTTCACACAACACTTTTCTAATAAGAACCGGAACACCAAACAAAATCTTACACTTTTTACAAAAAAAGGTTTTTCTTTTCCGTACGTCCTATATAAATATAAGTTCTTTTTTGCGGAATTACGTCCACCATCTAGCTACACAGGCCGTACGCGTCCAAATGAGTTGTGCGAAAGAAGGGCTGAAGAAAGGCAAGTATAGGATCTCGCAATGCTTATCTCTTCACAATATTTTTTTTATAAATACAATCATTATGTATGAAAAGCAAGTATATATACAATATACAATACAACCAAGCATTTCCCCCCATGAAAATGGCCACACGTATAAGAGAATGACTGTAAAACGAAAGTAAAAATAGGAAGGGAGAGGAGAGAGAAAATGCAACATGTTTCTAAGGAAATAATTTAATTATTAGATCTCTTAATTTTATATGCTTCTCATATGTAATCTCTTAATTTAATTTTTAAAAAATGGAGATTGTAAAGAAGAAAAAATATAAAAGCAAGATCTGAAGATTAAAGGAAACATGGAAACGAGTGGCTCATATGTGGACATTTAATTAGAAAGACGAGTGAGCAGGGAGAAGAGATTCAGGCATGACTCCAACTATAAAGATCCGCCAAAATCAAGAACATCAGATCCCTCAAATCTCATTTTCTAATGTATACCACAGATAAATCTCATTACAGCGAGAGAGCCAGCGAGAAAGAAACAAATATAAAGGTGACATCCATATATATATTTGCCTGGCCAGCGAAAGAGAGAGAGAGAGGCACAATGATCAATTCCCATCCTTTTTTATTTTGGATTATGGTTTTGGGTGCAGCATATTTGTAATTTGTAATTTTCTTATTTTGGATTTTCTTCTGTTAATTTTATTTTTAATTATTGGTCTAAACACGTGGGCCCCATATGAGTATTACTTTATAAAAAAACTAATAAAATAATAAGACTTAACGGACGCTTGTTTCCGTTAGTTGTTTTTCTAATGGCGGGAATTAACTTAAAGTAACGATAACATCAGGGACCAAATTGAACAAAAAAAATCAAAAATTAACTAAAATGAAAATAATAATTTTAAAGACCCTAGGTGCGTTCTTCCAATTATATGAATCATACTCCCTCCGAATTATTAAAAATGACGTTCTACGCTTTGACACAGAATTTTAGGCCTGCACTGTATGGCCTGTGCAATAACCATCTTGCCCTTCTGCTTGGTTTTCAATCCGGCGCTTAAATGAAAATCAAACATTTCCTCCGCCATTTTTTGGAGCTCATGCTCTGTTCTTTTAAAAACTTTCCCTCAATTCTTCCGCCAAAATTTCCTCTCAACAATTCCAACATTCCCTCAATTAATGGAAGACATTGAGGACGACCCTTTCAAATTTGATGGACAGTAGCTCATCGCTGCTGGCAAACTCTAGATGCGTTAGAAACAATGAGGATGTCAGGGAAGCAGAACTACCAACGGAGATGAAGGAAGGACATGATGTTTCACAACACTCTCCATGTGCCAATTTTCCAATTGTTGAAACCCTAGATTTTATTCGGTTGGGAGAAGGGTGTTTTGCAAGGAAAATGGATAGGGAATATGACAATCAACTGTATAATCGATAAAAACCTCAGATTAAAATGTGGGTTGCCAAAAGACCCAATAATTAGAAACGAAGGGAAATTGAAATCGGAGAAAAGAGGATGAAGGAATGATAAACGAAGAGAGAGTTATTGGCTTGCTTTGGACATTGAGGATGGCCAGGGGTACTCTTGTCAACATAAAGGAGTTTTGTCTTGGGAAAGGGTGGCCGTCTTCTATTTGAGTCCAAGAAAAAAAGCGTACAACGTCATTTTTAATAATTCGGAAGGAGTAAGTAAATTTAGTCTTTCTTACCTTATAAAGATCTAATCAATCCTAACCATTCAAGCAAATATTCCCTTCAATAATAGTCATTTAAGGAAATAAATTTCACTTATTGTTTTTTTTTTTTTTTGGTAAGCACTTAATTTGTTAATAGTGTCGTAAAGTTAATGGAAGTTTAATTAATATTATTGTGTGGTAAAATTGCGTGCAGGTGGGCACTTATTGCTGCCTATTTGTCGGGAAGAACAGATAACGAGATTAAGAATTACTGGAATGCTAGTTTGAGCAGAAGACTTTATAGCTTCCGCAAAAATGTATCGGTTCCTCACCAACCACCACCACCAATACCATCATCCACACCACCCCTACCGCCGCCGCCGCTACGCCACTAAGCAATACTACTACTGGTGGTGGTGGTGGTGGTGGTGGTGGAGGAGGAGGAGGAGGAGGGAGAACTAGGCGCAGGTCAGAGAGAAGCACTGTTTTCTTTACGAAAGAAGGCTCAGAATCCTATCATCACAACAATCAAATAAAAGCAGTTGGGAACGATGGTGATGATGTGGGCATGTTACAACTATTTCCCAACCAGCTCTTAGATTTATTTTTTCATGCTGTTGTATTAGTATGTATATTGTGCTCGACTCAGAATTTAAATATGGGTACGGTTCGTATATTTTTATCATGTTACGACACAAGATTGTTTGTCCGCAATTTCCTTTTCCATCCATGTCATATATATAAAGACATGTAGTGCAAAGAATAAATGATGAGGATGTATTTAACAACCCAAAAAAGAGAGAGGAGTAAACTACATAAAAGATGTTATATTAACCATATATAAAATAAAGTTTGTTATAAACCCTATATAGTTCTCTATGGGTTACAATTTTAACATTTTTAATGATTAAAAAAATCAAAAAATGGTAAAATAATTCAAAACACTATGAAAAAATAAGAGAAAATATAAAAAACATGAGAGAGTTCACTCTACTAAAATATTTATAAAAAAATGATGAGAATTTTTTTAAATTTTAAATAAAATAATAAATTAAAATACAAATTATAAGTATATTTTATTTTATTTTTTCATTGTATTAAATTTTACAACATTACTTACATTTTCTGTCCAAGTTTTATATTTTTTTGTAATTTTTTATTATTTTTAAAATTTTTTATTAAGTATTTAAAAGGTTAATATTGTAACTTTCAAGAAACTATAGAATTTCATATTTCCTTCCGTGTTTGTATTGATTAATTTCAATGTGTTTGTAAGAGATTTCCAACCACACACCTACATAATTAATTAAATCCTTATATTCGAAAAAAAATTAATTATATTCGTAAAAGATTTTCAATCAAACCCTATAATTATAAAATCTCAAATGTCTCTTGTGTTTGTAAAATTAGTCCAACTAAATCCTACGTAAGTACTAAATTATAATAATTTTTATACAATTCACTGAGAATGATAAATCAAATTTCGTACTTAAAATTGCTAAATTAACCCTATCCTTACGGTAGAAACATTATTTCTTTATTGATTATAATTAAAAAAAATGATGGTTATATTACCTCATTAATAACAAAAATAAATAATTTAGTTTGTCGTACATAACCTGAATATATTATACCTATTAAATAAAATGAGGGCAGTGATACATGATTGGTAGTATTGATCAATTTCTTTTTTTTCCCATGTAAATTGATTAATAAGTACATCATGTGGAATGGAACAAGAGATTCCTTCAACCACAAACTTTATTTGACGTTGTGTTTGCTCTGACGTCCGATCACAACCTTTTTTTCCATGGGGCTCGGAGCAAACGACAACCATCATAGAATTAATATATATAACAAAAAGACGATATAATTACATCTAGTCAAGATGGCCGAGCGGTCTAAGGCGCCAGTTTCAGGTACTGGTCCGAAAGGGCGTGGGTTCAAATCCCACTCTTGACAAATAATTTTTCTTTTACTAAACATTTTTATTTTTTATTTTCGATTTGATGACTAATGACGCTTATACTTATAGCCCATGTAAGCATAAAATAAGTTATTTTATGGATGAACTTACACTCTCACTTTAAAAGACAACACGTTCATAATAAGTAATTATTTAAATTAATTATATTCTTGCCAAAATGATTCATTAGAGAATATAATATTTAGAACAAGTAATTATTCATAGAATCAACTTAATATTATTAGAGAATTAATAAATTACATGCAGTTTAACTCGGATCACTTATTTTAAAAAAAATTAAAATTCCTTTCAAATGGTCCTATAATTTTTATTTTTTGAGAAAATAAATTTAGAAAGCTGCATGAGAAATGCATGAGAAATGAGTCGAGATATACTAGCTCTAATTTTAAAACGATAAGAGAATAGAGAAAATATATAAACCGCTGACAAACTAACTAAAACTAATCTCTAAAGAGACAAACCATATTAAATTATTACCAGACATTAGCCCGAATGTATACATCTGTATTTGTCCACTAATTTTAGTTCCTCCATTTTTGATTGTGAACAAGTTAAAACTTACAATTGTACTTTGGTCCTCTTTGATCATGGCAACATCCATTCCATTTACCACTCAAAAATAAATTCCTTTTTAAAAAGAAGAAGAAAGAATACCAAAGCCCATCCCCTAGGTTACACATAGGAAGCCCGAAATAGAAGTTAGTCATCTGGGAAATGGGTTTGGCCCAGATCAACTAGCCGACATGTCGTCTATTCAATCTCCCCCCCAAAGCCCAGACCTAGTTCATGTGCCACGAACAAAACTGGTAAGGTAAAGACACGGGAAAAAAAAAAAACACAACGAAAGAAGCAGCAGCAGCCGCCATTACCGAGCAGTGCTAGCAAGTAGCAGCGACAAGAACAGGTAAGAGCAAGCAGTGAGTGAAGAATGGGAAGGGGGAGAGGAAAAGGGCACAAGTCTAGAACTCAAAGGAAGCACTTTCGTGATGGCAGAGAAAATGTTTGGAAACGCACAAAATCTGACCCTTCATCTGATCCAAACAGCACCGGCTCTGAAAATCGTACTACTCCTTGGAAGCCATTTGAGATCCAAAACCCCGCTTTTGACGAATACTACAAGGTGGGTTTTACAACTTCTGCGCACACATGCTTATGAAAACTGGATCTTTACTTGTGTGTTTTTTTCTTTAAAAAAAGTTTTCGTGTGGATGTAATAGGAACAAGGAATAGTGTCAGCAGAAGAATGGGACACTTTTATTCATGTTCTTCGAACACCCTTGCCTGCTGCTTTCAGAATCAATTCCAGGTAAACTTTTTATCGTGTGCTTATATGTGTTGGTTTGTACAGTGACTCATTTATTTCTATATTTGGGTTCTCTGATTACCGCAGTAGCCAGTTTTGCGAGGATTTAAAATCGCAGTTAGAGAATGACTTTATGAAGTCTCTCCAAGCTGAGGTAAAAGTTTAGTTCTTTTTTCCTTTCGTCTAGTTTTGCAAGATGTAGTGGCTTTAGTTTTGCACTGGCAGTTTTCTGAAATTCTGTTGTACCTGGGTCATTTTACTTTCCAGGTTTCCGAGGGCAGTGGTGAAGTGGAAGCTATCAGGCCATTGCCCTGGTACCCTGATAATCTCGCTTGGCATTCTAACTTTTCCCGCATGCAGTTACGGAAGAACCAAACTCTAGAAAGGTAATTCGTAGCAATGCCTAATTGTTCATTGTAAATAACATATGGATTATCAAAAGCAAAGGCTATGTCAAGAAAAATGTCTTCTTGACACTTTATAAATGTTTGGTTGGTTTAATGATTAGTACTCATAAGTGGAGTTTGACATTGTTCATTAAGGTTCGACCAAAAAAAAAGACATTGTTCATTAAGGTATAGGACACAATAGGCTATGATAGAAAATTTGGATTGCTTGTGTAATTTTTTGTATTTTTCCTGTCTTGTTATTTCAGGTTCCATGAGTTTTTAAAGCTAGAAAATGAAATTGGAAACATTACCAGACAGGAGGCTGTTAGCATGGTGGGTTGCATGTTATTTTGAGGTTTAGCTGTTGCATCATTTCTAGAGCATTTTTTCTTAACGTTGTCTTTCTACTGGTCAAGTCCTTTTATAAATGTTTACTCTGTGACGCAGGTACCTCCCCTCTTTCTTGATGTACGTCCAGATCATTTTATACTTGATAGTAAGAAACTCTTGGTGCATTCTGTTTTTGTTAATTTTTTTTCTTACTTCCTTTCGTAGTGCAAGGGTTGCAACATCACTTTACAAAAGTGTGCCGTTACTTTTTACTCTGGACATTTAGCTCTATGACAAAATCCATGCATAAGAGGATGATATTGTTTGTCTAAAGAGCTGCTTGGTTGGAAAATTTCTGTGTTCATATTCAGACTATTTTGCTATGCCCCTTTTATGTTTTAGTAAATAAACTTTCCCGAGATCACTCTTCTCCCCTGTCTCTCTTAATTTTGAGTATGAAGGGGTCAGGAACCAAAAATCCTGTAAAAGATGTGATATGTTTTACATGGTACTTACAACACCCATTTCTTTTTATGCAGTGTGTGCTGCACCGGGTTCAAAAACATTCCAGTTGCTTGAGATCATATATCAATCCTCCAAAGCAGGATCGCTGCCTGATGGAATGGTTTGTACTGTCTCGTTTTCTATAATCCACTCTATTTTCTTATTTAAATATAAATGTATTTTGTAATTGTTCATTTTGTCTCTGCCATATGTTATATTGGTCATTGTAGGCTTCTGGTTGTTTTGTTTGATTTGATAAACTGAACTGGTGGATTGTGAAATTGATTGGCCACTACTTTTTCTTCACGTGTTTAGGTTATAGCAAATGATCTCGATGTTCAAAGATGTAATCTTCTCATCCACCAAACTAAAAGGATGTGCACTGCCAACTTGATAGTCACAAACAATGAAGCCCAGCACTTCCCTGGCTGTCGCCCAAACAAATATTTCCTTAAAGCTCGTGGAATAGAAAATGAGTCACGGATTGATCAGCTTCTCTTTGATCGTGTCTTGTGTGATGTTCCTTGCAGTGGAGATGGTACCCTTCGCAAGGCTCCTGATATGTGGAGGAAATGGTGGGAACCTTTTCTCCTTTGTGTGTTCTTGTTTCTGTTTTACATTGTTATCTAACTTGGATTATGTTTAATTTTTTGAATGCAGGGGTCCTGGAATGGGCAACGGGCTACACAGTTTACAACTTCAGATAGCCATGCGAGGTACTTTATTGGAAAACCTTAAATTTAGATTTCTTGACACCCTTAAAGTCCTAAACCTTAGACTTCGCTCTTTTAATTTTTGTTTGGGCATGCTGTGCATTGAGTTGAAAGTTTCAAAACAAAATTCACTTCTTTTTGGTTCCTCTAGGACTTATCCCCAATGTAGTGCTATTCAGTCTTGTTATTTTTTGTGCTACAATTTAATTGGGTGGTAAATGTTAGACTAAAATCTGACACTAGTGTTTCCTAGTTCCTTCTCTTGATGTAGGAAGTAACATGCTCCCTTGTGTTGCACTAGGCCTAGCCTATTCAGGATTTAAAGAGTATGAATATGATAAGAGAGGGATGAAGGTTTTTAGTACAGGTTGTTGAATTTGTAGAACTTGCTTTCTGGAAGTTTGTGGTAACTTGGGAAGGAAGTTGTCTGATGTGCATCTCACTTGTACTTATGTATTGAGGTGGAACGGCAATGAATTTGTTGTTTTTTAGTCTAGAAGTTGGTTCTTTTTGGTTCCTCTAGGACTAATATGCAGAGTAGTGCCGTTCAGTCTTGTCATTCAATCTGAGGAAAGGACCAAATTTAGTAATTGGACCAAATTTGCATTGGTTAAATTAAGAGAAAATGCAAAATTTCGTTGCTTTGTATATTTGGTGGCAACTTTCTTTAAGGCATGAAGAGTAAAATAAGTGCACAAGTGAAGAAAAAGATAGTTGAACCACATCCTCTGGAACATGCTTCAAGAACTAACCAAATTACGTTTCACAATCAAAAGTGTAGGAATAAGTTTTTATACAGCTGAACTCTTGTGGGAATAAAGGGTCAAATACTTGAATTGATTTTGATTAAGTGACCCCTCCAAAAGTAAGCCAGCACACGATCAATCAGGCCTTTAAGGAGGATTATCAGCCTTACAGCGCTAAGGCGATAAAATTCTTATTCATTACCCTTATCTTTGCCCTGGATAGTAGACCCTGCTAATTCAGGGGAGAGTGGAGCCCTGGCATAAGAGCCATAAAGAAAAGACTTCTGTTAAGATAATTTCTACTTACAATTGAGGAGGGAGAGTCACACTATCACTACTTTAGGTCTTGAAGATATATTCTCACCTTGGGGCACTTACCTTGACCGGCTGCTATGCGCATTCTGTGTTAGAACAAGCTATCAAGAATAATTATTAAACCCTAAATTAATATTGATTGAACCTAGAAAATTTCAGTTGCCTACTCCCGATGTTATATTCTGAAATGGTCTCATATGACAACGAAGAGTTACTATTTATTAAATTGAAATGCAGAATGTAGTAACTAACTCTCTTGAGGATTTAACTACTCTGCTTTGAACCAATCACTTTGATGCCTAGTGAGCTCTATGGTCAGCCTCTCTGATCACTCATGCGTGCTTCTGAAATAAACAAGGGATGTTTTTTTCCCTTCAAGAGATCTCATGGATTGGCAGTCATTGGCTTTGGAAACAAATGCAAGAGTGGACTCATGTTTTGTGTGGATGACTGAGCAAGGACTACTTTCTGTTTCTTGAATCTGGGATGAGAGATTTAACCTGAAGCTGGTTGAAAGTCAATTGGGTTTCTGATGTATTGTGAGCTGCTAGCTGTGTGATGCGCTATTTGGTGGATCCCTTCAAACATATAGGAATTAGACTTAAGACAAGTTCTAATAAAAGAACTTCTCAAGTTTAATACCGTTCCCATATCTTCTGTGGAGCTAGTCCTATCTGCTTTGACAGAACTTGCACTGACAGTCTTCTGAATCCTGGCAGTCCATTAGCAGTTCTCCTTCCAAGTATACCGCGCTATTCTTCGGGTTCTTTCTTAATCTGAAAAGAAAGGAAGAATAATCCACCCTACCTCATATCCTAATTTTTTATTTTGCTAATAATGGAGGAAAACCTTACTATGTCTTGTTATCTACCTTACAATGTTATGCCATGGTCTTTGTGTCGGGGCTTGCCTTAACATAAACTATATTCCGTATGACTCGTTCTTGTTTTAAAAGCTTGATGGAATGTTGTACTATTTTGTTGAGTATTTTCCTTTTTTTGTGTTCGTTTAGTCATGGTTTTATCTGAGCAATTCGTTGTCAGGCTTGGACTTTTTGTAGTTACACACATACTAACAGTAGATGCAATCACTGCAGGGATATCATTACTTAAAGTTGGTGGAAGAATGGTTTACTCAACCTGCTCAATGAATCCAGTTGAGAATGAAGCTGTGGTTGCTGAGGTAATTTGTTCATTAGAGAGTTTGTTGCCACATTGTTTTAGATTCATTGAAGATCATTTTGTTTGATTGTTCTGATTCTTGTCTTGAAATGCCTCTGGTTTTCTTAGATTCTACGAAAGTGTGGAGGGTCTGTTGAACTTGTTGATGTTTCCAGCGAGCTTCCTCAACTTGTTCGCCGGCCAGGTCTAAGAAAATGGAAGGTCTGTTATTCAGTGCTCTGAGTACTTCATCTATTGCAGATTTAACATGTACCTATTATGATGTTAAAGAATTGCACTTTGAGTATACTGTTACTTTGGATGTTTTCAATGAATATTCATCTTGTTTACTGTTATTAAACCAGAGTATTATTGGGAATTTCCCCCTTGACAATCTGTAGCATGTCATTATAATCGGCCACTGGCTAAATTCCATACCTGTGGTATCAATGAATTGTACGAACAAAGGAGGAATTTCTCTCCTCATGGTCTGTCATTTCAAATGTTTCCCTTAGGGTAGAGTATGATTGTTGATATAAAATGATTTATGTAGCTCACCTACCTATTGAGGAGAGGGTTGATTCGGTTTGGCTGATTATATCTGATCGACTAGTTTTGTCCCATTAGGGGAATCCCATGGTGTAAGAGTATGTGCCGTCTAAGATCTGTGCTTAAAGTGGAGACTTTGTACCCAACAAAGAAATAATACTTTTGTCACTTCTGCTGCTTAGTCTTGCTTTACACTCTTTATAGGTACGTGACAAAGGCATCTGGTTAGCTTCTCACAGAGATGTCTCCAAGTTTGGTTGTGGAGTTCCTCCTAGCACATTCCCTTCTGGTAGAAGATATGCCACCCAAGCTGACAAGGATAATAAATGTGTAAATGGTGGTGGTATGGATTCTGAAGACGGGAATCCACCATTGGAGGATCCCATGAGTTCAACTGAAGATTCGACTGAGGAAGTTTGTGATCTACCCCTTGAGTGTTGCATGAGGATAGTGCCTCATGATCAGAACAGTGGGGCCTTTTTCATTGCTGTCCTCCATAAAATTTCTCCTTTGCCAGGTATTTAATGAATTATGCATTTATTTTACTGCTTCTAATACCCTTAATTGAGACGTTGGTTGATATAAATATTTTCTTTTTTTGTGAAGAACACCATCTGGTTCTTTTGCAACTTGTCATGTTAACTATTTATCTTACAGTATCCCCTGGTTTTTCCCATAGAAATGCAGGAAAAACCTAGTCGGAAAAGGGCCATAAAGAAACCTGAGCTCCAAGAAGAATTACAAGATCAGCTTACAGAAGACCATAATGAGGTGGAACTGAACTCGGATGTTGCTGTGGAAGAAATTTCTGAGTTGGTCCCAGATGTTGATATTGTTGTCAGTGAACCAGGCAAGGTTAGTTCTGAACCTGATTGTTCAGATACTTGTGAGAAAAATGATTCAGAGGAAGCCCAGGCAGAGGTTAATGGGAAAACTGATTCTGGGAAGAGAAAGTTGCAAATACAAGGCAGATGGAAAGGGGTTGATCCTGTTCTTTTCTTCAACGATGAAACCATTATCTCAAGCATAAAGGCATTCTATGGTATTGATGATTCATTTCCATTCGAGGGCCGCCTAATCTCGAGAAACAGTGATAAGAACCATGTGAAGCGAATTTATTATGTTTCAAAATCAGTTAAGGATGTTCTTGAGCTGAATTTCCTTGTTGGCCAGCAACTAAAGATAGCTTCAGTTGGCCTGAAGATGTTTGTAAGTGATCTATCTGCTGCTTTAATGATTTATCTTGTTCTTGTGCTTTTCTTTCTTTATGGAAGAAGTTTCATTCACCAACTACTGCTCATTACTTTCACCATTTTTTTTCTTTACTGAAGGAACGACAAACAGCAAGAGAAGGTTCTTTAGCCCCCTGTGCATTTCGTATTTCTTCTGAAGGATTGCCAGTAATTCTTCCATACGTCACCAAACAAATTCTGTATGCATCTGAAGTAGATTTCAGGCACCTTTTGCAGTACAAAGCAATAAAATTTGCAGATTTCGTTGATGCTGATTTTGGTGAAAAAGCATCTAACCTATTGATGGGTTGCTGTGTGATAGTCTTAAAAGGTGCAGTTTCCTTTACCGTGCTTGACTGCATCATTATTACATAACTGTGTAGGTTTTCCTTACCATTTTTTGTTTGCAGATACTCTCGCCTCTTCATATCCTATTCAAGTAGATGCTTCAACTGTAGCCATCGGCTGTTGGAAGGGAAGGAACAATTTGAGTGTGATGGTGACGGCAATTGACTGCCAAGAGATGTTAGAAAGACTTAAAATCCGGATGGGGGCCGGAGAAGATTCGACTGTGGACGGTGATGCATTGCAGGATGTAGATGACATCAGAACACATTCTATGGTGCAAGAGGAAACTGTGGATGGGGACGACATAGCTGATATGGATGAGGACAGGAGTAAAGTCGACACAGTTGAGGAACTTGAAATTCCCGAACTGGCTACGATCGCCTGAAGTTAGGTTGTACACTATCTGGTAGTGCTGTTACCTATTGTAGTTTTTAATCAGTAGATTTATGATGGTAGATTGTAGAACTCAACCCATTAAACTCTCATTTGTATGAATCGCGTGGCCGTTGAGGAGGCTTGGTGATGGAGAAGAGAAATGTTTTTCGTTTTTTTTCTTCAGACTACGCGTATCATTTTTGCTGTAGCATGCAAATGCAGTTTTGATACATGGCTTACATGAACTGTTGGTGAAGTGTGGTTGTGTATGTTTTATTTTGTGCACATACATACTGTTAGGTGTAAGTTCGCACTTTAGTAGATTAACTCAGTGCAGACATAATTAGTTACAAGCCCGTGGAAAATGCCGGCGAGCATTTGATTAAACTCCAGTCTATATTAGTTGACGTGATCTGACTTTCACACTCCATGTTATTTATTGGCGTGCGTGACCCGTAACAATAACATAGAAAAGAGAGAAACCGACAGCGCAATCTGCTGCTCGGCTATCATTTTCACAGAATCTGTGGACACAATACTTGATATTTAATAACAAAGACTTAATCTGAATCCAACCAATCAAGTTTTTTTTTTCTCAACAAGAAAAATAAATAGAGAAATCAAGAAACCAATGATATATTTTCAAAAAAGAAGAAACCAATGATATATTTTCAAAAAAGAAGAAACCAATGATATATTATTTACTGACCACTACAAATCACAATTAGTTTACTCTAGTACGACGCTGGTGCGTGAGCACAACTAATCTGTTGCGAACTTACGTTACCCACCAGCACAAATAGAAACAATCATTAATACCCCAGCTCATCATAGTCTCTATTCCATCATTCTAACCACCTCCACTGAGTAATTAGACAAACCTCCGCTGAGTAATTAGAAAAAGGCCAGTTTGGTGTACTGTAATTATCAAAAGAGCAGCAGAGCTCTCTTCCACACTTTTACAAAAGATGATGAAATCAATTGAGATGGGGGGTAATTAAATTTCAGGTTATCATAGTATATGATAAAATTGCAAACTCAGGATTCATCTCGAAACATGAACTGGTGCAACTAATTTGCTGCTCATGCAAGCTAGGTTACAAAACAATTAAGATTTACAATGAAATGCATCACACCTTTCAAAAGAATTCTATAAGAACCACAGTACAGAGAAGAGTTCATCATCACCAAATCACTACGTGCTACAGCACTTACTCTTTTCAGGAACTACTTGTCCAGGCCCTGGAATGAATATCTTCTTGCCAGAAAGGGATGCAGGATTGCCATTGCTTTGGTTTTCGCTGGCAACCAAGTTTTTCCTGTTCACAATGCTAAAGATCTCTGTCAACACAGTCATAAACGCACTCTCAACATTGGTAGATTCCAATGCAGATGTCTCTAAGAAGAAGAGTCCTTCCTTTTGGGCAAATTCCTTGGCATCCTCAGTAGGGACTTGTCTCTGGTTTTCAAGATCACATTTGTTACCAATCAGGATGATAACTATGTTCTTGTCAGCATGGCTCCGCAACTCTTCCAGCCAACGGGGTATGTGATCAAAGGTCTGGCGTTTGGTTATGTCATAAACCAGCATTGCCCCAACAGCTCCTCTATAGTATGCGCTAGTGACTGCTCTATACCTGTCATCAAGACCATACAAGCCAGGAATTTAAAACAGTGAAACAGTCATGCACCTAAATCCCATACCAACAAAATATAGTCACCATATGTTTATATTCAAATTGCAACAAGATATTCATTCATGAAACCTTAAACTACCATGTCATTACTAGCAAATGAATTACCAAGCATAATTTATAAGAGTGAAAGCAGGTTTTCTGGATCTTCATGAATGCCACGAACCATATAAACAAACAACCAATTGAATCAATACACGATACTGATCAAGTCTAGCCATCTAGATGTAAATAAAGGATATTTTCAAATCAATCCCCAAAACCCATGTAGGAAGCTCAAAAGGGAATCCACAAACAAGATATGTGAGCGGAAAGCTTTAGGAACCAAACAAAGAAAACTGTATCAGAACTCTTGGAAATCCCTGGATTCTTTTCTTAGATCTAACTATCAATTCAAGTCCCAACTTATCCGTTTCTACAATCCGTCAATACACTAAGTTCAGTTGCCAAAAACTAAAGAATATAACAGATTCAACTACTGCTAGTATACGCAAGGAAATAATGAAGCAAACACCATTTTAGGAGGAGGAAAATGTGAAGGAGAAATACCGTTCTTGGCCAGCGGTGTCCCAGATCTGAGCCTTGACGCTCTTATGCTCAATAACCATGGTGCGAGTTTGGAACTCCACGCCGATGGTGGCTTTCGAGTCGAGGCTGAACTCGTTCCTAGCAAATCGAGCAAGTATTTGCGATTTCCCCACCGCAGAGTCACCAATCAACACCACTTTGAACACGTAATCTATTCTCCCGCTCGGATCACCTCCCCCGCTCGCCATCTCCGCAAATTCCGACTAGATCTTCCTTTTGCAGAGCAGCAGCAGAGTAAACAGCAATAGAAGCAAGAGACTACTATTATTAGGACTGTCGTGTGGAAATAGAGTGGAAGGAATAAGAAAGGGGATCCCAATAAGAAAGCAACAAACTTACTATTAAGTTCAATAAAGTGAGTGGAGTGGAGGTCCCCTACGATCATGTACAGGATAAATCAAGAGTAAAAACGTAGATATAGTAACCACGTGGTGATATCTTTCTGGTGTTGTGATGTGGCGGAAGGAGATTGGGTGGTGCTGAGGGTGGACAGAAATGTTTGGTGGTGGTGGGGAATGAATAAATAAATAAATTATTACCAGAAAAAAATTAATTTAAACAGGTAGGAAATGATACTCCCTCTGCCCGTAAATAAACGTTGTTTGACTTTGTGGCATGCATATTGAGACGGTCGGATGACTCACTGTTTGACTTCAAAAAAATTGGTACTCTTTTTCGAACGTACGTTAAGAATTAACGTACGCCTGAAAAAAAATTCAAAATTTTTTAAGGTCAAATAGTAAATCATCTTACCGCCTCAATATGCGTGTCACATAGTCAAACGACATCTAGAGGGAGTAATATAGAGCGGCGTCATGATTTAGGGGCGAGGGAGATCGCGGATGTCTCGGGCGAACGACAGCCTGTCAGCTTCGGTGGTTACGTACTGGTTACACGAGGAGTAATTTCAAAAGAAAAATGTCCTCTAGTTTTCGCATTCATTCATTGGGTTAATATGTAGTGTCAGTTTTCATTGAAAAATGATTAGTTTTATGGGAACTTACATACCATAGGCATAGACTGTGACCTTTACTCCCTCTAGTTTTTATTAACTGACGCTTTTACTATTTACACGCATATTAAGAAGATTGGATGACTTACTATTTGAGACAATTTTACCCCGAATTTTTTCTCGAACGTACGTTAGAAAAAAAGTACGGAATTTTTTGGGGTCAAATAGTGAGTCATCCGGCCTCCTTGAAATGCGTGCATGAACAGTACGCGTCAGTTAATTCGGACCGGAGGGAGTACTTGCTAGAGACTTTGAAAGTCACCAGTTGAGTTGCATTCAAAGAAAAAACTTGGACTACCGTAGCCCTTTTTTAGAGCGTAGAAAAATAATTAGTAGAGTGTATTTATAATTGAAATTAATAATTATATTAATTTATATGATTATAATTAAAAAGATAACTATAAAAAATTGAAGGGAGTAGTTTCTGAACCACCTAGCTCATGATATATACACTCACACAAAAATACAGAAACTATTATTAATTTATCTTTTAAAAATTGAATGAGGTTCATATATTCAAATTTGCTTTAACTAAAATTGAGTAAGTGTACTATAAATTAGGGGGTTTAAGGAAAGAAAAAACGTCATTGCAGATGGAGGTACGAATTAATTAGTAGTACGCTATTTCCTTTGCTTGTTATGGGTTTAGGTTGAGGAAATCTGAGAAATAAAACCTGAGTCTTGTTTATTTTGATGGAATGGAGCTAGTAAAGGGAGATTGTTTAGCGTTGAGCTGTTTAGGTCTATATATTTTGTTATGTTTTTCTTTTTTTGATAAAAGAAAAATGGTGAGATTTTTGGCGGGAGAAGGTGAGTCATTGAGTTAATTAGTCTGGCAGTCCATTGCCATCTGCCTGCCTGCTTGGAACATCTTTTCATTTACTTTTTCCTGCCTGCCTGGAACATCTTTTCATTGAGTTAATTAGTCTGGCAGTCTCATCTTTTCATTGAAATAGAAACAGGAACAAACAACCCCTTGCTATTGGTCTTCTTTTTCCTTAGTGTCACTGCATGATGGACTGAAGCTGATTAGTGGGGGAATGGTCGTGGTAGCATTTGCTGCAACCTACCATCCATTTATTGTTAATCAAACCCCAAATATTATACTAGAGTTTTTCAAATTTACTGGTCCAGTCCTCTATATTTATTTTATTTCCAATCTTGTCAAGTATCTCTCAACATCTTTCAGCTAAATGACTAATTTTGTTCAAGTATTATCAGTAATATTGGAGCTACCGCTCATGCCCATCTCTAATTAACAGAATTTTTCCCATGAGTTATTAAACTCAAATAACTCATGGTAATAGACTTGAATTTTGTAAGAATAAATTAAAAGTATTAATATAGAGATGGTAATTTTGTCTAGAATTATAACTTTGAATTCGCTAATAAAAGAATTTTGTAAAATTTACAATATTTATACTGTTTTACACAAAATGACCATAAAATTAATACCCTTGGAAAATTGTATAATGGCCATTTTATTAATTCAATAATGGCTATTTAAACAGTCATAAGCTTAAAATCTACTCCCTCCTTCCCCAATTAAAAGTCGTTTTAACTTTTGCTTCTACTGTTTCGGAACGTACCTTAAGACGGCCGGAACAGTCACTATTTGAGACAATTTTGTCCCGAATTTTTTCTCGGAAGTACGTTAAGGATTAACGTACGTTCGAAAAAAAGTACGGAATTTTTTGGGGTCAAATAGTGCCTCATTCGGCCTCCTCGATATGCGTTCCCTACTGAATATTGGGATGTGAGAAAGACATTTAATTGGGGAAGGAGGGAGTAATTACTCCCTCCGGTCGCGTATAATTGTCGATGCGCGACCGGGCACAAGGATTAAGAAACAACTGCGCTCTCCTGTGTTATGACCATGCTGGCCCTCATCGAACGCGCGTATTGTGCTACAGTGTTCTTCCATCCTCCAAATCTAGCTCGCGGTCATTTCTCAATTATCTTCCCAATTCCCTCCCAAATTGCAGATGGAGGTACGAATTAATTAGTAGTACGCTATTTCCTTTGCTTGTTATGGGTTTAGGTTGAGGAAATATGAGAAATAAAACCTGAGTCTTGTTTATTTTGATGGAATGGAGCTAGTAAAGGGAGATTGTTTAGCGTTGAGCTGTTTAGGTCTATATATTTTGTTATGTTTTTTCTTTTTTTGATTAAAGAAAAATGGTATGATTTTTGGCGGGAGAAGGTGAGTCATTGAGTTAATTAGTCTGGAAGTCCATTGCCCTATTGTACATCTGCCTGCCTGCTTGGAACATCTTTTCATTTAAGGTTAATTTTATTATTGACTATAAAAATGATCTTAAAAATTAAAAGATGACAACTAAATAATGACAACCATTTATTAAAAAAACAATAACTAAAAAGTAACGGAGTGAGTACGTATAAACTAATTATAAAAGAAATCTTAAAATCTGATTTTTCGGTCTCACTCCTTTCATCTCATTTTTAAAATCTTAATTTGAAATATTAATCTCAATTTTTGAATTTTTACATGCCCACTTTATCGGATTTATTACCTACAATCTATAGAAATTGTGCGTGTGAATTGTGGTGGTGATGCCGCGATTGCTCTCCATGAATACGAGAAAAAAGATTAAATAAAACAAAAAATTAATGCAGGTATGTGACGTGGAATTTTAGAAAAAGTAGAATGAGATATATGAACCCATCTACTGAAATCAATAAAACTCTCTCAAGTAATTAATGAAAAAATAGTATTTTATTTATATGTAGCTAAGTCGACCATGATAAAAATCCTTTTCCTAAAATTTTAAATTATTGCAGATTGAGAAAGGAAAGAAAAAACGTCATTGCAGATGGAGGTACGAATTAATTAGTAGTACGCTATTTCCTTTGCTTGTTATGGGTTTAGGTTGAGGAAATCTGAGAAATAAAACCTGAGTCTTGTTTATTTTGATGGAATGGAGCTAGTAAAGGGAGATTGTTTAGCGTTGAGCTGTTTAGGTCTATATATTTTGTTATGTTTTTTCTTTTTTTGATAAAAGAAAAATGGTGAGATTTTTGGCGGGAGAAGGTGAGTCATTGAGTTAATTAGTCTGGCAGTCCATTGTCATCTGCCTGCCTGCTTGGAACATCTTTTCATTTACTTTTTCCTGCCTGCCTGGAACATCTTTTCATTGAGTTAATTAGTCTGGCAGTCTCATCTTTTCATTGAAATAGAAACAGGAACAAACAACCCCTTGCTATTGGTCTTCTTTTTCCTTAGTGTCACTGCATGATGGACTGAAGCTGATTAGTGGGGGAATGGTCGTGGTAGCATTTGCTGCAACCTACCATCCATTTATTGTTAATCAAACCCCAAATATTATACTAGAGTTTTTCAAATTTACTGGTCCAGTCCCCTATATTTATTTTATTTCCAATCTTGTCAAGTATCTCTCAACATCTTTCAGCTAAATGACTAGTTTTGTTCAAGTATTATCAGTAATATTGGAGCTACCGCTTATGCCCATCTCTAATTAACAGAATTTTTCCCATGAGTTATTAAACTCATGGTAATAGACTTGAATTTTGTAAGAATAAATTAAAAGTATTAATATAGAGATGGTAATTTTGTCTAGAATTATAACTTTGAATTCGCTAATAAAAGAATTTTGTAAAATTTACAATATTTATACTGTTTTACACAAAATGACCATACAATTAATACCCTTGGAAAATTGTATAATGGCCATTTTATTAATTCAATAATGGCTATTTAAACAGTCATAAGCTTAAAATCTAATTACTCCCTCCGGTCGCGTATAATTGTCGTTGCGCGACCGGGCACAGGGATTAAGAAACAACTGTGCTCTCCTGTGTTATGACCATGCTGCCCCTCATCGAACGCGCGTATTGTGCTACAGTGTTCTTCCATCCTCCAAATCTAGCTCGCGGCCATTTCTCAATTATCCTCCCAATTCCCTCCCAAATTTTCACCCAATTTCATTCCTAAACCCTAACCCCTCCTAAATTTGAATAATTTCGGTTCAAAAATTTCAATTTCCTCCTTAATTCGTTGCTATCAGTCCACGATGCGAACTGAATTCCTCTGCTTGGCTTCCCACCCATCCTTCTCCATTTCTACGGCGCACACATTTCTACTTCGATTTGCGAAGCGAAAAAAGTAATGGATGTCAACGGATTCGATCCTATCCATTTGTTCCACAACAACCCACCTGTGGCAGAGCAATTTCATGTAAATGATTGGGCTGTTGACCAGAACCCCCCAAATGGAGAGGATGCCGAAGTAGAAGAGGAAGAAGGATTGGGGCACGACGCGCTACATTTGAACGATATCAATGAAGCTTCTACTGGGCAACATGAGAACCCAACACTTGCCGATGGGCTTTCAAGTTAAGTGTATTTTGAACTTGTACTTATGACATGAAGTTGATAAATTTACACGGATTTTGCAATGATGTTGTGTTGTCATAATTGTAGGTGGTTCACTGAGAAGAAGAGAGCTCTGTAATGAGGAGAGATTCGCAGCCTATAGTTTGCTTCTTCAAAGGAGTGTGAATGGGAAGTTGGGCAAGAACACAACACAGGAAGTGGCTGCTATTTTTCAAACCAGTCTTCGTTCAATTCAGCGGCTGTGGAAAAGAGGAAGGGAGTCGGACCATAATGTTTCACGAAAAAGAGTCAAGAATTGTGGCAGAAGAAGGGTAGAATTAGACTTCAACAAAATTAGAGACATTCCTTTAAAGCATAGAACAACCCTCAAATCTCTTGCAACTACCTTGGGTGTTTCGAAGACTTATTTGATTTCGAAGTTGAAATCTGGAGAGTTGAGGCGCCACACCAACACCATAAAACCAACACTGACAGAGGCAAACCGAGTGGAAAGGATTCGTCACTGTCTTTCAATGGTTGATTCAAACTCCACTCCATCTGGAAATACTTTCTCTGATATGCAAAATGTCATCCACATTGATGAAAAGTGGTTTCAAACAACAAGGAAGGTGCAGACGTATTACCTCCTGGAAGATGAAGATGAACCTGTAAGAATCATTAAGAGTACAAATTTCATCCCTAAAATAATGTTCCTTGCAGCTGTTGCTAGGCCTAGGTTTGACTGTGATGGGAATTGTACTTTTGATGGTAAGATAGGAGTGTTTCCACTTGTGCATCAGGTTGCTGCTCTTAGGAACAACTCAAATAGGTTGGCTGGAACTTTAGAAGTTAAGGCAATTCAAAAAATAGATAGGACAGTTATTAGGGAATTCATGATTGAGCATATTTTACCAGCTATTAAGGATAAATGGCCGAGGGATAGCCTCATGGAACCAATTATCATCCAGCAAGATAATGCTAAAATACATATACATGAGGATGATATTCAATTCCTGGTTGCAGTAGAGAGTGTAGGCTTGAACATTACACTGTTGTGTCAACCACCAAATTCCCCTGATTTAAATGTACTAGATTTAGGTTTTTTTAGAGCTATTCAATCCTTGCAAGAGAAGAAATATGCAAATAACCTAAATCAATTAGTGGAAGCAGTGAGTAACTCTTTTTTGGACTTCTCTGTGGTGAAGGCAGACAGTATTTTCATCACTTTACAGTCATGCATGATTGAAATTATGAGAATTATGGGGTCCAATGCTTATAGAATTCCTCATATAAAGAAAGAACAGTTGGCTAGGCAAGGATTGCTTCCTCATAGCTTGTCATGTGATCCAATTCTGCTGCTGCTAATCTTCCTCCATTACCTTGTAAGTCTGTGTGGATGTGTCATTCTTAGTAAATGTAATGTTTAATGTATATTGACATTTCCTTCTTATTGTTATGCAGAAAATTAGGTGGAAGCTTGCTTTATTCGATGGATGGCAGTTTTTTTGGGTTTGTTATTGGACATATTTAGATACGTAGCTTGTTTCTGTAGGTGGTAACTCTAGTAATGTCACTTAGGAGTGAATATATTTTGGTAGGACTCATTGTAATTTTGCGAAACAAGCATCTGTTTGCAAGTGTTAGTAAATGTGAGAGATGTCACATTACTAACACTCATTAGGCAAGCAGATTATGCTCTGTCTTGGAAATACTAGTCACATATAACGGGTATTGCATTATGGTTACGAAATTCCCCTTCTAATTTATGCTGCTTTGATTGAGATTTTATGTAAGTGTGGATTGCATTAGGAGTATTGTCCTGTTTTAGTTACTTTATCCATGTTAGGGTTCTAGTTACGAGTAAATGCATTGGTAGTTTTGATTTGCATCCATGATCGCACTGGTATTTTTGCTTAATGCATTGCTTGCTAAAGAAAAGATAGGAGATGGATAGTGGTTGCAACTGTTGCGTGTTGTGCATTTATGTATATTGATAAACCAACGCAAAGCTTGGTTCATTTTCTGATAAATTTGAATTTGAATGCATTGGTGTGTACATAGGGGTTGCAACTGTTGTGTGCACTGGCTCATTAAACAGGTGTTGCATGTGTTGTTATTGCTCAATGTTTGACAGAGCATTATAGCGTTTGGGTGAAGCAATGTGCCTGTGGTGGATTGAAGTGTAGCTTTTTCAGTTTTACTTTACTTCTAACAGTTACTTTCAGAAGGTTGGGCTTTGGTTGACGCGGTGAGAAGATAGGTTTCCAACTGCAACAAGGCAACTTTTTGTTGAGTTCCCAAAACCTATCTACTTACCCATGCATTGTGCCGTTCCATCAATTGCTTTATTAAATGAATCTAACCCTTGGTTTACCCTTGCTACCCCTTGGTAACCCTAATGAAATCCTATATATACCACCCTCTGTTTATGCAAATACCACCAACCTTTCACTACCATAACTTCTCGCCGCTATCATCTCATATCTCTTGCTCTGTTTCTCTCTCTCTGCAGGTGTTGCACAATGGATCTCAATAGAAAGGCTGACCTCCAAGATCTTTCCCGCCTAGTCTCAACTCATTTGGAGACAGATATTGTCCAGATGGAGAATAGGGGTCTGCAGACCACAGCTGATGTCGAAGAGTTTGAAGAGGCACTGGAGGAATTGAAGGCAAGGCAGGATGCTATACTGGAAGATGAGGAGGAGGAGGGCCTGGCACTGACTATAATGGAGGCCTATGGCAGGGCAATCAACCATCTCTCTCTCGCAATTACTCATTTGAAGCATAAGAGAGATGGGTTGAATCTGGCCATTACATGTGCGAGAGATGCTTCGCAGGAAGTCAACAACTTTGGCAATGCCATTGCAGGCATCCCAACCATCCCTGATGCTGATGATTCTGACTAGTTAGGGTTTATGTAAAAAAAGAACTCCTTCCTCCATGATATCCACTCCTATTTCTCTATGTAATATGGAAGGGATAATAAATCAAATTAATGAAGTTTGTGTTTGTGTTGACTGTCTGTTGCCCTGTTCTTTTCCAATTTGCATAGACCAAACCCTAAGTAGATTCAGTGCCAAACATAAAACACGTTGAATTGCAATGCAAAGCCAAACTGAAAGTAAATTCAATTCCAACTTCAGTACAATCTTACTCAAAGGCAGTGCCAAGCATGAAACACATTCACTTGCAATGCAAAGGCAAACTGAAAGCAATTCAATTCCAGCATCAGTAAAGCAAGATGAAGACCAAGAACTTCTTCATCAAGTCAAGCAACAAACAGAGCAACAACAGACTACTTCTTCTTCAAATCAGCATTATTAAACAATTGGCAGGCAGATGGATTTAGATTAAAACCATCAGAGGAAATCAGTAGTGAGAACGGGGAGGCATAGCAACAGACCACATAGAAATCAGCATCATTAAAGCAAGATGAAGACCAAGAACTTCTTCACAATGGAGAAAGGAGAAGATGCACAATGTGCCAATACATCCAAATAGAGCCATCGAAATCCACTTATCCACCCATTGATGAATGCATGGCATGACAGATTAAGATAGAAGAACAGCACAATATAGATAGTAAGGAGCAAACACTCAAGATCCACAAGTTCTATTCCAAAAAAAAACACAGTATATACAACCGAAGTAGATATCCCTTTCCTGAATACCACACCCCAATATACAATGGAAAATTTGGGTGGTTGGAATTGACACAGATCCTATTTACAACCTTCCACTTGACAACCACATCACCTAATGTTCATCATCAACCTAAAAACACTACATCCCTGGCATCGTCAATAGAAAGAGGGAAGTAACAGACGCAACATTTCAATGAAGCAAGGTTCCCAGGTTGGATCATGCAAAGTAAACATACCAGCAATGAGGAGCTTGTTGAGGTCGAAATCCCTCCCCCCTTTATACTTGGCTGCAAACAGCCTCTCCTCAACTGATGGTTCGTTCAAGTCAAATTCATGAACAACCTTCTTCGGTGTTGTACGCTGCCTGGACTTCAAACCCCTGAAATCAACAATTGCTTCATCACGTGTCTCGTCGCCGGAGTCCTCCACAGTCTGATCAGCATCATCGGCGACCTCGGCACCATTTCCAATGGAATCTGGAACCACCGTGTTCATGGAATCTGGAACCACCGTGTTCATGAAATCATCAACTTGGGCTGTGGATTCTGGTTGAGAATCCTCCCAAGCGGCGATAGTTTCCAAGACCCGGTATGGAGCAGAAGTGAGGTTCCCTGATTTGAATCGAGGGGACGAAGAAATGGTGATTGAACTCTGATTGCGGATTGGATTGAAATCACAGTAATATATATGAGGTCGCAAATGATTGACGCCCCAAATTTCCATTTCCCACCCAAATTTTCACCCGATTCCCCCCTAAATTTCGAATGTAATTTGCTCAATTTGCACTGCAAACGCGTGAGAGAGAGACTTGAGAGAGCGAGGGGTAAATGGTCATGAACCATGGCAAAGATTTCTGGGAAAGCGAGAACGACAAGTATTGCCGACCGCGGTGAAGGAGGCAGAACGACAATTATACGCGACCGGAGGGAGTAATTATTTCGCCGGGCCCCTCAAAATATCAGATGGTTGCCTCCCCACCAAATGTGCTCAAATTAAACAAAAATGGAGCGTTGGGTGAACAATTTAAGCGAAGTTTTGGTGTGGTGTAAAAAAATAACTTAAGCATTATTGTGAATTGTCTTGCCAAACATCCTATGTGCTCGCTCAAGACATCGAGATGCTTGCTATCAGCCTCACTTCAATCACTTGAGTAGAACATTAAGGATGATGGACTTCAATCATCATAGAAAGTTATGCCGAAGGTAAATTTAAAGTCATCACCATGCTTTGATCCCTAAGAGATGCACAATGTCGTGCATGGAGACTTTGTTCATGATTTACATAACTTTTTAGTAGATTTTGCTTTTTCTAAAATTTAATTTAAGGATCAAAATAGTTTTTGTTAGAAGTTTCAAATTTGAAGATTCTACCGGAAACAGTTTTGACCATTAGATCAGCTGTGATAGAAATCAGAATTTATTTGGAAAGCAATCAATTGTCGTCTTTCACAATTGCTTCCATGATTGCTCATTCACATATGTGCAAAGATTATGTAATTGGGTAGCTTATAATAACGTGGTTAGGAAAGCCTTGTATGATGATTTTTTTGTAACTCTTATGTTTTCCTCGTGAACTGGCTTCAAACTTAGTCACGTGAACATAGTAGTTAGTTTTTGACAATACGAAAAGAACTTTACAAATTTGGTTGTATTTTCTGTTAGCTTTATATTTTACAAATTTGAAGCTTATAACTTATTGAAGAGAACATAAGTTCTACTCTTACGTTATTATCTTTTATTCACAATTTTTATTTGTCAGAGTTTTTTTTTTCATTAGTTAAAAACTAAAATCCAAAAGTTATTACTATTAGTTCGAAATCAGAACTTTATTCGAAAATTTATTAATTATCAGTTAATGATAAAATATCAGTCAAAGTTCAGATTCGAGTCTCATTCTCACCTCTCCAAACAAAACTTTAATCTTCTATTTATTTACTTTGTTAAATTGCTAATTTATCTCGGAATGCATTTAAAACTGGCTGGGGAACGGCAGCGAGCGGGCTTCCTGCTAGTTCGAATGGCGCCTAAACTTTTAAAAAACGACGCTGTTTGTTAGTTTCTTCTTCTCCAATTCGCTCGTTCTCTTTCTTGATATAAATTGTTTTTCATCAACCTCCATATTAAATGCCATGTGTGGCTGCCACCATTTACTGCTTAACCAGCCATCATTCATTAAATGAGTTTCTTGCTGATGCTGCTGCAAAGTACAGACGTGCAAGCCGCCTGCAGAAAGTAACAAAGGTCATGCCAAATTGCCAAGGAGGTTTGATTCAAAATTTCAAATTTGTTTTGCTAATTAAGGCCCCGTTTACCGCAGAGAATTTCCCAGGAAATTTTCCAGTTTTTTGAAAACTGGAGTTTATTTTCGAAAACGCGTTTACTTCGCGCTATTTTCGTTTCTGTTTTCGAAATGAAAATTTTCGGAATAAAAACCTATAGGTAAGTTTTGAAAACACTCAAAACTTGTTTTCAAAAACTCACCATTTTTCTACTTCATTTTAGAGAACTCGGTTCTCCATTGTTTCCAAACAGTACACTTTAATGAATTTTTCATAAACCCACTTTTGCCCTTTTCTTTTTCTTCTCACGCTGCCTTTCTTTTCTTCTCCTCTGCCTCTGCTAACCTTAGCGAGTAAATCATCACCGCGAGAACGACCATAGCAAAGGGCGTGTTTGCGTCGCCGGAGTTGATCGGGGCGGTGGCCGGCAATCGTTTCTCACTCCCCTTCATCGTTAGTCGAGTCGTTTCTCACTCCATCACCACCACTCTCCAGTCTGCTCCTCACCTCCAGTCGAGTCGTTTCTCACTCCCCTTCATCGTCACCACCAGTCGCCTCCTCACCGTCGCCTCCTCACAGTCGAGCAACTCTGTGACCTGTAAGTACCACTTCTCTATCCATGCTGAATTTACTGAAACGCATTGTTTTGACTGTTTTCCTTTGTTTATTGCTTTATTTCTCACTGACCCACTTCGCCTAATCATCATTATTATAGCTCATCATATGCCTTCTTCTTCGACGCAGCAGATACAAAGTGAGTTCTTCTCCTATCTTTTTGGGTTCATGTTTTTATTGGAATTTATTTACGAGTATTTTGGTATTATTGATCGGTTTGGTAATAATTTTTCTTTGTTTCTATTTATGGGTATTTTTCAAGTGTATCCAAAGGTGAAGATCAGATCAGATGGTCCAGATGATCGACGTACAGTACTGGAACATAACTGGAGTTCTGTGCTTTCGCTCAAAGATGTCCAGTCTCTATTCTTGCAGGATTCTTGCGTTTTTGGTATTTCCTGTTCTTCTTTAATTTAAATATTTTGCCATTCTTTTTCTTGTAGTTTTTTTGGTTTTTGGTCCAATTTTTTTGTTCAATCATTTTATTTAAACAGTAGTATTTGGTTTGTGCTTGAAACCTATCTCTGCTGCTAGTTTTGATCACCGAAGTGGCTGATGTCTTTTAATGGTAGTACCTGTTTTATTATGTTTTGCTAGAATTTCTTATTTTTGGTCTAGATGGAATTTAACACCATTATTTGCAACGTTGATCGATAGGAAGGTTTGTTGAAATTTGATACCTCTGATTCTCTGAAGGTTTTAGATGTTAAGTGTAGAATGAAAAAAATCGTGTCTGGAAAAAGTAGAAACTTTCAAGTGTGAGGCAAGCTCAATAACAAAAACCTTGGCTAGTACTCTTTGCTACGGTTGGGATTTTGAGCAAGCATGGAACTTTTGATGTCAATTATTGCTGCTTCATAAATGTTCAATACACTATATTGATTGTAGAAGTTGATCGTTGTACTCTAGAACTGTGAGAGAGTACTCACAGTCATTGATGGACATGCATGCTGAATTTAACTATAAAACGTGTCATTCTTTGGTTGATGAATACAATTTAGATGCTGTAATAAATGACATGAGTTACTCTTATGATTTTTGAATAGGTTATTTGAATACTGTCATATTATTTACTTCTCATTTGGCATTTTCATTTCCTTGGAGGAAGCAGCTCTTTGGCCAGCTATTTGTTCTTTTTCTGTGGTTAATATTTGTCTATTTTTATTGTTCAAATGACATCATTACTGTTCTAAGACGGTGGGAATGGTTGTTTTATTTTCCAGGTGTTGCTCGCCATTTGTTCCGTTTTGACGGATCCTAACCCGGATGATCCTTTGGTGCCGGAAATTGCTCACATGTACAAGACAGACAAAACCAAATATGAGACAACTGCTAGGAGCTGGACGCAGAAGCATGCGATGGGCTAGTTCGGATTCCTATGGGGGTATTTAGGAAGTGTTTGTTGCAATTGTGATTGTATAAATTTATGGTATGATATGTTTCCTTGTCTGCCATGGACAAATGAATTCAATGCCCTCCCTTAAAAAAACATCATGTTATATGCCTGTTCCTCTGAAAGTCAGGACTCTGAAGAAGAATCTGTAGTTGTTGTCTAATGTACCATTTGTTTCCTTATACTACGTTATAACCTTTTGAAGAATGGGGTCCAGTGCAATTGAAGTTTCTTTGTCGGGTTCTGATGATCCTTATTTCAATTTATTTATTTTAATTAATATTTCAATTTCTTCATTTTTATTCATTTCCCAATTTGGATTATGAGGTGATGACTCACATCCTAAGGATTATATTGGAAAAAAGATTTGATTAATCAGCGTATTTTGGACTGCATCTGTTTCATTTTCTTCCCAAGTAATTTATATGAAAATCAGTATCCCTATGCTTAAGGTTATGGTGAAAAAATCATTTGGTCGTGGGTACACTTATGATGAGATTTACGTTTGCTATTAATTAAGGTTATGCTGTGATTTACGTTTGCTATTAATTAAGGTTATGCTGTTAATTAAACGAGTCAAGTGGAGTACGTTTGCTATGTAATTTTTTCATCAATTACTATATTAGTAGATTGTTTTTATTTTCACGTAGGAATATGAATTACAATATTTAAATGCAATATTAGAAGATTGATGTTATATTTAATAAGTTTTTCCTTTTTAAAATGACTTAAATTTTCAAATGATATTTTTGGTTTTTCACAAAAAATGAAAACGCGCGAAGTAAACACGTTTTCCAGTTTTCAGATCAGGAAATTCTTACATTCAGTGCGAAGTAAACGCGTTCTCCAGTTTTTCTGATCAGGAAACAAGCGCTAAGTAAATGCGTTTTTCAGTTTTCAGAATGAAAACAAAATTCTCGAAATTCAGAAAAACAGCAAATTTTCAAATTGAAAATTCTCCCAGATAAACGGGCCCTAATTGTTGTATTTTGGAACAAGAAGTTATAGTTTAATTGGTTAATAAATATCGTTTTTATAATATAAGTGGTCAATTCAATCTATCGTGCTGTAATGAAAATTAATAATATATCTAAGTTAAATAAAACAAAAATTATTCGTTTTGAACAAGATAACATGTCCATCAAAATAAAAGCTCTCTCACTTCTCAAAGAACATTAATTATCTCCTCATCAACATCATCAGTATCTCATGGTTACTGCTCTGCTTGCCTATAAATTAACAAAAATAAACCCCCAAACAAAACCAGTTACTTCTGCAACTTATAGCCATTTCTGTTTTTTCTCTCTCTCTACTACTTTCTTTGCCGAAAGCCTGAAACAGTGTGCACATGACATCTGCAGTTCATGTGCCTAGATGGAGTCCAAGTCCTAGCCCATCAAAATCGGCAAAGGAAGAGCCTGCTACAGGATCAGGAGGGGTTGATTACTTAGGCTCTGATGAGGAAGATCATAAATCCTCCATCAATTTGGACAGAACAAGGTTCCCATTCAGCATTGCTGCTGCTGATCCACCAGTATCAGATCACAAAACCCAGTTCCTGATCAATAGCGGAGGTTCCATCACATCATCATCGAAAGTTGACACAAAAGATGGTGTTTTCTTGACATGGAAGGACTTGTGGGTTACTGTAGCTAATGGAGTCCCAATTTTGCAAGGGCTTACAGGGTATGCTGAGCCAGGGAAGGTGTTGGCCATCATGGGTCCATCTGGGTGTGGCAAGTCCACTCTCCTAGACGCACTGGCTGGTAAATCTCAATACTTGAAATCGACAAACCAACAATTTTAGCTCTGATGTTTGTCTTAGTCCTCTTTTCTTGTTGCTACGTTCAGCAAGTATATAACAAAACCATATTTAAGGTAATTCTGTTTGTAACTATATATGCAAACTGAGAAAGAGCAAACTGCAGGAAGATTGAGTTCGAATAAACAGCAAACCGGGGAAATCCTAATCAATGGCCGTGTGGAGAAACTTGCCTTTGGCACTTCGGTGAGTAAAAACAACTTGTAATTTTTGCGCAAAGAGTCGTGTATTTGACAATATTATATAATATGTTTTGATGTAGTGAATTTCCCATATCTACAGTTTATTAACAGATCAAACCTGTAGGATTGTGTTGGAGTTTTATTTCCAAAATGATTGTTAATGGAGAAGAATATATGAACTAATTACTCTCTTGGTTTCTCATGCTTTATGGTTCTAGGCCTACGTGACTCAAGATGATATTTTAATGACAACACTGACCGTAGAGGAAGCCATGTACTACTCAGCACAGCTACAACTTCCAGATTCCATGTCAAAATCTGAGAAGAAGGAAAGAGCAGAGGTAACAGTAAGGGAAATGGGGTTGCAGGCCTCCTTTAATACTAGAATTGGAGGCCTTAGTGGAGGCCAAAAGAGAAGAGTTAGCATTTGCATTGAAATCTTGACTCGCCCCAAGCTTCTCTTCCTCGACGAGCCCACGAGTGGATTAGATAGTGCTGCATCTTATCATGTCATGAGCAGGATCGTTAAGCTTGCTATCCAACATGGAATGACTATTGTTGCTTCCATTCATCAACCTAGCAGTGAAGTTTTTGAGCTTTTCCACAGTCTATGCCTCCTCTCTTGTGGTAAAACAGTCTATTCTGGTCCTGTTTTCATGGCAGAACAGGTACTAATTAAAAGTTTCTTTGTTTCATTTTCATTCGAATTCATTTTAATTGTTGTCTTGTCTTTTGGTAGAGGATATATAAAGGTTCATTTTTTTTTTTGTCACAAAGGAATTCTAATTAGAAATTATTGAATTATATATGTTACAACTTGTGGTGCAGTTTTTTTCTTCTAGTGGCTTTCCTTGTCCTAGCTTGAGAAACCCTTCTGATCACTACCTTAGAACCATAAACAAGGACTTTGATGAGGTAAATTATTAATTTTACTATTTCTTTCTGGTGACTGGTGATGATATATGTTAGAAATATCAAACAATCTCGCACACCCTTGATGGATTATTAATTCCTTGTTCTTTTTTCGGAAAGCTAATACATCGCACTTTCTATCAACATCAGGACATTGAACATGGGTTTGGAGGGCCTGCAAGAACAGAGGAAGCAATCGCTACTCTTGTCAAGTTATACAAGTCATCAGAGATTTTCTTGGAAGTTCAACAACGTGTAGCTAATATATCCCAAAAGGTACGTAAACATAAAGGTGCAGTTTTATTCGCAAAAAAGAACTCGGTGAAAGCAGTGTTTTAAAAACCGACCTGGAGTGATCCGGTTTGAACCGAGTTCAACTGAAGTTCGATCGGGTTCGATCGAATTGACCCATTGAATCGTTTCGAGTCGTTTATACATCGAACCGTTCAATTATATTATATAATTGAACCGGATTGAACCGGTTGGTTTTCTATTTAACGGATGTAATATTTTATAATACATCAAAATAAAATATCAAGTAGATCAAAAGTTAAATATCTATAATGGGCCGGCCCATCAAATTTTCAATACTGAAAAAATATATATATTAAGAAGAAGAAAAAAAGACGCCGTTTTGGTTTGATATCGACCCAGCCGGGTGGATCGGGTCACCCATTTTATAAAAACCGGCTGGGTCGATCGGTTTTATCCGATTCGATTACAGGTCCGATCAGATAGCTGAACCAAATTGGAAAAAAAATTCTATTTTTCCGGTCCGACCCGCTTTTAAAATACTGGATGAAAGTATAAAATAACTAGAAAAGAGGTTGTTAATTACTTTGTGGGATTTTTGGTTTTTTGAAGGAAAGTGGAGCTCTACAATTGAAGGGGGGGCAGGCAAGCTTCATTACCCAATGTCTTGTTCTTACCAGGAGATCTTTCATGAACATGTATCGCGATCTGGGTTATTACTGGCTCCGTCTTGCAATCTACATTGCGTTGTGCTTGTGTGTAGGAACTATCTATTATGACATTGGCTTCTCTTTCGGCTCAATTCAGGTAGCATTCGTTTCCTGATATACTTCCCTGCATTACTGAAGCTAACAATACATTTCGACGATAATCAACTGTAAAAAATGTGGATTCTCAGGCTAGAGGTTCAATGCTCATGTTTGTCGCGGCATTCTTGACTTTCATGGCAATTGGTGGATTCCCCTCTTTTGTAGAGGATATGAAGGTTGGTTTTGTTACTAAATATGTGTTACGTTCTAAAATATTACAGATTTCAATACGGTTATGTAATTGAATCCTATTCTGAAAACCAGATCTTTGGGCGAGAAAGATTGAACGGGCACTATGGAGTTGGTGCCTTTGTGGTTGGAAACACATTTTCTTCCATACCTTACTTGCTAATGATCTCTTTAGTCCCCGGAGCAATTGCTTACTACCTCGTCGGTCTTCAAAAAAGTTTCGATCACTTCACCTATTTCGTGCTGCTGCTCTTCGTGACCATGATGCTTGTTGAAAGCCTAATGATGATTGTTGCAAGCATCGTGCCAGATTTCTTGATGGGAATAATAACCGGTGCTGGGATTCAAGGAGTAATGATGCTGAATGGAGGGTTTTTCCGTCTACCGGATGATCTTCCTAACCCGTTTTGGAGGTATCCAATGTACTACATTGCATTCCACAAGTATGCAAACCAAGGGTTCTACAAGAATGAGTTTGAAGGATTGACATTCCGCAACAATCTAGCAGGAGGACCACCGGTGATTACCGGACACGAAATATTGAGAAATACTTGGCAAGTAGAGATGGGATACTCCAAGTGGATTGACATTGCTATCTTGCTAGGAATGGTGGTGCTCTATCGTCTCATGTTCTTGGGAATTATCAAGCTTGTTGAAAAAGTTAAGCCTGTGATCAAAGCTTTCATGGCTGTCCCTCCTAGCCAGTCCGCGCAAATGGCGCAGAATCCCTCCTCCAAAACGGGACAAAGTATAGAATAAGGACACTAAAAAAATTGTGATCTTTTCATAAAGCTTTTGTGTGTCAGTGTGTGTCAGTGTGACACATTAAAATCAATATAATAATGAAACAATATAATATATTTATTATTACCTTATATATATATATATATATATATATATATATATATATATATATTTTGGGTTTAATGTTTTTTTTGGTATTTTTTCCTCTATGTAATATTTATATTTAAATTTGTTGAAAATGAAAAATTGAACAGTTGGACGCGGTTGGCATCGAGTAATAAAATAACAATAAAAAGAAAAAAACAGCCGTGTCGGTTACTCGTGCCTAATGTTTTAGCAGCCGCATGAGAATACTTTTTTGGACCAACTGACCAACCCACCAAAGTTGGCAAAATCAGATAACAAGTAGCCATCTTGCTTGTCAACTAATTTTAGCTTTGATGCTTAATTAGTTAATTAGTCCCTACATTTGTATAAAAAAATTCATTTTAATCCTAATTAATTAATAAAATATTACGCTACCTGAAAATAAAATAATGCTACATCATTGATCACATTTGATATGACCATCAAAGTTTCCCCTAATGAACACACAATTATTGTAGATGAATGAATGATATGTACAACCGCTTGTTATGAGTTGCTCCATCGTTGTCTTTTTTGACCCACCTACTCATTTCATTTGGTTATCATCCTTGTGAAAACCCCAATTTGAATAAATCGAACAAAATAACACAGACTATAAAAAAGAAAACAAAGCAAAAATGGTGCTCATTAAATAAAAACCGGAAGGAAGACTCACAAGTCTTTGTAACGTGATAGTTGGATAACCTAGAGATTTTTAAAACAAGATGTCTACGTATCAAAAAAATATAATGAGAGACTTTCACGAGTCTTTTTAATAGATCAAGTTGGCTAATCATGGAATAAAAAGACAAATCATGATAAAAAAATGGTATTAGGAAAAAAAAAACTTTTTTAAAATCAATAGAAATAGTTTAATTAGACTATTTTTTTATAAAAAAAAAAGGAAATTCAAAATTTCATAAACATGGGGATTTAATTGAAAAATTAGTATAAATGCAAGGACTAATTAATCATCACAACAAAATTAGTATAATTTTGGCTATTTGGTCCCAAAAAAAAATAGTTGGTGGCCGGGAATTTTATGATTGTAGTAGCTAATATATCTTGGTCAAAAAAGGTCAGGGATATTTATTTCTTTTTTTCCCCCATCAAACAGAAAGTTCAAGGAATCAAAGTACACGTAAAAAAAATAGGGACCCTGCATACATATATATAGTTGTCTTGACTATATGTATAAATCAAGCATGCAAAATTAGCAGCACCTATGGCTTCCCCAGTTCATGTGCATAGATGGACTCCACGTCCTAGCCCACCAAGATCAGTAGGAGGGGTTGATGAATCAGTTTCTGATCAGGATAACCAATCCTCCCCCGATATAGACAGAACAAGGTTCCCATTCAGCATTAATGTTGTTGTTGCTGATGCATTTCTCCCCGTATCAGATCAGAAAACTTCCAATTTCACCACACCATCAGTGAAAAATGACACAAGAAATAAAGATGGTGTTTTCTTGACATGGAACGACTTGTCCGTTACTGTGGCGCCTAATGGCAGGGTCCCTATTTTGCAAGGGCTTACAGGGTATGCAGAGCCAGGAAAGGTATTGGCCATCATGGGTCCTTCTGGATGTGGCAAGTCCACTCTTCTAGACACATTGGCAGGTAAAAATCTTCAATCTCTCAAGCTATTGATTTGTTGTCCATTATTTAGAAATTCTGCTTGTAACCGTAATTGCAGGAAGATTGAGCTCAAATAAGCAACAAACTGGGGAGATTCTAATCAATGGCCATGTAGAGACACTTGCCTTTGGCACTTCCGTGAGTAAAACCAACTTACAACTTTGATGTCTCATTGTCTATATTCATGTGTGGCAAAAAAGATAAATAATAAATCTTGGGTCTAGTTCAGAAGTCATGACTTTTGAGTGCATTGGTTCCTTGACATGGTAATGGAACATCTATGACCAGCCGAGAGTTCGAATCCTGTCAGAAAAGATTCTACTTTAATGTTCTCGAAAAAGAACCCATATCTACAGTTTTAACAGATCAAACCTGTAGGTTTTATAATTGATGTTTCATTTCCAACATGATTGTTGATTTCATATTCTTGGTTCTGTAAGGCCTACGTGACTCAAGATGATACTTTAATGACAACACTAACTGTAAAGGAAGCCATATACTATTCGGCACAGCTGCAACTTCCGGATTCAATGTCGACATCTCAGAAGAAGGAAAGAGCAGAGACAACAATAAGAGAAATGGGTTTGCAGGACAGCCTTAACACTAGAATTGGAGGCCTTAGTGGAGGACAAAAGAGACGAGTTAGCATTTGCATCGAAATCTTGACTCGTCCCAAGCTCCTGTTCCTCGACGAGCCCACGAGTGGATTAGACAGTGCTGCATCTTATCATGTCATGAGCAGGATAGTTAAGCTTGCTAGCCAACATGGAATGACTATTGTCACTTCCATCCATCAACCTAGCAGTGAAGTTTTCGAGCTTTTCCACAATTTGTGCCTCCTCTCTAGTGGTAAAACAGTCTACTTTGGTCATGTTTCCATGGCAGAACAGGTACTAATTAAATATAACTTGGTTACATTTTCTCTCAAGAATTGTTTTGTCTTGTCTTATAGTAGAGGATATGTTACATGTCACTTATATTACAATTATTGGTGCAGTTCTTCGCTTCCAATGGTTTCCCTTGTCCTACCTTGAGAAACCCTTCTGATCACTACCTTAGAACCATAAACAAGGACTTTGATGCGGTAAATTCTCAATTTTACTTCTTCGTTTGGGTGAATGGTGATGAATTGTGTAAGAAAACAATTCTTAATCACAACTCACACCCTTGATATTTATTTTTTTGTCTTCTCGAGTGTATTCTTTGTCCCTTAATAGATACTATTGCGCTTTGTTATTGAAAGCTGATAAATTGCACTTCCTGTCAACATCAGGACATTGAACATGGGTTTGGAGGACCTGCAAGAACAGAGGAAGTGATTGATATTCTTGTCAACTCATACAAATCATCAGAGATTTACTTGGAAGTTCAACAACGTGTAGCTAACATATCCCAAAAGGTAAATAAACCATAAAGGTGTAGTCTTTATTGGCAAAAATGAGATTCGGGGAAGTTTTATATAGAAAAAGAAAAAAGAAAAAGGTTTTTACTTTCTTGGCCATTTTATTTTTTGAAGAAAGGAGAAGCTATAGAGAGGAAGGGAAGCCAGGCAAGCTTCACCACCCAGTGTCTTGTTCTTACCAGGAGATCTTTCGTGAACATGTATCGCGACCTGGGTTATTACTGGCTGCGTCTTGCAATCTACATTGCATTGTGCCTGTGTGCAGGAACTATCTTTTACGACATTGGCTTCACTTTCGGCTCAATTCAGGTAGCATTCGATTCCTATTATACTTCCTTGCAGCAAGAAGCTTAACAATACATTTCGATAATAATCAAGTGTAAGAACCTGTGATTCTCAGGCTAGAGGCTCAATGCTCATGTTTGTCGCGGCCTTCTTGACTTTCATGGCAATTGGTGGATTCCCCTCTTTTGTAGAGGATATGAAGGTTGGTTTTGTTACAAAATTTGTCTTGCATTCTAAAAGTTACAGATTTGAATATGGTTATGTGATTGAATTCTACTCTGAAAAAAAAACAGATCTTTGGCCGAGAAAGATTGAATGGGCACTATGGTGTTGGTGCATTTGTGGTTGGAAACACATTGTCTTCAATACCTTACTTGCTAATAAACTCTCTAGTCCCCGGCGCAATTGCTTACTACCTCGTCGGTCTTCAAAAAAGTTTCGATCACTTCGCCTATTTCGTGCTGCTGCTCTTCGCGACCATTATGCTTGTGGAGAGCCTAATGATGATTGTAGCTAGCATCGTGCCAGATTTCTTGATGGGAATCATAACCGGAGCTGGGATTCAAGGCGTAATGATGTTGAACGGAGGATTTTTCCGATTACCGAATGATCTTCCTAACCCATTTTGGAGGTATCCAATGTACTACATTGCATTCCACAAGTATGCATTCCAAGGGTTCTACAAGAATGAGTTTGAAGGATTGACATTCCCCAACAATCTAGCCGGAGGGGCAGCGATGATTACCGGACACGAAATCTTGAGAAATACTTGGCAAGTTGAGCTGGGATACTCTAAATGGATTGATCTTGCTATCTTGTTAGGGATGGTGGTGCTTTATCGTCTCATGTTTTTAGGAATTATTAAACTTGTGGAAAAAGTTAAGCCTATCATCAAAGCTATTATGGTTGTTCATCCAAGTCACTCCACATCATAACAAGAAGTCTTACGAACGTTTTATTCTCGTATATAAAGTAATTATTTATTAAGTTAGAAACAATTTGTCTTTATTTTATTAATGGTTATGGTTAAGTATGGAGTACTCTTTCCATTAACATCAACCATCTTTATTATCTATTAACTCTCACATTTTGAATAATCTTCTATATTTATAAAATGTTTATGCCATAATTTAAATCTACTCGCATAAATAAAAACGTTATATACGACATAGCCACTTATATGACCAAGCCGAACTCTCCCATTCTCTAATTCTCTCAATAGCAAGAACCAATCGAAAAAATCGAACTGCGGCTTCTTTAAAAGTTTAAACCCAAATCAACCTGGATAAATCAAGGCTTACGAGGAAGCGTCTGGTCAGAAGGTCAACCTGGATAAATCGGCGGTCTTTTTCAGTAAGAATGTCAGTCTTGGTGACAAGTCGCGTGTGGCAGCCAAACTTGGTATGGTGGTTACAGATTCTTTTGGCTCCTATCTGGGTCTTCCTGTCTCCTTTGGTAGGGACAAGAATAGGATGTTTGCTTCGATTCGGGATAGAGTCTGTAAGAGGTTGGGGGGTTGGAAAGAGAAAAGGTTGTCCCAGGCAGGTAGGGAAGTCTTGATTAAATCGGTCATCCAGTCTATCCCTACGTATCTGATGAGCTGTTTCGAGATTCCTATCTCCATCTGCGATGATTTGGAAAAAGCTACTAGAGAAGGTTTTGGTGGGGCGGTTGCGCGAATGAGCGCAAGTTGCACTGGGTTTCCTGGGATAAGCTTTGTCGGTCTAAGGAGGTGGGTGGTTTGGGTTTTAGGAAGGTGAGAGAGTTTAACCTAGCTCTTCTTGCCAAGCAAGGTTGGCGGATCCATAAGCACCCTAACTCTCTGCTCGCCAAAATCTTGAAAGCTAGATACTTTCCGCACGCTGACTTTCTGGAAGCCGGTGTGGGTTCTCATCCTAGCTATGTCTGGCGGAGCATTCTGGCTGGCCGTGAGGTTCTCCAGAAAGGTTGTTTTTTGCGGGTGGGGAATGGGAGGAATATCAGGATTTGGAAGGTTCCGTGGCTCCCCTCGGTATCTGATGGGATGGTCTCTTCCCCTGTCTCGATGCTGGGGGAGGAGGCGACTGTGGCCGAGCTTATCGATATGGATCGGCGGTGTTGGAAATCCGATCTTGTGGAACAACTCTTTCTTCCGCGGGAGATATCAGAAATTCTAAGCCTGCCGCTCACGCGGAATAAGGCGAATGATACTCTTGTGTGGAGGGGAACTACGAATGGGAAGTATTCTGTTCGCAGTGGGTACCACAACCTTTTAACTACTAGTTCACATGCGGATACTGCTCGGACTGGAGGGTGGTGGAAATTTTTATGGGGTCTTTCCATTCCGCCAAAGATTAAGAACTTTACTTGGAGATTGGGGAATGATTCTCTCCCGACCAGGGTTAATCTGGGTAGAAGGGGTATTGCTTTAGATCCGGTTTGCCCTTGTTGCAATGGGGAGATGGAGTCGGCACCGCACTTGCTGTTGTCTTGCCCTTTCGCTACCGAGGTGTGGGCTAGGTTTGATCTTTGGAGCAGAATCCCTCCGGCTCATAGAGATAATTGGGTTGATTGGCTTTTAGTAGCCCGGGGGGCTCTTGACCGGTCAGATCTCGAAAAGCTTCTGGCCATTCTCTGGTCTCTGTGGACTTCGCGGAATCGTCGGATTTTTTGCCAGCGTGCAGAATCTACCGGTGAGGTCTTTTTTAGGGCCGGAAAGCTTTTATCTGATTTTCGTGAGGCGCGGGTTTCGCAGCAGGGATCCCCTCCCCCCTCTCCCCAGCTTATCCAGCCCATGGTGCAGAAGTGGAAGCCTCCTCCGACGGATGTGATTAAAGTCAACACTGACGCTGCTGTTGGAGTCGCGGGCTTAGGTCTCGGCTTTATAGCTCGTAATGACTGGGGTGGAACGATTTTCTCTGGGGCAATCTTCCTCCCTCACAGGTCTGATCCGCAAACGGCCGAGGCCTTAGCTATGCGAGATGCTATGTTTCAAGCCAGGCAGTGGGGGTGCGAGAGGATTATCATTGAATCGGACTGCCTTCTGAACATCTTAGCTCTGTCCAGTGGTGATTTTTCTTTAAATTACTCTGGTTTGGTGCTGGAAGAAGTTCACCGCCTTGCTTCTTCGTTCCGCTGTTGCTCCTTTTTGCATACTAGTAGATCCTCCAACGTCCCTGCCCATGAGTTAGGACAGTTGGCTCTGATTTCCAGATTAGGAAATGTTTGGTTAGGAGAATGCCCCGAGGCGATCGCGCCTTTTGTTTCTGCTGATGGTATTTAATTTATGGTTGCCTTTTAAAAAAAAAAAAAAAGTTTAAACCCAAAAGAGTACTGCTAACAAAGACGACAACGTTCGACCTCCAAACGACAAAGTACACGATATACTAAAGCGAATATTCAGCATAGAGAAAGATCTTCCAACTTCTGAGCAAAGAGTGGGGGAGAGAGAGAGAGGGTGGGGTTGAGATATGGAGGAAGAAGAACACGAGGTATACGGCGGAGAGATTCCTGACGTGGAAGGCGACATCGATCCTCACAACGCTTATGCCGACCTGCCCGCCGCCGACGACGACGCTGTCAAGGTACCCGCTCATCCTCCACCCTTCCAATTCCATTTTCTTTTCATATTTATGTCACTGCAAGATCAAACCATACATTTAATTGGGTGTGTGAATTCCAAGTTTTGAATATGTCTGTGGATACCCTTTTAGGAGCTAGATGAAATGAAGAATAGATTGAAGGAGATGGAGGAGGAAGCTGCAGCTCTTCGCGAGATGCAAGCTAAAGTCGAGACAGAAATGGGCGCTTCTCAAGGTTTCTCATATTTTTCATCTTATACTTAACCTTGTAATATTCAGAGCTTCATTTGTCTGATAAAATTTTAATTTTTCTTGAAATCTTCTTTTTCATAGATCCTGCTAATGCAGCTGCTAGTCAAGCCAATCGAGAGGAAACAGATAACCGTTCAGTGTTTGTTGGCAATGTAAGGAATTGATTATTACTTATATTAGCTAGAACTTACTTATCGGCAGTGTTAGTGACTAGATGAGATTCAATGAGTCTCAACATTTTGTGTTTTCCATCTATACTTGCATATAGAAATAATATATATTAGCTGTAATTCTGTTTGGAGTTTCTAGACATTTTTGAGTTGTAGGGCCTTATGGTTGTAGTGTAGGTGATTGTGACCTTCCTGTGTCAAAATGGGACTAAATTTCTGTTGTTCTATAATACTTCATTTCTATAAACCCTAATTATTTCCATCAGTAAAATTAATTGATAGATGAATTCCTTTTCAGTGTATAGTCCCACCATCATGAGTGTGTAGGCTGTTCACTCTTTTAACAATGGACATCTTCGTGTGCGTTTTAGGTAAACAGCCTAGGGTTTGTTTTTATGTTTCAGGCATTTGTAAAATAGATTTAGTTACTCCGTGAATATTGTTTCTACTAATCTTGTTGTTTTAGTGTGGATATAGATACTTATCATTTCCAATCATGGTTTGACCTTGTGTCTCACTATGATCGCAGGATTCTTCTTGTTCTTCAAGTTCTGTGTCTTACGCTGGAATTTTACACTGTATTTGATGGCTGGGCAGGCCACTATTTGTTTTATGATAAATAGAATAAAAATTTGATCTTTGAAAAGAAAAGAAAAACAAAATCCCTAAAAAAATGAGAGGGAAATGTATGCAAATTTTACTTTAAAAGAAAAAGAAAAAGAAAAAAAGTGAAGAGTGAAAGAGCATTTGATGGGGGAAAATGCAAAAAAAAAATTAAAATTAAAAAAGTAGAGGGAAAAAAAAGAAAAAGAGGAGATAACGAAAGAATGGAGAGCAAAAGTGATATTCAGTGTGGAAGAAGGTTGGATAAGAAACAAGTGGTAGGTTGAGCATTTTTGGAAGAACAAACTGGAGTGGAAGTTGGGAAAAGGTTATGTTTGTCGCTGAATGATGGAAGTAGGGTTAAAAAGGGATGCTTCAACCATGTATTGAGAGTCAGAGCAGAGGAAAGTGAGGATGTGCAATATTACTTTACAGAGCGTCATCACTGCTACTGGTGGTCATTGGTGCTTCAAATATGTATTTGTCATTTGGCGTCTGTGGTGAATGGTGTAAGATTGCTACTTCTCTTGTGGTCGTCGTCCTTGTTTGTTTTTTGTTCAAAGTTTTTGTTTGAAATGTTTGACAATATGGAGTTTTTGATTGCATGTGAACTCGTCGTTAGTTCTTTAAACACTAATTACCCATTTTGACTCATTAGCTTTATCAATCAAATGAATGTTTTTTATTAAAAGAAATAAATGTATTTCTTAGGCCAGTCATTTTGCTAAAGATTTCTGAGTTCCTTGAGTTATGACAAAATTAGGGATACAATGATCCAATACCTTGTTGGTGAATCCCTTGTGTCAAAAGCTATCTTTGTGCATTGAGTATTTTCAAAATTTGATGCTTCTAAGTTATATAAATATGTAACTACTTTTTGACGCAGTATCCTGCGTATTATTGCTAAATACATTGGTGTTATTGACCCCTGGGGTTGAGACTGGACCATAACTCACCACCTTACTGTTTATCGAGGAAATTACAATTTCCACTTTTTTTTTATTTAGCTTCCCAAGCTTAACTTTGTTACCAATTGTATTGCCAACATCTGCTACTATCTTGGAGTTAACGTGTGGTTTAGCAGAGCTTGGTTTGTAGAGTTGTCCTCCTGGGAAGGACTGAATGATTGGTTTTTATTTTTTTCCCAGTAAAACAGTGGGAGGAGCCTGTTTAAGAACTGTTAAAAACCTCGTCTCAAGGTTTATACGCGAGAAGAGGAACTGGTTTATGAGTGATTTTGGGGTGTCATTATATGATTGTTGTTGTGTTGGGGAGAATATGAGCTGTCATGTGGTGATGATCAGGAGGGAAGATATCTACTACAAAAGTCACATTTTGGCCAATAAGGCTCGTACTGATTTGACAAAGCCAACTATGTGAAACCAAATGTTTTAAGACGCGAGAATCCAAGCATTAACTGAAAAAATCCCGGTGAGAGGACAAAGTGTTAACATGTCAGATAAGGAATTTGATGTCTGACACTCTTGATGAGCATGATTTGAATTTTGTATTTTAGAATGTGTTTCATTATTAACAAAAGAAAACATTCTTTGTAATGAAACGCAGTTTGGTTATGACCGTAAGTCATTGTGTGATTGTTGGCATTGAATTTGGTCCATCTCTTGCAGCTTGCTGTATTATGCTCATGGCGCTAGGAATTTTGTAGAATAGATGTGTCTACTGATCGTCCCTTGACTTTTCTTTCAGCAGTGAAGTAGTTGTTTATGGAGTCTTGTCACAGCTTCCATCTCATTGAACTTTGTACTGCAGGTTGACTATGCATGCACACCTGAAGAAGTGCAACAGCACTTCCAGTCCTGTGGTATGGTGAACAGGGTTACTATTCTGACAGACAAATTCGGCCAGCCTAAGGGTTTTGCTTATGTGGAATTCGTCGAGGTAGATGCAGTTCAGGAGGCTCTAGCTCTGAATGAATCTGAGCTGCACGGGCGTCAATTGAAGGTAGGCTAACAGTTTTTCCCTTGATGCTGGAGGACGAGACTGACCAGTATACTGGAATTCTCATAATAGCATGTGCCTTTATGAGATACTTTGGCTTCTTGATCTCTGATTGGATGTTATTGAAATGCATATCAGGTTTTGCCCAAAAGGACTAACGTTCCTGGAATGAAGCAGTATCGTCCCAGACGCTTCAATCCTTACATGGGTGGTCGGTTCAGGAGGCCTTATGTGCCCCCTTATTTCTATTCTCCGTATGGATACGGGTATGTTCCTTAAAACTGCACCTCTTTTCGGTATGATGTTTGGTTAGGCGTAACTCTAGTTCACTTTGCCTCCCAAATGACTGCAGGAAGGTTCCTAGATTCAGAAGAGCAATGCGATACATTCCCTATTAGTAGAAGATAGTTTCTGTCAAGATGTTGAAGACGAGCGCCTCTAGTTAATAATTGTGATATTAAGCATTATGATCAATTGAGAGGATGAACTCTATGTTTTGCTGTGATCATTGTAAAAAAAACAAAAAGTTATAATCCTTTGGATTCAGTATTTAAGGAACTACAATTTGTGATGAGTTTGCCATTACAATTCTAGCATTGTTCAGCACATGATTTATACTCAAGTTTTGTTCCATCCTTCAGAAAAAAAGAATTCCTCATCTATTGTAGATTTTTGGCTGTCACCTTTTGTATCTATATTTTTTTCCCTTGAAAAAAAGAAGATTTTGTGGAAAAAACGAAAACCTCGTGTACCAAAAGTTTTCGGAAGGTTCAAGGATTAGAAATTTCATCTGGTTTTAACGGTAGTTGAATCGGGGTTCAATCCACCTAAAATATTAAATACTTTTGTAAATGATTAAATTATTTTCTTTAAAAACAAATGCATATTTTTATTCAATTCAGTAAAATTTCTTCAAAATGTAAAACAAAAGAACCAACTTGACATCTCTTAAATTTAAGTGTTAATCAGGAGAGAAAACTAGGAAAAATTAACATTTTAGTTCGAAATAAGCAGAAAACTAAAGAAGAAAAACAGCGTAAAACTCCTGCCTCAATTTTTAAGCGGTCGATCTAGATGAATTATTAGGTAGTCACTGGATCACATCGATCTGAGCTAACTATCGAAACAACAACCTGACTTGTCGTTTGAAGTGTGGGGGCTTGTATTATAATTTTTCTTCTTGTAGGGATTTAATTGAAAGAATTGGAATGAAATCAGAATATAAGGAAGAAAAAAAAGGAAAAAGGAAAAGACTTTTAGACTAAAATCGGCTGAATTCATCGGTTCGATCCGATTTAAAAACATTATTCTCAAGAATCTCAACTGATATCATCGAGCAGAACCGAAGCTGCAGCGAAACAAAATCATACTAATATTTTTCTCAATCTGCCTGGGTCGTTAGAACAAGGTCAAAGTTTTAAATGGGATGAATATCTATATTCCCCATATTGGAAACTAGGGCTTAGGTAAATACTACTAGACTAATCTTTTACCATTTGACCGCAATAAATATCGGTAGAAATTGAACCACTAAACTGAGACATTTCTTCAAGAAAAATGGATAATTGAACTTGGAATTTCTTCAGGCTTGAGCCACTCTGAAATCCTCATACATTCCTGGTTTTTATTAGCTTCCTTTGAAAAATCACAAACAATGACTTCAGAAAACATTCAGACACAAGTACATTGGTTGGGAAAGCTAAGGAGTTGGGTTACTGTATTACTTAGTCTTTTACGAAATACATTGAAAACAATGTGGCATTATAAACCAGTGCAAGAATTTGGAAATGCCAACCAGCTCTAAGAAAGTTGATTTTGAGACCCTATCCTTGTCCGTCTAAGTCTCTCTGAAACGATAAATGCTAGCTCGAGAGACTGAGAAGCATTGAGCCTTGGGTCGCAATGTGTATGATAGCGTGAGCTCAAGTCATCAAAAGTAACTGTTCGAGACCCTCCAATGCACTCGGTCACGTTCTGCCCGGTCATCTCTAAGTGAATTCCTCCAGGATGACTGCCTTCTTGCTGATGGACATCAAAGAATGCCCGCACCTCCGCCTACAAACAAAGACAAACGTGTTTGTACATGAATCAATAACCAAGAACATGATTTTCCCACCTAATTCCTTCTTAGGGAAAAGGTTTCCTAGGCAACAAAATGAGAGCCCACGTAATTCTGGAAAATAGATATAAGGTCACCTCGACTATGATTGCTCACTTGCTAGCAATCATAATCACACAATGTATTTGGCACTGAGGGACAATAAAGATTGTCCACCAAACTGGAAACTTATCCTACATTTTAGTCCATTCAACTTCACACTGTCAAGATCTTTTATTTTAGCCTAGCACAATGGTAATCTATGATTTAATTTATTTTTATGACTTGACTGTATGACAGATTAATAGAGTGAAAGGGGAGAAGTAATACCAGAATTGCATCGAAGGGGCGTGTTTTGAGTCCACATGGTGCCTTGATGGTATTTCCATGCATTGGATCACAAACCCACGTCACAATTTGTCCTGCCCTGCGGACTGCTCTGATCAGGTGGGGAAGCTTGACTCTCATGTTTTCAGCACCCATTCTACATATGATTGTTATCCTCCCAGGTTTGTTGGTTGGATTCAAGATTTCGATGAGCTTGACTAGCTCGTTCGGGTCCATTTTGTTGCTCACCTGCATCACAGTGTGCATTTAGTCTCCAACTTCAGGGTTTGGAAGAAAAGATACTATGTTTCCTATAAGTACATAATTTGGAAAGCCTACAGAATTTGCATTAGGGTACCTTGATCCCAAGAGGGTTGGAAATTCCCCTTAGGAATTCCACATGTGCACCATCCAGCTGGCGAGTACGCTCCCCACACCAAAGCATGTGAGCAGAACAGTCATAGTACTGGCCGGAGGTGGAATCCAGCCTTGTAAGAGCTTGCTCATAGGGCAAAAGTAAGCATTCATGTGATGTCCAGAACTCAGTTGTTGTCATGACAGGGTGGTCCACTGTAAGTCCTGCTGCAGCCATGAATCCTAAGGCCTCATCGACCCGGTTAGCCAGTTCATGGTACCTAAAACAACCCAACAAAAAAGAAAGATGAGAATTGACTGAACAACATATATCTAACTCAAGCAAACAAACAAACTAAGTCCATAAAGTTGTATAATGTACTTTGATTAACACTATGTGTGCCAATTTTTAGAATGCACCCAAAGACACATCCAAAAAGCTCATGGATACAATCAAATAGAAGTGATTCAAACTGCATCTATAACTCCGAGGAAAGTTTGACTGTTCATACCTATCTCCCTGCTCACTTTGCTCTGCAAAATCAAGGTTCCACTGGGTAACTCTCTGCATTGCAGCGTAACCTCCAGTGGCGAATGCTCTAAGGAGGTTGAGAGTTGCAGCAGATTGGCAATAAGCTCTAATCATCCTTTCTGGGTCTGGAATTCTGGACTTCTCGTCAAAGACATCACCATTAATGTTATCTCCCTTGTAACTTGGCAGCTTCACTCCATCCCTCTCCTCAAATGCGTCTGATCTGGGCTTTGCAAATTGACCAGCCATTCTCCCAACCTAAGATAATCAGAGCCACACACAAACGGTCATAGTTTAAAGTCAGTCTTAGCTGTTATGACTAATCTCTACATAAGAAATCTAAGCCCCCCTTCAAATATCAATACCCTCCATTCAAAGATCACATACATTTACAAACAGATTAGATAAATCAGGAATCTTCAATTTTATTAATTTTAAAATATGAAAGCCATGCCCTCACCTAAAAACCAAACCCCAAAATCAATACATATTTCCAGAAAAGACATAGAACCACAGCCAAAAGTAGTTAAATTTCTGCAACATTGTTATCTAAATTAAACACCAACATCAAACCTATTACCACATGAAACAAAAAATAACAGCAATAGCATTTGTACATGAGAAAAATAAGATAAACCAATGTCTTACTACATAAAAAGAAGAGTAGAGAAATTTGAAAATGGGATCTAACCTTAATGATAGGTATTTGGCTACCAAACATGAGAACAACACTCATCTGAAGAAGGATTCTAAAAGTATCTCTGATGTTATTTGCACTAAACTCCTTGAAACTCTCAGCACAATCTCCACCTTGTAATAAAAACGCATTCCCTACTGCAGCCTCAGCCAACCTCTCTTCCAAACTCCTCGCCTCTCCGGCAAAAACAATCGGCGGAAACGCCTCTATTGTGTTCAAAACAGACTCAAGATTCTTGGCATCTGGATACTCAGGAAGCTGCAACGCTTTCTTCGTCTTCCAGCTCTCCAGACTCCATTTCCCACCATCTGGGGCGGCAACAGATGGGCGCACGGTTTCTTTGACCGCTACGGCATCATTGGTGGACTCAGCAGCATGGACGGCTGTGATTGAAAGGCGGGATCTTGGCTGGTGGGGTTTGATCCTTGGAATGAGAGAACAAATGGGTTGCTGCTGTTGTTTTGGTTGGTGGGATTGAGAAACCAAAAAGGCAGACTTGGAAGAAAGAGTTGAAAGAGCCATTGTAGTTGTTTTTTTCAGAGGAAAACTTCAGGTTTTGGTTTTGAGATGGAGGAAAAGAAAGGGTTTTTATAAGGGGTTTAGGGGTTTGGTGGGCTTAATCCTTTTTTATAGGAACAAAACAACAAAAAAGGGTTCTTGGTTGGTGGTGGACTCCAATTTTTCAAGTTGCAATAGTCAAGAATAGCAAGGAATAGGAGCAGGACGGTTGTTAGGAAAAAAGGAGGGAAGGGAAAGGGGTACTTTTATGAATTAAGAGGAAAGAGAGAGGACTTTTCGATAAAAAAAAATGTTGGTAGAGGGGTCTTTAGGTAATTGGGATCATAATTTAGGCCTTTTATTTATTTATTTATTTACTTTGAGGAAATAGTCCTTTGTTTTAGGCATAGTTATCAGAAACGAACCAGATAGTTAACCGAAAATAAAAATTTAATGGTTCAATCGGGTTCGACTGAATTGACCCATTAGATCGTTTTGAACCATTCACACATCAAATCGTGCAGTTTTAGATAATTAAATCGGTAAATTTTCATATTCTGATGGGCCGACCCATTAAAATTTTCATATTCTTATTAAAAAAATATATTCAATACCTTAAACGACGCCGTTTTGGAGAAGAAGCACAAAACAGCGTTGTTTCTTTTCCTTAAACGACGTCGTTTTGACGGTGATATTGACCTAGCCAGGTTGACAGTAAACCGGCTGGGTTGCCGGTTGTATAAAAATCGACTGAGTCGATTGATTTTTTTGGTTTGTATGCATATTCGGTCAGATAACTGAATCGAACCTAAAATATTTTTGAGTTACGGTTTTACTGATCCGACTGTCGGATCGGTCCAGTTCTAATAGCTATGGTTTTAGGTGAGATTAGCAACCGCAATAGCAATTTTATATAAGGAAAAAACATGCACCTACCTACCAATCGATGGCTTGTCTGTTACCACTATCATTGATTCATTATACCGACCCCAATATTGCACCAGTCTTATTCAAATTCAGTGGCATGGGCATATTCTATGTGGATAATAGATACTCTCAAGTATCTTCTATAGAGTCGGTTTTGTGACCCTTGTTGTTTAACCCACCCTAAGTTGTCATAAGCTTTTGTGTATTTTCTTTTTTATATAGAGACCGGTGAGACTCGAATTTTAGTCTTTATTAATATTTTTATACCGTAGGTTATGAGTTAGATCATTAATACTATAGTGATAATTAATAATATAATAATTTAAATTTTTTTTTTTTTTTTTACTATCTGTAGACGACCAATGAGTTATTTGTCCATTAATAAGTTTTGTCTATTTATCTAGTTTTTAGTAAATTGTGCTTATAAAAAAATTTAACAAATAAGAAAAAAGTTGATAACTCTAAAAAATATATATATATACATAAACCATACTCCCTCCAGTCTCAAAAGAATGTCTTTCTCGCATCCCAATATTCAGTAAGAAACGTATATCGAGGAGGCCGGATGAGGTACTATTTGACCCCAAAAAAATCCGAAATTTTTTGTGAACGTACGTTAATCCTTAACGTACTTCCCAGAAAAAATTAGGAGCAAAATTGTCTCAAATAGTGAGTCTACCGGTCGTTTTAAAATACGTGCCGAAACAGTAAAAGCAAAAGCTAAAACGACATTGTTTCGAGACCGGAGGGAGTATTATGTTATGATAATTCTCAGATTTTCACCCAAAATACATAAGTTGGTGGGTTGGTACAAAAGGTGTTTGATAATATTCGCGCTCAGGTACGCTCACGCAGTATAAAATGTGGCTACAAGTAAAAAAAAAAAGTTAGCTCCACAAATAACTATCACAACAAAATTATGCTTAACTAATAAGGTAACGTATAGTAGTAAAATCGGTGTGAGGTTTATAGATAGTTATTAAATTGAATAATATATATATATTTTTTTTAATATTACCATGTGATGCTCATATGTAACATCGTCACGAATTGGATATTTTAATTAGACGTGTCAAAATTGAATATTGAATGTAATACATTTATAATTTCTTCTGAATTTGGTACGAAACAAACCTATATAAGCTTATTGGTTTATCCTCGAATATTGAACTCGAAAAATTATTCTCTCCATTTTGTAAAAAGTATCATTAAACTATAAACTCTATTCACTTATCATTTTCTAATAAATTGCATAACTTTGGATATTTTTATCTCCTACCAATCTCTAGGTGACATTTGTTTTACCAACAAGCAAAAGTTTGCAAGAAAAATCTATAGGGCTCGATGAAGAAACAAAATCAAATTATAAAAGGATACATTTCGTTTTTCCTTATGCATAATTGGTGTTTATCTAATGAAAATCCCTCCGTGTCTGTCTTTGGTATAGTCTTGATTATCATTGATATGTTGTTGCTATGAGAACTAGGAGTGTATTTTTTATTGTTGGAAACTTCAATTTTATCCAACGAATTTTATGTTTTCTTTGTTAGATTTTAGGTAAAAAATCATTCGGTATAATCTCTTTTTTTTTCTTCAATTTAGCCATACTCTTAATTTTTCTGTTAAATTTTACTAGAAAATTAAATAATAAAATACTGTTTTCTAATTTTAATTATTATTTTTGTTTATGATAAAAATGGAGATATATTCTTTTTATTTATTTATTTATTTCACCGTGGTGAGGAAATGTCCTTACTTTTTTTTTTCAGACAAAAAATTATGAAAAATCACTCGAAAATTAACTTCAAGATTAAAATGAAAAAATGTAGAAAAAATCCAGGACTAAAACAAATGGTTTCGTACCTATCTAACGAAGAAAACAAAATACCTAAAGATGAAATTGAAATTTCCCCAAAATTAAAACTAAGAAAGTGAACCGGGGTGTGGACCAATAATTATTAATATATATATATATATATATATATATATATATATTGTTAATTATGTTATACACAGAAATATAATTATTATTTTTTTAAACAAAATAGTGAACTGAATTTAAGTTATACGTTAGAGTTATATCGAACCGAACCAAACCAAATCCTCTTTAAGATAAACACACTCCTAACAATGACGACTTAATTCAGACTTTCTAACTTAAACGGGGGCATGTTAGATGGGGTACTTAGACGCAAAACTAACGAGCCAAACTCAAACTAAAATGCGGAGTGTAGACAAGTTTGGCTTACACCTTCTTCTTCTTTTCAATCTCTTCTTGCAACTTGTCTAGTAACCCGACATGAATTAATGGGAATGAAATTGAAGAATGAGTATGAGTTTGATTAGGAATAAGATTGATGAATATAGTCATAAATATGTTTCCTATTTCAAGATCATGAACGAGATTAATTAAAAAGACCTTTGTTTAGCACCAAAACTACGGAATGGGATATCGTGTGTAGTTTATGCTATACCCTTTTGTGCAATTGGTATTTTTAGTAAATATCAGCAAAATTATTTTGCTATAGCTTTTCTTTTCTTTTCTAACATATTCAAAGGTGATTTATTGATTTAACAAAAGACTAAATTCGAGATTATTTATTTTTTTCCTTTCAAAAAAATTGAAATTATTTTATTTGTATGAAAAAAATAAAATATAAACCCATAAAAATAAATTGTTTAGATTAATCTCCTAATCTCACTTTCATCGAAGTCCTTTTCCCCTAATCCGACCTTTTTTTTTAAAAAAATTCTAACTTTCATCAATTATAATGGTGGTAATGGATTTAACAACCTGTTTGATTACCGTAATGGACCATAAAGAATGAGAATGGAGATAGGAAATATAAATAAATAGAAATGAGAATGGAGGAGTATGCCCATTAAGGTATTTGGTATCCTATTACTAGGAATGAAAATAAGAAAGTTGAATGACCATTACCTTTGTTCGATATGAATGGTGAGGAATGAGAATAAACATGTAAATTTCTATTTTATCCTTATTTTTATGGAGTCATTATTAAATATGTTTAATAATAAAATTTATTGATTATATTATTTGATAATTTATATATAAATTTATTGAATAAAATATAAATGAAATGTCAATAAAATATTGTTTAAAAATAATTAAATATTTTATTTAAAAATTAAGGAAAAAAACAATGAAGTTTATCAAGAAAAAAAAACAATAGTTAATAACGTTTTATAATAAACCACCAAACCTTTTTTTTAAAGGGTAATTAAATTATTAAAAAAACTAATTAAATTATAAAAAAAAAAAGGAAATCACAGTTCAAGTCGGGACAATACAAGTGGCAAATAAGTGATATTTATATAATAACACAAATTGTAATTTTAAAAAACATAAAAAGTATTTATAATTAAAAAAAAAAAACCGGTAGGAATGCTTCTCATTCCATTCCTTATTATATTCAGAGAGGTCTAGCTATAAAATTATGTTTTGAACCTCATTCTCATTCCTAGCCATTTTTATTCTGTCTCGTAACCCAAAACTCAAAATGACCGAAATACTAAAGAACGATCTCTATTTTCATTCCTTCTTTTTTCCATTTTCTCAATCTAAATTCATGGTAGTAGCGGATCAATTATAAGTAGGTTTTTTTTCATTTCTCAATCTCGAACTCTAAAATTTAAATTAAAAATAAATAAATTTTTTATTATTTACATTTTAAAAATAATTAACTAGTACCTGCCCCCAAGGCTTTCATATTTTAGTATATTATATACTATATGCTTGTTGTCCAAAAGACGTGGTTTTTTTTAACAGTTTAGTTGGTATTAGTTTACACTAATCAGTCTATTTTCTTGGGTTTTGAACGAGGAAAGAAAAATAAAGAACATTATATTATTGTATTTAATAACAATCTTTTGACAAATTTTAGAATGTGTAGGTGAAAATGTTATATGACTAATTTTATAGAATCAATATGAACAAAAACTTGATCATATTATTTAAAAATTGATCTAAATATATATATATATATATATATAAAAATGAGTATTTTAGCATCTCAATTTAATCCTGATAAAAACAAGGTCATCGTCCTTAGCGCGCCAACGAATCAACCATTGAATCCATCGCCATTTCCTCTCCGAGCTCTCTCTCTCTCTCTCTCAATCCAAAATCCCTCTCAGGTCATCTCTAAAACCCAAAACCCTAATTACCTAAAAACGAAACCTTGAAATCAAAACGACAATGTCACTCTCCACTCTCCATCTCCTCGCATTCTCGCCTTCTCGCTTCCCCTCCTTCAAAACCCTTAACCTTTCTCCCCCAATCGCCTCCCGTCACCTCACCATCACCCCATTAAAGTTCCATGATTTCCACTTCCCACCCCAAAATCTCAAAACCCTTTTCAATTTCGCCCTCCTCAAGCCGTCCCAGCACACCGTTTCCCCTCTCAAATCACACGAATCACACCACACAGTCCAAGCACAAGAACCCAACAGTCCCTCTCTTGATTCCCTCCTCTCGTTCGCTGAGCTACTGTGCATAGTTTCTTCTGCAATCATTGCGTTAACTTATGTGCTTAGTTCCACTGTATTGGGTGCGAATAAGGTGGCCTTAGGGTTCATTGGCAGTTACAGTAAAGAGGTATTGGTGTGGGGTTTTGTGGCGATGACGTGTGGGATGGCAATTGGGGCGTGGATTAGGAGGCGGCAGTGGCAGCGAATTTGTTGGGAAGCTGTGAGGGATGGTAAAGGTGGAGTGGGGAGTGTTAATTTGGTGGGGAGAGTTGAGAAATTGGAGGAGCATTTGAAGAGTTCGGCCACTATAATTCGGGTTTTGTCCAGGCAACTGGAGAAGTTGGGGATTCGGTTTCGGCTTACCAGGAAATCTTTGAAACAACCCCTTGCTGAGGTAATTTTTTTCTTTTCAATTGCTTATGAGGTTGTTACCTGGATTGAATTTTTAGTTGTAGTTTAGAGATTTTGGTCTTGTCCTTAATCTATGTGTCGAGTTTTATTTGGTGGTTTAGTAATGTGAGGGTTAAGCTTTGGATTTGAAATTGATGGCATTGAGGACATAACTATTGGAGAGTGACAATTTGGTAGGTAGTAGGAAAATTAAGGGATGAACTGAGAAGAAGTGCCAGTGTTTGGATAGTTAGATTCTTTTCCCAATTTTGTGTTTTTTGTTCTGGGATTTTAAGTTTTGAGCTGAAAGATTCAGAATGCACACAATTTGATTTTAATGAGATAACCAAGATGTTGCAATTGATAGAAAGATATTTCTTGCTTTCTAAATTCATCTATATATAGGTGGGGAACTGGGAAGATTTTGCATGTTCTTGTAGTGGGATCTGAATTTTTTGTATCTGCCTAAGTACATCATTGCTCATATCTTTAGAATTTCAATTCTCAGAAATTGTTTATTCCAAAAATAAAATGCTTAGAAACTTGAGGATAGTGTGCACATCTAATCATTTTTGCTGAATTGGGCTACCATATTATACGGATTGGAAAGACAGCGTAGGAGATTCTAAAACTGTCCTCCAATGCTATAGAATGCTTCACAGGTTTCAAACCCAACCAATGTGTGATTAAATGGCTCTGCAAACCTGTTTTATTTGCAAAAGTCTGATACTATATAATACCCTGACCTTAAATAGATAATGTAGTATTTAGTTACAGTTGATGATTGAAAAGGCTAGTGCACGTTTATGGCAGTAACTGAATTATGTTAAGTAGTAAGTTCTTTCTTTGTACATGTGAAGATTGCTGCTTTGGCTCAAAAGAATTCTGAGGCAACTCGAGCATTAGCAGGGCAAGAAGATATTCTGGAGAAGGAGCTTGGTGAAATTCAGAAGGTTTTGTTAGCAATGCAGGTATGTTTTGTTAGCAATGCAGGTATGTTGAATAACATAGCTGATTATGCTAATGGTTTCCTCCAATTATTAAGATGAGCCATGTAAGCTAGTTGCATTTCAAGCAAGCGTTGTGTGTTACGCCATTCTCTGTTTAATGTTGTTTCTTGTGCACTTCCGTCTACTAACAAAATGTAATGTGTATAGTCTTTTCTCCTTTGTACTTATCCTATGCTTTTGCAAGTTACTAGGATGTATTGTACTTGTATCTGTATGTGACAAAATTCGCATAGAAGAAGTAAGCCATGCAATTTGCTACAAACCCCACCCAGTCCACCGAAAAAGAAGAAGGGAAATGAGTGGTTTTGCAACTCAACCTGTTTCAGAAGTAGTCTATTCACATATATATGGTCTGAATCTGATGAATGGCTTCTTTCAAATATGATGATATATATAAGTGCCAAAATTGCCTGTGAGTCTGATTTCAATTCCTTGCTTTGACCTATTGTTATAGGAGCAACAACAGAAACAACTGGAGCTGATTCTTGCAATTGCAAAGACTAGTAAATTGTGTGAAAACAAGCGGGAGCCTTTACAAAGACAAGATAAAGATTTGATCAAAACTTCCGATTTGACTGAAGGAGGGAAACAATTGGAGATCCAGGAAACTCAGTCCTCGGCTGCAGGCAAGGGGAATAACAATGACAGATCGTAAGGAATTTGAAGTAGTAAATACTCACCAGATTTTTATCATTTTCACCACATGAGGGAGTTCTCAATCGTCAACGTGCTTCGGTTGGCCACTGTAGTAAATTGGAGGTCACTGGGGATGACGTTTCTGCCAGCCTCTTGGTATGAATCTACCCATTGCCGAGGACAAGTTAAACAACACATAATCAGGCAATTAACTTGGAAAAGCATAGGCATTGTACCATTGAGACACACTGACTGTTTTTGTTGATAGTGTGTAATCTGAGCTTGTATTTCACACTCATTTTTTCATAATAATTTTAATTTAATTTCTAGAGTTGTGTTTGATATCAATCTGTGATAATGCAAAATCCTTCTCTTTCTCTTTGCAGCCAACAAGCCATCAACCAGTAGCTATCAACTTTGTATATATAACATCCTAAAATCCAGAAAGTACAAATCTATCAATTGGTTTTTTTTGTTAAAAGAAAACAAAATTTACAGTTTGTTAAAATTTTCAATTAACAAAGTATACGATTGTCGATCACCATGTTCGGTACCAACTAATCTAGGCTCGAAATGGGCAGGATTCCAGGGTGGAATGAGATTTTGTTGATGCAGGAATTATTAGTTAAGAAAAATGGATATAGAGAGACATTTTGCCAAAAAAGAAAAACATGTAAAAAAGGGAACGACGACGTATCTCGTTTTAGCAGGTTTTGATGTTCAAACTTTCTTTCTTGGTTGGTTGCAGAAAAGATTGCAGAGAAAGCGAGGCACACTCATCATCACCATGGAAGAGCTGAGGAAGCTGGAAGAAGCACAAAGGATGATGACACTGATGCAATCGCACGCCATTATTGATCCTTATTCTTCTTCTGCTCCTAAAACCCATTCCCACCGCTTCCTCGCCAATCTCGCCCTCCTCCTTGTATTCAATTCCTTTCCTTTCCTTTCCCTTCCCCTTCTCTTCTCTTTCTCTCAATCTCTCCTTTATCTAACAGCAAAATTACTTTTCGTGTAGATACAACCGTGCGGCGATCTCGACATGAACGACAAGTGTAGCTTGATTCGCGAGCACATTCCAAAAGTAAGAACAAAGCTAATACCACACTCTATATCACATCACCCATGCTCTTACCGTTTTTATTTTGATAAAAGCTTACTCCTTTGTTTGGAAGATTACGGTCTCGTTTCTCGAAGAAGCTTCGCTCTTGTCTAACCCACAAGCTCCAGTCGTTCATCAGACTTCTGTTGGGAATTCTTGTCTGCCTCGTAATGGTGATGGAGAGGTTAGTGGACTGCTGGGGAGAGATTTTCAGGACATGGCTGTGATTGGATTCGACGCGATGCGGAGGGCCAATTCTACTCTTGAGGATTTTGTAAGCAACTTACTAGCTTATACAATGAATATTAGTATTGAATGCTTTGTTTGTGATGTAGCAAGTCAGTACTTTTGAACTTAGTCTTATACTATAGGTTGCTGCACTCTGTATTTATTAGATGAGTTGGGGAGGAATTCCTCTTGGAATTGAGTGAATAGGCACATTTATCTTACTTTGTGGCAAACTTCATATTCTTTTATATTCTTGATTACTGAGTGAATGTTCTGGATCTAATTAACAGTGCAGATCCTATTTCATGTTTCATGGCATGGAAGTGAACAGGCCACAGTCAGTTTTCAGACATTTACCTGTGCTTTCATTCACAGAAAGTTACATTTATCAGGTTCTTTTCTCTTTTTTCTTTTTTCTCTCTCTTGTTCTTGTGCCTTGTTTAAATACTACAGTCGTTGCTCATGTTTCAAGCAGCTTTGTCAAGTATGTGGTTTCTAAGACAGTAAAACTAAGAGTTTCTCGCCGTTCTGTGAATAACTTGCATGCTTTGACAAGAATCATCAATGGCTGACTGATTTTCAACCTACCTCATATTATTCAATTCAATACTCTTCTGAAAATTATTTTAAGGGTGCTGCATTTTTCAAGCCTTCATTATACTATCAACCCCTAGTTTAGAGATAGCAGAACTGTATTGCTCTAGTTTCATCTCATTCATGAAATTTCACTGTTTATTCCTAAAGGAAGCAAGTTACTGTAATAGTGATACTCTTTTTTTTATAACTGAAATTAATTAGAGGAAGCTCTTGATTACAAAAAATGAGGACGGACATTTTAAGGCAGAAATGATATTACTTAATGTTCCATATGGAACTAATGGCACTAAAATCAATATCTGAGGGTTTGATAATCCCACTGGATTTGTGGCTATACGAGCCTCCTTAAAAGCCACTCAAGCAGAACTCCATGAAGAAGGCAAGAAAACAGCGGTGTTTCTGTATCCGTGGCCTTGGTTTACATAGCCCTTAAATCATTCTTCTGATCCTATATTTATTCCCTTGCCTCTCATAACTGGCAATATTGTTGATGCAGATGGATGGTCTGAATGAACTAATAGTTAATATGCCAACCACCAAAGCTGCCTTTCTAGAAGGATACAGCGAGGTAATGCAGATAACTTGAGAAGCACTAGACTGCTTTTTGATCTTCAACTGATCATGTCATTCTGTTGGACTTGCAGGAAGAAAAGGAGTCCTGGGTTACTAAGTTTATGGATGTGTTCAAAACCGATCCATTCAGGCCACTTAAGCATCAACTTGAACGCCTAGGCCTTCTTTCAGAGAGGTTATTACTCCCCATGTTTTGCCACCCTTGTTTTTGGGGAAGGAAAAGAACCTTGAATCTGAATCAAGCTTTTTTTTCCTGAATAATAAATTAAGGATCATTGAAGAATTAAGATACGGAGAAGAGTATTGGTCTTTGGAAAGAAAACTTTGTGCTGCACTCACAGACCACTCAGTGGTAAATAAACCATCACCTGTTATTTTTCCTTCTTTAATAGTTGCTGTTACAAAATTAATGTCCTCACATCAAACTGGCTGGCCTTTCTCCCTGCTGTTTAAGAGCAAGAAATTAGTTATTACATTTTGACAATTAAATATTTGATTGACCTCTTTTGGTCCATAATGAAATGGATTTCATAAAATGTATCTTTGATGTCAGAAGTTTAAGAATTTGCCTGCATAATATTTATTAGTTCAATCCACATGACATTTTGCTCCAAAGCATTCTGGAGAGTGGAAGTTTTATATTGCTTGATAAACAGAATTCTGTCTGGCTTTGGAATTGTTCATAAAAGATAGTAACTTATTAGCATGATGATAAATAATATTTGGTGCATACTCAAAAGAGTCAAAACCAACGTTAGTAGTCGCTAAAGAGACTTGAGTAAATAGGATCTCTTGGTTTGCAATGGATTGATGGATCTGATCCCCTGACCCAAGGATCTTTCAAACAGATCCCTCAATTGTGTACTTATTTAAGCAAATAGGTGTTCAGTGGTAAAATGTTTCTTAGCAGTGAAATTTTGTTAGGATTATCTCTGAAGTTTCAAGGATCAAATTAGCAGTAAGGCATAAGTTTCACAGATGATTTTGACTTGATCTTTTTTTTTTTGTTTCTCAGGTCTCTGTTGAAGATGTAATGAGAGCAATTCATCTAAAATCCTTTGATTACCGAGTACTGAATCTTCTCCTGTACCAGTTAAGAGGAGAAAAGGTACATTCTTTATAAAATCTAAGCATTCCCTCTTTTATTTATATTCCCCCCCGAACACTATTCATTGTCACCCTCTTTTTTTTGTAAATGTTTTCAAGCACATCTTTTATTGCTGGTGTATTAATAACAGAACAAGGAAAACTCAAATGCAATGATAGAATAACATTCCCCATAGTATCTAGGTTGGAGGATAAGAAAATAACTTTTGCTTTCAAGTTGGCAGAATTTATACATAACTGCAATGGATTGTCAATTTGTGATCCTTGACCTCATGCCCTTTATTCCTCAACCATAATTAAATTGTTTCATGACTTCTTACTGGCATTTTGGACTTTAGGAATACTATGTTTGGTCCTCCGTGTTCCATTTTTTCAATTGACTGGGTTGTTTTATTGAACAATGTGGAATGCTCTTCCATCACACTGAAAAACCTATTTCATGGCGTTCTATGTCGCCAAATTAGCTTTTTATTCTGTCAACTCTATCACAACATTTATATACCATTGGGCTAAATGTTTCTTGAAGCTATTCTGAAGGTGAATGACTTGCATATGGAATTCCTATCTATCTCAGAATTTCTAGTGGAAGTATCTGATGACCTGTAAGTACTGATAATTTTCTTCCTTCGTAGTATTGTTGTATGGATCACTGATGATATTGTTTGTCAATGCTCTGATTATGTGCAAGAACATTGAATTGATACAATGATGGTTGTAGGTTTGACTATGAGGTAAGTTGAAAGAATCTTAGGTACTGTCTATCTGGCTTCATTCGTTTTCTTACCTCTTCTCATTTAAAGAAATAAATTCTGATTTTTATGTAGGATGATATACTGGAGAATAATTTCAATACTCTGCGTATGTTTGTCAGAATATATGGGCCTTCGACAGCCCCCGCTGTGCTGGTGAGTATTACAGGGAGTTATTATAATGTTTTTATTATGAATTGTGTTATACCATTGTTTGGAACATAAACTAGCTCATTGATTGAGAATGCATGTATTTTTATTCAAGTGAGAGTAAAGTCTTGTAGCGCATAGGATAGGTACAGTATGGGCATGAATTTATGTTATGGGAAGTTTTCCTTCCTCTGCTGAAACGATTTGACCGTAAAATCAAAGTGTTAACAACAATAACTATAAATTTCTGGCGTAAAATGCTTGGATGTTGGATTGTTTTTTGAAAACTGTCAATTTCAGTTCGTTCATCTTCTAAAGTGACGAGCATTAGTTAATGCCTTTGAATTCAGTACCAAGAGAACACTAACAAAAAATGTTTTTCACTCTTTTCCTCTCAGGCGAAATACATTACCGAGGCTGAAGAGAAATATTGCACTCTACTGAAAAGTTTGGACCCTGAGCTTTCTTCGAAGTACCAAACGAGATGCGAAGAAGCCACTAAAGAAGGTATTGTTGTGCCCTCATTCAAATTTCGCATCAATAGATTTTGAAGTGTTATTCTCCCTCTAGGGCTTCATTTTCTTGTAAATAAATAAATTAGGTGGCAAGATATCTGGACACCCTCTGGGCTCGTGGAGCATACCGCCTGTGATCATAGACGAAGCATTATTTCGAAGGAACTGTTCAAGTCCTAAATGAGGAAGTAAAAATTGAAGACCAACAATCTTACTGCTGCTATACACAAGTTCTAGAAGAAACCCAAGCTTGGTCCCTCTTTTTTGGTTGGAAACCATTACTAGTCTACTTGCTTGCCTGCTACTAGTCTACAATGTGGACCAGCCGCCGTTGTCTTCGATCTTAAATGCGATTGGGGTTGTCCAGAATCTTCAGTCTTTTGTTTTCTCCTTTCTTTTCTGTTTTCTGATGTGGTGTCGCCGTGTGCGAATTTCAAAATTAGGAAAAAACTGAGCACGTATAAGATGGCTGGCTCAGATGGCCCAGCACGTATGTAAGGTGAGGATGGTGAAATCTGAATCATTAGGTTTTGTTCATCAGTTTTGTAATGGGTTGTACGGCTTTTTATGAGAACCACGGTCATAAATTCATGAGTTTCATCAGACGAATCGCATATTTACCTCCAAGTTATAGTCAATAGATTTTGCCTCTTCTTGTTTCTCTGGTCTCCTTGCGTGTCTTCTTTCTCCTTAGGAGCTGGGAGACTAATTTGTGCGAGCGTTGTCCGGCCTTAAAAGCCTTTATTTTTAAAACTTAAAATTGAGACCTTGATGAGTAGTGTTATACAAACTAAAAAATCCTACAAATTTTTCAAGTTAACTTGTCAAAATATAAGTGGTATATATTAATTCACTTGAGGGTTTACTATTCATATTTTGATGCATCAGTTAGTGTGAAAATTTTGTAGGAGTTATTTGGATGTGAAATATTTTTTCCCTATCTAAAATGTGTCATTTTTACACTTTTATTTATTTTTAAATAAAATGTGTCTCGCAAATTATACATTTTCGAATATATATCTGTTATAATGTTCAAAATATTTCCACCGGTAAAAAAAAACTACCAAATCTTACCGAGTCTCGCGCGATGTGCGGAAACTGGAGACTAAATAGGTGTTTTTACTTTTTCACGTTGGGTATGCACTATGCAGCTCACTGTCACTATCTCTCTTTTTTACAGAGAGAGAGAGAGAGAGAGAATGAATGCAATATCACTGTCAATCTGTCTCTGTAAGTAAATCACGGCCCAAAAACAGGAAACATAGAAAAAGGCAAACCGTAGGCCCAGGCCCACAAAATTTCAACCATTTCCGTTTTGTTCTTACGCATGCCACATTTATTCTTGCAGCTGAAACTTGCCTTTTCTAATGAATATTGAATGACCTCGAACCAAGAAAATTACCATATTGTTCAAATACACAAATGAGTACTAGTGAACACTGTAAAAGCATTTCAACCCGAATCCGGCTAGATTACTCAGTGATCTGTTTGAAGTAGATAACTTTTATAAATTATATTAATAGGGTTGCAATTTAATCTCCACGGAAAAGATAGTTTCATGGAATTGAGTTAGACAGCAACATTTTCTAGGACTTAAAGCTCCTGACATTTTTTTGTTTAACATCTCTGTTGTTTGCCCGTTTCAGCTTATTATTGAACCAAAAAAAGACACTTTCCATTTTCGGTGCATTACAATTTAAATCACAGATTAGTGGAAAGAAGAATATATGATTACTCTCTCATCAGAACGTAATTAGTGGTCCATGCTACATACATGGGATTGAGTTCTTCTAATTTTCTATTTTAGCATAGTTATCATATACTCCTTCCGGTGCTTATTAAACGTCGTTTTAGCTTTTGTTTTTACCGTAACTTTTCTTTGTATTTTTAGTGTTAAACCTACTGAATATTGGGATGCGAAAAAAATATTTAATTTTTTTTAATTTTTTTAAAAAATAGGCCCGCGTCTATTATAAGAAGCCGGAAGGAGTACTAGCTATTAGCAGTAAAAAGTAAACGTGAAGGACTATTAAATAAGATGTGAAGGGCAGGGGGACCTTTTTGTTATGTGGTGACGTGGAATCTCCTAATTAGTTTGCCTCTCATCGTCTCGTTCCTTTCACTCCCTCTGCCGGTCTGCCCCTTCTGCCCCCACTCCTCTCATTAAAAATCACTTCATCACTGCAATAATAACTCTCTCATCGACGACACATCACTTCACACTCCATTTTAGCACTCAATTCCTTTTGACCAACACATTTTCTTTTTTTTTCCTCTCAAAAACCCAATCCCTCCTTTCCCCTTCAATTCCCTCCTCTTCCTTCCAAATCAAGAACCATCTTGTGGTGAAAAAACCCCATGATTATCAAGAATCTAAGTAATCTCATGTGTTGTTGCTGTTGGTGGTGATGATTATTATTAATTAAAGTTATTTATTTTATTGTCACTATTTGCATCAACATCATCATCATGACCAATCCCATCCTTATTCTTACATTATTATTACATCTCCTCCTCCTCTTCTCTCTACTCTCCTCCTCTCTTCTTGACCAAACCCATCCTTATTCTCCTCCTCCTCACCAGGTAAATAAATAAATTATTAATTAGTTAATTAATTAATCAATTGTGTATGTTTGTGCGCGTTTGTTTAATTAGCATTGATTTAATTTAAATTGTGTGTGTGTACGTAGGGTGGCGGCGTGATTAATGGGGAGGAGGGTGGAAGTGCAACAACGGTGTCGTTTGAGGAGAAAGCAAGGCTGGGCTCAACTCCACCAAGTTGTCACAACAAATGCAATGGGTGCCACCCTTGCATGGCGGTCCAAGTGCCAACCCTACCCGGCCGGAGTAACAGTAACACGCCGGTCCAACCGGGTTTAACCAAACCGGCCGACCTCTTTGACCCGTATCCTGCTGGCAACCGCTACTCCAATTACAAACCACTTGGCTGGAAATGCCGATGCGGTGACCATTTCTACAACCCTTAAAATTTTAGTAATTAATTAATTAAATATGATTAATGGGTAATCATCATTGATCAATTACTTAATTATGTTCTTTGTTTTTATAATTATCAGTAGTATAATATATAGTTTTTTTTTATGATATACTGGAGGAGTATTTTGTAAAATGGGTAGTTAATCAATTAGCAGCTGCTTCCCATGGATTCTTTAGACATGTGAAATGGTGTCAGCAATTTAATTGTACACATTGAAACTTTCATACTACTTGTACAGACATTGGCAGCAGACTTAGTATTATTATCATTGCCTCTTTTTGGTCCCTCACATTACTATTATTATTATTCCATATCTTAGATTTTTTTAAAATTATTAGCTCCTCGTCGAGTGTCTTTTCCTATTTTATTCCTTACTTACATAAATAATAAATTGCTTAAATTTTGCATTGAAGAAATATCTGAAAACCAATCGCCCAATACGCGTGCGCTAAATTGCGTAAATTTTGTGTTCAAACCGGATTAGTTTCTTGTCAGAAGCTTCCAAAAACAATCTTACTCTATGGAGTATATATTTGGGGGGTGGGGATGTTTAGTGGTCCCTCTAATCACGAATCTTTCGCATCTTGACTCAACAGAAGCTAATCTCACCAGTACAGTGATAGAGATGAGACAATACGCGAATTTATGATTGCTTACAAAATCACAAAATCAATGTCCTTCATGATGGTGACAGAGGAATGGAATGGGTAGTACGTGTAAAACAGGAAAAAATAAATAAAATAAATAGAGCAAGTTGGTAGTGATTTTATTTAATTTTGTTTACATTCTTTTTATTTTGCTCACCACAGCTGGCATCATGCCATTGGTTCTCTTGATATTAGTAGTTAATGCATATATAATATATTCAATTATAAACACCATCAGATGACTTTATTTGTTTATTTTTTAAATCAAATCGGACGAAAGGGAAAATTAATGAAATATAAAGGTCTACTGTATTTTTTTTTTTTTTTTTGGGTGAGATCAAATCACTTTATATGATTCGTGCAATGCTTGTACTCCGTTAACGGCAATGCAACGGAAGTCAAAGTTTTCCTTGTGATTAAGAGAATTGAATATATGCATTAACTACTAATATCATCATGAGAACCAATGCCATGATGCCAGCTGTGGTGAGCAGCAATTTTCCTGCTCCAATTTTTGTTCTTGTGCAAATAATATTCATCCCAAAGCACTTGTTGATATTATTGTAAGCTTAATTCTATTAAATAAGACAAATTTTACAATGCGGCCCAAAATATAATGAAACAAGCCGAACGCAGGCAATGAAACTAATCTAAACCAAAGTAACACAACCCAAAACGAGCCCTAAGAGCATACATTACGATTCTATGAACTACCCTCACAAGAATTTTGTTTCTCCAAAATTCAAACTTAATCTTATACCTGGAAAATTAAACAATTGGTTCAGCGAAAGAGGTACATATATTTTGGTTTTCTATTAAGGTGCAAGGTGCATGGTTCAGATCTTTATTTTTTATATGATTTATTCGATTGAATAGTTCATGGATTAGTTTTCTGTGTTTAATCTTACACTGCAATTCGATTCGAAACCTAACATGACTTTGCTTCACACACCCTAAAACATGAAATGGATTGGAAATTTTATGCACTTAGATTTTTATCATGATACAATAAATAAACACTCAATTATTACTTGCATATGGAATTTATAACCTCAACTCAAAATAGTAACGTCAATGAGCATACCCAGAAAGGTCATTTTACTTAGGAAGTTTGAGGCTTAATTTTGGCTCATTTTACTGCATAAATATAGTGTTGGAACCTGCGATGTACCCGCACCACTCAAGAGCTTTGTTCTCGATCTTATTCTCAGGTGCATTTTTTGTGTAGATTTTATAAGTTTGAAATAGGTTGTGTTTATACATCTTCTCAGAGAATATCTAGGCTTCAATTGAGTAATTGTTAGTGTGTTGATTTGTGAATTGTATAACTTAGTAGTACGCAGTGATTCTCTTCGTTTTTTATTACTTGACTTCCATTAAATGTATGCAAGCAAGGGACATGTCTCTTCCCAAATCCCTAGCCTCTGCCTCTCTTCCCTCTCCTGATCCCTCATCCCTCTCCCCTCTCCTCGACCAAATCCCTAGCCTCATCCCTCTTTCTTTTCGGGACTGACTGAGTTGACGGCTAAGTTAACTTCGCCGGAACTTGCTCCGTGATTAGCTGCGACGGAGAACAATCCTAACCGTCAGATCTCACCATCTTCAATTAACTTTGTGATTCTCCCATCTTCTAATCTGTCTCTCTAAGCGGTAAACTTGATAGAGAAATCGATCCAGTTGGATTACCGGGCCTCCATAGGTACTGTACTGTTTGTTTGAAAATGACCCTGTGAATTTTATTTATTTTCAATTAACTGTTTGGTTACTTGACACTACTAGGGATGGAATTAGTTAAGCAAAGAAAAGGCTAGATTTTTGGATTTACTTGGATGTTCTCTTAGTTTATTTATTTATTTGAGTACTGGTCAATGTAATTTGATAGTTAGTTGAAGTTAGTTACTTTGTTAGATTTTAGTTGGAATAGGTAAAGAAAAAGAAGAAGATAAACTACAATATTTTTTGGAGTGTCAAACTTTTGCTCAATACCAACAATAAGAATATGTTTCTTTTCATGGTACTTTGTTCGTGATTCAATTCTGGGTCTTTGTTCTACTACTCTCAGATTTGGGATTGCCGAGGAAATGAGAGAATTGTAAGCAAATGCTGAGGAGGATAAGGTCATGTCTTTTCTAGTGGTCTCTCTGAACTGGGGGTGGTTTGGATTCTTGAACTTGGTTGCAAGAGAAGAGGGTAGAGTTATAAATTTCTTGATCTTACTTGGTTGTTAGATCCTAACTTGCTTGAATTGTAAAATCTTAGAATGAAACAAACTTCATAGATAAAGGGTAGCAAAGGAATTGGAACAGTAAGAAGGAATGGAAGATTATTCTAAGTACACACATAGTCATGTGCACTTTAATGGATTGTAGTTTGCATTCTTAAGAGAGATCAATCTTCTCCGGGTTTCTTGTTTCAGGAAATGGACATCTGTCATTAGAGAACAAGAAAAGGATCGTCTCATTCCTGTAAGTAATTGATCTAGAATATTACAAGTTTAATTATTTTAAGTTTCTAAGGTGTGCTTGACATTTTGGGTAATGCCTAGATTGTGGAAGCCCTATACCCAAAATACTCAACAACAAAAATTTAGGGTGCTGTCCCCGAACCCCGCCCCCCCTTAAACTGGATCCGTCCCTGGACACGTCAGTAGTTTCTCAATCTATATTTCAGCAAGAAATCATACTTCAGACAAACATTTTGAATTTTAGCCAAACATCTTCACAAGGTGTTTTTTTTGCATGGTAATGTTAGAAAACTATCAAGTACTTATTGCATGCTTTTTGTTTGCCTCCTCATAATAAGGTGCTAATTGATTCATGGCTCAAGAGGTTTGATATGGGGTGAAAATAAAGCATTCTATTATGATTCTATTTTTTAAAGTATTTTTTTCATTTTTGTTCTTTAATTAAATAAAGTCTATCCTATTTTTCCTCAGTGGTTATTAGAAAAAGGTTCTTAAGAAATCTATTTTAGTTTTTAAATCGGCTTATTTTACTAAAAATTAATGTTTAATTTAATGCAATAAGTGGACGAGGATAGTATAAATATTATAAAATTATTAAATGGTTTTTTGGTTTTCAAAACAAGGTTTGCAATAAAAAGAAAAGGCCCGCAGCGGTCGCGCGGGGTGATTGGTACTGGACCACTGGTGCTTATGAAATATACTATACTATACTAAACTTCAAGAAAACATAAAGTAAAAATGTCTAACACCTCTTAATCAACACTCTCTGTAGTAATCTTATTTATTGGCTTAGTAATTACTAGTATAGTTAACAATACAGTTTCGCGGGCCAATCTCACACCGTTACTCAACTATTTACCGTGTCCCGTGAACAGTGGCATAATTGTTATAAGAAAAACTTCGGTGACTTAGTTGAAAATTGTGTAATAACTTGATTGTCAATATGTCTCTCTCCAAAAGGAAAAAAGAGAGAAGAGAACACCTCACAGGCCACAGCTGGTTAAAGAAACGCAGCTGCTCCTGCAAATCAGATGTAATTAGCAAAAACCCTAATCACTGTTTCGATATTTTCCTACAAATCAGATGAACTAATCAGCAGCAAATCCTTGAAGTTCCACACAATCTCTGTGCACGAAGTGAGTTCAGGGCGGCAATGGAGTGCGTAGTTCAGGGAATTATAGAGACACAGGTCCATTTTTATTGCTCTCTTGCTGATACATTAGATTCACAAAACAAGGGTATTTTTCTCATATAAATGATATATATATATGGTTCTGATTTGATTGGTCCACGCGATTGGTTTTGATCTTATTCTTGATGAGAGTCCTTCGATTTTCTTTCATCAATTTGTGCCTTCTGGATTTTTATGCGCTGTAGCTTGCTGCTATTGTTGAAATTTGTTGCCTTTATGCAGTGACATTTGATTTCTGATCGTGTTTATTGCTTGCTGCTCTGTCAATATGCTTCTGGATTTGATTTAGTTGCCTTATGGTAGTTTCAGCTGTGTTGAACATTGGTTTGGTGTTGAAAACTGTTAGAGCATGACTGATAATCGTATACCCTCATCTCCTTTTTATCTATGTCCTTAATTTTCATGGGCACCCTTTTTCATGATGGATAGAAATGCCTGAAAAATCACTGTTTGACATTTTTGGGTGTTTTGTGTTGCACTTTTAAAGCTTCCCCCCTCTTCTATTGCAGCATGTTGAGGCCCTTGAAATTCTTCTTCAGGGTCTTTGTGGTGTTCATAGAGAGCGCTTAAGGATCCATGAATTGTGCCTTAAAAGTGGTCCGAACTTGGGTGAGCTCACATCCTTTCGGCTGGTGGCATATGCGCACAAGTATACTAATGATGTAATTATGGGTTCCTTAGCCCTCTTCTAGTTTGATTCAACTGTTATCACAATTTTGATTCACTGCCTCTTATGTCCAAATTTCATACTGTCATTTTTTTTGTTTCTCCCCAAATCATAACTTTTGGAAGCAACACATAGTCATGTCTCTGTAGTTACTTTACAAACTCATCCAAAAGTTTATAGGCTAAAAAATGCCATCTCCACTCCGACTCCCTTTCTGATGTCTGAATACCATGTAAGCATGCCATATTTTTCCAGGACAACATTTGGTTCCCAATGTGTATACATGGTGGCATCTATTTGGCTAACATGGATGTCCACACTCTTCCAGGGCATGTCACTTCAGAAGTGCGATTGTTGTGTGACCTTGAGCAGCCTGAACCAACTTGGTAAAGTATTGCATATTCATTTTTCCTCTAGTTTCATATTCATGCTTGGTTATTTATCCAATCCATTTTTCTCGCTTCCAATCCATTTTTCTCGCGTGATGCTAATGAAAAACTTTTATGATGTAGGGTTGTCAAACATGTTGGTGGTCCAATACGGGGTGCTGGTGCAGAGCAACTCTCAGTTCTGGTTAGGAATATGGTGGAGAGCAAAGCAAACAAGAATGTGCTTCGTTTATTTTATTCACTGGGTTATAAATTGGACCATGAGTTGCTGAGAGTGGGATTTGCCTTCAATTTCCAAAGGGGTGCTCATATTGCTGTGACGGTGTCCTCTGTTAATAAGATGTTAAAACTGCATGCAACTGATGAGGCTGTCCCAGTGACCCCAGGTATACAGCTGGTTGAAGTAACTGCGCCTGCCTCGTCTGAAAATTATTCCGAAGTTGCTGCTGCTGTTTCATCGTTTTGCGAATATCTTGCTCCGTAAGTCTTCCTGCGGTTTTCACTTATGATTATTTGCAAATGATTTCATCCAATCAGATAAAAAGTGGTAAGATTTATAGGGTTGCCATGTACCTTAAGTTAGTTATTTATCATCATGTTAGTCGCTGCACCTGACAGTTGATTGGGTATGCAAGTCTTCTGTTAGTTATTCTAATGCCAGAGACTTACTGGTGCTTCTCTTAGGAACCAGCCGAATTGCAGACTTGCAAAAACCCTTAGTTTGTAGGACTCGAATTTGGAGGATTTCTGCTCCTTTATTTGTTGATGACTTCTGATTATGCTCCTTGGGTATCTTATTTGCAGGCTTCTGCACTTGTCAAAACCTGGCGTGTCAACTGGGGTTGTTCCTACTGCAGCTGCTGCCGCTGCATCTCTTATGTCTGATGGTGGCGGCGATGACACCAAGTGAGATTGAATTTTTCATCCTACTCTCAGCAGTCATGGGCTTGGGCTTTCGCCTTTACGCCTAGGCCCAACATATTTATTCTTTGTTGCTCAACGGTAGATAAATTGAGTGGAATTGCACTTCTTCTTCTTAGCCACACGAGCTATACCCGCCACATTGATCATGACGTCTGCTCTCCTCTCTCCCTCCATTTACTCTCCACTCTCTTCCTCCAGCTCATGCACAGTATCTCTCCGTTTCAAAACGACAAAATCGGCCACCAAACGACATGGGCTCCGCTCATCATCTCTCAATCTCAGCTTCTTCATCAGCTCCCCTTGAAGCTCTCATCTTCGACTGCGATGGCGTGATATTAGATTCCGAGCACCTCCATCGCCAAGCCTACAACGACGCGTTTGCTCACTTCAATGTCGTTTGCTCATCGCAGCCTCTCAATTGGAGCCCTGAATTCTACGATGTACTCCAAAACCTAAGAGAAGCACCAGTAATTCGGCCGGACCCTATCACATTTGAGAAGTAATATGGCAAGTGCTTGCTATTAATGTTCCTGCAGGAAACTTCAAGGGAATTCTTTTGAAGGCCCAATACCATCCAAATTGTCTAGATTGACCTCAATGGACTCCTTGTTAGTGATTTTTGTCCAGTTCTTCATATCTCTCTATGGAATAGCATTTCTCTGTCAAAATAAAACTTACTAGTAGCTGTAATGTTTGTAGGCGAATCAGTGATTTATCTAATGTGAGCTCTACTCTTGATTTTGTCATGAACATGAAGAACCTGACAGACTTGTGAGTTAGTGCACTCTCTCCGTTCTTTGCACATGTTTTGATTCTGTTCTGATCCCTCATTTTTTTATGTTCCTTCGCAGGAATCTTAGGAACGCGTTGATTAGTGGTACTATTCCAGCTGACATTGGAGATTTATCATCTTTAAACATGCTGTATGTTTTTTACTTCTTCGCGAGTAATTTCAACTAAAGAATCCGTTCACGGAATTTGATTTTACCTGATTTTGTTCTTTTGATGGATCTCCTCTTGCAGGGATTTAAGTTTCAACAACTTGACAGGACCAGTTCCTGGTGGCTTGTTCTATATGAGTAATCTTCAATACTTGTAATACCCTTTCTCTTAATTTTACTTAAAAGATCTTACGTCACATTATCTTTTAGTAATTTTACTTGTTTCTTTATGGTAAAACACTCGCCTAATGATCCCTTCCCGCCTTCTATGCTCAGGTTTCTTGGAAACAATAGTCTGACTGGTGACCTTCCAAGCGGAAAGAGTGCCATGCTTCAGACAATGTAAGTCCTTCTTCCCTTTTGAGGATATGATAAGGATTTCCTCAAGAGCAATTGATAATCTCTTCACTCGATGCCTGATACTTTTTTCCTGCTCATTTGCTGCTATTATATCTTTGTTTCCAGAGATTTGTCATACAATTTCCTGTCAGGAAGTTTTCCTTCATGGATATCCTCCTCAAGTCTGCAGCTGTATGTATCCAAAATCATGCCACTTTCTTTATCCATCTACCTTCTATGTTTACCACTCTACTTCAGATCTTTTCAAAAAATTGCCGCGCGAGTACTCATCTTGTGACACTATTTACCGGATATCTAGCATATGTTGTGACTGTCATCTCATATGCTAATTATTAATCATTGTTGAATTATACAGGAATTTAGTGGTCAACAACTTCACATTTGACAGTTCAAACAGAAGGTAATCATAAGCAACACTTGCAAAACTGATCATGTACTTAATTTGTTCATTTTTCACTTCTCATCCTATATAGCAGTAATAATTCTTTCTTTATCAGTGTCCTGCCAGGATTGAACTGTCTACAGAGAGATTTCGAATGCAATAGGAACTCTCCACGCTGTAAGCTTCTTTTGTGTATCCTGCATCGACTTCATAGCGACGACAAGTTTCAGAGTTCAACTAAATACTCAAATGTGTCTCTGTGTGCATTTCAGATGCAAGGTTCGCAATCAATTCTGGTGGCACACGATTTGTAAGCGCCGATGGGACGGAGTATGAAGTGGAAACTGCATCTCTTGGGGCAGCATCATTCAATGTAACCAGCACTCAAAAATGGGCAGTCAGCAATGCAGGATTATATGCTGATAGACAAAATCCGACATATACCACGACTAACTTGCTTCAAGTATCTAGAACCAACACCCCTGAGCTTTTTCAGTCATCAAGGTCATCACCCAGTTCTCTCTACTATGGCCTAGGTCTAGAAAATGGAAACTACACCGTAAACTTACTGTTTGCAGAAACTGGATTCCCTGCCCAAAGTTCTCAAACTTGGCAAAGCCTAGCGAGGCGTGTGTATGACATATATGTCCAGGTAAGGAATTTTTAAACAGAGTGAGTGACGACACAAACTCCTACCGAAACAATTATATCATGATTGTGTTCTTTGGTTTTCTAGGGAAGCCTCAGATTGAAGGACTTTGACATATCAAAGGAGGCAGGTGGGGTTGAAAGAGCAATCACAAGGACTTTTAATGTCACTGTATCAGATAACCACCTGGAAATTCACCTGTTTTGGGCCGGTAAGGGAACCTGCTGCACACCTGTACAAGGTTATTATGGTCCGACAATCTCAGCTCTTAGTGTCGACCCAGGTAATGAGTAATGACTTCATATTTATGCTCAAAATGTTAGAATTGCTCTTCTCCATCACTCACTGCCGCTGCCATCTCAATTTTATTAAACAGATTTTGAACCTACTGTTAGTGGGATGCCACCTGTACAAAAGAAGAACAGGACAGGGTTGATTGTTGGTATTTCGGTCTCGGTTGGGTTGGCAAGCTTGATGCTGATATTTGGCATTCTTTACATGAGGAGAAGAAGGAGAAATGAGGATGAGGAAGGTAGGAATATCGAAATAGCGAAAAAGCTTTACTTTTTCTGTTCTCCACGTGCACAATCAAACAGAAAGGACCTAAGCTGATACAAACATTACATGATAAATAAATTAAGAAGATGGTGTGGGATTACATTGACTTTCATTTATCGTGTTTTGCTGTATTCTGCAGTGTTTTTTGGTATAGGCCCAAGATCGAATACTTTTAGTTACGCACAGTTGAAAACAGCCACAGACGACTTCAGTGCTGCAAATAGGCTTGGAGAAGGGGGGTATGAATCAGTATACAAGGTACTTTTATGACACAAGATCATTGAATAAAATGGTAGTTCACATTTCAAGAAATTCTAGCCTTTTGGCGATCTAGAGAATTATCTTCTTACATTATCAAATTGTGCTCCTTTACAGGGTGTGCTTTATGATGGGAGGGAAGTGGCTGTCAAAAGACTTTCCGTAGCGTCTAACCAAGGGAGGAGCGAAGATTGCCACCATATCTGCAGGTCAACACTGCAATCTCGTGAAATTTCATGGATGTTGTATCGAAGGAAGTAGGCGGCTCCTTGTTTATGAATATCTTGAAAACAAAAGCCTTGATAAGGCCCTCTTTGGTATGAAGACATAATGCATGCTTTCTTTAATTCATTCTTTTTGGATTACTTAGAAGAAAGATCTAAAGCCTACACAAGACCAAATTACAACCAATAAAATACTAACAAGATTGCGTCATCTACTTTCTGCAGGAAAAGAAGCAATGCAATTAGATTGGCCCACACGATTCAGTATATACTTGGGAACTGCGAGAGGGCTAGCTTACCTTCATGAGGAATCAAGCCCACGGATCGTACACAGGGATGTGAAGGCAAGTAATAATTTGCTCAATGCAGAACTCTGCCCCAAAATATCAGATTTCGGATTAGCTAAACTTTACGATGACAAGAAAACTCACATCAGCACTAGAGTTGCGGGGACAGTGTAATTACTCTCAACCATTCCCTTCATCATTCTTAACTACAAATTAGCACTGCATAACTGATTTCACATAATATCAAATAATTTCTCTCGGTGTAGTGGCTACTTGGCACCAGAGTACGCAATGCGTGGACATCTGACAGAGAAGGCTGATGTTTTTGGTTTTGGTGTTGTTGCATTGGAGATCCTTAGCGGAAGACCAAACTCTGATGATACCTTGGACGGTGAAAAGATCTATCTTCTTGAATGGGTAAAGGAAATAACTCTATTTGGTTTCGGGAGTACAATTTGTTTTCTACCTATGTTACTAATTATGCATGTACAATTCTTATAGGCATGGACACTGCATGAAAGTAACCAAGGTTTGTCACTCGTGGATCCAAGCTGCTTGTCACTTCTTGACGAAAGCGAAGCCTTCGCGTTATAAATATTGCTCTATTGTGCACTCAGGCATCACCATCAATGCGGCCTCCAATGTCTCGCGTTGTAGCGATGCTCACCGAAGACATTGAAGTCAATGCTGTGATATCAAAGCCAAGCTATTTGACAGATTGGAATTTCAAGGATATATCAGGCACCTTCTCGAGCGATAACACTGGGGCATCTTCGAGTAGTTACAGCAAGGATGGAAAAGGGGTTTCATCCGTTGATCTTAATCAATCTCCACTATATCACTCGGAACCAAAGCTCACTGACCTTATTGGCGAAGGAAGGTGAGCAATTTGGTATTTGCCACAACAGCAGAATCTTGCCTTGCGTTTAAGTATGTTTTGGTATGGAGGTTTTACTGTATAGTTTGTACACCACTGGTCTAGTAGACCTTGAAACAAGTTATATACTTCCTACTTCTCCATTATTTATTTCTTATAGAATCTTCATTTTTTTATAGGCTCTTCATTTATCTCTCTTAAATATAAACGCTAGCAACTCCATCATGGTAAATAATAATAAAAGGTACGGTTTTCATGGTTTTGTTTCTCAGGATATGAGATTTTTTTTTTTCAAAAAAAAAATTGTCCAGAAAATTTGAATTCCCTTGATAATAATAATAATAAAGAAATACATTTAGGCCCCATTATTACACAAAGGAAATCCAAATTAAGAAAAGCTTGTATACTATTGGACCAAATTTGAGTTGTAGCATCTCCTTTCTGGGCCGCAGTTTGTTTGTTTGTAATCTCGGATGGACTAGGCTTTAAACTTTCTTAGAAAATGTGTTTAATATTTATTTATTTTAAGTTATTTTAATAATTTTTTAGTTAAATGAGATTGAATATTGATTTTCTATTTTAAACATACACAATTCACGTATATGAAAACAAATAGATTTTAATGTAAATTTTATAAAATTATGTTACATTTGGATGTATTTTTAAATTTTCAAGTTTTGTGTAAATAAAATCCCCACTCCCTCCATTCCTAAAAAAAAATGTCTTTTTAATCGAATTATATATACCTAATATATAGTTGAAAATAATTTTTGAGTACTTTTTTCTAGTTTTTCCAACAAAAAATTAGCAAATAATAAGTAAGCATACTTATTAGGTAGCGTTTGGTTTACAGAATGCTATTTTTTTGTTAATTTTTTTTCTCGTTTAGTTGTCATTTAAAATACCCATAAAAGTGACATACTTGTGTTTATTTTGTAGTTGAGAATCCAAAAGGAAAGTAAAAAAAAATATATCACTTAAAAAAAAAAAAATTATAAACATGCAAATAAGACAAAAATTCAAATTAGATAATCAAACTCAGTTATCGATTAAAAAATTTGATAAATTTCTAGAAAATTAGAAATTATATACAGACAAAGGTAATCGAGTCATTAATAAAATTACAGTACAAAAATATTATTCATAATTTTCAGATTATATATAACAAATAGCAATATATAGTAGGCAATTATATAATATTACAAGTCCTATTTCTTTAATTAATTTTTGATTAGGTCAACTAATTAGTATGTTTATTCGAATTCTTGAATACAATTTATTTAAAATATTATCAGCTGGAAAATTTTGTGAAATTATAACCTCATTCTCATGCTAAAAAGGATAAACTTATGTACCATTTCAAAGAATTTAATAATATTTATATATATATATATATTATTTTATGCTAATTAATGCTGACGTGTTATATTCTTTTTTTAGATAAATATGTAATTTTAAAAATAAATACAATATTTTATGAATTCGGGATCATTTCTGAGCGAATGAATCATTTTCTCTTATTTTGGGGGAAAGTAAAGGTTAGATTCATAAAAATCTAAATTTTCTTATATCAACTAAAAGCAATAAAATAAAATAAATTAATTCCTAGATCACTTTCTCTTATAATTTCGTCAAATAAATACTACCTTAATTTACATGAATGATGAAAGAGAAAATCAATGATATAATAATTGGGTCATATTATAACTGTTTCTGTTTCGGGTGAATACAGAAAACAAAACGTCACTACCCCCATAGTGAAAACTAAAAACTAAAAACATGTTACACATCTTGTTCTTGTTATTTTACACAAACTAAAACAAAGCAAAAACAAATAAATTAAAAGTGAGAATCCTGCATCCTCTATACCAAAATTAAGCTGGGTTCTACATTTTGAAAAGATTTTCCAAAAACATTTTCAACTATCATTTTCTTAATTAAAATATATTTTCCACACGATTTTAATTTTTTTAATTTTTGTCAGTAAAATTTAATAATTATAAAAAAATTAGGTGTGGTTTAATAAAATTCATAAATATGAAGTTCAAATTGAACAAATTACAAAATGGGGTGTAATCCGGATATTGGATTAAACGCGGGGTTGATTTTTTAATTTTTAATTTATTTATTTTTGTAAACAATGTTTTTAGTCTAGATATTATATATATTAAATAATTATTTACTAATAAAATGAAATATATATTGTAAAAATAATGTTTGACTTAAAGAAAATAAAGAAAATATACTTAATTACTCAAAATAGAAGAAATTTGGTCATTTTTAGACTTGGGATGTTGGGTTTTTCTGTGGGCTTATTTCTCTATTTTTAAAATCATATCAATCGTTCTAAAAATAGAATCATGAGTTAGACTTTGTTTTAGCTAAAAACTAATCTAAATAAAAACTTATACGTTTCTTTTTCTTTCCCTTGTATGTAATGTTTAGTTATAATAATTCAAAATATAATTAAAAATTTATATGTTTAAAACTTTTCTTAGTTAGTACTAAGGTAAAAGTTGTAATTCAACTCATAAGTACACGTTCTTTTTTCTAGGTAAATTATAGGTTTGATTTATAGTGGGGGGAAATAATATATGTTGTCAAAATAAAATTTGGATTTGTATTTTTTTTTTAAATCAAAATTTGTATTTGTATTTTAAAAAATAAATAAAATACAATTAGTTAAAAAAAGAGAGGAAAAAACACCATAGATTTAATGAAATTTTTCGTGTAAAAAGATAAAACATTTCCAATTCCTTCCATCAATGTCTTCAGTTTTTTGTTTCGCGTATTCATCTACTCATCCATTCTTACGCTATTCACTCTAAATGAACACTATCCCTTTGTTAACGACAAGCTTTTAACGGGAGACAATATGTGATATATTTGATGGTTTCAATCCTCTTCAAACCCTAATTAATTTGGGCATCGTCGTAGACGAATCCTTTTCTTTCTTTCTTTGAGAATAGTCATAGACGAATCCAATTGCAATTGAGTAGGGTGTGACTAAGCCGTGTGACTAACATTATATAAACTATTGGATGGATTCTTATGGAAGAAAAATGTTACCGGAATACCGAATATATATTCTTTTTGAAGGGAAAAGAAACGATAACATTAATGCAAATCAGCTAATACAAAATGTGTGATTATATCGAGTCATTTCTCTGCCCATACATTTTTCTTAAATCCGAAATTAAAAATTAATTTTCTTTAATTTTTATTCACTTTTATAGGTATTTAGTTATGTTTTTTTTACTATAATATTTAATAGATTTATTTCATATAACCACGCAACGCACAAGTTTAGATTAATTATTTATACCATTTATATTTGATATAATTAAGATGCTAATTACTATAATATTTAATAAATTTAGGGGTATTATTTAAAAAAATAATAATTTCAATCAAAATTTTAATATATAAAATTACAGTTAAAAAGACTAATAAATGTAAACAGAATGAGAACAAAAACTAACCTTACCGAAATATTTGGGTCGTAATTCGGTAAAATATAAAGGATAGCCGAATCGAAATTCCAAAACCGACTAAACGGATCGAATGCTCACCCTATTAGTTGGTTTGGGTTTCCAAACAAGTGTAGCATAGAAAACGCACCCTGTTGCTGCAGACAAACGAATTCCCATGAACCTTAAACCCAACCATCATCTCTTCCAGCGTTATTTTCCCGCTCTTTCTCACAACAACTGTTCTTACCATTCTGTCTCTAACTACCTTAACTGTCACATATCCTCATTTCTCTCCAACCAAACCCCAACATCACTCCATTCTCTTCTAAAATCCCATGCCCTCATCATCACTTCCGGCAATTCAAACAACATTTTCATTTCCTCTAAACTCATCTCTCTCTATGCATCTTTCAGCAAACCCCATCTCTCAACCAAACTGTTTGAGTCATTCAGCGACAAAAAAGACACCTTCCTCTGGAATTCCATAATCAAGTCTCACTTCTCCAATGCCAAGTACCATGAAGCTTTTAAATTTTACATCCGGATGCGGTTTTATAACAACCCACCAAGCCAATTCACCATTCCCATGGTTGTGGCCACTTGTGCTGAGCTTTTGTGGCTAGATAAGGGGAGATACATTCATGGGTTGGTGTCAAAGTATGGTCTTTTCTCTGGAAATTCTGCAGTCGGGTCCTCTTTTGTTTACATGTATGCCAAATGTGGAGTGATGGAGGATGCTTCACTTGTGTTTGATGAAATTACTGAGAGAGATGTGGTTTCGTGGACCTCGCTTGTGATTGGGTATGTGCAGAATGGGGAGAGTGAGAAAGGTGTGGAGTGTCTTTGTGAGATGCATAGGATTGGTGGGGAGGGTGAGAGGGTGAACTATAGAACAATGGAAGGAGGACTCCAAGGTTGTGGGAATTTGGGTGCTTTGATTGAAGGCAGGTGTTTGCATGGTTTAGTGGTAAAAGCTGGACTTGGATGCTCCCAAGTGTTACAATCTTCACTGTTGTCTATGTATTCGAAGTGTGGCAGTGTTAATGAGGCATCTCATTCCTTTTATGAAGTGGTTGATACAGATCTTTTCTCATGGACATCAATCATTGGTGTTCATGCAAGATTTGGGTTTATGAGTGAGTGCTTAGATTTTTTTTGGGATTTGCAGGTTAGTCGAGTATCTCCGGACGGGGTTGTAATAAGTTGCTTGCTGTTGGGTTTTGGTAACTCCATGAGCATGAGTGAAGGAAGGGCCTTTCATGGACTAATTATAAGGAGAAACTACGAATTAGACCAGATGGTTAATGATGCGTTATTATCCATGTATGGAAAATTTGGACTCTTACAACCTGCTGAGAGGCTCTTTTACAGAATACCTGAACAGAGCAAGGAGGCTTGGAATGCCATGGTTTTGATCTATGCGAAGATGGAAATGGAAGGCAAGTGCATAGAAATGTTCAGGGAGATGCAAATTCTAGGGATTGAAGCTGGTTCAAGCAGTTTGGCCTCTGTAATTTCTTCATGTACCCAGCTGAGAGAAACCCAGCTGTGCCAGTCAATCCATTGTTATGTTATTAAACATGCAATGGATGAAGATGTCTCGGTTGCCAATTCACTTATTGACATGTATGGGACAAGTTGTAATTTATCCATTGCTTGGAGGATATTTTGTCAGATGAATAAAGATATTGGCTCGTGGAATGCAATGATTTCATCGTATACTCGCAGTGGGCATTCTTCTAACGCGGTCGCTTTATTTGATGAAATGATATCAGAAAATGTGAGGCCTAATTCAGCAACTTTGGTTACAGTGCTTTCAGCTTGCTCAAACCTTCCATCTTTAGAAAAAGGAAAAGTGGTTCACAAATACATTAAGGAAGCTGGGTTTGAAATCAATGTATCTCTTGCAACTGCATTGGTTGATATGTATGCAAAATGTGGAGAGCTTGAAAAATCAAGAGAATTATTTGACTTAATGAAAGACAAAGATGCTGTTTCCTGGAATGTAATGATCTCGGGGTATGGTATGCATGGGGATGCGAATTCTGCTGTAGAGGTTTTCCAACTAATGGAGCAATCATGTATCAAACCAAATGCACTTACCTTTCTTGCTCTTCTTTCAGCTTGTGCTCACGCTGGCCTTGTTGAAGAAGGGAGGCGTCTGTTTGGTAGAATGCAATATTATTCTGTGCAACCCAACCTGAAGCATTATGCTTGTATGGTGGATCTTCTTGGAAGATCAGGTAAACTGCAGGAAGCTGAAGAAATGGTTCTGTCAATGCCCATTTGTCCTGATGGGGGGATTTGGGGAGCTCTCCTAAGCGCTTGTAAAATTTATAATGAAATCGAGAAAGGAATAAGGATCGCGAAGTGTGCCATAGAATTTGACCCAGAAAATGATGGCTACTATATAATGCTTTCCAACATGTATAGCTCTACTGGGATGTGGGAGGAGGCAGAGACAGCAAGAGACATGATGAGAGAGAGAGGGGTCGGGAAGGGAGCAGGCTGGAGTGCTGTTTAGTTAGTTCTAAAGGAATAATATTCATTCATCTTGTTGGCATAACCCATTGTCATCTCTGTACTTATGTAAAATAGGGTTGCAAATAGCTCAAACCATGGAGGCAGTTTCACGTGCAAACTGAAGGCTAAAACTTCAATACCATCAGGGCAGCTTGAAGTTAATCTTATTCATCAAGCCGGTCCATCTCTTTTTAGTATTCAGTAGTTGAGTTTGGGAAAGACTTCTTGGAGGCTGTTAAGTGAGCAAAATTTGTTGAAATTGACCACAGAGATGTTTTTAGTTCTTCCTCCTGTATGAGGATGACCAGACCAAGAAGGAGATTTTGTGGTACAATGCCGGTGAGTTTGCATTCTGGATATTTCAGCACCGGAGGCTGATGATGGATGCTGTACTTCCGGGGTGAAAAGATTGAAGCTTGATTATACGCTCTTTTTTCTAGGTAAATTATAGGTTTGATTTATAGTGGGGGGAAATAATATATGTTGTCAAAATAAAATTTGAATTTGTATTTTTTTTTAAATCAAAATTTGAATTTGTATTTAAAAAAATAAATAAAATACAATTAGTTAAAAAAAGAGAGGGAAAAACACCATAGATTTAATGAAAATTTTCGTGTAAAAAGATAGAAGAACATTTCCAATTCCTTCCATCAATGTCTTCAGTTTTTTGTTTCGCGTATTCATCTACTCATCCATCCTTACGCTATTCACTCTAAATGAACACTATCCCTTTGTTAACGACAAGCTTTTAACGGGAGACAATATGTGATATATTTGATGGTTTCAATCCTCTTCAAACCCTAATTAATTTGGGCATCGTCGTAGACGAATCTTTTTCTTTCTTTCTTGAGAATAGTCATAGACGAATCCAATTGCAATTGAGTAGGGTGTGACTAAGCCGTGTGACTAACATTATATAAACTATTGGATGGATTCTTATGGAAGAAAAATGTTACCGGAATACCGAATATATATTCTTTTTGAAGGGAAAAGAAACGATAACATTAATGCAAATCAGCTAATACAAAATGTGTGATTATATCGGGTCATTTCTCTACCCATACATTTTTCCTAAATCCGAAATTAAAAATTAATTTTCTTTAATTTTTATTCACTTTTATAGGTATTTAGTTATGTTTTTTTTACTATAATATTTAATAGATTTATTTCATATAACCACGCAACGCATAAGTTTAGATTAATTATTTGTACCATTTATATTTGATATAATTAAGATGCTAATTTCTTGATTTATAATAATGTCAGTGTGTACTGCATAATTACTCATTTAGTTTGTACTTACTTTCAGAGAAGTTGGAAAAACAACTGAAATCCGCCGGAACTAATAGCTAGGGTGAAATCTAAAATTAACCTTTGTACTTATCTGTTCAATTTACTCCTAAGTCCTAACCTAACCTTATTTCTCGATCAATTCAATCATATAACATATCTGATATAGTCCCAGCTATCATTTCTTGGATTTTTCCGACAAATTTAGTGAAATGGCCGGTTGCACCAAAATTGTGGCAAGTAGTCCTTGCCAGTTGCCACCACACACTACTTACATCTGCTTTTTGGCTATCATATGTTTTATGTGTATATATAGACCGGTCGGCGGAGGAATCCAGGAGCTGCTTTTTGGCTATCATATATTTTACAACACGAATTAAATCAAATTGTAAGGAATATATTATCACTATCACAAAAAGGATTCGTCGCCCTCCATCAACGTTAACCGCAACAACCTGGTCTGGAATCAGCATCTGTCTCGGGGGAGAGGATCGCCCGGCAAACCGGGCAGGTCACGTGACGAGCGAGCCACGTATCGATACACTGCTGATGGAACACGTGGTTGCATTTAGGCAGCAAACGCAGCGTTTCCTCCTCTTCAAACTCACCCAAGCAGACCGCACACTCCACCATCATAACTCCTCTTCCGATTTCTAAGTCCTTCACCTCGGAGTACTCGAACAACGGAAAAGCCTCGATTTCCGTAGGATCAAGGCCAAACTGCAGCTGCTGGAGAACCGATGGGTGGTGGATATGCTCACCGGAGAGAAAGAAGTTAGGACAAAAACGGAGGATGATGATCAAGAGTCCGATGGCAAAGACGGCGGCGATGACAGCTGGGAGTTTGGCTAAGACGGCGGAGATGACAGCTCGGCGTATGGGACCCATTATGCACTATATGTAAAACGCTTTTATTTCTTAAATAAGGGTCCTGGAAATTTTTTGGCGGAGGGGAATTTAAATGACTATAATGGGAGAATTCAAATTTTTTTCAAAGGATTAAACTTTAAAGTATAAAAAATAAAATGAGGTTTATTCTTTCTTATAGTATAAGATTTCTACATGCATGCTCATCACCAAACCATCTTTGTGCTTCCAATTAATCCGCAACAACAAATAATTCTTATATTGTGTCGTGAGCGCTCTTTGCGACTCGTTTATTGAGCTTCCCTCGTTGGTACAAGCGGAGGTCTTTATATGTCCATTGTTTCACGCATGTTTTTATGCTACTTATTTCTTTGTCGCGTGAGAGAAAGCTTGTCATTAGTTGTAGCCATATTATAACATGTCATATCAGAAACGTATGATAAAGTGGCACAAGTCACGTTATCATGTTAACTTTAAATGATAACGTGTCATATGCCCCATCATCACCGTATATTACATCATCACATCCTGCCACGTGATTATGTGTCACTTAATAATTGGCGTTTTAATGCTAACGTCATTAAACCAAAAAAAAGACCAAGAGTCTGTTTTGCACCCAATTTTTGTGGGTAATACCAAATTTACCTCAAACATTTGCATAATACCAAAATAGTATCCAATTTTTATGTCGTTGTTTCCATTTTCTCTCATTTTTTCTCCGTTAGCCCAAATGATATCCAGACACCTAACTTTTCAAATAGGTTTGACTAATAGTATTATAGTTAGGGGTGCCCAAAATTTTCGAGACCCGAATTTCTGATTTTTCCGACCCAATTTTTTCAATTTCGGAATCGAAAATTTGGAATTCGGAAATTCGGGTTTGGGTATAAGATACCCGAAATTTTAATTCGGGTCGGAACGGGATGGAATTTGAAAAATTCGGGTACCCGAAATACCCGAATTTTTCATACATAAAACGACGTCATTTTATGTATAGCCAAAAAATAACCTAACTCATTCTCCTCCTCTTTCCATTTCAATTCACTCATTCTCTTCCCGAACGGCGAACACACAAAGAACTTCTCCTCCCGATCAAACGCAGCGCCGCCGTTGCTAGGCCCGGCCCATTGCTGCTCTGGAGGTGCTGTGCTGCTGCTGTCGCTGCTCTGCTGTGCTGCCGTCGCCGTGCTCCGTTGCTACTGTCTACTGTTCTTGGTTGCTGGAGGAAGAAGATGCTTGATTGTGATTCTGGAATGCATAATTGTGATTCTAATTTTATTGCTTCCATGTGCTATAATATTTCCGATTTCCGAGAATTGTGCATAATTGTGATTCTAATTTTGGGCACCACTATATTCATGAGCTTTAATTAATTATTGATCGTGTGGGGTTTATTTAATTAATTGTTGGTTTGGTTATGGGGTAATTAATTGCTAGTTTGTAGGGTTTAATTAAATGTTTGTTACAGATTTGGTTGGAGGAAGAAGATGAACAGTGGGTTGGAGGAAGAAGAAGAAGGAGTTGCGTGAAAGGTGATAATTTCAGAAAATTCGGGTATTCCGAAATTTCCAAAATTATGAATTCGGAAATTCGGGTTCCGAAGCATTTTAATTCGGTTCGAACGGGATGGAAAATTCAAATTTCGGAATTTCGAATTTCTCAAATTCGGAATTCAGAAATTCGGAAATTCGGAATAACCGAATGGGCAATTTATAGTACTATTGGACCTCCGTTAGTTATTTTTTTGGTCTTCAGATTAATATAAATATATGAAAATTCAAGGTTAATTAGTGTGAATGCATGTTTACCACTCTATTGATGCCAGACTCAACGTCCACGCCATTGAAGTTTCTGGCCAGTGGAATGATGTGCTCACCGACTTGTTCTCCCTGTTCCAGCCAAGATCGCTCTGGAAAATAAGGGAGACTGACATTAACAACTCTATTCACAGGATCAGGTATACACCATCAAATGGAATACACACTCAATTGTACTCTGTACATGCTCCATTAACAAAAGAGAAACGATCAGAGTTCACTTACCTTTTTGTAGGATAATTACTCCTGAAGCATCAAATCCATCAGCATCATCTGCCTCAGTTTGCAATTTAAATCTCTTCCAGCTCCCAAAGAAACCAATTACACGGTCAAAGAAATTGCTTGCAAGCAACAGGGTATATAACCATGATAGATATAGTCTGTTGAAATTCTCTCCGAAGAAAGCAACCGCAGTATCAATTTTCACCATGCGCTGAAATTAGAGCATTACCACACCAGGTACCAGTCAGCTTATGATAGCAAGAGAAACCCCTATAGAAACTCCAATACATCACAATGAGGAAAATTTATTATGTTCCGTGAGGTTTTCGTTTTGTTAGGTGTAATCCCTTACTCATTGTAAACTGCAAGTAACCATCTTAAAAGAGTACGTTTGTTTGGGTGGGAATTTTTTCACTAAATTGTTTCTTATACCTTTGCCTTCTAACATAATGAATGTGCCACTATAGCCATTCCTTCTCACATGAAACCAGATATTCTAAACCTGGTCTCACACTGATCTTACACAAATTAAACACAAACTACGCATCCAAAAATAAATGTTAAAAACAAGGCATGAATGGGAAGATATGAACCAAAAGCAAACAAGTCAGGCCTAACCCAAAAAAAATAAGAACTTGGAGTTGAATGAGAAACTATATTAAATCATAGAAGGAAGCACAAAGATATACAGTCAAACATCAAACATCAGACATCACTTTCTCTAACTTCCCTAATTTCAAGATGCGACATCCTTCAACAATTGTTTACAACTACTTTAATTAACATATTAAAAAAGCAGAAACAAACTTTTACCTCCTCAAATATAGTTTTCTTGGGAGAAAGATTAATTAGGTTGAGAAAGTTGTATGAAATTGCAGGAGCATATCGAGCAACCATCCTGAGAGAGGTCATAAACACAACAAGATGAGCACTGGTTTCTCTGTCAAATAGAAGAAAAAATGTGAGAATGCAGATCAGGGGGAGCTTACGAGCATATCATGAGCAAGCTGACTGAGCTTGTCTGCCTAAGTGTGAATGAGTAAAACATCAGCATTCCGATCTTGAACAAGGAGAAATTGTTGTGTCCAGCTCATATTGATAGCTGTAAAGAAAGAAAGGAAGGTGTGCAGGAGGCCGAGAGTTTGATAATAGCAAAATTGATTATGAGTTGGTATCCGCCAACTAATCAATTGTTGCTGCAATGATGGAAAGAATGAGCCAAGTTGGACTCATGATCACCCTTAAATCAAGGAAAGGCTAAAGTTTTATAATGGAGTGGGTCGGCCAACTAAAAGAAAAGAAGGAAAGTTAGAAATGGGAAAGTAAGGAAAGAAACGTGTAGGGGCCAAATTGGATTAATTCCAATTTGGACTTGGACTTCTCGTGATCACACGGTGGTGATCATGTGCTTTTCTTTGGTTGGCACTCCATATATAAATACATGCCATTAAATGGAGAGCAAGAGCAGAGTTGTAACGATGTAGCTGCTAGAGAGAGATCAGTTGCAATGAAGAGCAACTGATCTGTGATTGAGAGGGATATTTTTAATATCCGAGAGAGAGAAAAATAGAGAGTATTTTTCTTGTTTGTGATTGAGAGAAAAATAAACCAGTGAGGGTATTTATTTTTCTAGATTGTGTCTCCTCGATCTAGATGAGAGATTGAGTTGAGAGAGATTGTAAAAGGGATGTTGTTGAACATCCTGAGAGATTGTGAAAAGGATGCTATTGAGCATCCTGATGTGATTGTAAGACTAATAATTTATTATTAGTGAAAGATTGTTTGGAGTTGGTCCCGTGGTTTTTCCTCGTTGGAGGTTTTCCACGTAAATCCTCGTGTTGTGTATTTGTTTGCTGCTTGCTGTGTTTGATTGTGTTCGATCCTGGGCGGGGAAAAGGTGATTTTTTCCCAACAACTGGTAGCGGAGCTGATGGTTCGATGGGCATGCGGAGCTGAAGATCCTTTTGGGCCTATGAGATGGGCTTTGATCGGAATCGAAGGTTCGATTGGGCATGTGGAGCTGAAGATCCGGTTGGGCCTATGAGATGGGCTTTGATCGGAATCGAAAGTTCGATTGGGCATGTAGAGCTGAAGGTCCGGTTGGGCCTATGAGATGGGCTTTGATCGGAACCGAAGGTTCGATGAGCTTGCGGAGAAGATCCGATGGATTGGTGGGACGAGTATGTTGATGATGGCACAGACCTAGTGCACGAGGTCTGGTGCAGTGGCAGCACACAGCGAATCTCCAAACTGATGAGCTAAAACGGTGGGCCAATAGATTGAGCCCGAAGTATGATGGGTGAATTCCATACTTCGTGCAAGTTGATGGGCCAAATTGGTAGGCTTACTCAATTTGATGGTGTACTTTAAAGTACGGTAAATCTCCGAGAGGAACTTGAAGTAGGTGGGTCCTATTGAGGACTGTGTAGAGCTTCGTTCGAGAGGGAGATTGTCGGGCTCAGATGGTGGGCCTGGTGGTACTTTAATTGAGGGGGAGATCGTTGAAGTGTAGATGTATGAAGATTGGTTACCGATTGGTTTGAACCGAGGTTAAAGAAAAAAAAAAAAAAGGATTGGTGATGATTCCCCGTGATATGAGCTGGAGGGGGAGAATTGTTGTGTCCAGCTCATATTGATAGCTGTAAAGAAAGAAAGGAAGGTGTGCAGGAGGCCGAGAGTTTGATAATAGCAAAATTGATTATGAGTTGGTATCCGCCAACTAATCAATTGTTGCTGCAATGATGGAAAGAATGAGCCAAGTTGGACTCATGATCACCCTTAAATCAAGGAAAGGCTAAAGTTTTATAATGGAGTGGGTCGGCCAACTAAAAGAAAAGAAGGAAAGTTAGAAATGGGAAAGTAAGGAAAGAAACGTGTAGGGGCCAAATTGGATTAATTCCAATTTGGACTTGGACTTCTCGTGATCACACGGTGGTGATCATGTGCTTTTCTTTGGTTGGCACTCCATATATAAATACATGCCATTAAATGGAGAGCAAGAGCAGAGTTGTAACGATGTAGCTGCTAGAGAGAGATCAGTTGCAATGAAGAGCAACTGATCTGTGATTGAGAGGGATATTTTTAATATCCGAGAGAGAGAAAAATAGAGAGTATTTTTCTTGTTTGTGATTGAGAGAAAAATAAACCAGTGAGGGTATTTATTTTTCTAGATTGTGTCTCCTCGATCTAGATGAGAGATTGAGTTGAGAGAGATTGTAAAAGGGATGTTGTTGAACATCCTGAGAGATTGTGAAAAGGATGCTATTGAGCATCCTGATGTGATTGTAAGACTAATAATTTATTATTAGTGAAAGATTGTTTGGAGTTGGTCCCGTGGTTTTTCCTCGTTGGAGGTTTTCCACGTAAATCCTCGTGTTGTGTATTTGTTTGCTGCTTGCTGTGTTTGATTGTGTTCGATCCTGGGCGGGGAAAAGGTGATTTTTTCCCAACAGAAATATGTGGCAACACACATATATATCAAAGGTATAAAAGCCAACACTCGGTAAACAAAAGCAGAAAATTATGATCATGGAAGGCTTACTACAATATGTACACATCCGTGCGATGATATCAATAGAATTACTTCTCAAAAAAAACCTACCTGCACTAAGACCTCTTGATTGCCCACGGAGTTTACAAGGATTGAAAAAAGTGAGAGATCAATTCTTTTAGGTAGCAGAGTTACCTCTGCCAAAAGAATTGCCACAGATATGGTACAAAGAATGACGGCCAGTAACTTCTCAAGTTGCTTTGTTAGGATGCACCGCCAAAGATATTCTGCAAGAAGTCACCATCTTTTTCAGAAGGACAGTTACAAGGCTTTGCCACTAACACAAAACCACCATATTAAATTTCAGCCAAACATAAATTTTCTCTTTGATTGATTTGATGCCCTAGTTCGTTTCTTTTAATGCTTCTCATATAATTTTCTCAAGAAGACCTGCCACGGCCAGTACAGCCAATGGAGATCGCAGTATATCATGGGAAGCTCCCTTGAGAAATACATCGAACAGAAACCCAAAGAAAGGAAGGAACATAATGTATCATCTGAACCAATAATAATGAATAGAATACAAAACATGGAGGAAGTATCTGGTAAATGGATCTGAAGGTTACCCATTATATCAATGAGGGAACCCCACTTCCCGGTTCGAGTAGGTCAGAAGCTTGAAATGTATTTCCTAACATAACAGCACGAGAATGTCTAAGATTCAAGGAAAGCACAAAAAGTAAATACTACATAGAAACTGAAACAAAAATAAGGAGGCACAATCAGGACCGAACCATCCAGTTGAACTCCGACGTTCATGATTTTTAATAGCATCTTCCAATTCAAGGGCTTCCAGGACATAAGTCATGTATTCACTGCACAACTGATAAAAAGTTAGATAAAGGCAGCTGCCTATAAAAACTATTCATGGAACCAAAATGGAAATATTGGGGCCATGTTTGAAATGACAACTTCCATACAAAATTCTCTCCAAACATAAACCATAACTTTGCTAGAAATTGAAAAAAAAAACAGCATGACACAAGACTACCACCCTTCAAGTCAACATATAAGATGACACTTGAATCCTAAAGTCGAAAGACACAAATCAAGATCATTGCATACCAAAATTATTATGATAAAAAAAGTGAGCCAAATGATCATCAGAAAAACAAATGTTGTCAAAACTGAAGATTAGAGCTTCACCAATCCCCACGAAAAAAAATTCCTAAAGGGCTTTTCCCACAAGAAGCTACCAAGAATAGGAGGTTCACACCAGGAAACAGAATCCATGTAATTTTTTTACAGTAATTTTGAAACAAAATAACCGAAACAACATAAGAACTTGGAAGCGAATTTCCTCCAAAAACTCATGTAAGAGGAGCAAGACACCGAACAACAGTCTTTTATGTGTCAGCTCAGGTGTCTTTGAGCGAGTACATGCGTTGCGTGTGTGAGAGTCAAATAGTGAGCACGCAAGAGTACGTGCATCTTAAGATGCTATACATATTAAGTGTTAGCTGATTTCTAGCTTTTAATCCTTTGCACGTTTCCTAGCCCGTGTAGAAGTCTAGTTTGAATTAAATACCTTTCCTTTATTGCTAATTATGCATAGCCATATTGTCCAGTACCATCTTTCTCATAAGCAACCTCAATTTTCCTCCTCTGTCTCTTTCTTCCTTTCCCTAAATCTTTTATTTACCCGTTTCTTCCTTAAGAAAATAGACTACTACCTAGGAATGTCCATGTCGAGAATGGTTAGTCCGGGGTCCTTAGATGGGGAGAAACCGGAGCAGGGGAATACTGAGTGTTTGACACTAGAGAATGTCCGGATTGAACTGAATTGTTTTTTCCTGCTTGGGTCGATTTTTTGGGATTGGGGGCTTAATTTGGGAGCCACTGGGGCATTTATTAATCGTATGAGGGCCCTATGGTCCCTATTGGGAGAGATGCAGGTTACAACAATGGCATCGAACCGCTTTCTGTTTCAGTTCGAACGGGAGGATGACTTAGTTCGGGTGCTTGATCGAACTCCTTGGCTATGGAATCGGAATCTAGTGATTCTAAAAAGGGTTGCTGGGGATGAGCAACTTCAGGAAGTCGAACTGAATCATTCTATTTTCTCGGTTCGACTTCAAGACGTTCCCCTAAACCTACGAACCAAGGAAAACATCCAGATTATGGGTAATAGGTAGGGGTGTGCAGTCGGATCTTCGGGATTTCCGAATCCCGACTGGGAAAATTTCGGATATCCCGAAATTGATTTTTTTGGTCCCGATCCCGAATGTCAAAAAAACCCTCCCGAACCCGAATTTCCTAACTCAAAATTTCGGGAAATATCGGGTATCCGAAATTTCCGAGATTTTTTTAATTACTGTTAAAAAAAATCCAAATTAAACATCAAACCTGATATATTTATTGGTTGGGGCATTTTGACAAACACCTGCTGTGCGTGATTTAAACCAATTTCCGAAATTAAACCAATTTGCAGCAATTTAAACCAATTTTCCAACAAAATTTTCAACAAATTATCCAATATGCAAAACACCAGAAGATGCAGAAAACCCTAAAACCCTTTTGCACCAAAATTTCCAACAAATTAGACCCACACCTATTTTTCTACCAAAAAGTGCAGCAATTGCACCAAAACTCCTAATTTTTCACCAAAAAATGTAGCAAATGAACAAAATATGTTATTTCTTGACTAGATCGACAGAGAGAATCAGAGAAACAAGGAGGGAGAGAGTAGAGGTTCTGGATCTGGAGGTGGCGGTCGGGATGGGATTTGGAGGTGGCGACTGACTGGCGATGGAGAAGAAGAATTGATTGAGGAAGAAGAATTGAATCTAGTGATTTGGAGGTGGCAGATCGAGTGTCCTAGAATTGGTTCTAGGGATTTGGAGGAAGAAGAATTGATCTGCAGCTGCTAGTGAGAGAAGAGTGAGAGTAGAGAGAAGAGAGAAAGCGTTGAAATGAAAAAGCATGCCCTACCCCTGCTTTTTATTTTCCTAAGTTCGGGTAGTTCGGGTACCCGAACTTAGAAAAATCCATACCGATCCCGACCCGAAATAAATTTCGGGTATGTGGTACCCGAACCCGAATTTCCGATACCCGAATTACCCGAACCCGAATTGCAAAATTTCGGGTCGGAAATTTCGAAAATTCGGGAAACGGGAAATTTGAACAGCCCTAGTAATAGGCTGGGTTCTTTCGTCTCTGTGGATGCGGATGACCTCAATCAATTTAGGGGCTGGGTGAAAGTTCGTATCCTGATCAATGTGGAGCGCCCTCTGGTGACTGAGGTACAGTTCTTTAATTCGTTGGGTAGGAAAACCATTATTAATGCTGAATATGAAAAACTACCCAATGTCTGTTATTTCTGTGGCATCATTGGTCATGTCCATCAGAACTGCAAAATTCGGTTCAGTACTGATCCCCTAGGAAATAAGCCACTCCCGTTTGAAAAGTTTTTTAAACCGAGTCGGTATGGCAGTGAGTCCAGTAAGTCTCTTGCCAGTGGGGACCCTCGGCCAAACTCTGTTTCATGGAGGTCGGTACCTAGTAAAATTAATTCCATTGCCGTAGACAGCTCGGTTTCGAGCCCAGCAGGGAGAGAGAGTGACATGGCAATTGAGGAGAGAGGAAGTGGAGGTGGCTCCTTAGTGGACCATGTTATGGAGCAGTTGAGGAAGGTGGTGCTAGAAGGGGGGTATTGGAACAGTTGCAGGCAGATGGCCATGATGTCAGTGTATTGGAAAACCACCTCCTGCAGTCAGTTCGCTCCTCCACTGAACGTGGGCACGACGTAGAAATGGGAAAAGGGAAGGATGTGGCTGGTGAATTAAATCCCATTCCAAGGGATTTTAATTTGGCTAATAGCCAAAAGGGGCTGTTGAAAGAAGGGAGGCCAGAGGATGGGCTGGGTCTGTTTAAAGGAGGGAAACCAGGGAATGGGCTGCAGGGGCTGGCTGGGCCGTGGAAAGGTAGGCCAAACACGCCGAGAGGGGCTGTTAGCGTCCGGGCTGGTGCTGGGCTTCCTGGGATTGGGCCGCTTGCTACGGAGCCAGCTGGAGATGAAGGGCGAGCTGGGGACGTGCGGGCTGGGCTGCGTGCGGCTTGTGGGCCGCTGTCTCCCTCTCGGCCCAGCGCGCTAGCTGGCTGCAGCCAGGCCTCTTTGGCTGGCTTGGCAGCGGGCCTGGAGGACCCAATGGCCCATTTTGAGGCTGTTTTGGTGGAAGAAGAAGAGGAGGACCCAGAGGAAATTTCTCACCAATTTTCTCCTGTTTTGCCGGATTTAAACGATACAGGAGCCTTTTTTAATTCTTCTGAGTTAATTAATAGGGCTCAACGACATGTGGATCTAACTGAGGTTCGACACAAGCCCTCAGTACATCGCGGTGCCAGGGTGATTCGCACAGCTCGGAAGAGTGTGCCGCGCCATAGGGACATGGGACCACATTCCCAAGTCACAACTACTGGGAAGAGAAGAGGGGTTGACCTAGATGATGAGGATAGTGGGGGTCCGTTGTCCTTTTTGCACAGGAAGAAGAGAGCAGTGCATGGAGATGTGGCTGAGGGTACTAGTCCGGCGGCGGTTGCTGAGCAACCCCGCCCAGAGCCATGAGTCTCTTGTTTTGGAACTGCCGGGGGCTTGGGAACCCTCAGGCAAGGGCAAACTTTTCAAAGTTGCTAGGTTTAAAGTTTCCTGCTTTAGTTTTTTTGTCTGAAACAAAGCTGTATGAAAGTGAGTTTCGTACTCTTAATAATAAATGGTCTTTTCTTTATGTGCTTGCGGTTGATTGTGAAGGGGACACTAGGAGGGGTGGGTTGGCTTTGATGTGTAGGAAGGATATCTCTGTGAACGTGCTATATTGCGATGCACATTGTATTGATATTGAATTGCTGAATGGTCTATCGAATGACCCCCCTTGGAGATTTACGGGCATATACAGATGGCCGAGCAGGGCGGATAAACACAGAACCTAGGATATGCTCCAATCAAGAAAGGACAAGAGCTCCCTTCCGTGGATTTGTGTTGGAGATTTCAATGAGGTGTTGTGGGGTCATGAGAAATTGGGAGGCACAGATAAGAATTTCAACGAGATGGATGCTTTCCGGTGCGCTATTGCCGACTGTAACCTGATCGACCTCGGTTTCTCAGGGCCCAAGTTTACCTAGTGCAATAACCAACGGGGACACGGAACAATAATGGAGAGACTCGATAGGGGGCTGGCGAATGAGAAGTGGATGAGCTATTTCCCCGAAGCTACAGTGCACCATCTTCCCCGGTTCGGATCAGATCACTGCCCTATACAGATACAGTTGACACAAACAGTCGACAGGGCCCCTAGGGGTAAAGTGTTCCGTTTTGAGGCGGCATGGATTAGAGAGGATTCGTGTTTTGAGTTTGTTAAAGAGATGTGGAGTGGGACGGAGCTTCAGGGAGCTAGCGATCCACTTGATCAACGTCTACGGCTCTATGGGTCGAAGCTTACTAGGTGGAGTAAGGAGGTGTTTGGGAATGTTCACAGATCCATTGTTGATAAGAGAGAAAATTTGGGTTGGTTGCAGAAACAGCCAGTGACGGATCCCACCCTAGATAAAATTGAGCGAGTTAGTAAAGAGATTGAGGAATTAATCCATAGGGAGGAAGTTATGTGGAAACAGCGATCTCGGGTCCTTTGGCTTGAAGAAGGGGATAGGAACACTAAATTCTTCCATGCACGAGCTTCTCAGAGGAAGAAGAAGAATACTATTGATAGAATTCAGGATTAATCGGGTTGTTGGAAGGAGTCTCGTGAGGAAGTAGAAGGGACATTCTTAGAGTACTATAAGTCTTTATTTTCTTCTGGAGACAGTGACCTTTCTTCAAACGTTTTACAAATTATCACCCCACGTGTTTCCAATCCCATGAACTTGTGTCTCGACCAGATCTTTACTAAAGATGAAGTTTTAAAAGCCTTAAAGCAGATGCACCCCACTAAGGCCCCTGGGCCGGATGGGATGCCTCCGCTCTTTTTTCAAAAAAATTGGTCTTTTCTTGAAAATCCTGTTTGTAAAGCGGTTCTCGGAATTTTAAATGATGGAGAGGACCCCAGCTACCTCAATCACACCTTCATCACCCTTATCCCTAAAGTAGCAAATCCTTCCATGTGCTCCCAGTTTCGACCTATCAGCCTGTGTAACGTCGTTTTCAAAATGATTACCAAAGTGTTGGTAAATCGCCTGAAGAAGATTCTGCCGAATATAGTGGCGGAGAATCAGAGTGCTTTCGTTCTTGGCAGACTCATTACAGACAATGCCCTGATTGCCCAGGAGATTTTCCATGGGATGAACACCAAGAGCTCTGGTCCCGGATGGATGAGCGTCAAACTGGATATGAGTATGGCCTACGACAGAGTTGAGTGGTACTTTTTGGAGGCGACCATGTCCCGTATGGGGTTCTCATCTCGCTGGACATCACTGGTCATGCGCTGCGTTTCTTCTGTCTCATATGCCATCCTCCTAAACGGAGCCCCTAGCCCTACGTTCTACCCGGGGAGAGGTCTTCGGCAGGGCGATCCCCTGTCTCCTTATTTATTCCTCCTTTGCGCTGAGGGCCTTTCGGCGATGCTCCAAGCCGCAGCCTCGGCTAAAATGGTTACAAGATCTATCGAGGTAGCCTAGAGGTCAGCCACTTATTCTACGCGGACGAAAGTCTCATCTTTGCAAAGGCAGACGAGGAGGAGACAGAGGTCATCAGTTCGATTTTGAAGGACTATGAGGAGGCTTCAGGCCAGAAGGTCAACATAGATAAATCAGAGGTATGCTTCAGCAAGAACGTCGGCCAAGATACTAGAACGAGAGTTTTAGGAAGATTAGGCATGAGGGGAACGGAGTCTCATGAGAAGTATTTAGGGCTTCCTGTTTCCTTTGGTAGATCCAAGAAAGGAATGTTTGCATCGATTCGAGATAGGGTTTGCAAGAGGCTGGGGGAGTGGAAAGAGAAGAAATTATCTCAGGCAGGGAGAGAAGTACTGATTAAATCGGTCGTCCAATCCATCCCTACATATATGATGAGCTGCTTTGAAATCCCAATCTCCATATGTGAAGAGATCGAGAAGGCCACTAAGAGACTCTGGTGGGGGGGATCCTCAGATGAACGCAAGATGCACTAGGTCTCTTGGGATAAGTTGTGTAAATCAAAGGAGGTGGGAGGTTTGGGCTTCAGGAAAGTTCGGGATTTCAACCTAGCATTGCTTGCTAAGCAAGGTTGGCGTTTACAGAAACACCCGCACTCGTTGCTCTCCCAGGAAAGCTAGGTATTACCCCCGCTCAGACTTCTTAGAGGCAGGGGTGGGATATTGCCCCAGCTATGTTTGGCGGAGCATTATGGTTGGGCGAGAGGTCATTCAGAAAGGTTATTTCTGGCGGGTGGGGAATGGGGAGCGGATACGGATTTGGAAGGTTCCATGGCTACCATCAACTGCAAACGGAATGATCGCTGCACCGGTGTCTGTGCTGGATGAGGAGGCAACAGTCGCTGAACTTATAGACCGGGATCAACGTTGCTGGAGGACTGACCTAGTGGAGCAACTCTTTCTACCGCAAGAAGTATCTGAAATTTTAAGCCTACCGCTTAGTTGGGATGAGGCGAATGATGCTCTTGTGTGGAGGGGCACTACACATGGGAAGTATTCGGTTCGCAGTGGGTACCACAGTCTTACGTCGCCTGTCACCCGGGGTGACCAGGGCTCAAGTAGAGGTTGGTGGAAACACCTTTGGGGTCTTACTATCCCCCTAAAGTTTAAAAACATCATGTGGAGGCTAGGCAATGGATCTATCCCGACTAGAGTTAACCTAGAAAGGAGAGGAGTACTGGTGGATCCGGTGTGCCCCTGCTGTAATGGGGAGGTAGAGTCAACTTCACACTTACTGGTGTCTTGCCCTTTCGCGGCTGGGGTATGGGCAAAATTCGACTTCTGGGGTAGTGCTCCAAGCCTTTACGGGGAGAATTGGGTTGAGTGGCTCACAACAGCCTGGACGTCACTGGATGAGCAGAGTCTCGAAATTTTGATCTCTACCCTTTGGTTGTTGTAGACTTTAAGGAACAACAGGATTTTCTGTCAACGAGACGAATCTGCCCAGGAGGTGGTCATCAGGGGAGGGAGATTGCTGACAGATTTTAAGGAGGCCTGGCGTCCGCCACAGAAGTCTCCTTCCACTGCATGCCAACCCATCGTCCCGAAGTGGTCCCCCCCCCCCTCCGGGGATAGTCAAGGTTAACACTGATGCTGCTGTCGGGAGTTCCGGGACTGGTCTGGGTTTCATTGCTCGAGACGGAATGGGCAGGCCGATCTTCTCTGGGGCCATTTTCCTCCCACATAAGACCGACGCGCCAACCGCGGAGGCACTGGCGCTTAGAGACGCTCTCACGCAGGCTAGGCAATGGGGGTGTGAAAGGGTCATCATGGAGTCGGACTATCTGCAAAACATCTTGGCCCTAACCAACGAAGAGCTTTCTGTAACCTATACGGGTTTGGTCATGGAGGAAGTGGCTCGGTTGGCCTCTACTTTTCGTAGTTGCTCTTTTAAGCATGCAAAGTGGACCACGAATGTTCCAGCACATGAGTTGAGCCAACTGGCTTTAATTTCCGGTTTAGGAAATGTATGGATAGGGGAATGCCCCGAGGCAATCGCGCCTTTTGTACTTGCTGATCTAAATTAATCTTATAATTTTCCCTTCAAAAAAAAAAAGTCATCAAATTGGGTTGATATATAATTTTTTTTTTGTCGTTTGCACAAAATATATACTTTAAAAAAGATAAAAAAAGGAAAGCATCAGTTAAAAAATATCTGTTATTAAAGAACAGAGGGAGTACGTAATAGGCGCATTGGAAATTATACCCCACCATTAATATAAATTGATTATTCACGTGAATCAATTTCAATTTTTTATTCTAACTTTAACCCATCATAAAATAAAATTTTAATTATAAATATGACTAGAGATAAAAAAAAAAAATTCTAAAACTTTGGTTATTTTAAATCAAAATTTTAGGTCCAAAAACATGAATTAAAAAAAAAAATACTCGATACAGGAGTATCTATTAAGTGATGAAGCCGTAAAAGTAAAAAAAAGAATAAAAACACAAAATCCTACTAGTTTTCTCCCACGTGAGATCAGAATTCAGAACCAAATATCTCATCCGACGATCAGAAATCAAAGAACCACCATAAAATCCCTCCACCTGAGAAGCACACTATCACCTCCTTCCTTCCTCCTCTAGTCCTCATCCTACCTTTAACAATACCGGTCACAGTTCATGCAACACACCCAAACACAGCTCAACCCCTCTCTCTCTCTAGCCCGCCACTCACTGACGTCACTGAAAACAGAAAAATACATATATTTTTAAAAATAATTACATTTCCAGAAAGATAAATATAAAATACTACTCCCTCTGTTCTCAATTAATTATCCAGATTGCTACAGTAATATTCAGTAAATCAAACACTAAAAAGTCAAATAAAGTGTACAGTAATATTCCGTTCAAAATGGACAATTATTTGAGACCGGAGGGAGTAACTGACACTAATAAACAATCAAGTTCAACACTCTCACTTTCTCCTCGGTCGCGTGATGGCAACAGTGTAATTAAATCTACTCTCCAGCTCCTCCAGCTCGGTTTATTCTTCTGTTGTTGTTTCCTTCCTGTCTGTTCATGGCGGGAGGCAACGACGTCGTGTTGCGGACTTTCCACGCGCTGGTCGAGAGCGCCGACCGGAAGTTCGCCAGGGTGCGTGACGTCCCGTTGTACGGCCGGGGAGGGGCGCAGGGCCACTATTTTCAGAAGGTGTTTAGGGCGTACATGCGGTTGTGGAAGTACCAGCAGGAGAACCGGGTGAACCTTGTGGAAGCCGGGTTGAACCGGTGGGAGATTGGGGAGATCGCGAGCCGGATCGGGCAGTTGTACTTCAATCAGTATATGAGGACGAGCGAGGCCAGGTTTTTGTTGGAAGCTTGTGTTCTATGAAGTAGGGACGGATCCTAGAATTATTTCCAGGGAAAGCTGCCCCGAATTTTTTTTTGGAATATTTGAAAGGAAAGCAAGCGAGCTTGTTAAAAGTACGAGAGTTATAGAGTTCATGGATCAAGTTGGTTTACCTTAGGGCTGAGAGCTAAAGGAATGAGGAAGCACTTTGTATGGATTGAGTATCCCATTGGGGTCCAGCAGCTTCTTGATGGAAACCATCACTTTTACCTATCAAAATCGATTCCACGTAACTTAGACATGTACAAACATGGTGCCATGTATAGTATACATATTTATACACAAAAAGACAACAGGAAATACCATTTCGAGCATTTTGCAATGAAAAGAACATACCACTTCACGTGGCTTGCTATAGAAAATCTCATTGGCTTTCATTAATCCCAGGCCGTGCTCTGCACTAATACTCCCACGGTGCTTAAATGTCCACTCATACACAAAGGGTTCAATTTGCGCTAAAATCTGGCAGTCACAACATACATGGAATATTTAATAAAAGTACTGAATAAGTCCAACAAGTCGGAAAGAGGGATATTAGCATATTACCTCATCATCATACTGTGGAGCTGAAATACTGAGATGCAAATTGCCATCTCCAAGATGTCCGTATCCCACCACTTTGGCTGATTGACCTGAAAGTCCGTATGTTTATAGTGAATCGTTTAATAAATAAACAAGTCATTCTCAAATTAAGCTCGAATTTAACATGAATTACTCCAAACTCGGCTCGTTGAAGCCTTAATTCATCTATAATTTAATGAGTCGAGTTTGATCAACAAAGTTAGGCTCGGCTTGGCCCGGCTCAGCTACAACCCTACTTCTCAAAAGGGTATAGAAAATATTGCTCCCCTTGCTTCTTCTTATTTTTTAACAACTCATTTCCTTTGAGACGAATTAATGTATAAATAAATGCAAGTAATAATATCCTCAACTACCTGCATATGTGTACCGGTACATGAAAATATATATGCTCATAATGATATAATTGATTGTGAATGTACGTGATAAATAAGTTAATAGATAAAAGGTTGAAATTAATACAAGTACCCAACTGCTTAACTTGTTGAAAGGCTGATTAAAAATAATGTCTAGTTTGTAATTTCCTGATATAAAATGTCTTGGAAAAGAGTCATTTTTGCTCTTAAATTTACATGAAATCAATTGAAAACAGTATGTTGTTGCATTCCTGGTTACTCCCTGTACGTCCTCACTTTGATTCCCTGTTCTACAAGTCTTTTCCCGTAAGAATCTAGTTGCATAACCAGCCATGTCAATTACAGTAACAGAATCAAATGAACACTGCTTGCATATCCAGCCATTTCTCTCCATTCATTTTCTTCTCTGTCTCTCTCTGTAACTCATTCTATTATGGACTATTCGGAGGTAAAGTGCTCACATATATGCAGCATGTAATTTCTTTATATGCAAACCCGCAATCTTTGACATAAACCCAACATCTCTTTGACATAACCCAACATTTCAGCACTAGAATCAGACAAACACACCCAACAAAATCAACCATTTCAGCACTAGGATCCGTCCCTGCACAAACCCAACATCTCTTTGACTGACATAACCCAACATTTCAGCACTAGAATCAGACAAACACACCCAACATTTCAGCACTAGAAAGAGCAAACTTATGCTTTGCAAAGACAACCCAACATTTCAGCACTAGAATCAGACAAACACACCCAACATTTCAGCACTAGAAAGAGCAAACTTATGCTTTGCAAAGACAAACTAGAAAAATATGCCTATCTAGTTACTCTCAACTGGAGTTACGCGAATGCGCGTAACCATAAATAACAATAAATGGAGAAATAGAATGTAATTGACGAAATCGATGGTAGAATAGATAGACATTGAGAATTTTCTGGGAAATAAAAGATGAAGGATTATAATCTGGGAAATTAATAAAGAAGAATGGAGTACCTTAAATATTATTGGGAAGGCGGCGATGGCAGTGAGCTTTGGCGGAGGCGATGGTGGTTTGGTTTGGGTGAGGAGGAGAAGAAGAGACTCTGTTGACGATGAATGAAGGCTCAAAAAAATAAAACACACACTTTTAGGGATTTGGCAAATGATGAGGAAACAATGGCCAAAAAAATTAAAAAAAGTGGTATAGAGGTGAATCGAACACGGAACGTTCAGACTTGGAGTCAAAAGCTCTACCATTGCGCCACGGATCCTATCAAACGATAATGTGGTACAATTTAATTAAAGATTTAATTTAAGGTAAAAAAAATTTTTGATTGAGCCAGCCCACCCTGGCCATGGGCTGGATCCGTCCCTGTGAAGCGATTCTGAACAGGGGATATTTTGATGGAGTGAAGGGGAAGGGGAAGGAGAAGGAGAAGGATCCAGGGGTGAGATTTAAGGAGCTGAGGTTTTACGCAAGGTTTCTGCTGGTTTCATTGATTCTTAACCGGATTGATACGGTTAAAGTTCTTGTTGAACGGTTTAGAGCTCTTGTAGACGACAGCAAGTTAAATTTCCAGGTAATTTATTCAATTTTTGTATTCTTCCCCCAAAGTCAAATTTGCTGCTTAGTGTGCGGTTTGTTTCTTTTTCTTTTGTTTGGTTAGTCCCGTGTCGTTTGTGGAGTTGGAGAGGAATCCTTTTAACTCGTTTCTGGAATCAATTTTTTTTTTGGCTTCTGAACTTGTGCTTTTTGCTTTGCTTACTGGGATATTTTTTTTCCATTTTCAATCTGCAAGTTTTGTAGAGTTGTCTAGGTTGAGAACTTTGGTGTTTTTTTTTCCAGTTTTTTGGGGTCCAAATAGGAACTTCTAAATTTATACATGATGGAGCGTATACTTAGATTGTTCATTTGATCTGAGATTGCAGTTAGCCCGTGAAATTTATATGCATTGTTTTAGAGCATTTATCATGAGAGCTAAAAAGGTGAGATGAATGTGTGTATCTTGGCTCCATGTTTCTTCTCCTAACTTTTATCCTCTCTGAGTGCCTTTGTAGCACCGGGTGCTAGGATGGTGATTGCTTGTTTAGTTGACCTAGCTGACCAAATAGTTGTCCTCACTGGAGTTTAGGAACTAGATGCTGGGCCTTCATTTCCACTCTCTATAAATAGAACTTCCCTTTCCGGCACTTTTAGTTTTTCTTAGTCATTTGGTTCTCTTATCTTATCGTTCGCAAGAGAGATACTGGCCGTAGCAGATTTTCTTAGGAGACATGGACTATGTCTTTGCAGGGAACGAACTTCAAAGAGCGGAAGCTAGTGGTGCATGAAATTATCCGTTTTTTGGATGTTGATGCAGCCTTTACAAATGTCAGGCCTCTTCGATATTGTGTTCTGTTTGATTCTCATCCTGCTTCGCGCCCTTATGTGGCTCGTTTCCATGCGAGGGAGGTTGTAAAGTTTAAAGATGCCCTATTGACAAGTTATCACGCAACGAGGTAAATGGTTTTAAACTTTTATGTGATTGGTTATTGATTTAAGATCACTTGAATATCCATGCAGCTCAAGACTGCTCCATCTCTGTGTTCTGCGCCAACTAAATCCCTGTTCGATTCCCCTTCAGACTAGAACTTGCAGCAACAGAAAAAACTGTGGGTATCCAGGTTTTAGTACAAGGTGTGACGAGCATTGTCTATTTACATTCCTGATTCGATGAATTCCTTGTTTGAGGCATCAGTTACACCACACAAACAGTCACAACTCTTATGACTCAGATTATTGCATTGCCAATCAGCTCCTAATCTTCAATCTATCAGATTCTGCTTTTGAGGCTACCGTTTCAAAACCTGCTCGAAAAGGCTGGCTCACTGCAACGGGCATCTGTGGTAATTCTCAAAACTTGCAGTTTTCATTTCAAGAGTACTTTACAAAAAGAAGCATTATTCTTGTAGTAATTCAGGGGATTTTGCCAACAAGTATACATTAGCATTGGAATCCAATGCCCTGATTAACTTCTTGAATTAGACTTTGGCTATTGATCTGCAGCACCCTGAGTAATGCAAATGTCTTAACGCAGGTGATGGCTTTTAGCAGGAAAAGAAGCTTCAGAAACAAACTTAAGAAAAGGAGAGGTACTTTACTATCCTGAAAGGATTTTCATCTGATTGTTTGTACTCAAATTTCAAAATAAGCTTTTATTGTAGCAAATCATTTGATCTTAGTTCGCGTGCAATTTATAGTTAATTGAGGATGTGTTTCTGAGTTCAACTGTCACTGTCATTTTTTTGGTCTGGTTTTTCGCAGCTTCCAGCCAATAACTAGCGATGGTCTAAGGGATACGTAAGCAAGCATATGTCCATCTGTTAGTTGCATCGTTATTTCTAATTTCACCATCACTTGTAATTAGGGGTGTGCAGTCGGATCTTCGGGATTTCCGAATCCCGACTGGGAAAATTTCGGATATCCCGAAATTGATTTTTTTGGTCCCGATCCCGAATGTCAAAAAAACCCTCCCGAACCCGAATTTCCGAACTCAAAATTTCGGGAAATATCGGGTATCCGAAATTTCCGAGATTTTTTTAATTACTGTTAAAAAAAATCCAAATTAAACATCAAACCTGATATATTTATTGGTTGGGGCATTTTGACAAACACCTGCTGTGCGTGATTTAAACCAATTTCCGAAATTAAACCAATTTGCAGCAATTTAAACCAATTTTCCAACAAAATTTTCAACAAATTATCCAATATGCAAAACACCAGAAGATGCAGAAAACCCTAAAACCCTTTTGCACCAAAATTTCCAACAAATTAGACCCACACCTATTTTTCTACCAAAAAGTGCAGCAATTGCACCAAAACTCCTAATTTTTCACCAAAAAATGTAGCAAATGAACAAAATATGTTATTTCTTGACTAGATCGACAGAGAGAATCAGAGAAACAAGGAGGGAGAGAGTAGAGGTTCTGGATCTGGAGGTGGCGGTCGGGATGGGATTTGGAGGTGGCGACTGACTGGCGATGGAGAAGAAGAATTGATTGAGGAAGAAGAATTGAATCTAGTGATTTGGAGGTGGCAGATCGAGTGTCCTAGAATTGGTTCTAGGGATTTGGAGGAAGAAGAATTGATCTGCAGCTGCTAGTGAGAGAAGAGTGAGAGTAGAGAGAAGAGAGAAAGCGTTGAAATGAAAAAGCATGCCCTACCCCTGCTTTTTATTTTCCTAAGTTCGGGTAGTTCGGGTACCCGAACTTAGAAAAATCCATACCGATCCCGACCCGAAATAAATTTCGGGTATGTGGTACCCGAACCCGAATTTCCGATACCCGAATTACCCGAACCCGAATTGCAAAATTTCGGGTCGGAAATTTCGGAAATTCGGGAAACGGGAAATTTGAACAGCCCTACTTGTAATTGTTGGCAGAGGAACTCTCTTACATACATGTGAGCAAGTCCCTCTCATGTCACGTAATGCTTCTAAACTTTGTATAGCTTCTAAACTATGTGATCATTTCCTCCAATTATTTTTCTTTATCTTATTAATAATATATCTTACACGATCCTCTATTCTTTCTTTATTATATGCTAAAATGAATGCATGAAAGCTAAAATCAAAAGAAACTAGCCAGCAAGGATTTGGTACAACCCAAACAGGAACAGGCCAGACTAGAAGTTTGTCTATTTTTTATTTATTTAGTCCTTGTAATAATTTCTCTTAGTACGTATAATTCATTAATTATTTTACTTATGACAAAAATAAAAACTCAGATTTAGTTTCAAATCTCAATAAATGAATTTTTTTTTGATAGAATTTATAATTCATTTCGTAAAAATGTACAGCTTGGTCAGTTTCCGATTACCTTCTTAGTTTAGATGACGTCTGTGAAAAAAAAGGTTGGGCTTTTTGGCTTGGCTTGGCTTGGCTTGCCTCACCTTGCCTTGCCTAATTCATTGACATGCATTTTGCTAATTCAATCAATAATTAACATATATGGAAAGGAAATAATTAATGTGGCACTTTGTTCAAAAAATTTGCAGAATGAAAACACAAAAATGGGTTCGTTGATTTTTTTTTGTTGAAAAATTAATCTTATTTCAAACGTTGTAATTAAACACTAAAAAAGAATACTTTATTGTCGAAACTCGAATTTTAAAGTGGATAATATACTATACGTGAATCCAAGCCAAAGTTTAGCCAAATTGGTATAACGTTTTGTTTGTTTTATGGATTGGATACATAATAATACGTGCAATGATCTTTTTTATGGCTACTATATGGTTCTTCAGTCAAAAAGTTGATTTTATAGTATTGGCTCCCTTAGGCTTCTTGTGGTTTTTATTGCTAATAGCATAAGGAAATGGTGATTTGAAGTGGAAATATCAAATATGAAGACTTTTTGTTGGCTGTTGTGTCTATGGTTCTTATGAGAAACTTATGGACTATCTAATTAATCAATTAATTTGCCAAATTAAAAGCCTTGTGTGCTAATTATTTATTAATCTCTTATTAATGAGTTCGTACTTAGTGCTCCTAATTAGAACCTCTTACTTGAGAATACGGAACCGACTATTAAAAATATATTCGGTCTTTATTAAACATCGCTCGCGCATATTGAGGAGGCCGGATGACGCACTATTTGAGCCCAAAAAATCATTAACGTACTTCCGAAAAAAAGTACACAAAACTTTTTGGAATCAAATAGTGAGTCATCTGGTTTTATCGAAATGCGTACGCGACATTTAAAAAAGACCGGAGGGAGTACTAAACATGTACTCTTTTTGAATTTTATTAATTGACTTACAAAACATTAACGGGTAAAAGCTAAAAAACAACCCTGAACTTTAAAATTTTATTTAATCGCAACCCTGAACTTTTATTTTATTTAATCGCAACCCTGAACTTTTATTTTATTTAATCGCAACCCTGGTCAACACAGAAATTGTTTAAGTTACCCCCTACCGTGACAGAAAGCAGACGTGGCACCGTTGACCGACGTTAAGTGCCACGTCACTATGACACGTTAGCGTCACGGTGCCACGTGGCATCGTTGACCGACGTTTGACCAGGGTTGTAATTAAACAAAATAAAAATTCAGGGTTGCGATTAAATAAAACGTTAAAGTTTAGGGTTGTTTTTCAGCTTTTACCCGTATATCATATTTTTATCAATTATTTAATCCTTATTCAAAATTAATGTTTTATCAATTACCCGTATATCTTGTTTGACCAGGGTTGTAATTAAACAAAATAAAAGTTCAGGGTTGCGATTAAATAAAACTTTAAAGTTCAGGGTTATTTTTCAGCTTTTACCCATTAATTAACAGTGTTTTTTTATTTTAAGGTCTTTTTGGTTTCGGAAGATCTCGAGCCGAATTTTATTTTAGATAGAGAGGAGATAATTCAAAGGGAGATTTTTGATAATTCAGAGCCGAATTAATTATTATTATGTAATATTTATTTTATTTAAAAGCTATAATTAAATTCCTAATTTCTAATTATATATATATATATATATATATATATATATAGTATCATCTTAATTTTAAAAAATGATTATAACTATCTAATTAATAAAATATACTATAATTAGTAACATTTAATTATAAAGTTACATTTAATTTAGTTTATTATTAATTTTGAATAAGGATTAAATAATTGATAAAAATATGATATACGGGTAAAAGCTGAAAAACAACCCTAAACTTTAACGTTTTATTTAATCGCAACCCTGAATTTTTATTTTGTTTAATTACAACCCTGGTCAAACGTCGGTCAACGATGCCACGTGGCACCGTGACGCTAACGTGGCACCGTGACGTGGCACTTAACGTCGGTCAACGGTGCCACGTCTGCTTTCTGTCACGGTAGGGGGTAACTTAAACAATTTCTGTGTTGACCAAGGTTGCGATTAAATAAAATAAAAGTTCAGGGTTGCGATTAAATAAAATAAAAGTTCAGGGTTGCGATTAAATAAAACTTTAAAGTTCAGGGTTGTTTTTTAGCTTTTACCCAAACATTAACATGTACTCCCTCCAATCATGTGCCGTAAAACATCTAAAATTTTACTCCAAAATAAAAAAATCTAAATAAAACCGCATCAATATGTCACGTTAATTCTTTCGGTAGGTGGTTTTGCAGGAAACGAAAACGTACGTAAAAACCCATTTTCAGAGTAAAAAATTGACCATAAAATTAATTACCTACTTTTATCTTGACTGACTTTTTTGTAGTACCTGATTTGTGGGTTTTTATTTGGTAAATTTCTTTTAAGAAAAAAGTGGATTTTTTTCGGATGAATTGATCCCAACAAATCAACTAATTATTGTGGTAATTTTTCGGATTAGGTAGTCATGTTCATGAGCAGGTTGTGCAACTGGGGTGTCTTGCTCTTGCACATGCATGTAATCAAATTACCATTTGGTCCCTTCTCAAATAGCTACCCAAATTATTGGGGCGAAATATAATTTATTGATCATTTTACTTATAATAAAAATTTAAATTCAAATTTAGGTTCAAATTTTACCTTTCTTTATAAAAATAAATTGATCGAACTCATAATTCATACAACTTGGTGTGTTTCTGGTTACCTTTTCTTAGTTTAGATGACGTCTGTGAAAAAAAAGGGAGGAAAAGGAAGAATCCATGTGTGGTGTGGTGTTTATTTAATTAGTGAAGAGCCTATGAAGAAATTGCATGAGTAACATTTGGCACTTAAATAGTTGAGCTCTATCCATAAATGTAGACCGAGAGAGACTGTTATTTACTTGAATAATTGTTATCAGAACCGGACCGGACCAGCTGGTCCGTCCGGTTCAACCGGTTATTTTCAGTTTTCCGGCCCGATTCACCTTTCTGACCGGATGCGCCTCTGACCCGGGTCGGACCGGCCGCCTCGTCCGATTTTTTATGAACCGGTGAACTGGCCGGTTTGTTGCCAACCTGTCCGGTTTGGCCACTTACCTGTCACGGCGTCGTTTTGGAACGAACGACGCCGTTTTGCTTCTTCACTTAATCTCCTCTCTTTCGCGTGATTTCTTTTCTTTTCCTCGTGTTTTCAGTTTCTCAAAGACTCAAACCCTAGCAGAGCAGCCAACAACCAAAAACCCAAACGCAATCCCTAGTTGTTGCGGCGAACGGCGAGCGGCGAACGGGTGCAGGCGGCGTGCCGCGAGCGGTCAGAAGCCGTGAGTTGGCGGCGGCCACCGTAGCGAGGGATTAGATCAGCGAGAATAGCACCGCCACACATATTTTTTTCCTTTCTTTTCTGGAAAATCAGCAAGTTTGGTGATTCTGTGTGATGGAACAAAAGAATTTGAGAAATTGAGAAGTGAGTAGGTGGGAGGAATGAAGAGATTTGGATTAGAAGTGGGATGGCAAAGGATTGGTGAGTAGGTGGGAAATGTAAGAAACAAGAGCGAAATGTTTTGAAAGGAGGGATGAGTGAGAAAAAGACAAGAGAGGAGGGACTTATAGTATATGGTACAGGAAATAAGGTACTCCGGGTGGAGGCCAGTAAAGCAAGTTTGGATTGGTATGAATTCAGATTTGTCCTATTTCTAGCTTGCAACTGGATGCATTAAAAATTGTACCTTTATAGTTTAATTCATTTAATTCTTAATTAAAAAATTAATCTCAAATCTCGATAATAGAGTAATTTATACTGACAAAATTAATTTTTATTTAAGTGATGTAAAATTATAGGGAATAGGCATAGAGAGTGATTTATAGGAAAATTATAGTCCATTTATTTGGTTGATGGATAAAGTTAAAAATTATTCTTTGTACCTTAATTTGAATTAATTATTTATAATTTTATTTTTAGTTTTTACTAACGGTAATTGATAATCCAAAACATACCTTCTAGGCATTTTAGTCTTTACATGGCCCCGAAATCAATAGCCTATAGTGTGTATGAATATTTAAGTGTATTTGAATGTTGGATTGTTTCTTTATTTTGTAATTGGAATATTTAAGTATCATTTGAATATTAGATAATTTTTTTATTTTCAACTTTTGATCTACTTGATATACTTTATTTTGATATATTATAAAATGCTACAGTAAAAAAACCAGCCGGTTCAATCCGGTTTAATCCGGTTTTATAGTCTAAGATTTACCGGTTTAATGTGTGAACGGTTCCGGACGGACCAGCAACTACAATCCAATCGAACCCGGTTGAACCATCAAATTTTCATCCGATTCACTGTCCGGTCCGGTTCTGATAACTATTATTAGACCACTTTTTTTTCAAATGCCATTCAATTCAACTTTCTCAAAAAAAAAAAAAATTCCACAATGGCTTATAGGACTTCTATGGTCCGGTTGGTTCGGTTCCACTTTGAAGTTTGAACTTTGAAGCATAATAAAAACCCATGCAATAATTACGATACTTCTCCGGAGATTTGAACATTGGACAATTTAAACGGTCTAATTGGTTTGATTCTATATTATACTCCCTCTGGTCCGAATTATATGATTTCCTCGCATCCCAATATTCAGTAGGGAACGCATATCGAGGAGACCGAATGAGGCACTATTTGACCCCAAAAAATTCCGTACTTTTTTTCGAACGTACGTTAATCCTTAACGTACTTCCGAGAAAAAATTCGAGGCAAAATTGTCTCAAATAGTGACTGTTCGGCCGCCTTAAGATACGTTCCGAAACAGTAAAAGCAAAATCCAAAACGTCATAAATTCGGAACGGAGGGAGTACAACCCAATTGGTTTCAGTTCTCGACCATATAAAATTGTTTAAGCTTACAAACTTATTTTATATATCATAAATTATATATGATTTAAATGAGTCCATTATATTTTGAATAATTATATTATAACTCACAAAAAGGCACTATCAGTTTAGTTTTTGGACCACCTCAGCCTTAATTGCTCGAGCTCAACGTGGTAAAATAGGGCCCATGAAGTACTAATTTATTTGAACCCAAAAATAATGAATTGGGTTGGGCCTAAACCCATCTATTTAATAAACAGTCTCAATCCACAGTGTGTAGAAAATGCAACTGATTTAATATTATTTTTCAAGCTCAAAAGTATAAATAGATCATGTTTCAATATCTCCCTGAAAAAAAGAACCAATGAACTAGGTGTTAAAAAATGAGAAAGAAAAAGTGAAGCAGGATGAGAGGATTCTCCATCTCTTGGAAAAAAAAGGAGAGACTCTCTCATGAGAGCAAATCCGCCAAATCATTCTCTGAGATCTTTTTCTCAAGACCAGCAGGTGTACAATGTACATTTTTGTAAACAATGTGAGAAGCATCACATAAGTCATCTAGTCCAATGTTTGGAGGAACAGGATGATATGCATGCAATCCTAGTATTTTAACAATACAAAAGAAAAAACATTTGGAGATTTTCTCAAGATTTATTTCACTCAAACGGACATTCTTCTTTTCATTGAACAACTTGGAAGTCACAACAACAGAGGCAATCATCAATTGAAAAAAACAATTGACACAGAAAAGCTTTACAAATTGATTTGTGGAGGTATAAGCCAGATGGCCCAGGACCAGGCGCAAGCCCAGTTTTCTGATCTGTTAAAGTCCAAAACTTATCAAATTGATAACATTTTCAAGTTTCCTTTTACAGGAGAAACATGACGGATTGAACTCCTCTAATTTTTTTCTAACATGATCAGTCATGTTAGAGGAATCTGAACCGTTCAATAAAATTGGACGGATGAGATTAAAAATTAAAGTCATTAATGAGTTGAATTTTTAATCTCATCCGTTCAATTTTATTGAACGGTTCAGATTCCTCTTTCTTCCATAACCTGTATAATATTTAAATTTCACCAGTCAATAAAATTTAACAAGTGGTCAACAGATCAACTTTCATGTTGTTTTGTTTAGGGTAAATGATAAACTGCCTCTCTTTTCCTCAATATCCTATAGTCGTTGAAGAATGTAATGTTAACCTATTGTGTTTTACTAATAAGTTGTGCAATTATGTTAACTTTTGTTTTTTGGTTTGGTTTGGTTTGTTACATGCAAATTAGGTGTAATTTTATAATTTAAGATCGGTTTGAATCGTAAAGTAGCACAACAAACAGATGGACCTAGATATTACACTTCGTTTATAAATTTTAGCTCTTTTCTATACTTTTGTTTAGTGACGCTTCACATCCTTGACTCTTGAGGACAAGAATGGTTTGAAGGAAGGGTGTTGTTATTAAGATTCTAAGCTAAGTGGGCCTAGCCTGTTATCATTTGATATTATTGGGCCTGTTATTAATAGCAATTTGGTGGGCCTAGCCCATTACCTTAAACTTGTCATTTTACTTGGATTGATTTGCCAAGGCGCAATACGCATAGGGCTGGGCCAAAAAACAGAAAACTCGAACCGATTTCTCGAACTAAACTGAACCAGAACAGTTTGATTTGGGTTTTAAATTGAAAAACAGTAGAACTAAAATTGAACCGAACCGTTTAGAAATAAATGGTTTGGATCTGATTTTATATATCATGCAACTCGGTTTACCCGATTTATCTGAAACTATTTCAAAATTAACAAAAAATAAATAAATAGGAAGAAAAAAATCCCAATAAACCTTTGTTTAAGGATTAATTGTTTGACATCGACGGAACACCAGTATATGCAATTGGGATGGAAGAAACAAGTCTTTGGATTGGCATAATTTTCAACAGGAGGCTGCCAAGAAGAGTTAAAATCTATTATTTGAAATGAAAAAGTACTTAAAAAAAATGATTCCTAAACTAAACTGTTACTACTCAACATAATAACTTTCTACACCCATAAACACAAACAATTTTACCTATTACTACTCAACATTTCATAGATGGTTTTTACTTTTTACACAATGCGAGCGAAAATAAAACAAAGCAATCACAACTCCTCGACGGGTTTACCCATACAACCCGCAACCGAACCGGAACTAGATGGTTCTGGTGCGGTTTAGTTCTAGTTTTAAAAATACAATTACTCGAAACTCAACCGAACCGGTTCTAAATTTTAATTCTGGTTCTGATTCTGTTCAAATTCGAACCGAACCGCACCGTGCCCAGCCCTAAACACGCATCATCATGACATGATTTATATACGTTGCCGAACAGCTAAGCTTTTCCCCTAGAAGTGTGACCTTTGCTCTTAATTATGGCTTTTGACTCATCTATAAGGGTGTCAAATGGGTGGGTATGGGTAAGGATTAAATGGGCATGGATGAGTACGAGTATCATACCCATTTATTATCAATATAATTTTTTAAATGAGTACTCATACCCATTTACATCCAATTAACTCATACCCACCCATTACCCATTTAAATATAATTAGTTATTAATAAGACTAATAGTATCATATTTAACCAAATTTGACCAAAAAAATTAATTATGGATCGTTTGACCATTTAAACTCGATTTTGACTAAGTGACTCGGTTTTGGTCATTTAGCATCGAGTTTTATTGTTTAAGCTCGAGTTTGACTATTTAAGTTCGGGTTTGAGCGTTTAGGCTCGGGTTTGAGCATTTAGCCACGGGTTTTATTGTTTAAGCTCGGGTTTGACCGTTTAAACTTGGGTTTGACTGTTTAGGCTCGGGTTTGACCATTTAGGCTTTAGTTTGACCATTTAGGCTTGGGTTTTATTGTTTAAGCTCGGGTTTGACCGTTTAAGCTTGGGTTTGGCTGTTTAGGCTCGAATTTGACCATTTAGGCCCGGGTTTTATTGTTTAAGCTCGGGTTTTATCATTTAGGCTCGAGTTTGACCATTTAGGCTCAGGTTTGACCATTTAGGCTCGGGTTATGGTTGTTTAGGCTCGGGTTTGACCATTTAGGCTCGGGTTTTATCCTTTAAACTTGGGTTTGACCATTTATGCTCATTTTTTACCGTTTTGCTCATTTTTTACTATCTTCGCTCATTTTTTTATCATTTTGGCTCTTTTTACCATCTTGACTCATTTTTTTACCCTCATTTTTTACCATCTTAGCACATTTTTTACTATTTTGGCTCTTTTTGTTTACCTTTTTAGCTTATTTTTTTACCGTTTTAGCTTATTTTTTACTATTTTGGCTTATTTTTTTACATTTTAGCTTATTTTATTACCTTTTTAGCTCATTTTTTTAACGTTTTGGCTCTTTTTCTACTATTTTAGCTCATTTTTTACCATTTTGACTCATTTTTTTTACCATTTATGCTCATTTTTTAACGTTTTGGCTCATTTTTTATCCATATATTAAAAGGTGACTACGGTAAAAATTGAGCGAATATAGTAAAAAAATGAGCTAAAACGGTAAAAAATGAGCCAAAATGATAAAAAATGAGCCAAAATGGTAAAAAATGACCAAAGATAGTAAAAAACGAGCCAAAATGTTAAAAACGAGCAAATACGATTGAAAAAGAGCCAAAGCGGTAAAAATGAGCAAAAACGGTAAAAAAACTAAAACGGTAAAAAATGAGCCAAAATGATAAAAAACAAACTAAAACAACAAAAAAATAAATCAAGATGGTAAAAAACGAGCCAAAATGATAAAAATTGAGCGAATAAAGGAAAAAATAAGCTAAAATGGTAAAAAATGAATCAAAACAGCAAAAAATGACCAAAACGTAAAAAATAGTAAAAAATAAACCGAAAGGTAAGAAATGAGCCAAAATGGTAAAAAATGAGCTAAAACTGTAAAGATGGAGCTAAAACGATAAAAAATAAATCAAAATGTTAAAAAACGAGCCAAAATAGTAAAAAAACGAGACAAGATGATAAAAAATGAGGTAAAACATTAAATGAGATCTGATACTTGAATTGGAATAACTCGCCCAAACGGCATCAGCATCATTGACATCTCTCCTGATCCAAGCTCGACAAAGATCCCAGACTTGAAGCTCCACCACAATGCTTAGTCTTCCACTGTGGTCCTTATTACATCATTTACGTGTACTAAAGGACATTATGAGTTGTTTCGATTCAACAGATCGTGTGTTACCTACTAATACTATTTGATGTTACTGTTTCTACTCTCTTTTTTGTCCTTGCGTCGGATGATTCTCTTGAAAAAACTGGTTATACCGTTTCTAATCTTTTTTTTACTCTAAATTTGTAAACTGATTTTGCAGTTTTTAACTTTTTTTATTTAATTAAGATATCAAGACTGGTTTCATTAAGATACCAAGATAACAAAGCGACCCATTGCTTTAAGGGTGCTTGAGAGTTGAGAGTGTTAACGGTGATTCCTCTCAAAAGGTTATTTTTGTAGGAATCGGTAATGTAATGTTTCCTTCCAAATTCCAATATCCTAATTGTAATGAAGTTAAAATTTGAGATCATGAGTCGGCAAGTCGCACATCGGAGAAGGAAAGGTCGACTGACAAACAAGAAAGAACAAAAATAGAGTACAACCATCTTCAAAAAACATTTACACCTTATCGCATCTTTCTGCAGCATCTCCAAGAGTATGAAACAATTGTCACTAAAGGAAGCAAAAGGAAAAGAAAATATATTGAATCCCCAACTACTTGCAAACATATCTATCGAAACCTAACCAATAAAGCAGCTATACCCACACGGCCACACCCCTGCACTAGCACTACACAGAACCGCAGACTACTGTTCCGCTTCAGCGTACCCCCAAGAATCAGCGTGGTTGCATGGTAGGTTATAAGCAACCATGCTCAATCTACATAGTGTTGTCTTCTTAGCCCATTTAAGCTTTGCTATCATAAAGCTATATACACTCTTATGAAGTTACCTTAAAGCCAACCAAGGGAGTTGCGTTCTAGAAACCAGCAATTTTATATCCAGACTTCTGAGCAGTTCATCATCATGATTTCGTGTCATTGTCTAAGTGAAAACAATCAGCAACCTTCAAAAGATTTGAAAGGCGGATGACAGCTGATCGAACGACTTCAGACCTTGGCGACACAGAACTTGGAAGATCTGGTAAGCAAACTGGCAGGTGTTGCTCTTCGTCTTTTGAATTGCAGAAAGCATAGAGCACCAATCGGCAGAATATGAATCTGAAGACACATTCCATGCAAGCGTGTGGTGGATTAGACAAAATTGGATGACATTAAAACTTAGTGGCAGTCACTACGATGTTACATATGTTATTTTGTAAAAAAGGAACCTTCAAAACTGAAAGTACAAAAAAAAAAAAAGTCTTGAGTGACAAACTAATTAATCATCATGGGGTCTTTTGTAAGGTTATTTTGCTTTCAATCCAGTACAGAATCCAGCGGATGATATCAAGCAAGTGAATCATGATGACCAATACGCCATGTAATTTATAATGAGAAACATGTATACGGTATACCTAAGAATAAGGCATCGTAAAAAAGGATCAGATAAAGCTTGAGCCCAGACCAGATCAAGGCTCTTTGATGTACAAAGAATCACCTCCCATTCGGATAAAGCAGTGAAGAGTATCTCCTCAGCATCGTTGCAAACATCCTAAAGCAATGTCCCATTAAGAAACATGAGCAGCTAGAAACAGGACTTTTATACAAATTGATAAAACAAGAGAGGAACTTCTGTGGTCAACTTACTGTATCAGTATCAGATGAGGTGAGGCCAACCATTTGGCAGAATGCTTGGAGAGGAGCAGCTAAAAAGAAGGTAAATTGACTTCCATTGTGAGTTCCATCAACAATAGATGGATCCTTGAATGCTGGTCTCAAAGGAGAGAGTAGCAAGGCAGCAACCTCTCCCCTCTCTGCACCATGTAAGACCTGAAAATTGTGAACAATACAATTTCACATGTAAGCAAATCCACAGACAAATAGGAACTAGGACTGGGACAGCAAAATGCAGAAAATCCAAGACGCGATACAGCAATAGATGGCACAAAAAGTTTAACAATACTTGGATAGATGCTTCCTTCCAGGACGTCTTCAAAAACAAGGGCACAATACAAACTGGTATAAAGTAAAACTAATGCTGAGGCATTTAATTGAACCCACATCATCAAATCACTATTCAATTTGCATACCAGGCGCAGAAATCTTGAAGTTCATTGTTTTACTTTATTTCATTAGAGGAGGACTTATTCAGAACAAAATCAAATCCATGTCCTGTCATTCTAAAAACTGCTATAACTGATAGAACATACCAACATGAACTTATCAATATCAATTTGATATTATCTGTATATAAGTGAATATTCAGTTCTTATACAAGAGTTGCTGTAAAAAGGCTCCATAAGTTTTGAGACCTAAATAGTTTTTACATCTTTACCTCCCTTCTAGCCCAGCAAAAAAAAACGACACCAAAAATTACAGAGCAAGCTCACTCATGTTTAACCATGCTTTAGACAAGGAAAATTTAAAGGCAATCTGTATCTCAAGGAATTAAAATCAGTCCCAAAAGATAGTAGTATAGCTAAATAAGTAATAATTTCCTGCAAGCCGTACTCAAGTTATGACAAACCTGCCTTGAATGCACGGCTATTGTCACTGTCAATAATCAAGAAAAGAGGCTTCCGGGTAAAAGGAATTATAACGCCAGGATATAGGGCATTTGAACTTGTAAACCCACACAAAAAGAATTAGATTTGAACAGTAGCACGGAGAGTGAGCAACATATAAATGTAATTGCACTTCAACTAGAATAATCATCAACTAATGTGAGAAAGAATTGAATAAAATTATGGAGCGACATACCACCACTTGGCCGGTGACCAAACCACAGATAGCTGTCATAATAGTCATTTGATTCTCTCTTGCCATTAGTGTGGCAGGTAGATGCGGAGCTAATATGTTCACTGAGCATCCCAAGCACACTTTTGTTTTTTGAAGACTTCCTTGACCCTCCAGCAGTTTCGATCCGTGTGGCATTGGTTTGACCAGCCTTACCTGCAAGATCGGTTCACTAGGTAATTAATCTTCAGGAAGATCACTTGGATGACTAGCAAAGCTGAGGTAAAACCAACCTGAGGCTGATAAATATAATAGCATAATACTCTCTGCAGGAAGTTCCTCACAAATTGTAGCCATAACCTGCAAATAATGTGGTCAAATGTCAGCTTTCCTAGCCCTATTTTCATGCCAAAATTGGAATGAAACTACAATCGAGTAAATGGTCATGATGTTTGTTCATCTTAGCTGCTGTTTCTAATGAGAGGAATGTTGTATGGTACTTGCACAAGTAAACATCATGCAACCATGATTAAGTTTTCCTTAAAATGAGCTCCTACTACTTGTCACCTATGGAGGGAGAAAAAATGTGCAAGAAGCCAAGATACATGACATGTGGCAATTGATAAAAATTTACAAGTCCTCATAAAATTAGACAGGCAACAATAGCATAAATACACAGCAGATTTACGTTCACACAGTATAATGAATTATGCACATTTTTCCCATACAGAATTGAGATGATCAGTGATCATACAAATCCGGGCACAAAAACCAATATTGATAATGCAAACAGACAAGCCACCGGGAGGGGGGGAAATGAAGCAACGTTTCATTCCATAATGCAGATCAGTAACTGAACACCTCCATTAAGAAAATAAAGCTAAGAAACTTCAGCACAATCAATAGGACAGCAGCTTTGAAACTAACCGCTAGTAGATGAGTCACAGAAGGACGGTAGAGAACTGCTTTCTTAGGATTCGGTGGCAATGTTGGATCAGTCAAATCTGCAGCCAGGTTTATATCTATTAGACCAGATGTTGCAGAATGATCAATAGTGCCATTCTGTTTTGGTTCAACCAGATGCTTTTGGTAGAAAGATCCACTAGGTTCCCATTCCAAACACTGCATCATTCTGAAAGTGTCCAGGGTAAGTTCAGCAAACTTAACCTCAAATAGAAAAAGAAAAAACCAGGTAACAAAAGTCTCCTTGCCAGAAAAAAATCCTAACTTCAAAATCAAGTGATCTTAAATCAATAACCAATCACATAAAAGTTTAAAACCATTTACCTCGTTGCGGTGATAACTTGTCAATAGGGGATCTTTAAACTTTAAAACCTTCCTCGCATGGAAACGAGCCACATAAGGGCGCGAAGCAGGATGAGAATCAAACAGAACACAATATCGAAGAGGCCTGACATTTGTAAAGGCTGCATCAACATCCAAAAAACAGATAATTTCATGCACCACTAGCTTCCACTCTTTGAAGTTCGTTCCCTGCAAAGACAGTCCATGTCTCCTAAGAAAATCAGATACGGCCAGTATCTCTCTTGCGAACGATAAGAGAACCAAATGACTAAGAAAAACTAAAAGTGCCGGAAAGGAAAGTTCTATTTATAGAGAGTGGAAATGAAGTCCCAGCATCTAGTTCCTAAACTCCAGTGAGGACAACTATTTGGTCAACTAGTTCAACTAAACAAGCAATCACCATCCTAGCACCCGGTGCTACAAAGGCACTCAGAGAGAGATAAAAAGGAGAACAAATATGGAGCCAATATACACACATTCATCTCACCTTTTTGGCTCTCATGATAAATGCTCTAAAATAATGCATATCAATTCACGGGCTAACTGCAATCTCAGATCAAATGAGCAATCTAAGTATACGCTCCATCATGTAAAAATTAAGAAGTTCCTATTTGGACCCAAAAAAAAAACCAAATTTCTCAACCTAGACAACTCTACAAAACTTGCAGATTGAAAATGGAACAAAAAATATCCCAGTAAGTAAAGCAAAAGGCACAAGTTCAGAAGCCCAAAAAAAAATGATTCCAGAAACGAGTTAAAAGGATTCATCTCCAACTCCACAAACGACACGGGACTAACCAAACGAAAGAAAAAGAAACAAACTGCACACTAAGCAGCAAATTTGACTTTGGGGGGAGAATACAAAAATTGAATAAATTACCTGGAAATTTAACTTGCTGTCGTCTACAAGAGCTCTAAACCGTTCAACAAGAACTTTAACCGTATCAATCCGGTTGAGAATCAATGAAACCAGCAGAAACCTTGCGTAAAACCTCAGCTCCTTAAATCTCACCCCTGGATCCTTCTCCTTCTCCTTCTCCTTCCCCTTCTCCTTCGCTCCATCAAAATATCCCCTGTTCAGAATCGCTTCATAGAACACACAAGCTTCCAACAAAAACCTGTCCTCGCTCGTCTTCATATACTGATTGAAGTACAACTGCCCGATCCGGCTCGCGATCTCCCCAATCTCCCACCGGTTCAACCCGGCTTCCACAAGCTTCACCCGGTTCTCCTGCTGGTACTTCCACGACCGCATGTAAGCCTTAAACACCTTCTGAAAATAGTGCCCCCTCCCCGGCCGTACAACGGGACATCACGCACCCTGGCGAACTTCCGGTCGGCGCTCTCGACCAGCGCGTGGAAAGTCAGCAACACGACGTCGTTGCCTCCCGCCAGGAAGGAAACAACAACGGAAGAATAAACCGAGCTGGAGGAGTATATATAACAGAAACGAAAAACCGTCTCAACGCCTATTATCAATATTAGTTGTCGTGAATTTAAAAAAATAAGTTATTTACCATTTCTAAAATTCACAAATGCTACAGTCAACCTTCGCAACTCACTTGGAGTACCAATAAAACGTCAAAATTTATTGATAATTAAAAATGGATTACATAAAAAAAAATGGTGGCATGGTTTTCCATACACTGCTAAACAGAAACGAAAAACCATCTCCTATAACCGAAAACAAGACCCTCCTTGCATTTCTTTAAATCCCTCCCTTTCGTTCCTCGCAAAACAAAAAACCCATTTCGTGTTCTTGTCAGGCGCATATATATATATATAGACAATTAGTAGCAATTTCTTGGATTTCCTTATCCTTGTAATCTAATTTCTTTTTGAGGCCAACCATGGTGATGAATGGGGCGGTGATGAATTACTCATCCATACCATACCTTGCGACTTGATTGGTGTGCTTTCTGGTGTTCCATGGATCCAGTCTGATGGGCTATTTGTGATAACTATGAATGCAGTTGGGACTGTGATGAAGGTCGTCTACCTCATCATCTTTGCTGACACTAGGAGACATAGGATTCTTATCTTAGTGGTTGGCGGCATTCAATTCTTGTTTATGCTAATCCTCCCTTTACTTTCACCATATTTCACACCACCGCCGAGAGAAGTACGGTTGTTGGCGTCGTCTTGAACGTGGCCATGTATGCTGCTCCACTCTCTGTCTTGGTAAGTGATTCTTTCCCCAACAATGGTATATATGCATATATATATATACCTGTTTTGCAGGAAACGATGGCAAGGAATGAGAATGGGGACAACATGCTATTTTTCATAGCCTCTCTCACTTTTAAATAGTGGTGTGTGGACTGCATATGCCTGAATCCTTTTGACAGCTTCAAGCTTCATGTTTATAAGTGATCTGCTCCTCCTCCTTGATCATGTTTCCATATGTAATTGGTTGGTGGTGTGACAGATTGCTAATTGCATTGGGATATTCTGTTCCGCACTCGTCGTGTATGTCCTTTACTTCAAATCTACGAGGAGGCAGATAGCAGCAAGGTAGCTAGTAGCAAGGCAGATAGCCGCTAGCAGAAGCAGAGGCTGATAATCAAGCAAGGGGGAAGAAGAAGCAGAGGCTGATAATCAAGCAAGGGGGCAGAAGAAGCAGAGGGTGGTGAGATTGAGATTGAGATTGTAATTGGGAGAGATCAAGCCAGGGAAGAAGAATTTTGGTTTGATCTCTCCCAATTACAATCTCAATCTCACCACCCTCTGCTTCTTCTGCCCCCTTGCTTGATTATCAGCCTCTGCTTCTTCTTCCCCCTTGCTTGATTATCAGCCTCTACTTCTGCTAGCGGCTATCTGCCTTGCTACTAGCTACCTTGGTAAAGGACATACACGACGAGTGCGGAACAGAATATCCCAATGCAATTAGCAATTTGTCACACCACCAACCAATTACATATGGAAACATGATCAAGGAGGAGGAGCAGATCACTTATAAACATGAAGCTTGAAGCTGTCAAAAGGATTCAGGCATATGCAGTCCACACACCACTATTTAAAAGTGAGAGAAAGGCTATGAAAAATAGCATGTTGTTCCCATTCTCATTCCTTGCCACCGTTTCTTGCAAAACAGGTTTATATATATGCATATATACCAAATCTCTCAATTTCCCATGATTTAAAAGAAGCTAATTAATTTGTTGGGGAAAGAATCACTTACCAAGACAGAGAGTGGAGCAGCATACATGGCCACGTTCAAGACGACGCCGGTGACGCCAACAACCGTACTTCTCTCGGCGGTTGTGTGGAAATATGGTGAAAGTAAAGGCACTGAGATTAGCATAAACAAGAATTGAATGCCGCCAACCACTAAGATAAGAATCCTATGCCTCCTAGTGTCAGCAAAGATGATGACGTAGACGACCTCGATCACAGTCCCAACTGCATTCATAGTTATCACAAATAGCCCATCAGGCTGGATCCATGGAACACCAGAAAGCACACCAGACAATTGCCACCACAAGTCGCAAGGTATGGTATGGAGGAGTAATTCATCACCGCCCCATTCCTCCATACGGTAACCATGGTTGGCCTCAGAAAGAAAGAAGAAATTAGATTACAAGGGTAAGGAAATCCAAGAAATTGCTACTAATTGTCTATATATATATGCGCCTACAACGGTGACAAAAAGAGATATATATGCGCCTACAGCGGTGACAAAAAGAGAGACAACGCATCCTGCAAGGCCAAGTATGTTAGAAGGCATGGTTGATTTAGAAATGGGAAATGGGTTTTTTGTTTTGCGAGGAACTAATAAGGAAAGAAAGGAAGAGGAAGGGAGGGGTTTAAAGGATTTAAAGAAATGCAAGGAGGTCTTGTTTTCGGTTATAGGAGATGGTTTTTCGTTTCTGTTTAGCAGTGTATATATCTAGGTCCATCTGTTTGCTGTGCTACTTTACGATTCAAACCGATCTTAAATTATAAAATTACACCTAATTTGCATGTAACAAACCAAACCAAACCAAACCAAAAAACAAAAGTTAACATGATTGCACAACTTATTAGTAAAACACAATAGGTTAACATTACATTCTTCAACGACTATAGGATATTGAGGAAAAGAGAGGCAGTTTATCATTTACCCTAAACAAAACAACATGAAAGTTGATCTGAGGTTTGCAACTTGATCTCTAACCTCTAAATTGTATATTTCATTTTTCTTACTCTCACTATGAGGTTCGCAGAATCACATGCATCAACCAACATTTTTCAATGTCAACACTCATTGTTGTTTACAAAGGGTTAAAGTTTCGCCACTAGCATCATCAAGAACAGAAATCATACTAATTATTGGTTCGTCATAAAGGAGAAGACATCATGGAAAAAAACTAAACAGCAGCTTCAGGTTTTGGATATTTAGGCCAAAATTTATGTATACATACCTAGCAGCATCCTCCTTTGACTTGAAATCAACAAAAGCAAAACCCTTACAAATAGGGTCCTTCGTCTTCTTGTTTCCAGAAACAGCAGGTATTATATTAATAATACCGCGAACTTCTTTAAATGCTGATTTAAGATCTCTGTGTACATTTTTTTTCTTTGGAAGGTTGACTACCCGCACACGGAGTCCATCAGGTACCACTTCAGGTGCTGCATAAAGACCCACAGTTGCAAAGTTACATTCAAACTACTATGGCAAAATTCACAGCACATACTGCTCATATGCTCAAGTTCTTGGATGCAACTTGAACAAATATCAAACTTTAAAATAGCAGATTCCAAGACCTTTTGTCATGCACAATCAAATGTAACCAAAATTTTAGCTTTCAACAAAAATATATTCTTCACAAATCAGTTCCAGAAATACAATGAGAGGATTTTGAAGAGCTATAAACCATGAGTCATAACAAAGAGCACCAGTTCGGTACACTAGGATATCATGAAGGGTTGGCACAGGCAACTACAACCCATTGGAGTTAGCTCATTATATTATACTTTAACTGTTCTTTTGGTTAAACTAGAATTTCACTATCCAAAAACGGCAGAAGCCTCAATGCTTCTAGAAAAACTGAGTATTGGATGGGAAAATTGATTTAAGAAACCTATCCCCTTTCAAGATTAGCTGCCCATCAAGTTTTCACCAACAGCTAAGATTCTACCTACATACCGATACGATGTAAGAAAGAGTTGAGGCAAATGCAACATTCACAGAGTAATAAAAAAGAATACATTGAACTATTTGCAAATCAAACCCAAAAATAGTAGGCGAGGCATAAACTACCAAGATCCTAAGTACGCGTGAAGAAAGCAAAAAATCCAAGATAAACCATTTGTATGCTTGTCTTTGAAATTACAGAAGAAACTAAAGGAAAAGAGAGAACAAGTTCTCTATTATGAAATGAATCATCGGAAAAAAACCAAACAAGTGAAGATTCCACTACATATATCGGGGAACATATCTCCAGAACACTCCACTGGAACAAGACTCTTTTATTTAACAGACTTGTTGTTTATCAAATAATTATTGCTTCATGGTGCATTAATTCATTCCGAAAGACAGTCAAATAGGGGATATGATAAATTGGCGCATTCAAACAGAGTATCATTTCGATTTCTAAATAATCCATCACTATTCATCCAAGTTAATACGCTAGCAGATGAGATGAACTGCATCCGACAAACTTAACCTCATGGTCACAAAGATGCAGCCACGACACGAGAAAATGAAAAAACTCAGAAATTTTGCATAGTACTACAAACCAAGTTACCAAACCAAGACAAAGTCTAAAACATTCCATTTCTAGCTTTTATTCGATCTAGGACCAGAAGCATCACCGCTAAACTAATGGGGCAAAAGCAAGTAAACAAGGTGCACATTATTGATACAGATCAAACACACAAGAAAGATGTCAGACAACAACAACTTCAACCAGAAACCCCATGAGACATTAAAATCCGAACAAAGTGAAAGACTTGTAACATACACCTAAGATTTATATGCATGTCAAAAGCAACGGAATCAAATTACATCGCCAAAGAGAAAACGAATAAATGAAAAATCAAAGGGCAACTAAACTCTATTACTGAACATATTCAACAATGACTAAAATTAAGCACCTCAAATCCTTGTACAAACCGAATCAAAATCATCAGGAGCAACCTTTCCAATCCAATTGCTGAGAGTACGTTTGATATCTGAGTGATTAACATATGCCAGCTCATACATACTACACAAATTCACCACCAGTGTCTCATTCAATGTTGCAGTAGGCACCCGCTCCAATGAATTCTCCAAAACCTTAATAGAATCGGCCAAATCCCTTAAGTACATCAAACACAGTGCCTTGTTATTAATGGCCACAACATCCATACCATCCCTCTCCATACATTCCTCATACTCCCTCACAGCTGATACATAGTCCTTCCCTACCAAATACACCAATGCCTTATTCCTACTGACCAAATTCCTAAACTCGACAGCACTCAATAGCAACCCATCATCCTCACTCTTCCTCTCATCCAACAACTTCTCCACTTCATCAAATGATGCTTTTGCCCCTTCCAAGTCACCAATCTGCATCTGTATGTACCCTAATTTTGATAACAGTACGGGATCTAAATTCCCATTAGAGACTAACGACTTAATGAGATCCAAACGATTCCAAATTCTTTATTCACCAAATGCTGACTGATAATTCCGTTAATAACAAACAATTCTCTTTTCCTCCACACTTCAATCGAAACATCAAACGCCTTCTCGCTCTGTTGAGCTTGGCGTTGCTTTAATCTTTCGCGCACGAAATCAACAAGTAAAACCGATCTAAAGACTGTTGGCGGTTACCTAATTTGGAGGGAAGGAAGCGGAGGGAGAAGGGGACCATGGAGCCGGTGCGGTTGGGGTAGAGCTTCGGGTAGGTCTCGTAGTGGTAATGGTGAGACTCGAAGTCGTCGACGGAGTCGAGATCGGTGACGGCTTCAGTGAAACGGCGTAGTTTGGTGAAGGCGAGGACGTTGTAGACGAGGAAAGTGAGGAGGTCGTGAGGGTTAGCGAGGAGGTTGAGGGAGCGCGCTTTGGTGACTTTTTCGATGATGGCGCGCCACGAGCCGCGATTGGCTAGCTCCTGGAGAGATGCGAGGTCGTTTGCTAGGTCGTTGAGGGAGGTGAATTTGTTGGAGAGTGGATCGATGGCCGGAGTCATGGGTTCGGATGCGGGTTCGGGGTCGGGTTCCGTAATGGGTGAGCTGGGATCCATGGCGGAGATGTACGGTGGTGGCGAGGTGGCTGTGAAATGAGGCAGTCTATGATTTTGGTGTTTGGCAATGGCGAGGGTTAAAACTTAAAAGGTTGACTATGGATTATAGGATGGGGAATTGCGGATCGTGGAGCATTAGGCCCATGTTAGTGTGGGCCTGTTTTCTTTTTCATTTGGTCCATGGTTAGGTCTATTGTGAGTTAGTTCTTTCCCTTTGCTAAGGGCGAATTTTATTTTTTTTATAAACGGGAGTTGAGATTCAAATTTGATCTCAATTTTTACCGGTATTTTTTTTCAAAATGTCACAAGTCAGACAAGTAATGAGCTATGTGTCTATTGACAAAGAATTTTTTTTTTATAAAAAAAACAAGTAATTTTAGCACTTTTTTTTTAAAGAAGATTTTTTTTTTAGTAGAATTGTAAAGAGTAATTTAGAACTTGTTGAGAATTTACACTATGTAAGATGTGTAAATAATTTCGCAATTTATCCCATGTGTTTTTTTTCCGATTGAAGCAATTTATCCAAAATAAATTATTTCAAATCAAATTTATTACTATAAGACTAAAAAAAGTGGTGAATTATTTTACTTCAGGTCACATTTTAAAAATAATTTAAATAATTTTCTCATTTTTATAAATGAATGATTAAATTATTCAACTTGGGTTAAATGACTTCAATCTGATAAGCAAGGCAAATTTCATACTTACATCCAACCTAAATTATAAATTTAATAAAATAAAAATGATGTGCTTTTTATATCTAAATAAATTATTTTTACTATACAGAGCTATAAGTATAACACAACTGATCAGTACATATTTATTTTGATGAGATAAATTATGAACTCGATTGATAATATTTTAATGATTATTTACTTTTAACTTTTACCAATATTTTTAGCCCACAATTTGTAACATTCGGTGCAAATGAGTGGATAATGTTTTAGTCACTCGTTGAAAAAAGAGCTTCTCGTGAACTAAGTACTGTGAAGTCACATTCACGTGTCGTTTTAGTCACATTTCTCCGTGCATAATTGAATCCATCACTATTTCGAGGTAAGAAAACAAACAAACAAACAAAACTATATAAAAAGAAACTTAATGCAGTTTTTCTCTTTGGTTCTTTACTTATTTGGTCTTCAATCTAAAATCCCAACACATGCTCGATTTTTTTTTGGTTGAACAAGCTCGAAGCACCCTTGTTTCTCTATCGTTTTCACATCACCAGTAGACAATCACATTCACTTGTCTTCAAGCGGCCTAAATTATTAGTCGTTCGTACATGAATCAAACAAGCAACCTCGCAATTACAGTAATTTATATGATGTGTCATTTTCTATCGCATATTATTCCTTTGTCTACTTTGATCTGTCATAGTAACTCAATAATCCTGAACAACCTGCTACACTTCTTATCAGTTTATGGATGGAAAATGTAACTTTGTGCTTGTGGTAATGTTTCCAAAATAGTTTCAAGTCCTAACATTCTTATAAGGGAAAATGCAAAATAAGGCACCTGTGCGTTGGGATCATACTTTATTTGACACCTCTACCTTATTTCGTCTTTAAATGGTACTCGTACATTAGTGTTTGATCACATTTGATACCTGCGGCTATTTTCGTCGCCACTTTACCGTTATGTAGCTTATGTGACAAGCCACATAAGCCACATCATCAATATGATGACATGGCATGCCACGTAAGTATTAGTTTAATATTTCTTTTCTTTCTTTATTTTATTTTATTTTCTTCTTCTTTTTCTTCCTTTTTCTTTTCTTTCTTTCTTTCTTCTTTCTCTTCTTCTTCCACGGCAGCCACTAACCCCACTCCTATCCTCCTCCCAATCAATTAAAATCAATTAATCAATAACCACTATTTGATTAAAATCTAATCAAACATGCAAAATATTAAATAATTATGGAATCCTTTTAGCACGATTAAATAAAAAAACAATCAATTTGTGAAAAAATAAGAACAGATCCGGATTCGTTCTTACAAAACCCGGATTCGTTCATACAGGATCCAGATTCGTTCATCACGATCCGGATCCGTTCATCACCACTCAATCCGGCCCCAACGCATGCATCACCCATTCCCTCCACTTCAAATCGCCGAATCACCACATCAACCATCCACCCTCCGGCCAACCATTAAATCCATCTCCTTCGCCGATCAGCCACGATCCACCCATCACAACTGCCCAATCACCTCCCACAACCTCCAACTACAACCATCCAACAACCCGAATCACCACATCAACACAACCACCGCACCAACCGCCACGATCCACCCACCACCGCCACATCATCACTGTCACACACCCATCACCATCTCACCATCGGCACTGCCCAAAAAAAAAGGGGAAGGAAGAGCAGTGAAAGAAAAGAAAAAAGAGAGCAGGAAAGAAATAGAATAAGAAGAGAGATGGCTTTGAATGAGAAAAGAAAATAGAGAGAAAATGGTGCAGAGAAGGGAAGAAAAAGGAAGAAAATAAAAGGAAAGAAAATAAAAGAAAATAAAAAAAGAAAAGAAATATTAAACTAATGATGACGTGGCATGCTAGGTCATCATATTGATGGCGTGGCTCGCCACGTAGGCTACATAACGGTAAAGTGGAAACGGAAACGGCCGCAGGTACCAAATGTGATCAAACACTAACGTACGAGTACCATTTAAAGACGAAATAAGGTAGATGTGTCAAATAAAGTGTAACCCTAACGTACAAGTGCCTTATTTTGCATTTTCCCTTGTTATAACTACAAACAAAAAGTAACCATAATAATAATACTAGTAGTAACTTAGTACTCCCTCCGTCAAAAAAAAATTATCGCAGGCCCACAAATCACGAGTATTAAAGCATAGTGGGCCCGCGTCAGAAATACACCAGTTTTTTTGTCATTTTCCCAACTTTTTCCTTGTTTTCTTTCCTTCACCTTTGACACCCACATCTCTCACTCCACCCACCACCACCATTCCACCGTCTTACCAAAAATTAATCAATTAAACCACAAAATAAAAAATGCACAGGATAACAGAAATAAAAAAATTAATCAATTAATCTACATCTAAACCACAAAATCAAAAATATTGGAAGGCTGGTGGTGGAGGTTGTTTGCAGCTGCAGGTGGCGGCGACTGGTGGTGGTGATCGGAGGCGAGAGGAGGGTGAGGGTTGGATGAGAAAATGAGGAGTGAGGAAGTATTTTGGGTGCTGGGTTGGGAGAAAATGAGGAATACAGGGACAAGAAAGTAAAAGCAAGGTACATTACCCAAAGGCGTAAGTTATTCCCGTGGACGCGTTTTTGAGCTAGAACGACATTCGACGGAGGGAGTAACTTAGAAGCTCACTATTAAAAATTACTCCCTCCGTCCCCTAAAGCATGTCGTTTTGGCGACTTGGGAGGGAGTTCGTTTTACTTGTCGTTCTCACATTTCCACGAACTTTTGCCACATTTCTTACTATTTTGCCCTTTGTATATAACGCGAAACGCGCGAGGGCACTCATCTCATCCAACTCGCTGTCCATCTCTTCTCTTTCCAATTCGGTCAAAATACACAAATTTTGGGATTTAGGGTTTTGGGAAAGCACCATGGAGAACGTCGATGGCCTCCAAGATTCACAACAGTGGTACTGCATTTCTCCAAGATTCACAACAGTGGTACTGCATCTACCCCTTCTCTCTCCTCTTGACTAGTATGGACACCCTGCGCATTTGAAGGGATTTCTTCTGTACCCTCTACAATTGATTATTCTTGAGTAAAACCGGACAATTGTACGCCTTCATTGACGGATCCATTGGCAGAATCTGGTTCTTCATACAATTGAAACAGATTGAGTGGGTCAAATTGATTTTCATCCATCGATAATCGGAGGAAAAAAACCTCAAACAGAGGTCATAGAGAGTTTGAGGTGGAGGTAGATGAAGGAGAATGCCGAAATCTCAATTGTGGACTCATTGTTAACTTTGGTATTCAACAATTTCAATTTTGGGCGGTACGATTTGAATGAATTGGCGAAAATGAAGGAGGGAATTTTGTGATTTGGGGGAAATGGTCGCGAGCTCTCGTTTTCATTTCATTCAACAGAGCAATGGTAAGGCCGTAAATACGTGGATTAGTGATAGGGCAGAATCGCAAACAGCCAACGCGCACAGTGCTGTCTTGGTCTCCGCGCCGAACCCCAAAACGACATGCTTTTGGGGACGGAGGGAGTATTTATTAGTTTGGTGCGAATTTAATTAGTCCCATAAAAAATAACCATGATATAGTTATCTAGGAAACAAGAATGGACCCTTAATTTTCTTGGGATCAAAACAAAACAGATGAGAGACAGCTCATTTCTTTTCAATGGTAGACCTGCACTGCACAATGCTACTCTAGCCTCTTTAAACCATTTCTAATCTATTTCTTCACCAAACTGTTCAATCTTTTCAATATATTTTTTCAATTTGATGGCAAACCCACTTCTTCTTTTGGTAACCTTTTCCTTAATTTTTCTACCTCATTCAAACCAACTACCAAATTTTCAGACCCAATCCCTTCTGTTAATCCAGAACTTACTCAACTATCAGGGGCGAATCCTCTTAAGGACCAGGGGGAGCCACTGCCACCCCAAGCTTTTTAATTTTTCCCCATTATATACCTTATTATATATATATATATATATGTATTAATAATATAGTTAAAAATATATATGTATTAAATGAATTAAAAAAAAAAACTTCTGATCTCTCTCTCTCCAACTCTCCCGATGCAGTTGCTCCTCCTTCTCTCCATCTCCAACCCTCCCTTTCAAAGTTTCAATTTCAATTAAACCCTCAAATCACCACCAAATTCTCTCAAATTTTAAACTCAAACTTCTAATCCATCACTAATCAAAACCCAATTTTCAATTTGTATGAATAAACACCAAATCTTACTGAATTTTGAAATCCCCAAATATAAACCATAACCTTCATTTTTCCAGCTCCTCCTCCTGTATCATCTCCAACACACCACCGCGTCCCTAAGACAACCTCCTCCTCCCGCTCCATCACCGGCGCCTTCGTCGCCCCACCACCAAACCTTCTCCTTTGACGTCCGACCTCAACTCTCTTGTGAATGCTATAGTATGTTGTCGATTCTTAATTTAATTTTCATTGTTGGTTTTTAATTTAATTTTCATTGTCGGTTCTTGATTTAATTTTTGTTGTTGGTTCTTGATTTAATTTTCATTGTCGGTTCTGATTTAATTTTTATTGTTGGTTTTTGATTTAATTTTCATTGTCGGTTGGGTGCCTTATTTTAATTGATTTCACATTCTATGTTTGCTGGATTGGAATTGAAATGGGTAAATCATGAAAATTACCGAGACTTTCAGTTTAGAATCGATATTAGATGCATTTGTTGATTTGAAAGAACGTCGGGTACAGGTAATTTAATTAATTATACATAATATATATTAAATTTATTATTATAATAATTATTGACGAGAATGTTTATATTTTACAGGTAATATTTTTAATTTTGTCCCCTAAAGTAGAGAACAATTGTAAAAAGTACGTATATTGTTTGAATTTTAATGTATAATTATTGTTTGTTAAGTTTATCTAAATATTTTTTATTTAGTGACGGATACAAATACTCTTAAACATTTTTTCAATTTTTCGTTCAACTTGTTTACTTTCCCTTTAAAATACCCCAAAAAAAAAAATTCGGGGGGAACCCCCACACCACTAATCTCGCCCCCTCAAACATTAGGGTCAGGATCCGCCACTGTCAACTATCCACCAGAACTAAGTAGCTTTAACAGCAGCACCACAGATTTTTGCAACATTGACCCATCTCCATCTCTCACTCTAGTCTGCTATGAAGGAAACCTAACCCAGCTTCACATTACAGGAAATTTAAGAGAATTGCCTCCAAGTTTCTCCGCTCAATCTCTCTTTGCAGCCCTGGCTAGTCTTAATTCTACCTTAAAAGGTCCCGTCTTTGGTTTCCCTTGGCTTGTATGGACTTCTCCCTTCAGAAATTGGTCAGCTCACTTCTCTTGAGATACTTAATGTAAGTTCAAACTACTTCTCTGGTGCAATCCCACTATCCATTTTATCCTTGAAAAACCTGCAAACACTTGTTCTTGACAGCAACAATTTCACTGAAAATGTTCCTGGTTGGCTTTGTTCTCTACCAGAATTAGCTGTGTTGAGTTTGAGTAACAATTCACTAACTGGGTCTCTTCCAAAATCAATGAAAAACATGATAGATCTTAGAATTCTATCGATTGGGAAGAATTACTTGTCTGGAGAAGTGCCTGATCTCCATAGCTTGACCAATCTTCAAGTTCTTGACCTGGAAGACAACTTTTTAGGGCCAAACTTTCCAACTCTGCACAACAAATTAGTGGTTGTTTCACTTAAGAATAATAGTTTTGGATTTGGTATCCCAGATGAGTTATAGTCTCATTCTATCAGCTACAGAAGTTAGACATCTCCTTGAATGGATTTGTGGGGCCATTTTGGCCATCAATATTGTCCCTTCCTTCCTTAAATTATCTAGACATTTCACAGAACAAATTCACTGGAATGCTCTCTAGCAACATTTCTTGCAATGCTGACATCTCCCATGTAGATTTCTCCTCCAATCTGTTGAGTGGAGACTTGCCTACTTGTCTAGAACTGAACTCCAAAACCAGCGTTGTCCGATTTTCTAGCAATTGCCTATCGAATCGAGAACAGAAGCAACACACTCCTAGTTTCTGCCACAATCAAGCACTAGCTGTGAAAGTCTTGCCTCCTGATAAGGAGAAGAAGCACTTAGAATAATACTATATGTTATTCATACCTTATTTTAAGTTCATTCAAAGTGGTTTTTTCCAGAACCAAGCGAATGATCAAAACCGACATATTTGTTGATTTTTGCTCAATTTTATGAAAGAAAATGTTAAGTGACTTTTTGGCACAAATTATGACCAAATCTGAATGCGAAAAAATGCTTTCATCTTGCTCATCCTTTTCTCGTTTGGATTCAAAAATAATGTGCGATAAGTGGGCAGTAAATTGGGTGAGATGATTGGAAAGGAGAGATGGATCTCGCTTCGGAGAGAACGAGCCAGAGACGAAGATGAAGCATAAAGAGAGAAGAAAAACAAATCTGTCTAAGAACATGAGTAAAAAAAAAAAAAAAAGAGAAAGATGAACACGTAGCGGTTTATTATTGGCTGGGTATATGACGACTCATCAGTTTGATTTTCCATACTCGGATCACGTTTATCAAACTTCATTCAATTTGATTATGTTTATTAATTTTTTTTATTATAAAATATTAATAAATTAAATTTGAAGTATAGAATGGTAAGGTTATGATATATTTTTAAATTAATTTTCTGATTTTAAATTAAATGCATACTAAAAGTTTTATTTTGATAAAGTATATTAAATATTTTGAAAAAAAGGATTATATCCATAAATAAATACTAATCTACTAATTTCCTAAAGTTAAATGCTACAATAAATATTAATTGTAAATCAATTAAATTAACATATATTTGAAAGTTTTGAAACTTTAAATCTTTAATGTCAATTAATTTTATCGATGCATGAAAAATTTAAAAATGTATTTCTTTAATATTGATTAATTGTAATTTGAATTAAAAGTTGATACATAAATGTTAATTTTTTTTTTTTGAAGGGAAGATAAAATTAGATTAGTTCAATCTGCAATTACAAAAGGCGCGATCGCCTCAGAGCATTCCCTTATGCATAGATTTCCTAAACCGAAAATCAAAGCTAATTGGCTCAACTCATGAGCGGGAGCATTCGTGGTCCGCTTTGTGTGCGTAAAGGAGCAACTACGAAACGTAGATGTCAACCGTGTCACATCCTCTAGTACCAAGCCCGTATAGTTTACAGGGAGCTCTCCGTTGGTCAGGGCCAAGATGTTCTGCAGGCAGTCTGACTCAATGATGACCCTTTCACACCCCCATTGCCTAGCTTGCGTAATAGCGTCTCTAAGCGCCAGAGCCTCCGCTGTTGGTGCGTCAGTCTTATGAGGGAGAAAGATAGCCCCTGAGAAGATCGGCCCACCCCTTCCGTCGCGAGCTTTGAAACCCAGGCCAATCCCCGAACTTCCGATGGCTGCGTCTGTGTTAATCTTTACCACCCCTGGCGGGGGAGGCAATCACTTCGGATCGATGTGTTGGCATACAGGGGAAGAAGATTGTTGTTGCGGGTGCCAAGCCTCCTTAAAATCTGTCAGTAACTTCCCTCCCCTACTGACCACATCCTGGGCTGATTCGTCACGTTGGCAGAAAATCCTGTTGTTCCTTGAAGTCCACAACGACCAAAGGGTAGAGATCAATTTTTCGAGATTCGACTCGTCTAAGGACGCCCTGGTTGCTGCTAGCCACTCAACCCAATTATCTCCTTGAAGCCCTGGAACTCTACCCCAAAAGTCAAATTTTGCTAGGGTTGACAATGGAGCGGGTAAGACACTATCCATACCCGCACCCACTTGGAGCGGGTAAGAGAAGACAAATTGTACCCGCGGATACCCGCAAATTTTTTCAAATTTAAATTTTCAAGTAATTTCATATTTAATGTTTTCAAACACCCTTTTGAAGTCATTTAAATTTATGGTTTGTATTATACTTTGAATTGAAAAATAGTTAAAAAATTACTTTAGTGGATATGTAAATTTTAATTTATGGTTTGTGTTTGACTAAGGGATTTACTGAGGTTTACAAATTTTATGATATGTATATATATTTTGCGAGTATTATTGCGGGTATCCATACCCGCATTTTGCGGGTATTGGAGCGGGTAAGCACTATCCATACCCGCACTTTGCGGGTGCGGGTAAATCCATACCCGCAAAATACCTACAAACTGCGGGTAATACCCACCCGTAATTGCGGGTATCCAGCGAATATCCATGTCCGCGGGCGGAAATTGCCAACCCTAAATTTCGCCCACACTCTAGCCGCGAAAGGATAAGACAACAACAAATGTGAAGTTGACTCAACCTCCTCGTTACAACAGGGGCACACTAAATCCACCATTAATCCTCTTCTTCCTAGGTTTACTCTGGTCGGAAAGGATCCATTACCTAGCCTCCACATGAAGTTTTTAAACTTTGGAGGGAGAGTTAAACCCCATAGATATTTCCATCAACCTCTAGTAGAGCCCTGATCATCCTGGGTAGTTGTCGACGTAAGACTGTGGTACCCACTACGCACAGAATAATGTTAATTTATATGAAAATAAATGTGTATCTATAAAAAAAAAAAGAATAATATAGATCTAAATCATTATAGAAAAAAGAAAATACTTAAGTAAAAAATTCTAAAATTTTAGTTAAATAAATGAATAAAAATTAAAAAGAAGAAAAGAGGAAGAAGAAACCGCCAGAACGGCCAGAATCGGTTCCAAGTTAATTAAGGTCACAAATGTTGGAATTGAGGAGCAAATTGATCAGTTCCCGGGTGGTTTTACAAAACCACGATTGGTTTTTGATTTTATTTATTTTTGTTTAATTTAAGGTTCTTTGAGCGATAGAATAACTTTTGGGCGTAATCTTCAAGTCCAAGCCCATGCAATTTTTATTTTGATAGACAAGCCCATGCAATTTAAGAGTGATTTTTGTTTTTTCTCTGAAATGAAATGATGAGATGCATATTCATTTTTCCTCTAGTTTCCTATTCATGCTTGGTCATTTATCCAATCCATTTTTCACGCGTGATGCTAATGAAAAACTTTTATGATGTAGGGTTGTCAATCATGTTGGTGGTCCAATACGGGGTGCTGGTGCAGAGCAACTCTCAGTTCTGGTTAGGAATATGGTGGAGAGCAAAGCAAGCAAGAATGTGCTTCGTTTATTTTATTCACTGGGTTATAAATTGGACCATGAGTTGCTGAGAGTGGGATTTGCCTTCAATTTCCAAAGGGGAGCTCGTATTGCTGTGACGGTGTCCTCTGTTAATAAGATGTTAAAACTGCATGCAACTGATGAGGCTGTCCCAGTGACCCCAGGTATACAGCTGGTTGAAGTAACTGCGCCTGGCTCGTCTGAAAATTATTCCGAAGTTGTTGCTGCTGTTTCATCTTTTTGCGAATATCTTGCTCCGTAAGTCTTCCTGCGGTTTTCACTTATGATTATTTGCAAATGATTTCATCCAATCAGATAAAAAGTGGTAAGATTTATAGGGTTGCCATGTACCTTAAGTTAGTTATTTATCATCATGTTAGTCGCCGCACCTGACAGTTGATTGGGTATGCAAGTGTTCTGTTAGTTATTCTAATGCCAGGGACTACTGGTGCTTCTCTTAGGAACCAGCCGAATTGCAGACTTGCAAAAACACTTAGTTTGTAGGACTCGAATTTGGAGGATTTCTGCTCCTTTATTTGTTGATGACTTCTGATTATGCTCCTTGGGTATCTTATTTGCAGGCTTCTGCACTTGTCGAAACCTGGCGTGTCAACTGGGGTTGTTCCCACTGCAGCTGCTGCCGCTGCATCTCTTATGTCTGATGGTGGCGGCACAACCTTGTAGCAGCTTTGAATTGGAAATGGGTGTTCTTTTGTGACTTGAAGTGCTGATGGGAAAGCATGGCATTAATTTGTCCTTATCTGCCACTTACCATAAGGATTGACTGTAACCATAGAACTAGAATTTGTGTGTTGTGCTCACATCGGATAGGGTCGGTGGTGCAAGAATAGCCATGATCGTCGGTATCGATTCGAGGTAGTCCATTTTTCTTGAGTTTGAGAGAAATGAAAAATCCAAATCACCCATTTTCCTCCCTTCCCATTACAAAAAAATCCAATTACTTGAGTTTGAAAAATAAAAAATTAGTTCACATTTAAATTAAATTTTATATTTAAGTTTGAAAAATGAAAACAATTATTTGAGTTTGAGAGAGTCCATCTCTTAAAATCTGACTATACTGAAACGGATCAGTGAAAGATCAAAAGGACACCCTCCCGCCTTTGCTGCCAATAAGACGCCGATGATGACAACTGATAATACACCAGGGGAATATTGGATATTATACTCCCACCTTTTTTGACTCTTTAACCTACCAAGTCATAACATGGACCTTGCCGCGTCAGCAAGAAGGATCAAGAATAGTCTCCAGAAAAATGAACCGTTGCGTCGCGCCAACGGCATGCTTGAGTAAGGCTTCGGCTGTGAAAGGGTGTTACCCTCATAGACCGTTGCATGCAATAGACCGTTGCATGGATGCAACGGAATATACAAGACCGTTACCTCCATGTAACGGAACAAAAGGCATTGGCGATAAGTAGCGGGAGCTCATTTTAAGGAAAACTTAGATAGTGTTTAGAGTTAAGGGTTGGGTTGGGTTGGAAAAGCTGGTGAAAGGTGTTTGGGGTTAAGGGTTGGGTTTGTTTAGGCTTTGTGCTTGGCTTTCTTCACCGTCCCAAATTGCTGCAGTGCGTTTGCACCCTCTCTCTCCTATTTTTTTTTTTCATTTTAATTTCATTTTTTTACTTTATATAATAGAATAAAATAAATTAAAAACTACCACAATAAAATCTCCATGATAAGTAATTCTAGATCTATTTTTTCTATTTTTATTAATTTTTTAAAAATGGGTTTTATTATTTTATACTCTAACTATTTCATTTTTATAGTTTTACCAAACACCAAAAACAACTTCTCATTTCCCACAACACTTTTAAAAAATGTTTACCAAACAATATACTAGTTTTTCCAAAAGTACTTTTCCCATAGTACTTTTGCTACAGTACTTTTCGGATTAGAACCGGAACACCAAACAGACCCTTAATCATGGTTGGATGATGTTTACTTGTGCAAGTACCATACAACATTCCTCTCATTAGAAACAACAGCTAAGATGAACAAACATCATGACCATTTACTCCATTGTAGTTTCATTCCAATTTTGGCATGAAATAGGGCTAGGAAAGCTGACATTTGACCACATTTGTAGGTTTTTTTTTTTTTTTTAATAGGCAGATATATATATTAATAGGGTCATAAAAAATGACCATAGAGAACACGAACCAAAAACAAAAGACCCGAGCCAAATAAGCTGGCTCTACAGACAACAGGCATCGCTCAAGGCCCAAATAACAATTAACCAAATTAAGCAAGCCACTCTCAAGTCCCAAGCCCAAGCTACTCTTCTAGCAGCCCAAAACCTAAACCCTAAAAAAACAAAAATCTTGATTCTTCTGCCCCATGCTCCACTGCCGCCGACATCGTTCCCTCACTGTCGCTCCATAACCCGGCCGCTTCACCCACCGGAATCACCAGAACTAAACTCGTCACCGCCGTCGACACCACAACCGAATCCATCCAACTTGGCCGGCTATCAACAAACACCGCCACTGCTGGCGCCACCACACCCACGCCCTCGGTTGGTCTCCCACCGCCGTCACCACATTACCTCCCGATCTGCGCAAACTCCTCCAACCACGATCAACACCACAACCTAACCAAATCGGCAACCATCACCACGCATCCATCTCAGCACCAACCACCATCTCCACCGCCGCACTATCTCCTCGATCATCACAACCTCTCACTAGTCACAGCTGCAACTTAGAGACTAGAAAAAATAGCCCCGAAAAGTCCACACACCAGCCACTCGCCGGCCACCGCTGCAACTCGGACCCAAATCCGACCCGGCCAACGCCACATCACCACAGCCAACGAGCCCATCCCCCTCGGCCAGACACCAACGAAACGCCACCACTACTGGCGCCACCTACACAACCACACCCTCGGTCAGTCTCCCACCGCCGTCACCACACTGCCTCCCGATTTGCGCAAACTCCGCCAACCACGATCAACACCACAACCCAACCAAATTGGCAACCATCACCACGCTTCCATCTCGGCACCAACCACCATCTCCACCGCCGCACCGTCTCCTCAATCATTACAACCTCTCGCCAGTCACCGCTGCAACTCAGAAACCAGAGAAAACAGCTCCAAAAAATCCACTCGCCGACCACCGCTGCAACTCGGACCCAAATCCTACCCGGCCAACGCCACATCACTACAGCCACCGAGCCAATCCCCCTCGGCCAGACATCAACGAAACGCCGCCACTACCGGCGCCACCTACACAACCACACCCTCAACCGGTCTCCCACCGCTGTCTCGATCCGCGAAAACCACTCCAACCAACACCTCCTTCACTACAACCCAACACCAACCTCCATCTCGATACAGATCCGAAGAGAAGAACCAAAGAGAAAAGAAACCAGATAAAAAAAGGAGACGAAAAAACACAAAAGAAGAGAAAAGGGGGGTTGCCGCCGGCAGCCCAAACAAAACCCTAAAATAAAAAAAAATTGTTTGGGCTCAGGTTATGGCTTTGTAAGGAGCTTCCTGCAGAGAGTATTATGCTATATTATATTTATCAGCCTCAGGTTGGTTTTACCTCAGCTTTGCTGGTCATCCAAGTGATCTTCGTGAAGATTAATTACCTAGTGAACCAATCTTGCAGGTAAGGCTGGTCAAACCAATGCCACACGGATCGAAACTGCTGGAGAGTCAAGGAAGTCTTCAAAAAACAAAAGTGTGCTTGGGATGCTCAGTGAACATATTAGCATATATATGAGTGTAATAATCAATTTGCATATATATGAACATATGAGTGTAATAATCAATTTACACCGTATATATATATATATATATATATGGAGGCTCTCAAATTCAGTAGCTATTGTCTTCCTGTTTTTTATATTAATTAATAAGTAATTGTTTTATACTTTGTAGTTTGGATGCTCTTATATTCTTAATCCATTGTTCCTAACTTAGAGACGGAGTCAGAATTATTTTTCTTAGGTGAGCTCACATTAATATAAAAAAATATTATAATATATATAATATAATATTTTTTAACTAATTAACAAAGTAATTAATAATTATACATGTATATTGATATTTTTTTATATCAAAATGAAAGAGATAGCAAGACAACTACACCAATACTCTTAGAAATATGAAATATTTGTACGATCACATTAGAGTTTTAAAATAAAAATTCAAATTTTAATTTGATCTAAATATTGAAATTTTAGTTTTCCTAAAATTATAATCGTACCAAATAAGTATATATCCTAAATATAGCAATATTTTTTATTAGTAAAAGTATAACTTGTTAAAATATATACTAATATTTTCTTACTATTTTTTGTAGATTTAAATTAAAAGTTAAAGTATACATTAATTAATTAAGTATGTTGGTATTTACTAGAAAAATCCCAGGCGACGTGCGATTTTATGTTTACTTTTTATTTAAAAGTTAATTAATGTAAAATGATATATCAAAAAAATTGAAATTTAAATATAAATTTGCACTAAGTACGTTAATAATATAATTAGTGGAATTACTTTATATAAAGCACATTTAATTTTTTTTGTTTCGTAACTTGAATCGACAAAAAAAATGACATGATCACAAACACTGATTATCTATTACAACAAAAACTCTCTTTTTGCCCACTTTGCATATATTTTGCATCTAGTTCATGTGTAGAATGGATTAAAATATATAGGGAAAAAATACCACACAAAAAAATTGTTCATATTCACGAGAACGTTTCCGCCTCTTATAGCACTAAAAGGAAAATGACATAAAATATAAAAACTTAATAATGTAATTATTGTTATTAAGGGAAAATGAATGACAGTGGTTACGTCTACTTAAGGCTCATTAATTAATTCATAATTAATTGAGTTATTTAAATTTATTATTAATTAATATCATTCTCACTGTAAATTGTTATGATTGTTATCGTTAAGAATTTTAATGCCATCACAATTCCATTGTAATTTAATTTCTTAATTGTTAATGAAGAATTAGGGTTGGATTTTGAAACTACCGTTTTCTTCTTATTATTTTTATGTCACAAATAAAATAAATGGACTAATTTTTCACAAATTTAAAATGGCTCAAGGCGACAATTATTATTATTTGCTTCGATTTTGGTATGTTCACATCTTCTTCCAATTTTCACATATATTTTGCTATATTTGACGCCCTAGGTTACTGTTTTTTTACTGTTTTTAGTTCTTTTATTGATAGGTATAGATTCTGGGTTTGAATCTCTACTGGTATAGATTTAGTTCCAGTTTTGACAGTTTAAGCACGATTTCATCATATAAGCTTGTTTTTACTATTTACCCTCAGTTTTAACTTTTCAAACCCAATTTTGATCATTTAGGTTCGATGTTGACTGCAAATGGCTGGTTGGACCACGTGAGTTCTTTATTCACATTTTTATGGCCCAGTTTTAACTAGTTATACTCGACTTTTACTATTTATGTTTGATTTTAACCACTCAGGCTCGATTTGACAATTTAGGCTCGATTTTTGACCAATTATGGAGGAGTTTTACCATTTATATATGTCCAGCCTAATTTTGACTATTTAGACTCGATTTTTACCTTATCTCGAATTTAAACACTAAGGCTCGATTTTCACAATTTTAAGTCCGACTTAGACCATCTAGGTCTAGTTTTGAACATCAAAACTCAATTTTGACTATATGAACTCGATTACGACCAAGTTTTGACATTGTATGCCCAATTTTGACTTTGTAAAGCCAAATCTTACCAATTCATCTTAGGCTTGACCATTTAGGTCCATCTGTTTACCCATTTTTTACCATTTAAGAATTTTGTTTTTAACTATGTTTTTTACCCATTTTAACCTTATAGGCTCATTGTTTACTTTTTTTTGTTTGGTTTTGACCATTGAGACCTAATTTCATCCTCGTAGGTTTTTTTTTAAAACTTTATTTGATCAATTTTGACCTTATATTTAAACCACATATTTACCATTTTGACTGGGACTTACAATTTAAATTTTACTCTACGTTTTTTTTCTAGGTTAGAAATTAGGATAGGTGCTTTTTTACTTTACATTATTATTTTTTAGATCTTTCTAAATTTTCCCACTAGAAATCATAATATTCTTTTCAAAAAAAAATCTTAAATTGTAAAAACTAGGCATACATAGTCAAAATGCTTCAAGCCTAGATTATCAAAATTGGTTCTTATTTTTTTTTTTTTATAAGCTGAAGATTATATTCACTCCGTCATAGACGGAGGCAAGAAGAAGGATAGAATGTACAAAAGTCACTCCTAAAAGAAGGAGCGACTAGGCGAAAGACAAAAGAGCACGAACCTGACAAGTTCCAAACTATAGACTAATGGACTATTCTACCCCAAGTAGATAACCAGGTGGGCGACAATAACATCATTCCCAAACTATATGGGAATGCCACATCATTACTCTTTAACCACCTATACCAGAAAGAGAAAAAGCAATTGAAAACACGTCTCGTGCAAGTAGTACCTTGCCGAAAAACAATCTTGTTTCTCTGCAACCACAAGCTCCAAACTATAGCATAGAATAATATCCTCCACTTCTTCTTGACTTGATTCCCTCCCCAAGGCACTAAGCTCTCCCACGAACCCCATAAGTCTCCGATCGTCCTAGGGGGACACCAGGACACCCCGACCCAAAGCATAACAGCATTCCAGCAAGCCATGGAAGTATGGCAGTGTAGCAGAATATGCTGAACGGATTCCCCCTGAGCAGTACACATAGGGCAAACATTATCTTCCTCTAAAAGCATGTTACGTTTCCACAAAAACTCCCTGGTAACCAATCGATCTCTGAGAGCAAGCCAAAGGAAGAATTCGACCCTGTAAGGAGCTAGTTTGGACCAGCATGACTCTAAATCTGGATTAGCCTGAAAGCGCTGTTTATCAATACCCAAACACCAGGACCCAACCGAATACACTCCATCGCTAATTAACTGCCACTTACTCTTAACAGGAGAATAATTTCTGTTAGGAACCGAGATTTGAGTAGCCAAGCAATCCCATTCTTCCCTTTCCCACTCAAAAAGCTCACGCCGCCATTGATTGTTCCAAATCCACTGGTCCTCCAGCCAGTGACCGTGATCAATAATATTACCTCCACAGTTTATGGCGACATTATACAACCTTGGATAAATCAGGGCTAAAGGAGTCTTATTGTGCCAAGGATCCCACCAGAAGGACACCGAACTTCCATTCCCCACAACAAGATCCACATGCCTAACCCAAAAGTCGAACCATTGACGACCCTTACTGAACAATCCGAGAATGTCACGCCAAATAGACGACGTCTGAACCACAGGGTCCTTCCATAAGAATCCAAAATTAGTGAAATTGTATTGTCTCCTAACAATATCCGCCCATAATTTTCGACTGCCAGTACAAAGATCCCACACCCATTTGAAAAGATAAGCTGCGTTCCGATTTTCAAGATTACCAATCCCTAAGCCCCCAAGTTCCTTCGATCTAATCATGTCACTCCATTTTACCTTAGATAACCCACTTTTAGTCTCATCCCCACTCCACATGAAACGCCTCATAATCCCTTCACATTTACGGCGAACACTTATGGGCATACAAAAGATAGACATGTTGTAAATTGGAAGACTAGAAACCGCCGCCTTGATCAAAGTGACTCGACCCCCAACAGACAAAAGGTGACCCTTCCAAGTAGCCAATTTAGACTTCATCTTCTGGATAAGAAAGTCCCAACTAGTAATTCTCCTTGGATTAAGCCCCACAAAAGAACCGAGATACTTGAATGGAAGATGTTCGTACTTACAACCCGCTCTCCTGGCGAGACAACTACCAACCTGATCACTAATGTTGACGCCCACAAGAGAACTCTTGTGAAAATTAACTCGAAGCCCAGAAAAGGCTTCAAACCAGCGCAGAGTCCCTTTAACTCCTTGTATCTCCCTCTCATCATTTTTGACAAAAATCAAAGTATCATCTGCAAATTGCAGATGTGTAAGATTCCACCCTGCTTGGTCATTACCAATTCCACTTAACAGACCCACACTTTTAGCACGGACCAGAAGACGATGAAGCCCTTCTGCCGCTATGTTAAACAGAAAAGGGGACATGGAGCACCCTTGACGAAGACCGCGTCCAACCTCAAACTGAGATGAAGGAGAGCCATTAATTAACACGGAAACTCTGGGAGTACTAAGACACTGCATTATCCACCCTCTCCAACGATCTCCGAAACCCATTTGGCGCATCACCTCCTCCAAGTAACTCCATTCAACTGAGTCGTATGCTTTTTCAAAATCCAACTTAAAGAGTAAGCCTTGTTGCTTAGACATTTTCAAATGACTAACAACTTCATTAGCAGCCATCACACAATCTAATGTCTGTTTACCTTTCATAAACCCATGTTGTTCTTCACTTATCACCTTATCTATCACCCTGCCCAACCTCTTAGCTAGAATTTTTGAAATGATTTTGTAATAGCTACTCACCAGACTAATAGGACGGAAGTCAGAAAACCTCTTAGCGGCTTTGGTTTTCGGGAGTAGAGAGATGAAAGAGGAATTGGCTCCCTTCGGAAATACCCCAGTTCTAAAGAAACCTGAGATCAGGACACACAGTTCCTGACCAATGATGTCCCAAGCATTTTGAATGAATCTGAGAGAAAACCCATCTGGCCCAGGAGTTTTTTGCCCATTACAACTCCTAACAGCGTCCCAAATCTCTTCTGACGTGACCTCATTTTCGAGCCAAATTGCTTCACTCTCATTCAAGCAGGTAAACCCCAAGTCTGGAATCCTGGGTCTCTCCCATCTAACCGAACCAAAGAAAGTAGAAAAGTATTCAGACGCAGCTAATTTTATCTCAGAGGGGTCGGAAGAGCGACCATTAGAACACTCAATGTTAGAAACTCCTTTCCTTACATTGCTGATTTTAGCTAACCTGTGAAAATAACCAGTATTCCTATCCCCCATCAAGTCCCATTGAGATCTAGTCTTTTGTTTCCAGAACCTGTCCACCCTGCCCTGCTGATCCCAAATCTCATTAGCCAACTCGAGCTTCCGACCTTGCTCTGTTAAAGACAAGGATCTAACATCTTCTATACTGTCAAGCTCCAGTTCCTCCTCTTGGAGCGCCTCCAGACGCTTCTCCACGTGTCCGAATACCTCTGTATTCCAACTCTTCACTTTCTGCTTTAACCATCTTAACTTTTGAATTACTCTGCAAGAACCAGGAAATTCAGAAGAAGCTTCCCTCCACCAACCAGCCACCAATTCCTTAAACCCTTTCACTTCCCACCATATGACTAGATCCCTAAACGGCTTTGGGCCCCAGTCAACATTGTCTTGAGTAAGAAGTAAAGGGGAATGATCAGATCCATGTCTATGTAGAGCAGACAACCTATTCCTCTGCAAAAGAGCGCCCCATCCAGCTTGGATAAATACCCTGTCCAGTCTGCTTCTACAAACCGCGTTAGCCCATGTAAAGCGTCTGCCAATAAGATCCAAATCTTGAAGTCTGCAAGTAGCCACCCATTCTTGGAAATCTTCCATGCCTCTAGCATGACTCGAACCATTAAGCCTTTCTGAAGGAGCAAGGATCTCATTAAAATCCCCTCCCACAAGAACAGGAAGATTACAACCCACCACTAGATGCGCTAAAATATCCCAAAGCTGACTTCTTCTACCCATATCATTGTAAGCATAAACATTCAGAACTACACAGCGAATGTTCCCTCTTTTCCAAATACCTTCAATCCATATGTAACGGTCACCGACTAACGTCCTTTCTGAAGAGAAAGAATTGCCATTCCACATAGTAAGTAACCCACCAGACCTACCGGAAGCCGGAGAACTCAACCAACGGGCCTCCTGTTTCCCCCACAAGGACTGCACAAAGAACTCATCAACGTCCTCCATCTTTGTCTCCTGCAGCAAACAAAAATCCAAATTTTCTCTATTCCAACAACGTCTGATGAAACTCCTCTTCCTAGCCGATCTCACCCCTCTGCAGTTCCATGACAGTAAATTAACCATAAAAATAGTTAAACACGAACCAGAAGATCAATCAGCTGAACTGAACCAACTCAGCTAAAAATCTTTCCTTATCAAAAGAAATAAAAGCCTCTTTATTAACGTTCTCTGTTAGCGAGAGCAACCTTCCTACATTCCACGACTCGGGGTCTATCATTGTGGCATCTCTAACCTGGTTCATTCTAGCAATCTCCTCATCTTCTGCTTTCTGAATCTCAAATTTTGACCCCACTTGAGACTGAGCCGTTTCAAGGCTACCAGCTGGACCCACTAGTTTTTTAATTTTTCCCCCTTGTCTAACCGTTACGAGAGGTAAAACAGTCCCGAGCGAAATCTCACATGCTGATCGGAGAACCCCAGACGATTCACAGTCAATATCATTTTTTTCCTCTTCTGGTACCGTCATGTCTCCCTCCCTAATGGTTTCCCACTCTCCAACTTCCTCTTCAGACGACCCAACAGACCCATCGAATTCTGCACGAGCCCCAACCATCCAATCAATATTAGACACTGCACCATGCATGGGTTCCTCTTTGCAGAGAATCTCAAAAGTTTTACACCGATACCTGTATGGATTCATTAATACTTATACGATCTGAGGATACTAGAAACCTCGCAACATCAAGACGTGTCCTCGCAATCGTGTTATCATCAACAACCACCAGAGACCCCAAACAGCTGCTAATCTTTTCAAAAGTTACGTGACCCTAAGTCTGAACTGGAATCCCAACACACTGAACCCAGCAAAGCCTCCCGCCCTTGGCGATACCATCCTCCCAAGAGATAACCTTAGAGAACAACCTAGAGCTAGCCTCCGCAATAGCCCTATCTCTGTCAACTTCCCTATCAAATTCCAGCAAAACAAGGCCTCTTCCCATAACCCGAGTTTCGCAAATCCAACCAGACTGGGCGACCAGATCTTGGATCGACGGAATTAATTCCAGTTTCCTAATGACTCCGATAGCACTCTTCTTTAACCAATCCTTGTTATCGACCGGAATCTCCAAACCTAAAATACCCGATGAAGGAACCATTTCCTCCCTGAATGAACTCCTGACGTTCCTCATCAAGGTCTCGGGTTCCCCCCTCACGATATCAGCCAACGTTCTTGCCTGAGAACCTCCAACAGCACCACCACCGTTCCCGGTAGCAGAAGAAGCAACCTTCACGCCGTGATTAGAACCAGAATTTTTGTGATTCGAAGGTTGTGAACGACTCTGATTAGATCTCCCTGCTCTCCTGCCCCGCCTGCCCAAGCTGCTTCTAATAGCTGAAGCACCAATGAATTGCCTATCAAGTGCAACTTCCATATCAATTCTGTTACTTACCCAATCAAAACGAACAAACCCAAATCTCTTCCCAGCTTTATTCCTACGAAGAGGAATGAAAACATCCACCAAGGCTCCAAAATGAGGGAGTTTCCAACGACGTGTGATCAAATAACGAAGGGCTTTATGATCGACGTGGGACGGTAAGTTCTCTAAATAATAAGTGATTTCCTCCTTCGGTCGACCCTCTTTGGAGGGGAAAGCAACCCCATTCCTAAACGATTTATGCCCTGCCATCGACAACAACCGATCGAACACAACAGCCAGACCTCTACCACCTACAACGAAACAGCAACGCAAAAAAGGAAGAACAACCAAGCAAATAAGGGCCCACGAAGTCCCTTCAAACCAAAAACTCAGTCAAGCAATGGAAAACAAGCTCCGAAGACAAAAGAAGAGCGAGAAAGAGATGAAGCCGGATGCCCAAACAAACAGGATCGAGAAGCAAAACCCGGTCAGAGGAGAGCCGACTACCAACCACCAACCGACCCAGACCAAAACCACCGGAAAAGCGAGAGAAATCGCAGATCTGCAGCAGCCAAGGACGGACGGAACGAAGGGAGAGAAGACAAATCAAATCAACTAGATCAGGAAGAAGGGAAGAAGATTTATACGCCAGTCACAGTGGGTGACTGGTATTTTGGACTCCGGCAGCAGTGGGCTGACCGGAGGACGCCGCGGCAGTCTCCAATTGAGAGAGAATCGCGCGGTCACTAGATTCTTCAATTACCGCTTTTTTGAATTTTGCAATGATGTTAAAATTGGTTCTTATAAATAAAGAAAAATTGGTAAGTACCTTACTTACGAAGTCAAAATCGGGCTAAATGCTCCGTTATATTTGGTAAAAATCTCCCTCCGGTTCCAAACAAACGTCGTTTTAGCTCCTTGCACGTGGCTTAAGAAAATGATTGGTGGGGAGAAAACGAGACACTTTTTGACCATAATACCCCCAACCTCCCTAGCTATGTACAACTGGTGGTTAGCTCAATTCTGAATGCTGCTGGCTTGAAGCCGGCTGGATTGATGCATGCTGATGGCTTGTCAAGTTGGGAATTTATTGGCTTGGGGAGATGGAAGACGGAGATTCAGCGTGGCTAGGTCACGGGCTTGGCCTAGAAGACTTGAGCATCAATACAATTTCATATATAGTTGCTTCTTCTTTTACATTTCCAAACGAGTTTTTATTTGATAAATAATCAATACAGATGAATAGCTATAATAGGCCATTAAGTATAGATTATGCAGTTAAATAATGATGACTTAAAATTTTACTTTCTATATTTATAAAAAGTAATTAATAAAAAATTCCGATCAAACCCGAAATAATTAATTTATTTCTCATGTTCTTTTTAACTTTTTATTTATTGATAATATAGTATTTTTTATATTTTTATTTCGTATCATTTCTTTTATTCTATTTTATTTCACATTTCGGTATTTTCTATTCTAGTTTTTATCAGTTTTGAGCAAAATTTCTCGTCCCAATTAGCTCGAACCGAATAAATAAATAGAAAATTTTAATTTACCATTGTGCCATTATAATTAATTTGGTACAACTTTACTATTCACCTTCTTCCTCCTCTGCCTCTGTTCACCTTCTTCCTCCTCTCCTCCACACAAACCCAACCAAATCAGCCAACCACCAATCCTCTGCCTCAATTAAATCCAATTCCAAGTCCCCTCCCAAATTAATTCCAATTCCAATTCCAATCCCCTTGCAATCAATTAAACTCATCCAAACCACCATCAAAACCACGGCAGCCGCACCGATCCACCCAAACCAAACAGCCACCTAAATCAAAATTCAACCTAATCGCCGGCAAAACACCAAAACCAAACTAGTACCCTCCAGAAATTGAAACCCATGGAGAGGGAAAATGAAAATTGAAGATGAAATTTTGTGATGCTTACTGGTGGTATTAATAGGAAAAGCTTCCATTTCCACGCAAATTTCGGATTCAAACACAAAAGAGAGGGAATTGAGGTTAACGTTGAGCCAAGTCGAAGTCGTTGTCGTCATCAGCGCAGGCAGGGGCACCCTCGTCTTCTCCAGCTTGGAGAACCGAGAACGACATTTGTTTGGCACCTGCTTTTGGGAGCCAGAACGATATTTGTTCGGCCCCAGACGGAGTACATAAATGGTAATAAACATGCTTATATAGTCAAAATTAGTCTTATTGGTCAAAATAAGGTATAAATCGAGTTTAAAATATCAAAATTATGGCTAAGGAAGTAAAAGATGGCTATAAATCGAGTCTATAAAGACAAAATTTAGAATAAATGATTAGGTTCAAGCTTCTAGAGTAAGAACTTAGTTTAAATGTTTAGAACTTAGCTTACATGAAAAACTATTATCTTAAAACAAAAGTCACGTCTTGTATTCTTTTACTAATACGAAAATTATATTAATTATTTAGGAATTTAATCAAAAATATTTTATAAGTATGTGACTATTATATTTAGTCACCCGTAAGCAATAAATAAGATTTTTTTAAGAAGAAAAATGAGTATTGAATTGGGACCGTGTTCAACAGAGCACGGTACTATTGAATATCCCATTCCATTTTATAGATAGTTGTAATGTAATTGTAATTGTAATAGTATTAGAGACGATAACTTAATTGATTAATGTTCCATTTGTCAATTCTCAAATCGCGGACGATTTTGATTACTAGAGTCTGATGAAATTAAAGCTTGTTAGTCTGAAATTGTGCCACATTTTTATTAATGCGAGTAAACACTAAAAAGTTAAACTAATAGCAAGTAGGGGTGGTGGCGCAGTTGGCTAGCGCGTAGGTCTCATAGCTACTGAGTGATCCTGAGGTCGAGAGTTCGAGCCTCTCTCACCCCATTATAATGTTTTTCACTATTATAGAAATATAATTTCAACATAATAATTCCACCTAATGAAGCTCACCTAAAAACTCAAATTTCCTCGCCATTGAAGAACTTTACCTTGTTAGCCATGAAACATATATTGCATCTACGGCTGCACACCGAATTACCATACCGTCCGGTATTTTTTTTTATAATTCGGTACATAATAATTCCACCTGATGGAACTCACCTAAAAACTCAAATTTCCTCGCCATTGAAGAACTTTACCTTGTTAGCCATGAAACATATATTGCATCTAGGGCTGCACACCGAATTACCATACCGTCCGGTATTTTTTTTTTATAATTCGGTATTTTGGTTGGTTCGGTATTGCTGAAATACCGAATTGCCTAAAGGGAACATGGGTTTGGGTAGGTTTGGGTGGGCTTAGCATAAATACATAACAATACATAACAGAACAGAGACTGTTCAACAGAATAGAGACTGTTCAAATCGACAGAACAGTTTGCGTTCTATCGTTCCATTCTGTAGGCAGCCTCGACCCCGGCTACATCCGCCGCTTCCTCTTCTTCTCTCCGACGAGTGATGACCACCACCAACCACCACACACAACATCTCTTCTCTCCGTCGCCGATCTGTCCTGCCAAGCCAACCCCAAATCTCTTCTCTCCTGCCACTCTCCGGCCACTCTTCTGCCAATCCAGATCTGTTCGGCTGCCACAACCCCAGATCTGTTCGGCCGCCACTCTCCTGCCAAGCCAACCCCAGATCTCTTCTCTTCTACCACTCTCCTCCTCAAGGTTGTCTAATCCCAATTTTTTTATTCTTATTTTGATTTTGGTTTGGCTTGTAATGTTAGGTTTCTGTGAATCGTGGGATGGGTATTTGGCTCGTTTGATTTTGATTTTGACAGCATTGATTAATAAACATGTTTCATTTTGATTTTGATTTTGATTTGGTTTGTAATGTTAGGTTTCTGTGAATCGTGGGATGGGTATTTGGCTTGTTTGATTTTGATTTTGACAAGATTGTATTATTGAAGGTCGGTGTACCGAACTGATTTTGGTATTTCAGTACGATAGAAATTTTTGACACTTCGATATACCGAATACAGTAAAATTTCAGACGGTATCGGATGAGTAGCCCTAATTGCATCACATAAAACGTCAAAATCATTCTTGTCACCTACACAACATACAAAAAAGGCCTTACCTAAGCTCATAACCGTTTTCCTTTTCCTTTCTCCTTCACCGACTAAACTTCAAAGTTCAAACTTTGCCAATGGAAACTCCTCACTCCTTAATTTTCTTCTCCTTCTTTATCACTCTATTACTACTACTCGCCCAACAAACATTAGCCCTAGACCAGCCATGCCGCCCTACATGTGGATCCTTACAGCTCAAGTACCCCTTCGGCACGGCCCGTGGCTGCGGCTCACCGGCCTTTGGTCCTTACATAGCTTGTGCACCATCTGGAGATCAGCTCCTCCTCATCACCCACACAGGCTCTTACCCCATCACATCCATATCCTACACCACCTCCACCTTAATCATCACTCCTCCATCAATGTCCACATGCATCTCAATGCAAGCATCGCCCAACTTAGGCCTAGACTGGGCTAGCCCCTTCCAGCTTGGCTCGTCAACTTTCCTCCTCCTCTCCTGCCAACCCCCAACCTCCTCCCTCACCATCAATGGCTCGCCCGTTTGCGACGCTTCCTCGTCTCACCTTTGCGACTCGATATACACGTGCCCGTCCGTGACAGGTCTTGGCTTGCCGCTCTTCCCACCTACTAACACCTGTTGTGTGTACTCCCTGGCTAATTTTAACAGCAAAGGTGAACTTGATCTCCACAAGCTGAAATGCACGGGGTATGCATCGGTAGTGTCGCTTCAAGATTACCCAACAGACCCTAACCATTGGCAATATGGAGTGGAATTGAAGTACAAAAGTGGAGCTCTAGATGCTTCTTACATGGAGTATAAATGCAGAACTTGTGAGAACAGTGGTGGTGTTTGCGGTTATGCTCCGCCGGTTAATTCCTTTGTATGCTTGTGCAGCAATGGAATCAACACCACTGGAGATTGCAATACCTATATCCCAGATCAAGGAGTGTTTTGGAACTCTAGTTCTATACAATATTCATGTAAGTCCTTCATTTACATTTTTCATTTTTTCAAATCATTAAAGAAAGAGTCTTAGCTGTTAAAGTTTTTTTGTAATTTATGATAGCATAATTAAAAGAAATTATGCTTAGTAGATAGGCACCTGATGCTCGGTCATAAAATGGATGAGAGTGGACAATAATTGATAAAAAAAAGGGGTAAGAACATGCCAGCTTTGTGATTTGTATTAGGGGGATAAAGTTGCCTTCTTTCTGATGGGAAAAAAGGCGCAAGTTGTAAAGTGAAAGCATAAAATGGAAGAAAATAAAACAGTGCAAGAAAAGATGCAAGAAATTGAAAGCTCCCAACTCATTGTTGATTCTTTGATGGATAACATCTAATGTTACAGTATGATTTTCCAGGGAAGGTTCTGCTGGGGGTGTTGTGTGGCCTAATAATTTTCATTGGAACAACAGCTTGAGGGAATAGAACAGACAGAGACTTTTGTGATGGAAAGGAAAAGTTGTAAGCAGATCAAACTAAGTCATTTATATATGTTGAACTTGAGTGTAATAAAGGTGAAGCAATTAGATATATAAGGCATTTATTTGTATCTAAAAGCCACAATGCAGATTTAGATTTCACATTTTAAACCAGAGTTCAACTTTGCCATGCCCTATGAAATAAGGGAGCAAAAATGAAATTAAATAAAGGAATTAATCTAGAACAATAAGTTCAAGCAGTCAAGGTATTCAAAAAGTAAAAGCATTGAGTTTTCCACTGATGAAACAGTTTCTTAATGCTCTGTAAATGTGTAATATTCAATGAAAAATAAAGAGGACAATCTCAACTTCTAAAGCTTTTTTTCAAAACAGATTGAATAAAGAAGAACCTCTGTGCAGTTGATCATATTGAATCAAGTTGTCTGGCAAATGAAATTTGAAGGTGAAAGCTCACACCAATGAAAAACGAATCAGACAGCAAAAGTAAATGCTAGACATGTAAGATTATTGTAAATACAAATTACAATTATTGTTATTAGTCCAAGAATCTACATTCAATTAGATTTCTTCAATTTAGTCTTTTTAATTGTTTAAAAAAATTTAACTTGTTTAAAAGTTTGGTGAATCAAACTCAAGCAATACAGCTTAATCCCGAGTTTCATCCACGATGGATATCATATAACTTCAGTGACAAATCTTTATGTACAATGCAATATGTATATAAATGTGTGCAACAATTTCTCATCTTTTGCAGAGCAAAACTTATGACAAAGTTGAACTTAAGAAAAATCTTCAATGACCTCAAGTTGACTCCAACAAAGACGAGGAGATAATAGAACATGTTCATACATGTAGATATGAGTACCTTCATATATTTTACATTTCTCTGCAATCCTGGGCATGTCAAATGTAGGCTCAACTGAGAAACCACAAACTCCAAACTCTGTGCATCGTGTATGACAGGTATTTCATTCTGCCTCGCGGCCATTGCTGCAGTTCCCTTGCTTAGCTGGAGGAAGTGGATCCATGAGGAAGGACTTCACATGTTTGTGGAACTCTTTGGGCCTTTCCGCATGGAGTACATGACCCACATTCTTCATTATTACTAATTCTGCATTTTCCCCAATATGCCTGCAAAGGTAAAATATAGATGATCTTGAAATCAAACGCATGATCACAAACTAAACAGATCTCAATTGACTGCTAAACAGATACATAGTTCAGGAAGTAAAAAGGGCAACATAGTACATATCAGACTCATTGAAATTTATGTTACAGTGCTCCTTGTGCAAGAATGTATGAAAAACTTTAAAGACAGCTCAGCAAATTAACCTTTTTAATCTGTGTGCCAATTCAACTGGAAAGACCAGGTCCGCTTCTCCCCAGATTATAAGTGTACGTATGCTGATTATAGAAACTGGGATATTTTTGGAAGATTAGCCAGCTTTCTATCCTTGTGTAATGCCTCAATTAACTCTTTCTTCTCTTGACGGTATTCTGTACACATCACCTGCCCGCACAACCAAATTCAATAGAGATTTCAAACATAGTAAATTCCTCACAGCAATTCACAATGGAACATCGAAGAAAGAAATGCATCAAGTAGCATCATATAGAACAGAAACTGTTTCCTTGAGCCGTAACCCTTAACGCATTATTTTCTAATAAACTTAATGATCAGAAAATTGATTATGTTGCCCCAGGAAAAATACTGGCACAAAACAGCAGCATCACCCTAAAGACAGTTCTGGCTTGGTGATAAAGAACAGGACAAGGAAACTGCTTGTATAACTGCATCAACCAACCTCAACAAAGTGCCTCTCACAAATTGGTTGTTCATATCAATACAGTTCATCACATTTTTTGAGTTGATGTTACTCCCATGATTCAAATTGTTATACATGTAATTACAAGTATTCCCGTACCCACTACAAATAAAATAAAAGAACAACTAAATAAAGTAGCAAATCGATCTGGTTTCTAGTTCGCAGAATCAACAAGGTCTAATTTTTAATGATCAAGCACGAATTTGCATTTCTTCAACTCTACGTACACAAGGTCTGAAAAACAAACATAATCAATGTAATAATAAAGAGTACTGACCTCAATAAAATCGTTTAGAAAACAAGAGGGCAATTTCGGCGGGGGTTTAGAAAACGACAGCCGTATCAGTTCTCTTGCTTTCTCCGGAACTCGCGGCAGCAGAATCTCAACCGCCTCCTCCTCACTCTTCACGCTAACCATCCCTGAATCCAAATCCTTCGCCTCCAAGCACACCCCGGCGCACCCTAGCACCACGCGCCCCACCCGATCCTTATACTGCGCCACGAGACTGTACGCCACAAACCCAACGTAGCTGAGCCCAAACACATCCATCTTCGTCTTAACATTCTGGGATTCCATGAGGGCCATGACGCATCGGGCCTGGAAAGCCTCGGTTCTCTCGGGTCGGGTCGGGTCGTGTAGGAGTCGCCGAAGAAGAGGAGATCAGGTACTTAGAGGTTGAACTTGACTTGAAAACGCGGAGCAAGTCACCGAACTGCCACATTGCGTTGGCGCCGAAGCCGTGGATGAGGAGAAGCGTGGGCTTGGATTGGATGTGGGTCTTTGGGACCCAGCAATGCATGATCGTGCCGTCGCCGAGATCGGTGGTGCATGATTTGAGGCCGGATTTGGTGAAGGAGTACCGGTAAAATGAGTTGCGCGTAGTAGTGTAAGAAAAGCATTTCGACATCTTGTTTTTCGGAGTTTTTTATTCTTTGAACGGAAAATCTTGAATGTTTCTGGCTTGTTTGGCTACCAAATTCTGTGAATTCTTTTTCTTCTTCTTTTTTTCAAAAAGCGAGGGAAAGAAATTATATTTGCAACCAACATTGGCGCGAAAATATTAGGCAGACAGGAGCTACATATCATTTGATACTTTTAAATATTTTATTTCCATTATTTGTACGAGAAATCATGAATGTTTGGAACTACGAGAATTAGATAATGAATATTCACACCAATTATATTTATTAATTATCCATTTATAGTATCATTTGATAAATGGTATGAATATAGATATGAATATTTATTATCCACAATAAATGATATAGATATGGTTTTGTATGTTTAATTATCCACATTATTCATTATATATATATATATTATACTTTAAACTTTAAACTAAAATATATAATATATAGTCTTATAATAAGTGAATTAATAATAAATTTGTATTAATATTTATTTTATTTTATAATTTAAAAAATTTTAAAAATTTTAAAAATAATAATTGTATAGCAAACTAACCAAACAACATAGTTTTTTTACGAGTGACAAATCTCAACCCTAAGTAAATCCTAGAAGCAGGTAAGTGGACAAGCACTAGCAGCGTCGCATCTGTGTAAGTAACCCGATCTACTCACACAACACAACCGTTAAGCGTGTGCGATCTAAAAAATGATGAGGAAGCATGTGTAGTAACTCAAGTATGATTGCTTGCAATTTGGACTTGTCTTAGTTGTCTATTTGATAATGACTTTGAGAATTTGTAATTTGTTGAATTTTAGTGTTTTTTGATATTTTCAATTTAATTTATGTAGATTTTGATTATGTAATTAAACTTTTATCTTCGAATTTTTTTATGTACTTTTAAAAATAATTTTTTAAAATTTCTGGTGGAGTATATAAGTTAATTTACTAACCCATAAATACTGTTTTTCCCATTAAGTATGGATAGTTATTTACCGGTATGGATATGGTTTGTACTAATGTAAAAATGGGTGGTAATAATATAAATATAAATATAATAAAAAAATAGATAGTATGAATATAGTTTTAGTGAATATCATATTCATATCATCATCATTCCTGACCGGAATTCCCATGTACAACAACAATTATATTATTATTCCCTTTGATTTCTAAAAAAAAATTGTACATACGTGGAGGGAAAAGAATCCACCGGACTACTGGCATTCTCATTCACCCACGAAACCCCAAGTTTACACATTCAAGCATTTGGCACAAACGAATCTTATTTATTATAATTATGGAGGAAAGAATCCGTGAAGTAAAGAGTATCGGCAATAGGCAATCCGGCAATGAAGAAATTAATGCCGTGTTTACCTTCTCCAGTTTTTAGAAAACTGGAGAATTTTCCGAAAAACGTATTTATTTGGCATAGTTTTCGTTTTCTATTTGAAAACGAAAATTCTTCGTTGGAAAATCGATGAACAAATTTGGAGAAGGCCAAATTCGAGTTTTCCATTTTTCCAACCTTTTCAGTTCATTTTGGAAAACTCGCTTCTCCAACTGAAGCATTAATGGATTTTTTTTAAACCCAATTTTACCCTCATCTCCTCACGCTGCGTTTCTTCTTCTCCATCGCGACAAGCTCCTCCTCCTCTTCTCTACTGTCACAATTTCTTGTTCTCCTTCTCATTGATTTCGCGACACGCTCTCCTTCTTCTCCATCGTGACACGCTCTCCTTCTCTTCTCCATATTCCCGATTGGCCATTGTTGATAGGGTTTGTGCTTGCGCGGTCGTGAATCGGAGCTCGCACATCTGAGTTATTGGCGATTGTTGATAGGGTTTTTAACACAGATCTGGAGGCAACTTTTTTCTTCCCTTGAAAGGTACACCTGGGTTTCTCATCCTTCCTCTCCTTGCTTTGTCTACTTTTATTTTGTATCAATTATGTGAAATAATTTCGGTTAAGTTCTTCCTTGATTCCGTGTTCTTTTGTTTGGTTTTCTGCTTTTCTTTCTGGTTCATTTTGGAGGCAATTTCTAGTTCAATTTGTGGCTGATTTTCCTGGGTAATTGTAGTTGTTTTCTTCGGTTAATTTTGTGGCAAATTTGGTTTAGTTGTTGCCTGGGTAATTATGGGACTGATTTATGGGTTAATCATGGGGCTTGTTTTGAATTGAACCGCTGCCCGTTCTGCTGCCGTTTTTTATTTGAATTGTTGCTTGGTTTTGAGTAAGTTTCTGCTTGATTTTCTGTTGAATTGTTGCTCAAAATGCTGTCAATTCGTTGCTCAAAATGATGTCGATTTGTTGTTCAAAATGCTGTCTTAATGATGCTTAAAATGTTGCCGAATTGTTGCTCAAAATGCTGCCGAATTGTTGCTCAAAATGCTGCCGAATTGGACATAGTGATGTCATGGCTGGTGTACTTGTTGTAAGAGGAGAAAGGTAGAAGCTCTATGCCCATTTATTTTTGGTTCGTATGAGGGATGGATTCTGTTTCCTGGTGTTTGTTTTCAGATTTTAGCTTTTATGCCCTGTAGGATGCTTGTTTAGTTTGAATGAATAGATTTACCTACTAAATAGGATTTGTCTGAAGTTTGAACTATTTAGTGATGAAGTTTATCGTATTTTCGACCTTTATATATAATGGAATATTAGTAGATTGATGATATATTTTAGTTTTTTTAATTATAATAAATGTAAATTTTTCCCAAGGAACATATTTATTAGTTTATTAATTTTCACAAACCGAAGAAAATAATAACATTATGTTTTCATTAAAAAAATAATGTTGGAATAAAAATATTTTTTGGTTTTCAAAAATTTAGAAAATAGTGCTAAGTAAATACGTTTTTTAGTTTTTCAGTTTTCCATATCAGGAAAATAGTGCTAAGTAAACAGGTTTTCCAGTTTTTTAGTTTTCCACATCAGAAAAATAGTGCGAAGTAAACACGTTTTCCAGTTTTCTATTAGAAAAGAAAATTCTCTAATTTCAGAAAATCGGCAGATTTTCAAACAGAAAATTCTCCGAAGTAAACGCGCCCTAAGTAAACTTGCCGGAGAAATCTCCCCCGTTTGAGTCATGGCAGAAACGCTATGCTCTTAATGAATACTTAAAAAGCAAATCCCCTCCGTTAGTCAACTCGTTTATAAATACTGAAATAACATATTTGATCATTAAAAGTTATTAAAAAATTATTTTTTTGTTCCACCTCAGCATATCATATTAAAATATGCTGATGTGGTATTTAGTAAAAAAAATCAAAACCCTCCTTTTAAATGGTTCAATTTCCCTTCCATCGCTAAAAAAAATCCAAATTTATTTATTTACTTCCTATTCTTTTTTTTCCGATAATTATTTACTTCCCTTTTTTATTTCGCTTCAAACTTTAAAAAATTCCAAATTGATTTATATCCCTTTTAAAATGCTTTTGTTTTTTACGAAATGTCATGTGTGGAAGGAAAAAAGGTAATGACATTTAACGGTCAAACATGTCACTTCTACTTTGACGAATGGGTTAACTGATGGAGGAACACTTGATGGCATGAGTGTCAATTTAGGCTAAATAAAAATGTACTGAGTGTGTACTTCGCAAACATAAAGTGCTAATTGTACATTTCCAAAGAGTAAATGAGCACATTATGTCAAAAAACTGTTTAAAATTTGTAGCTGTAAAATTTGAGTAACGATATATCTGATCTACAAGCAGTGGCGGATCCAGCCAGCCCACCCTAGCCCAATCAAAAAAAAACTTTATTTAATGGAATGAAGATAGTAATTTATTAAGCAACATTAATCATCAATGGTGGCCGAGTGGTTTGGGCGTGGGTTCAAATCCCACTTTGACATTACTTTTCCTTTCTTTTCTTTTTCAGCCCTGAGTAAATATTTTTGCTCACGTTTTATGGGTTTTTAATACATTTCAAATTATCAAAGAAAGAAAACTAACAGTTTTTGTTTTTTATGTTAGTGAAGGAGTTGATTTGAAACATTTTGGATTCTTAAAGAACTTGGGTTCTACAATAATTTTTTTATAAATGACAAAAAAATCGAGAGAGAAAAAAAAGAATTCCCCTCCCCTACGACTACTAAGGTTGTAATAACCGGATCAGACTTAAAACCAGTAAGGCAAAAACTTTACGATTTTAAAATTCAACCGGATCAAACCGTTAAATTGAGATTTTAAAAAATTACGAACCGAAAAAATTAGGATTGTGATAAAGTGTATTTGTGTAAGTTTATACAATATAGTATACATATAAATAATTCATACAAATAGAAAATATCAAAATACTTCTACTAAAAAAGTATCAAAATACTGATAGATAAGTTATATATCAAATAACATTTTAGATATTATTAATAAAAAAACTTAAATATAAGGTAATGAATAATTTATATTTTAATAAATGTATTCGTGAAAAAAATAGATGAAAAAATAATACTCGAATAAAAATTCCAATTGTCAAAAAGATTTGCTTCCAACCAATTTCGGTATGTATGAGGAGTGATTATTTGAGTTTTGGAAGGATTTGTTGAAGATTTGAGTGAATTTCGACAAACAAATATTGTTTTAGAGAGAGAGAGAGCACGGGTTCGAGTTTTGAGGAGAGAGAGGAAACAGAGAAATAAGAGACAATGGAAGAGAATGCAATTATTTATACTCCCCCGTCCGAATTTTTGAAAAACCCTAAAATACTCTGTGCCGTTTTTGTGTATTATCTTCCAACGATCAATTTGTTATTTAGTGACGGATATAAATACTTTTAAACATTTTTCCAATTTTTTGTTCAACTCACTTGCCTTTCTTTTAAAATACTCAAAAAAAATATTTCGAGGACGCTAACCGTGCTGCCCCCGCCCCCCTGAATTCAATTCTTAGATCCGCCACTGTCTACAATAAATTCATGGATCCGCCACCGTCTCCAAGTGATATATAATTGAACAAGTATATGCTTATTTTGAGTAGCTGCCTCCGGCATCCCACGGAACCTAACTAATAATTAATTAGAATTACCACACATTATAACCCTACTACAGAAATGTTAAAAACGCATCGTTTTAAAAGTTCAAACATTTATCTGTTGACCCGGTAATAGTAGTATTCCCCTGGTGCTATCCAAGTCCCCTCAGGTTTTCCCATAAACGCGTCTTCTTCCCATTTCCATATCTTCAATAACATCTTCTGTTCTTCTAAAACCCTAACAAAAAAATTCCTCAACCATTGTCTGTAGCTTACAAATTGTTCCGTTTTCCCATTGAAAAGAGAGGGAAAAAGGAACAATGAAGAGAAAGAGAGAGCAACTTGAAGAAGAAGAAGTAGCAAGCGGAGGAGGAGAAGACGGCATGTTCAATCATGGCGTGGCATGGCATAGAGGTCCATTGATTGGAAAAGGAGGATTTGGGTCTGTTTATTTGGCAGAGTTGAAGAACCCCAAGTCAAGAAACAGGTGCTTCCCTTCTGTTATGGCTGTAAAATCTGCTGAGGTTTCTGTTTCTGGTTCTCTCCAGAAGGAGAAGGAGGTTTTCAATTCTATTAATTGCTGTCCTTATATTTTAAAGTGTTTTGGTGAGGAAACAACTATTAGCAAAGATGGTGAGATGGTTTATAATGTCTTGTTAGAGTATGCTTGTGGTGGAACCCTCTCTGGTCTTATCAAGAAATCTAATGGTGTTGGGTTGCCTGAATTGGATGTTAGGAGATACACAAGGTGTATTCTTGAAGGGATTGATTATATTCATAGGGAAGGTTACGTGCATTGTGATTTGAAGCCCGAGAATATCTTGCTTGTGGGAAGTAGTAAGAGGGGTGAGTTTGTGCCGAAAATTGGGGATTTTGGGTTGACTAAGAAGTCTGAAAAGAGCAATAAGAGGAGGAAGATTGATCCTTACCTAAGAGGGACTGCTTTGTATTTGGCACCGGAGACCGTAGTCGATCATGTTCAGGAGCCTCCTTCTGACATATGGGCTCTAGGGTGCATCGTTTTCGAGATGCTTACAGGGAAGCCTGCTTGGGACTTGAAGGATGATATCACCACTGATGAACTTTTGAGGAAGATCGGTGATAGGTTGGAATTGCCTAAAATTCCCGCTGGGATATCAAAGGAAGGGAAGGATTTCTTGAAGGGGTGTTTAGTGAGGAAACCTATGTTCAGGTTGACTGCTGAGATGTTGTTAGATCATCCCTTCGTATCCGGAGTAAAACAGGAAATAGATTGTGAAGAAATGCTGGAGATTTCAGATGTGCATGGAGAATGGCCTGGCGCTGAGGATGATGATGACGTGGAGGAGGAGGAGGAGGAGGAATGCAGTACTTCATACTCTTCAAACGAATGGAGCTTCACATCGGTAGAGGATTTCTCTGTCTCTTCTTTGTCAGTTGTTGCCGAAGAGGGTGATAGTACGGCAAGCGCTGCAGTGATTGCTGGACATGTCGATGCATTTAAGCCTTTAGCGCAGGTTTCATCAAAGACGGTGCCAAAGTTTCCACCACTTTGCAGCATCCCAGCTGGTGCATAGTTGAACTAGTTGTGATGTAAATGCACAATTTTGTCAGTAGAATTAGTGCTTGGTATCATTCGAATTCGTTCATTTTTTTCTGCTAAATTGCAGAGAATTAGAGGATTTGCTTGTGCAAATCTAGGCCTTGTAATCCCAGTTAAAGTAAGCAATATATACATTTTTGTTACTTCTACGATTATTATTATTATTACAACTACTATTATGATTCTTCTGCTTGTCTTGCGACCCAAAGGTGCTAATCTTTGGTGATGTATTTGGAAGGTTAGTTAGGGCTGGATGTTTTGACTAATCAGCTTGTAAAGTTTGCAAATGTTGAAAGTCTTAGGGTTGGAAAAGCAAGTGGTAGGCAAATGGATTTGTTTATTGCCAGCAAAATAGAGAAAAGCCGAACAGAAAATGGTTACTGTCAAAAAAATGTTGAGAAGAATATTCAATATGTATTCAACTTTTAGCAGAAAAAGATAAGTCATCCAAGAAAAGAACAGTAAAGAAGAAAATGAGACTTGATAGTTGGCAGTAATTTGCTAACTGAATCTTATTCTAGTCATACAAGAATACGAACACGAACACACCGACAAGAAACAATGATAGTATAAGTGTTCTCTAATCTGAACATAGTTGGCAGTTCCTACAAGTTTTGCTGCATTTCCTACTTCAAGTGTCATTAATAACAATGAACACTGTCTTTCATGGAAATCTCTCGTCGTTGCCTCATTTTCCCGGTCCAATACTTAAGTGCGCACCTCAATTATTCAACCACTGCAGAAGAGCTCAAAGTCTGCTTCAAATACTGTTTGGAGCAAAAGTATCAATAGAAAAATACCCACATATGATTGTGAATAAATGACCTGGCTATCTGATATCCTGTAGAAGTCTTTCACGCTGAATTTGATTACAACAATGATTTTGATTGCACTTCATTCAATCTTCATCTCTTGAGATTTTGGAGGTTGGGTTCGGTTGGTATCTATGTAATTTTGGGCTTTAATCTCTTTTTTGGATCCCAATTATTTGGTTTGGTCCATTTTTTTTGGGCCCAATTTTTTCATGCGCATATCTTAGTACTTGAGCTTATCAGGAACTTCTTTATAAAAAATATATAAAGAGTAAAAATCTCAAACAAGCAATAATTTAATGTTTTCGCAAAAAAAATTCACTTTTGCTAACTTTATTGTGGAATTAAGTGGCTGTTTAATAAAGAAATTATTTCCCAATTTAAGAGTGACAGGAGCTAATAAATTAGAATTATGAATTATATCACACATCAAGTGTAACCCTACAGTATTAAATTAATTATTTTGTACAGAAATGTCAAAACTGCATCGTTTTAAAAGTTCAAACATTTACCGATTGACCCAGTGATAGTAATAGTATATTATTTATTCTCCCTGGTGCTATCCTGTAACACGCAAGTAAATTAGCAAATCCAGGTGCGGTGCTCTCAGGTTTTCTCATACACGCGTTTTCTTTCCCTTTTTATAACTTCAATAACTTCTTCTGTTTCCTAAAACCCTAGCAAAAATTTCCTCAAGCATTACCTGTAGCTTACAAATTGTTCCGTTTTCATTAGAGAAGAGAGGGAAAAAAGGAGCAATGAAGAGAAAGGGAGAGCAACTTGAAGAAGAAGTAGAAGAAGAAGCAGCAGCAGCCGGATTCAATCATGGCGTGGCATGGCTTAGAGGTCCATTGATTGGAAAAGGAGGATTTGGGTCTGTTTATTTTGCACAGTTGAAGAATCCCAAGTCACGAAACAGGTGCTTCCCTTCTATTATGGCTGTAAAATCCGCTGAGGTTTCTGTTTCTGGTTCTCTCCAGAAGGAGAAGGAGGTTTTTAATTCTCTTAATGGCTGTCCTTATATTTTAAAGTGTTTTGGTGAGGAAACAACTATTAGCAAAGATGGTGAGATGGTTTATAATGTTTTATTGGAGTATGCTTGTGGTGGAACCCTATCTGGTCTTATCAAGAAATCTAATGGTGTTGGGTTGCCTGAATTGGATGTTAGGAGATACACAAGGTGTATTCTTGAAGGGATTGATTATATTCATAGGGAAGGTTACGTGCATTGCGATTTGAAGCCCGAGAATATCTTGCTTGTGGGGAGTAATAAGAGAGGTGATGGGAGTGTTGGTGAGTTCGTGCCGAAAATTGGGGATTTTGGGTTGGCTAAGAAGTCTGAGAAGAGCCATAAGAAGAGGAAGTTTGATCCTTACCTAAGAGGGACTGCTTTGTATTTGGCACCGGAGACAGTAGTCGATCATGTGCAGGAGCCTCCTTCTGACATATGGGCTCTAGGGTGTATTGTTTTCGAGATGCTTACCGGAAAGCCTGCTTGGGACTTGAAGGATGATTTCACCACTGATGAGCTTTTGAGGAAGATCGGTGATCGGTTTGAATTACCTAAAATTCCTGCTGGGATATCGAAGGAAGGGAAGGATTTCTTGAAGGGGTGTTTAGTGAGGAAACCTATGTTCAGGTTGACTGCTGAGATGCTGTTAGACCATCCCTTCGTATCCGGAGTAAAGCAGGGAGAAGATTGTGGTGAAATACTGGAAATTTCAGATGCGTATGGTGCATGGTCTGAGGCTGATGATGATGTGGATGAGGATGAATGCAGTGCTTCATGCTCTTCCGACGAATGGAGTTTCACATCAGAGGAGGGTTTCTCTGTCTCTTCTTGGTCAGTTGATGCCGAAGAGGGTAGTAGTACGACAAGCGCTGCATTAATTGCTGGGGATGTAGATGCGTTTAAGCCATTAGCAGAGGTTTCATCAAAGACGGTGCCAAAGTTTCCACCACTTTGCAGCATCCCTGCCGGTGCATAGTTGAACTAGTAGTTGTGATGTAAATGCACAATTTTGTCAGTAGAATTAGTACTTGATATCTTTTGTTGCGAATTCGTTCATTCTTTCTGCTGGATTGCAGAGAATTAGATGATTTGCTTCTGCAAATTCTGTTGAGAATAGGCCTTGTAATCTGAGTTAAAGTAAGCAATATGTAGTTTTTTTTCTTTGGTTGTTATGATTATTACTATTACTGTTATGATTTCTTGTGCTTGTCTTGCAATCCAAAAGTTGCAGCAAGAGATTTCAAAAGTTGATTTTTGGTTTATATATTTGGATGTCTCTGACTAATCAGCTTGTAAAGTTGGCAAATGTTGAAAGTCTTGAGTACTAGGTTGGAAAAGTAAATGGTAGGCAAAAATGGAATGTTGTTTAATGCCACCAAAATAAAGAAAAGCAGAACACTACAGCTTCAAATATATATAAAAGGCTTTTTTTTCAACAAAATGACCAGAAAAAAATTGGTTCTTCAGTTGACTTAAAGAACAAGGAAACATAAGAAAAAAACTGTCAAGCTGTAAATATAGCAGCATCTATCTCCAGTAAAAGGAATTTCAAGGAAAGAGAAACAAATATCCAGAGAAACAAATCGGTGAAGACAAAATTTGATTTCGAATTTTTATTGCTGACAGATAGAATGGTTACAAAAATGAATCCCGACAGCAATTCACAAATAACTGAGTGCAACTCTGAAGGGAAAAAATATCAACACTGAGACCATGTAAGATTTAAATTTCTACAATAAGATGCCAAAGCTCCATGTTTTTATCCTGGGAAATTGCAAGATTACACTGCAACACTGAGAGTGAAAGCCGAGCTAACAGTTAACATTCCTAATTACTGACTAGGAAGATGAGAAACAGAGTCTCCTCTGCAAAAAGCTTCAATCTTTTCACCCCGGAAGTACAGCATCCATCATCAGCCTCCGGTACTGAAATATCCAGAATGCAAACTCACCGGCATTGTACCACAAAATCTCCTTCTTGGTCTGGTCATCCTCATACAGGAGGAAGAACTAAAAACATCTCTGTGGTCAATTTCAACAAATTTTGCTCACTTAACAGCCTCCAAGAAGTCTTTCCCAAACTCAACTACTGCATACTAAAAAGAGATGGACCGGCTTGATGAATAAGATTAACTTCAAGCTGCCCTGATGGTATTGAAGTTTTAGCCTTCAGTTTGCACGTGAAACTGCCTCCATGGTTTGAGCTATTTGCAACCCTATTTTACATAAGTACAGAGATGACAATGGGTTATGCCAACAAGATGAATGAATATTATTCCTTTAGAACTAACTAAACAGCACTCCAGCCTGCTCCCTTCCCGACCCCTCTCTCTCTCATCATGTCTCTTGCTGTCTCTGCCTCCTCCCACATCCCAGTAGAGCTATACATGTTGGAAAGCATTATATAGTAGCCATCATTTTCTGGGTCAAATTCTATGGCACACTTCGCGATCCTTATTCCTTTCTCGATTTCATTATAAATTTTACAAGCGCTTAGGAGAGCTCCCCAAATCCCTCCATCAGGACAAATGGGCATTGACAGAACCATTTCTTCAGCTTCCTGCAGTTTACCTGATCTTCCAAGAAGATCCACCATACAAGCATAATGCTTCAGGTTGGGTTGCACAGAATAATATTGCATTCTACCAAACAGACGCCTCCCTTCTTCAACAAGGCCAGCGTGAGCACAAGCTGAAAGAAGAGCAAGAAAGGTAAGTGCATTTGGTTTGATACATGATTGCTCCATTAGTTGGAAAACCTCTACAGCAGAATTCGCATCCCCATGCATACCATACCCCGAGATCATTACATTCCAGGAAACAGCATCTTTGTCTTTCATTAAGTCAAATAATTCTCTTGATTTTTCAAGCTCTCCACATTTTGCATACATATCAACCAATGCAGTTGCAAGAGATACATTGATTTCAAACCCAGCTTCCTTAATGTATTTGTGAACCACTTTTCCTTTTTCTAAAGATGGAAGGTTTGAGCAAGCTGAAAGCACTGTAACCAAAGTTGCTGAATTAGGCCTCACATTTTCTGATATCATTTCATCAAATAAAGCGACCGCGTTAGAAGAATGCCCACTGCGAGTATACAATGAAATCATTGCATTCCACGAGCCAATATCTTTATTCATCTGACAAAATATCCTCCAAGCAATGGATAAATTACAACTTGTCCCATACATGTCAATAAGTGAATTGGCAACCGAGACATCTTCATCCATTGCATGTTTAATAACATAACAATGGATTGACTGGCACAGCTGGGTTTCTCTCAGCTGGGTACATGAAGAAATTACAGAGGCCAAACTGCTTGAATCAGCTTCAATCCCTAGAATTTGCATCTCCCTGAACATTTCTATGCACTTGCCTTCCATTTCCATCTTCGCATAGATCAAAACCATGGCATTCCAAGCCTCCTTGCTCTGTTCAGGTATTCTGTAAAAGAGCCTCTCAGCAGGTTCTAAGAGTCCAAATTTTCCATACATGGATAATAACGCATCATTAACCATCTGGTCTAATTCGTAGTTTCTCCTTATAATTAGTCCATGAAAGGCCCTTCCTTCACTCATGCTCATGGAGTTACCAAAACCCAACAGCAAGCAACTTATTACAACCCCGTCCGGAGATACTCGACTAACCTGCAAATCCCAAAAAAAATCTAAGCACTCACTCATAAACCCAAATCTTGCATGAACACCAATGATTGATGTCCATGAGAAAAGATCTGTATCAACCACTTCATAAAAGGAATGAGATGCCTCATTAACACTGCCACACTTCGAATACATAGACAACAGTGAAGATTGTAACACTTGGGAGCATCCAAGTCCAGCTTTTACCACTAAACCATGCAAACACCTGCCTTCAATCAAAGCACCCAAATTCCCACAACCTTGGAGTCCTCCTTCCATTGTTCTATAGTTCACCCTCTCACCCTCCCCACCAATCCTATGCATCTCACAAAGACACTCCACACCTTTCTCACTCTCCCCATTCTGCACATACCCAATCACAAGCGAGGTCCACGAAACCACATCTCTCTCAGTAATTTCATCAAACACAAGTGAAGCATCCTCCATCACTCCATTTGGCATACATGTAAACAAAAGAGGACCCGACTGCAGAATTTCCAGAGAAAAGACCATACTTTGACACCAACCCATGAATGTATCTCCCCTTATCTAGCCACAAAAGCTCAGCACAAGTGGCCACAACCATGGGAATGGTGAATTGGCTTGGTGGGTTGTTATAAAACCGCATCCGGATGTAAAATTTAAAAGCTTCATGGTACTTGGCATTGGAGAAGTGAGACTTGATTATGGAATTCCAGAGGAAGGTGTCTTTTTTGTCGCTGAATGACTCAAACAGTTTGGTTGAGAGATGGGGTTTGCTGAAAGATGCATAGAGAGAGATGAGTTTAGAGGAAATGAAAATGTTGTTTGAATTGCCGGAAGTGATGATGAGGGCATGGGATTTTAGAAGAGAATGGAGTGATGTTGGGGTTTGGTTGGAGAGAAATGAGGATATGTGACAGTTAAGGTAGTTAGAGACAGAATGGTAAGAACAGTTGTTGTGAGAAAGAGCGGGAAAATAACGCTGGAAGAGATGATGGTTGGGTTTAAGGTTCATGGGAATTCGTTTGTCTGCAGCAACAGGGTGCGTTTTCTATGCTACACTTGTTTGGAATCCCAAACCAACTAATAGGGTGAGCATTCGATCCGTTTAGTCGGTTTTGGAATTTCGATTCGGCTATCCTTTATATTTTACCGAATTACAACCCAAATATTTCGGTAAGGTTAGTTTCTGTTCTCATTCTGTTTACATTTATTAGTCTTTTTAACTGTAATTTTATATATTAAAATTTTGATTGAAATAATACCCCTAAATTTATTAATTATTATCTTTATACTATTATGCACTTGAGTGTTATAATTAAGCATAATCAAGGAATAAAGATAAATTATTAACTACCCTCCTAAAAAAATAAGTAAGACAATTAATTAGGGAAACAAAGTTAAATTCGACTACTAAAAAATTACGAAGGGAGTATGATATTTTGGTTCAGCTTTTCTGTTCGATTTTAACTTTGATTAGACCCTCCTTTTTTAAACTTTATTCTATTCGTTTCGGTTCAGTTCGATGAATTTTACTCCCTCAGAACATAAATGATTGACTTTCTGAAATAATAAAAATTTATAGAACAATGATTTTTGATCTTATTTTATTTCACATTGTTTAATTCTTTTTTTAATTTCCACTCAAATTACTATACCATCATTAAATTGGGTTGCTGCATAATTTTTTTTTTTCATTTACACAAAATATATATTTCGCAATGCATAAAATGACAAGTATTATGAACAGTAAGAATCCGTAGGAAAGTGACAATTATTAGAGTCCAAAAGGAGTATTAAATTATACCTCTAATTTTTTTCTCCATTAAATATGGGGTGAAATTATTTAAATTCAAATATCTTAACGTCTCTCCTACGGTTCTACCCCCTAACTCTAACCAACTTCATATGTTTACAGGCGTAGGTGTGCTGCTGCCTTCTCTTGGGCTGGGTTTAGGCTTACGAATAAGACCCAACTAAATCCAAGGTGGTGGTGAGATTGGTCTCTCAGAGATTGTAATTGGGAGAGCTAATCGGGAAGAACAGCCAGCAGAAGAACAAGAAGCCGGTGGTGAGATTGGTGGTGGTGAGATTGGTCTCTCAGAGATTGTAATTGGGAGAGCTAATCGGGAAGAACAAGAAGCTGGCGAGATTGGTCTGTCAGCGATACAGAGGCCAGTGGTTGTTGAACTAAAGGATAATATGATTGCTGATAATGTCAAATTAGAACAAGATGGTGTTAAGCCAGAGGTTGTGGAACCATCATCCAATAATGTTCTCCCGGTTGGGGGTGAGTCACATTTAATGGATGTTGAAGAGCCACCAGGGAAGGCATATGTTGAAGAGAAAGACGATAATAATGCTACAAACACAGATATGAGCCAGAAAAATGATGGTGTAGATGTGGGGTACTCAGAAAAGTTAAATTTAGACAGAAGTTCTGGTGATGACTCCATGGAGGAAGATATTCTGGAGAGTAAGCAGATTGATTCAAAATATAATGCTGATGAACTTGGAGATGGGAGTGAGAAGGTTGAAATACCTGTTATGAAGGAGGAAAATGTTGTTGATATAGTGGGGAATGATTCCTCTAACACTGGAAAGGGTGTTGAGAATGATATTAGTGGTATTAGCACGACTCTCCCTGCTCAGAAAAGAAAACTTAGTGGTGAGTGGACATTATATATACCAAGAGTCCCTTTATTGCAGTCCTTTAACATGTCTGCTCCATTTTACTTCTTTTATATGGTCTTTATTATCCCCTAGAATTTGCTACTGCAATGTAGGTATGGTGTGTTTCTGCTTCTTTTATTGCTATTAAACATTTGAGTCTTTGGGCATGTATCTAAGTATTTTATACTTTCTGATCTCCAGAGGTATTTGTTGTTGATTTTGTACATTTTGCCCACTCTTTGCTATAAAGCATTCTCATATAAAGTATTAAATATGCTTCATTCCATTATGTATACCACACTTCAGTCATACTAGGACTTTGCTTTCTTGGATGGATACCTGCACTCTCTTGTACAAGGCCTCCATGCACTCTTTGTGATGTAGTGTGCTTAGTCCTTTTATCAGTGCTGACTCGAGCGTCTATTATTGGTTTGGGCATGCCTTGCTGTTTCTTGCTTTTTGAGCAGGAGGAAATTTGAATGAATTTTTGTGCACGCCAAGTAATGAACACAAAAGTAACATTAGTTATAAGATGATTGCGTTTGTACTGCCTGGGCGGCTTAAGTAGTGCAAGCTCATATGGTTTTTCATTAAATAATATGGCCTCTTATTGAATGGTTGCTTCTGCAAGTTGTCACCCGTTGATCTATTGCGTCGACAACTTTTTGGTTTTGTATTTGATGAATGAGTTTCCTCTTATCAGTTATCTCAGCAGGTGAAAATTGTATCATGTATAGGAGCATTCATGTTTGATTCTTTTGTATCTGGATTGTAATTGAATCGGAGTTTTCATTTTCTAGGAAAGAAAATAATGTTTCCCATGTACCCATCTGACAAGTTTCATCACAGATCAAGAAGCTGTTGGAAACATGGAGCCTTTAAAGAGGCGCAGATGGAATTCTGAAAGCGTCAAGGTTCTGGGACGACAAAGTTCTAGTCTTACACCTGCAACAACACCTAAGGATGCTTTCCAGCCTAATCCTCTCAGACGCAACTTCTCCCGATCTGACTCATTAGTTAGTGATGAACCACCAAAGGAGCGTGTTGGTGAGTTACTGCTATTTTATGCGATACCTGATTACTGTAACCATGGATTTACTTTTATTATCTTCTTTTTATATACATGTATGAGTTAAAAATGTTACTTTTGTGTTCATTACTGGCAGTTCCACCATCGCAAAAGCCTCCAACTAATGCCCTCAGAATTGATCGCTTCCTGCGCCCTTTTACCTTGGAGGCTGTCCAGGAACTTCTTGGCAAAACTGGGACCGTTACCAGTTTTTGGATGGACCAAATCAAAACTCATTGCTTTGTCAGTGTAAGTCCCCATTCTGTGATTCTCTGGTCACAGTGGTGCTTACTCTGAATTAGTGGATGTTTATGGATTGTTTTTGACATGCACGTAATGTATTTTTGTGGATCTTTGTACTATTTGGGACTTGCTGCTTACTGGGACTTCTTTTTTTGCAGTACTCATCAATGGAAGAAGCCATAGAGACGCGGAATGCTGTGTATAATCTTCAATGGCCTCCCAATGGTGGACGGCTTTTAGTTGCTGAGTTTGTTGACCCGCAGGAAGTGAAAATGAAGTTGGAGGCTCCTCCTCAGTCTCCAACTACACCTGTCACTCCCGCTGCACCTGTACCTGCAACTGCACAACCTATCTTGCAGCCCCAGCCCTCTGCCCGTCGGCAGGTTTCTAGGGAACAACTTCCACCTTCACCTCCACTTCCCCCTCCACCACCACTGGCTAACACACCAGTGGTGAGGGAGCAACTTGGTCATCCTCCTCCACCACCTATTGTGGAGAGACATGATCCACAGATCTACTATCTACCATTGTCAGAGGAACAAGATGCAGCAAAACTTGCGGAGCGGAACAAGAACGCCAAGCAGTAGGGATTAGGCCTGCAGGTGTTGCTTGTAGGAGGGACGTGTTGCAGCCCTATAGAGGATGTGGCTCCGTTGATGGATTTGGGTTTTCTGAAGACTGCTTGATGTTAAGGGCTAAGGGTCTGTTTTTTAGCATTAGAAACTTTAAATTGAGAGCTGTGGCCAACCCTTTTTCCCAGTTGAACAAGTATTCCAACTCTCTGAATTATTGAAATCCAACTTTCTTCAAATGATTTGCACTGTTACCATTTAGTTTGTTGTGTGGAATTCCTTGTGAATTGGTTTGATCGGAAGTTCTGCAATGTGCCTTGTTTGCGTGTTTTGTATCTTTGTTTCGTAGAATTTTTTCTGTTCGAAAAGGCATTAAACCGAAGAATGATATATTATTTGTTTCATAATCCCTTATTAATTTTATTTTCTCAATCAATATTTAATTATCAATACACAATGGGTTAGATAGTCTTGAATCATATAGAATCGAGAAGTGTGTTTGATATTGATTGTGTTTGATTGATTCTTACAGATACATGCTCTATCTATTTATACACAACTGGAAAAATATAAACAAATGGCACAAGCCAAGCCCATGACCGAACAAATTAAACCAGTCAGCTAGCCCAACCCAGCCCAGCCTTCTTTCCCTCCCAACTTCATCTTCTTCCTTGGTTCCCCGGCGATGGTCAGGGACAGAACCAGCCACACAAAATAAGATAAAAACGGCAAAAGAAACACCTTAAAATAAATCCAACAACAACAGCAATTTCAAGCAACCAAAAGCAGTTCAATTAATACTAAAAACAACATGCAATTAACGAAATAAAAGCTCAAAATTAACTCGAAACAGCAAGCAATTGGACGAAATAAAATAGCAAAATTAACTAGAAAGAGAGGCAGCAATTTAATTGAATTGAAAGCAGCAGTTGATTGAAAATAAAACAGAAGCAATTGATTAATTGAAGACAGAGGCAATTAATTAATTGAAATGTAATAATTAAATAAATTGAAAGCAATAAAAGGATTGATTGATGATGAGCAATTCAAAGTGAGGAATTAGATAGCAAGAGTGCGCCCATCCCCCCTCTTTTCTGTTGATGGTTGAGGAGTATTTATAGGCGAGGGGCGTGAGTGAACTTGGAGAGCAAGGTGCGCGTGGGCATCACGGGCGTGAGGCCCAACGACGAGTGGCAATGAACTGTGGCCGGAGTGGTGAGCACGTCTTGGCTGTGTGGCTGAGGGAGATGGAAGCTTCTGTGATGGGAGAGGGACTGACCGGCGGCAAACGTGAAGTTGAAGTAATTATTAATGCTGCATTGATGGCTTGAAGAAAATGAGGATGGTGATGGTGAAGAAAATGGAGGGTCGTTGGATGGGCATAAAGGAGAGTCAAAAGTTTGATCAACGGTTGAGATGAGATGGGAAGGATAAAATGTTTAGTGCTTATTTAATTGGTTTGAGATATCAGTACGAGAAGTCTCACTAGAAACCGATAAAAAATCAGAACGAAAAATACTAAAATATGAAGTAAAAAGTAATGAACGAAATGATACGAACAAAAGTATGAGAACATAAAAATAGATAGAAAAGTTTGATCTATAGTTTGAGAAAACTCGTTTGGACCCAATAGAAGTTCGAACGAAAAAATATTAAAAATACGGAAAAAAGGAATAATACGAAATGATACGAGTGGGAATGAAAATAATAAACGGTGAATAGAAGATGATAATAAACATAAATATGATCGATTAAAATGTTTTTTTTTTGAAGGGAAGAAATAATTAGATTAATTTAGATCTGCAAGTACAAAAGGTGCGATCACCTCGGGGCATTCCCCTATCCATACATTTCCTAAACCGGAAATCAAAGCCAATTGGCCTAACTCATGTGCTGGGATATTCGTGGACCGTCCTGTATGCGAAAAGGAGCAGCTATGAAAAGTAGAAGCTAGGCGTGCCACCTCTTCCAACACCAATCCCGCGTAGCTTAATGGGAAGTCCCCATTGGTCAGGGCGAGGACGTTCTGCAAGCAGTCAGACTCAACTATAATCTTGTCGTATCCCCACTGGCGAGCCTGTGTTACTGCGTCTCTCAGCGCTAGAGCCTCTGCTGTTCGCACCTCAGCTCCATGCGGAAGGTAGATTGCTCCTGAGAACACTGTTTCACCCTTTGCATCCCGGGCTATAAATCCCAAACCAATGCCCATAGTCCCCACCGCTGCATCCGTGTTCACCTTTACCACCCCTGTAGGAGGAGGCACCCATCTTGGGTTGACTGGTCGGGGAGGCGGGGCAGCGGGCCTGTGGTGCTGACTCCATGCCTCCTGGAAATCAGACAGTAATTTTCCACCCCTCATAACCACCTCTTGGATAGATTCATCGCACTGGCGGAAGATCCTGTTATTCCTCGATGTCCATAGGGACCAAAGGATGGAGATGAGCTGCTCTATATCTTAGTCATCCAGGGATGTCCGTAGCCCTGCTAGCCAATCCACCCAGTCATCTCCTTGCAGCCCCGAAACCCTATCCCAGAACGCAAACTTTCCCCACACTTCCCTGGCAAACGGGCAAGACAGCAGCAGATGCGGAGTCAATTCTATCTCCTCGTTGCAACAGGGGCACACGGGGTCCACCGATACACCCCTCCTAGCTAGGTTCACCCTAGTTGGGAGAGAGTTACTTCCCAGCCTCTATATGAAGTTTTTGAACTTTGGAGGGATAGAAAGTCCCCACAAGAATTTTCACCAACCTCTACTGGAATCTGGGCACTCCTGCGCAGTAACCGATGTAAGACAGTGGTATCCACTACGAACTGAATACTTCCCATTTGTAGTACCTTTCCACACAAGAGTATCATTCGCCTCACTCCGACTAAGCGGTAGGCTTAATATTGTTGATATTTCCTGTGGTAGAAAAAGTTGTTCCACAAGGTCTGTCTTCCAGCACCTCCGGTCCCTGTCAATAAGCTCAGCCACTGTAGCCTCCTCATCGAGGCCTGTGACTGGTGTTGTGATCATCCCAGTCACTATTGTCGGAAGCCACGAGACTTTCCAAATTCGGATCCGTTCACCATTCTCTACCCTCTAGATGCATCCTTTATGGAGAGCTGATCTTCCTGCCAGAGTGCTATGCCACACGTAACTAGGGCGGGAGCCCATCCCTGCCTCTAGAAAGTCCGAATAGGGAAAGTATCGCGCTTTCCAAATCTGGGAGAGCAAAGAGTTTGGATTTTTGTGGAGCCGCCGTCCTTGCTTGGCTAAAAGAGCAAGATTAAATTCTCTAACCTTCCGGAAACCCAGTCCTCCCACATCCTTCGACCGGTAAAGCTTTTCCCAAGACACCCAGTGCATCTTTCGCTCCTCAGAATTTTCCCCCCACCAGAATCTCCTTGTCGCCTTTTCTATGTCCTCGCAAATGGAGATTGGGATCTCAAAACAACTCATCATATACGTTGGGATGGACTGGATGACTGATTTAATTAAAACATCTCCCCCTGCCTGGGATAGCTTTTTCTCTTTCCACCCTCCTAGCCTCTTGTAGATCCTGTCTCAGATCGGAGCGAACATCTCTTTCTTCGATCGGCCAAAAGACACTGGAAGTCCCAAGTACCTGGCATGGGATTCTGTCTCCACCATTGCTAGTCTTTCTTTTACCAGAATTTTAGCACCGTGGCCCACGTTCTTGCTGAAGTAAACTTCTGACTTCGCTAAATTTACTTTCTGGCCAGATGCTTTCTCATAGTCCTTCAGAATGGAGCTAATGACTGTGGCCTCCTCATCCTCTGCTTTCGCAAAAATGAGGCTATCATCTGCATAGAACAGATGGCTGACCTGTGGGCTGCCCGGGCATACCTTGTATCCATGTATCCTGTTGGTCGCGGTTGCATTCTGAAGCGTCGCTGAAAGGCCCTCTGCACATAACACGAAGAGATAAGGGGACAACGGATCCCCCTGCCGGAGGCCCCTTTTTGGATAGAACGTAGGTCCCGGGGCCCCATTAAGGAGGATGGCGTAGGAGACCGTTGAGACACATCGCATCACCAAAGATGTCCATCTAGGTGAGAAGCCCATGCGGGTCATGATTGCCTCCAAGAAGTTCCACTCCACTCTGTCATAGGCCTTACTCATATCTAGCTTGACGCTCATCCATCCTGGACCCGTGCGTTTTGAGTTCATCCCATGGAAGATCTCTTGGGCAATTAGAGCATTGTCGGTTATGAGTCTGCCTGGAACAAAGGCGCTTTGATTCTCTGATACTATGCTAGGCAGGATTTGTTTCAGGCGATTTGCAAGAACTTTGGTTATTAGCTTGAAGACTACATTACACAAGCTAATCGGGCGAAACTGGGAGCAATTTGAGGGGTTTTCTATTTTAGGAATGAGGGTGATAAAGGTATGGTTGAGGTAGGCAGGGTCTTCCCCATCATTCAGGATTCCAAGGACAGCTTTGCAAACAGGATTTTCTAAAAAAGACCAAAAATTTTGAAAAAACAAAGGAGGCATTCCGTCCGGCCCGAGGGCCTTCGTGGGATGCATCTGTTTAAGAGCTTTAAAAACTTCATCTTTAGTGAAAATTCGATCAAGATTAAAATTCATGGAGTGGGACACACGGGGGTTTATGGAATGTAGGACATTTGAGGATCGGTCGCTTCCACCAGAAGAGAATAGAGTCTTATAATAATCTAGGACTATCCCCACTACTTCCTCACGAGACTCCCTCCACCGACCCGACTCGTCTTGGATTCTCTCAATTGTATTCTTTTTCTTACGTTGTGAAGGCCTGGCATGGAAGAATTTTGTGTTCCTATCTCCTTCTTCGAGCCATAGGACTCGTGACCGTTGTTTCCACATCACCTCATCTCGATGGATGAGCTCCTCAACTTCTTTTCCAACTTTCTCAATCTCATCAAGGGTGGAGTCTGAACTTGGTTGCCTCTGGAGCCATCCCAGATGCTCTCTCTTCTGCACAATGGACCTGTGCACATTACCAAATACCTCCTTACTCTAGCATGACAACTCTACCCCGCAACGTACTAATCGGTTATCTAGTGAGTCCCCATTTGTCTGAATCACTCCCCCAACCCACAACCTTTTAAAAAGGTCGAAACATGACTCATCCCTGAGCCAGGCAGCCTCGAAACGAAAGACTTTCCCTCTCGGAGATCTATCGACCCTAGGGGTCAGCTGAATCAGGATAGGGCAGTGGTCAGATCTGAAGCGGGGGAGGTGTTTAACAGTGGCATCGGGGAAGCAACTCATCCACTTCTCGTTTGCCGTCCCTCTATCTAGTCTCTCCATGATAGTGTCGTTGCCTCTTTGGTTGTTACACCAGGTAAATTTTGGCCCTGAAAAACCAAGGTCTATAAGATCACAGTGGTCAAGGGCGCACCGAAATTCATCCATATCATTGAACTGTCTTGCTGAGCCCCTAAGTTTCTCATGACCCCACATGACTTCATTAAAATCCCCAACACAAAGCCATGAGAATGGGCTCATATCTCTTATATCCCTAATCATATCCCAAGTCTTGTATTTATCTGCCCTAGTTGGCCAACCATAGATGCCAGTAAATCTCCTAGGGGGGGCCGTTAGACAAACCATTCAGGAGTTCAATATCAATACAGTGAGCATCACTACGCAAGATATTAACGGAAATATCATTTCTACACAATAAGGCTAGACCTCCTCTTCTAGTGTCACCCTCACAATCAACGACATGAACATAAGGAAAAGACCATTTATTATTGAATTTTTGAAATTCGTGCGCGTACAATTTTATTTCAGACAAGAAAATTAAGTTTGGGAGCTCTAATCCTATTAACTTCGAAAAGTTAGCACTCGCCTGAGGGTTCCCAAGCCCACGGCAGTTCCAGAATAGGAGACTCATGGCTCTGGGCGGGGTTGCTCCGCAACCGCCGCCTGACTAGTACGTTCATCACCATCCCAATGCATGTTGCTTCCCTTCTTGGGCAAAGCGAATGGTAGATCCCCAATTTTTTCCTCCTCCTGACCTCCCAGACTCTCTTCAACGAGAAACTACAGAGAGGCATATCCATGCCAGCTTCCTCACCTTGCTCAACATGGTCTGCGGGTCGTCGCACCTTTTTCCGGGCTGTGCAAATTAATTTTGCCCCACGACGTTTCCTTTTGTCGGCCCGACCTGAAGTTATTTCCTCATGCCTCTGAGCCCCCTGGAAGATCTCATCAGCATTGAGGGAGCCCCAAGAGTCTGAAGGGACGGAAGACAGAAGGCGAAGAAATTCCGGATCTTCTTCCGGATCCTCTTCCGCCTCGTCGCTCAAATCTGCCCCTCTAAGGAGTCCTAGATTTAGCCCATTATTAATTCCATTCGGGCCAGCCCCTTTTTCCTCATCCTAGGCCAGAGGCCCATCTGCTGCCCCATCCCAACCCAGCCCCAATCCATTCCCACTCAAGCCCAGCACTTTACCCTTCATTTCCAAACCCGGCCCATGTCCCATGTCAACCAAGCCCAGTCGGACACCTTTTCCATCCGGGACAACTGCTGGTTTTGCCGAGTTGGGCTTCAGCCCACAAGGCAGTCCAGCGCTGATCAGCTCCCTTGGCCCACCGATCTTCATCCCGTCAACGGCCTGCTCCTCACCCGCTGTCCGCGTGTGCGGCCCACTCCCACAATTCCCGTCAACGGCCTGCGCCTCACCTACTGTCCACTTGTGCAGCCCTTTCCCACGTTTCCCAGCCACCACGTTCATGTCCTCCCCCACTTCTGTTTTTATTTGTCCCGAGAATGCTGTAACAAATTAAAGGAAAGCTATTTCCAATTTATTTACATCTGATCCACTACCCTGCATCTGCTCCACTAGATCACTTTCCAAGATAATTTTTGTCATCCTTCCCACTATTTCACCCACTAGGGCCTCTCCACCCTTCCCCTGTTCGAGTCCTACTGATTCCCTCCGTGACTTAGAGCCATTAATTAACTCAGAGTCCGACGAACTCGATCTACCCCCCTGCACCGTAGGTAATCCTAAATAATTTCCCATTCTCTTAAGGAAGAAGCGAGTGAACATTTGACAGAGAGATAGAAAAAAGGAGAGGTTTGGAGGTAGAATATACAGTTTTGTACGTTTAAGAAAATCTATAGTCATCAGATATGATTAGGCTTCTTGGTAGATTAGTTTAGGTGGGACTCATTAACATTCAAATTCAATTTAACGGATAAAGAAGGATGGTAGAAATCAAAGTGCAGTAAATGAGGATAAGAGGTGGGATTTAAAATTAGTATAGGAATCTAAATTAAATCAAAGGATGAAAGGATGAAAGATTTAGAACCAAAAATTAAAATTCAATTTAATAAAGCGAAAAGACTTACTTGAAGCCACTGATTTGATGAGGAAGACCTCTACCACCTAGGCTGGAAGATCGAGATCATAAACTCGATAGGAAAATTTGAGAGCTTTTTTCTCTTTCTTCTAACCTACTCACATTTGATCGATTAAAATGTTAATAACATGACAGAGTGATAAAAATGCTGATATACTAAGTTTTGAAAATGATTTAAACTGCTGGCGTCAAAATTTGGGTATCAACAAGAAGACAATCGCAGAGCCATACCTCCATGCGTTTAGTGCTTACATCCGTGCCAGTGAATGAAAGTCCGGCCTCTTCCAGGTTCGCTACAATTTCTGGATGCACCTGCATAAGATAAGACCTGATAGTTCTGAGAAAATAGTTGCTCGCAATTTCAACATATATAGATAGATAAATAGATGCTGATGCAGTTATTCTTCAGACCTCGTATCTGTGCCGATGTCTCTCATCAGCAAAGCCTCTATTACCATATCTGATGAAAACAAAGATGAGTTAGTATGTGCCAATTATAGACATCTGTAAATAATGTCACTTATCAGAGCAAAGGACTACGACTACTTACAACTTTGCAGATTTGCAATCCCTGACTTGGAAATATGTCCTCCTTACTCCAAGACGCATGGTGGCTCCCATATGTGTTTTTTAGCCCTATTGAAAAATGTAAATATATATACAACACTAATTAGAGAAAGAGAAACTTTCAAAACCAACTAGGATTCAATGGGGTCCAAATTCAAGAGAATGGTTGAAAACCTCTGGCATGAATATAACGCAAGGATTCTTGGTGTCAGGATCGAATTCTGTGCTGTTAGCATCTGGCAGACCAAGAACAGATCGTGCAAACTCGATAACTGCAGTTTGCATTCCTAGACAGATGCCAAGAAATGGGATTCTGTTCAGTCGAGCATACTTGGCTGAACGAATTTTCCCCTGAACACCTCTGGCACCAAACCCTCCTGGGACAAGAACCCCATCCGCACTCTGAAGTTAGAGCAAGTTAGATGACTAACCACCAAATAAAGTTACCTCAAAAAGAATATAGGAGAACAAAATGAATACAGACCTTTAACAACTTCCATGCAGCCTTGTAGGCATCAGGATTCTGGAAGGATTAATAGAATTTATGTCAATATGCAAAAAATGAAGAAGGTAAAAAGACGAGGCTTAATCAGTTACCTCTCTCGCTGTCTCATCCTCAAGGTCACTCGCTATAACCCAATTCACAACCAGTTTTTTGCCGAGAAAAAAAGATGCATCCAAAAGAGCATTTATTAGAGAGAGGTAAGAATCCGTAAGGCCTCTATACTTTCCAACCATTGCAATGCGAACCTGTAAATTGAGGTTTAAAAGTCAAACTTCTGAGTAGAAAATATTGAGAATCTCTTATCACTCAACTTAAATCGATCTGCTTAAACCAACCGAATCCTTGTCACAGATTTTAGCTCTATAAGTCCAATCCTGTAAAGTAGGCTCTCTAGTTGTGATGCACAATTATAAGATAAACGTCACAAAAAGGGAACTGATAATCCAAAGAAGGATGGGAGGGCTTTTCCGTCTAATGGCATGCCGGGGAGTGTGGTCGGAGCCCCTTGAGCGACCTGCAAAACCACCGGAGGCTTGCTCCGACGGAGAATCTCCAATGCCAAAGTCAGTGTTTGGATTAAGATGCAGAGAATGTATATCGGAACAGTGTCTGTCTCTTTTTGGGAGCTCCAGATCTGTCCTTCCTCTCTCTCCCTCTAGTCCTTATGTAGGACTAGAGTGGTTGGAGTGGTTAGATCTACTGACACCTTTCCTCTTTTTTCCACAAAGTGGTTCAAAAGTAAGAGTTAATAAACATAAAGTAGAGACCATACCTTTTGGAGGATAAACATTCCCTATGGGTAATAGTTTTATAATGGTTGAGTGGGAGCAGGAAATGCTGTCTCCCATGTGTGGCTTTGACCACTGATTTAATAGAAATAGCATACAGTGTACCTTTATTGTAGGCTTTAAGTCGTTTATACCGAATCGGCAAGGTGCCGTTTATAGCGAATCGGCACACTGCCGTTGTGTGGAATCGGCATGCTGCCGTTTGGAGAACATTGACCTGGTCAATGTTTGAAGAGGTGTCGATCCGTTTCTTCACAGCTTAGCGAGTGGATCGGCTTCGTGCCGTTTTGAGGCGATCGGGCTAGACTTGTCCTTTGGTCACTTATTCCCGTTGACTTGGTCAATCGGTCACGATGCCGTTTCATATGTTTGACTTGGTCAAACCGGTCATGTGCCGTTTTGACTGGTCAACGGTACTTTGTGAAGGTACAATGTCCGTTGTGCCCTTGTGATATACTTTTGTATTATCAGAGGCCCAACAACAAACGAGCCCGAGTGTTTACCAAGGGCTTGCCGTTTCTGGCTTGATATTTGATAATCGGCGTGCTACCGTTTGTTTTACTTTGATGCAGTTATTGAGTTTTTTCCCTCAATCCTGCAAATAAATAATAAATGTCAATAAAGAAGGATTAATGCATTTAAATGCATACCTATTGACGTGGCATTTTCCTATAAAATGATAATTGCTGGTTGAACTTTCTAGGAGAAACGTCTCTTCGCTCTCTGACAAGTTTGAATTTCGAAATTCAAAACTTGTGAGAAGCGCATGCGCCGTTTTCTCATTTAATGTTCTGCAGCTTTAGTGACGTGTGTCAGTCTGATCACGATTGGTCCTGCCACTTGTCATCATTTCGCTGGAACGGATGTGAGTTGAAGAGTCTTCTCTTTTCAAAAGTGGTTTCTCTTGGAAACCCTAACTCATTTTCTTTCTCAACGCCGCTCTCACTTTCTTCTTCCTCACAGATTTTCTCTTATTTTCTCTCTCATTTCTGCAACTTCCTCCCGCACTTCTGGGTTCCGCTCTTCAAGACCTCTGCATTTTTAGGTATTTACCCACTCCTTTTTCCTCTGTTTTGTTGCTTGAGACTTAGGAATGGCACCCAAACGCCCTCTAGTTACTGATGAGATCATTGATAGAACTCCCACTAAGTTAGATAGTGAAGACAAGTTGTATGCTGAGATGGAGGCTTTAGAGATTGAGCTGACTGATGAGTATTCTGCCATTGTTGCTTCTCCCGATGTTAGGTTAAACAGTAGCTTTGAAGATAACACTAGGGTTTTATACTCAAGGATGTTTGATTTTGGTTTTAAGCTTCCCCTTGATTCTATGGTCAAAGCTTTGTTGACCCAGCATCTGCTGAACCCAGCCCAGATTACTCCGAATTCCTGGGCTGGCATTTATGCTTTCCTTAAGGTCTGCGAGTTGAACGGGATCAAATCGCCTTCGCTGACCCTTTTTAAGTTTTTCTTCAATCTGACAAACCGTGGGAGCTTGATGATGATTCGCCCCCGTCGGGATTCTCATTTTAACGAGATCTTCCAAAGGTATGACTCTTCTGTCAAGGATTGGAAAGAACGTTTCTTTTTGGTGTCATCATCTTCTTCGGCCGAATGGACTTCTGGGTTCAATCGGGAAATGAATGAGAGACACTGGCTCAAGCCAGATAACCTTGGTGAGACTCTTCAATCCCAAGCTGACCTGTTGCTGTCGGTTAACACGCCGTTCCACACACGGTACCTGGCAATCGGCGTGCCGTTGTCTGATTGCGTTCTTGGTGAGCTTTTACTAACTCCAGCCATATTCCGCTTTGTCCTTGTTGTATTCTTACACAAATTCCGTTTTGCAGGGAAGGCTAAGAAAGCTAAGAAGGTTGTTTCTGCTTCCATTTCTTCAATTCGGCTGATTTCTGCTAAGGCCAAAGCTCCTGCCGAAGACAGAATGCAGACTGATGATGAATCGGCTGAAGACCGAACTGAGGATGAAGGTCCCCTGGTCAATGAGCCGATTGATGAGGGAATGGTGGCCGAAGAGGCCGTTGAGGAGAGAGGTGAGCGATCGGCTATACCAGACACAACGGTGAATTTTGCGTTCGATGAAGAAGAAGAAGAAGAAGAAGATTCCCCTCTTATCATCAAACGGCGACGGGTCAGCAAGACGGTTGAGACCTCCGATCTGGCAGATCCTGATCCCCAAGTCCTGAAAGCTGCCAAAAGAATTCTCAGAAAGAGAAGGAAAGCTGAAGCAAAACGGGCTGCCGACGAAGCACAACGGGCATCCGCCGTTTCCGAACCAGAGAATATCAAAACGGCTGAAACCGTTTCAAGGCCTGCTCCAAACATTCCTTTTCCTGCTTGCCCTGATGGCTCAGGGGCTTCGGCTCCCCCTTTGGAGACGTCGTTACAGCATCACTCTCCCGTTTTCGCGGGCAAATCGGTCGCTTCCAGGAGCGTTCCTGATCCAGTTCAGCCAGGTCCTTCATCGCCGATGCCGATTAACCTGCACTGGGTTGCCGGTCCACCTTTGCCTGAGCCGTTTACTTCTGATGATCATGCAGTCGCTCCTCCTTCCGTTCATAGAGGTTATTTCTCAAGTCATGGTCCTGACGGGGAGATTACTCACACGGTTAGCTTAAACAATTTTGGAGAAAGCTGCCGCCGATCTCTCGGATTGAAGAGTCCTGGCAGCAAAGATTATAGGACCGGTCAACTGATTGGTGAGATGCTTGCCAACGATGCCGACAGGAAACATTATCACCGTTTGGAGCTGAGTTGCCATTTCTCCCATATGCAAAGTATTTTCTACAGCGGCTTGTGCGCTACTCGTTACGCAGCTGAGGCCGTTGAGTTAAAGCTTGAAAAGGGCAGAGAGGCACTTCGGCAATCAACCGCTGAAGTCGCTTCCCTTCAGAAAGAGAATGAGACTTTGAAGGCCTCTCATGAGACGGACAAAAAAGCCGTTATGGATGCTCGAAGCAGGCTGGCTGACAGCCTAAAAGAAAGAGATGGTCTTTCTGCCATGGTCAGGGATGAGCAGAGGAGAAACGGTGAGCTGCTGGAGGAGAAAACTGCTCTATCCGATTCCGTCGCCTTGCTCTCGGGAGAGAAAGCTTCTCTTGCCGATTCCGTTGCCAAGCTAACTGAGGAACTTAGCGCAACCCGATCCGATTTGCAAGCTGCCAGAAATGACATTGCCATTAAGGAAGCAGAGCTACTGAAAGTTCCTGAGAAGATCGGTTGGTGGAGAGAGAGGATGAAGAACATCATGTTGGAGAGCTATGTCTCCTATTATGGCGAGAAGAATTTCCACCCGGACAATCTCTCGCGATATGTTGCTGCTGGAGAAAGGATTGCCGAAGCTAAGGAGTATGAACCTTTCTCCGATTCAGATGTAGACGAAGATGATGATGATGCTCCTGTTGGCCCTAACGCCGCTTCTGGATCTGGGCCGTTAGTATGAACATCTAGCAATGTTTTGGTTAATGCCGATTTGGCTCATTTTGTAATGAACAATTATCATTCGGAATATATATATAATTTTGCAATTTTTAGTAATTGCTACTGTTTAATGATTTATGTTACATATATATCATACTCCAGAAAAATAAAGACAAAGATAGAACAATTGAAATTGAACTTATCTCTTTTTGTTTAGCAGAATCGGGCGCTTGCCGTTCTGTTATGGCCGTTTTGAGGTTTGCAACCGTTTTGACTTGGCCTCTTTGTCGATTTGGCACTGGGCCGTTTTGACAATTTTGCCGGTTGATAAGGCAGAAGATGTCTTTGAAAATTTGCCGCTTGCAACGGACCTTGTATCTTTGCCGTTTTGGAGCGGACTTTGTAATTTTGCAGTCTGTCTGATCAGCATGACCAGCATGGTCTTTATGTGATGACAATGTATATATGCCTTGATGACGATATATGCATCAATAACGATATATGCATCAATAGCGATATATGCATCAATAGCGATATATGCATCAATAGCGATATATGCCTCAATAACGATATATGCCTTGGTGGCGATATATGTATCGTTGGCAATATATGTATCGTTTGCAATATATGTATTGTTTGCAATATATGTATCGTTTGCAATATATGTATCGTTGGCAATTCTTGGATTTTGGTGACGTGGTTCAGCCTAAAATGACTTACGTCCACGATTGATTTGATTTTGATAACGCGGTTCGGTCTAAGATGACTTACGTCCGCGGCTGATTTGTTTTTTGTTTTCTCGAGATCTGCAATCATATGAGAAACAATACTAGCAAATATACATTTTTCATTGCTTGGGAATATTTGATAATTCATGTCATACATAATATTCCAGAAACTTTCACAAAGATAAAGCAATTTGGACTTATCTCTGTTTTGACGATTCGGCTTGATGCCGTTTTGACTGAACCGTTTGAGGTCATTCGGCACTTAGGCCGCTTTGAGAATATTGCCGTTTCCTCCTCTGATCTAGACAACGGCATTGAAGGGAAATCGGCTGACCAATCTGCACATCGGCTTTCTGCCGTTTGCTTCTTTTATGCACTCTGGAGATCGGGTTCCTCCCGTTTCCTCCTTTGGTAGTCTGCTTCTTCCATTCTGGAATATTTTTCCACCTCAATCCGCAAAAGATCTAAGGTTTTAGGAGTGTCTGCAATCAGAGCATTCTCCAATTCTCGATATTTACAATTTCTTTTCAGCGCCTCTGCTGCAAGATTGGGTGCTACATCAGGAAGAGTTGCTAGCTCTGTGCTAAATCTAGCCACGTATGCAGCCAACGATTCCCCTGACCGTCGCATCATGTCAAACAGAACGGCTGAAGATTTCTCCGTCGGTATTAATGAGCTGAATCGGCTTCTGAATGCTTTTTCTAGTTGCTCGAAACAGTCAACGGATCCGGCTGGTAGCTTTTCAAACCAAGTGTCGGCTATCCCTTTAAGGGTTATTACAAATATTTGGCACAAAGCCTCATCCTTTCTAGTAAAAAACTTAACATGTTTCTTTACTAAACTCACATGAACCGTCGGATCTGTTGTCCCATGGTAGTGATCGGATGGTAGCTTGACATGCCTGCTCACTTGATGTTTCCGAACCCGAAGGGTTAACGGATTTCTTGGATCATCGTCCTGTTCTTCGCGATCTGGTTTCTGAACAGACCGTCTAAACAGATCTGGATTACCTCTGTCACGATCTCTCCTGGTTTGATGTGGAGTTACCGATCTCTCTCTGTTTCTCCTTTTCTCGGATCTACTTCGAGATGATTGTTCAGGACTCCTTCTTGCGCTGCGCTGAGCTATTTGATTGACGAATTCTTCTATGTCTTCCCTTCTGGGTAGATCTGCACTTTGATGGCCTGGTGGTGGCTCCAAAGATGGTTCTACTGCCTGTTGATGGTAGATCCGTTGAGGAACAACTGGCTGGTTGACTGGCGGAGGAACTCCTCCTATGAACGTTTGCATCATCACGTTCATCCTTTGGTGCAGGGCAGCAAACTCGAGCATGATGGCTGATTCAATGACCTCTGAGGTTGCGCCTGGACATGGGATTTCTGGAAAATTAGGTTGTTGAACCGTGGTGTTCAGTCCCACATGAGGAGATGAAGTTTGCACCGGTGGTGATCCACGTTGATCAGCAGCAGCACCAGCAGGTTGATTTAATTGAAAATTTTGATTGGACGCCATCTTTGGAAATGAAAACCCCAAATTATTGAGAAGAAAGAGCTTTGAATCTCAAGGCTTGCTCACTTGAAACTTCAAAAGCTCTCAATGAAAGCACCATTTGATAATCCAAAGAAGGATGGGAGGGCTTTTCCGTCTAATGGCATGCCGGGGAGTGTGGTCGGAGCCCCTTGAGCGACCTGCAAAACCACCGGAGGCTTGCTCCGGCGGAGAATCTCCAATGCCAAAGTCAGTGTTTGGATTAAGATGCAGAGAATGTATATCGGAACAGTGTCTGTCTCTTTTTGGGAGCTCCAGATCTGTCCTTCCTCTCTCTCCCTCTAGTGATACGATCCTAACCCCGAGGCTAGCCCTAGCGCACGCACAACACGCACACGCCTTGCGGCCAAGACCAATCAATCCAAAGCATCGAGCCAAAGACGTCATGAAGCAATTGGTGAGGTTTATACAACCTCTACATATGGATACAAGTCAAGAGACGTTGCTGGATCAAGCAATTAGACGAAGGATGACATGGATGGTAGCTTGGAAGTGTCTATCCCACACATTCGTGTCCACACAAGTAAACGAATGGAATTACGGCTTCAATCAGAGATCCATCACATGTACAAGACCTATTGGTGTCTTAGGAAGGTCGTGGCCAGGTTTGAGGACATTCGGACGAGTAAATCGTAAGATGGCTCATGGTGACATTCTAGCTGTCAAGGAGATGACGCTAATGTGAAACCAGTGATTGTGTTGGGATGTTTTCGGACCAATACAAGTCCGAATCTTGCGAGTCATATCAAATATGAAACCTCTGGATGTTTTCTACATTGTGACAAAGTTTCAACCAATTCTACCAAGTAAATTGGGAGAAACGGCCATTTCAGTTCACACACCTAAAGTAGGCGAAGTTAGGCGGAGTTAGGCACCGACCACGGAAACGACCACCGACCAAAATGACGACCAAACCGCGTTTAACAGTAAAAATATAAAAGTTTCGTCTGTGTCTTTTCTACATTGTGTAAAAATTTCAGATCAAAAGTCCGAGCCATTTGAGAGAAACGGATCAGTCAATATCACCGGCCAAAGTTAGACACATAGTGACACCAACTTGCAACTTTGCGCCTTGAGCCTTTCAGACTTGGAGACTTGATCCGAATGCTATCCTAGATGTATTATTGTGTGTCTTTTATTACCTAGAACATGTGTGTATTTTATTTGACACGTTTTGGTCAAATGTAAGTATGAAGGCATTTAGCCTAGTGTGAAGGCGTTTAGCCTAGTGTGGGGCATGTTTGCCTATATAAGGAGCCTTTGGTGCTCATAATAATAGATAGCTTATGATTTGTGATTTTAGACTATGTCTTAAAGAGAGAGTATCTCTAAATGTTCATGCGTGAACCTTGTCTTGTCTTGAGTCCGAACACTCGATGCAAATGCAAGTAAAACCCGAAAGTTCATCCTTGATTCGTTTCCCCTAGGTTGGTTCTCACAGGTTGAGTTCAGGTTTAGAATCCGAGTCAAGAACCTCACTTGAAATCGATTAGGTTGGTTGACACAGGTTGTCCTCAGGTCTAAGCTCGTACTTGTTGAGTTTATCTTCCGCAATCGAAATCCAATCCTTCGAACTAGATCACATTGAAAGAATACGCGTCCTATGCAACTAGGATCGTATCAGTTGGTAGCGGAGCTAAGGCGTTCAAGGTTTGGTAACTATCCAATCTATCCTTTACTATTTTTATTTGTTTTCAATTGTTGAGATTGATTTTTGTTCTACCCTATCTAATCAATCTCCTTGCAGCCAAGTGTGTTAATGTGTCAAGTCGATCTAGAGTTCTAGATCAAGTTTGCATCTTTGTGTGTGCAAATCATTGTGCGATTTGTAGTGTCTTTCAAATACAAAAATCTGTCCCCAAAGTGTCAAGAAAAAGAGTCTTAAAAAAAAAAAAAATACAAAGTGTCTTTATTTTAATTGTTATTTGATTTCATTTAAAAGAGTCAAAAATATAAAATATAAAAAAAAAATGATTTCTGATACGAAATAGAAGAGAAGTATTCAAAACAGAAAAGAAAAGAAAATACAGAGTACTTCAAGATGTTAGCTTTGTAGAGCAAAAAGAATCATTCAATTTGGTGGTCGGAGTTGAAAGTTATCAACTTTGCAAGACACAAACCCGAATTCGCACATACACACTTACACAATCTTTGTGAATTATTTGAGTCTTCTATATCGTTTACTTGTGTGGACACGAATGTGTGGGATAGACACTTCCAAGCTAACATCCATGTCATCCTTCGTCTAATTGCTTGATCCAGCAACCTCTCTTGTCTCATATCCATATGTAGAGGTTGTATAAACCTCACCAATTGATTCATGACGTCTTTGGCTTGACGCTTTGGATTGATTGGTCTTGGCCGCAAAGAACAAACAACTAATCAATTTATTAGACTGGAGTAGAACAAATATGAATTCAGAATCAAGGAAAAGCTCAAAACTCAATAGAAGACTCAAATAATTCACAAAGATTGTGTAAGTGTGTATGTGCGAATTCGGGTTTGTGTCTTGCAAAGTTGATAACTTTCAACTCCGACCACCAAATTGAATGATTCTTTTTGCTCTACAAAGCTAACATCTTGAAGTACTCTGTATTTTCTTTTCTTTTCTGTTTTGAATACTTCTCTTCTATTTCGTATCAGAAATCATTTTTTTTTATATTTTATATTTTTGACTCTTTTAAATGAAATCAAATAACAATTAAAATAAAGACACTTTGTATTTTTTTTTTTTTAAGACTCTTTTTCTTGACACTTTGGGGACAGATTTTTGTATTTGAAAGACACTACAAATCGCACAATGATTTGCACACACAAAGATGCAAACTTGATCTAGAACTCTAGATCGACTTGACACATTAACACACTTGGCTGCAAGGAGATTGATTAGATAGGGTAGAACGAAAATCAATCTCAACAATTGAAAACAAATAAAAATAGTAAAGGATAGATTGGATAGTTACCAAACCTTGAACGCCTTAGCTCCGCTACCAACTGATACGATCCTAGTTGCATAGGACGCGTATTCTTTCAATGTGATCTAGTTCGAAGGATTGGATTTCGATTGCGGAAGATAAACTCAACAAGTACGAGCTTAGACCTGAGGACAACCTGTGTCAACCAACCTAATCGATTTCAAGTGAGGTTCTTGACTCGGATTCTAAACCTGAACTCAACCTGTGAGAACCAACCTAGGGGAAACGAATCAAGGATGAACTTTCGGGTTTTACTTGCATTTGCATCGAGTGTTCGGACTCAAGACAAGACAAGGTTCACGCATGAACATTTAGAGATACTCTCTCTTTAAGACATAGTCTAAAATCACAAATCATAAGCTATCTATTATTATGAGCACCAAAGGCTCCTTATATAGGCAAACATGCCCCACACTAGGCTAAACGCCTTCACACTAGGCTAAATGCCTTCATACTTACATTTGACCAAAACGTGTCAAATAAAATACACACATGTTCTAGGTAATAAAAGACACACAATAATACATCTAGGATAGCATTCGGATCAAGTCTCCAAGTCTGAAAGGCTCAAGGCGCAAAGTTGCAAGTTGGTGTCACTATGTGTCTAACTTTGGCCGGTGATATTGACTGATCCGTTTCTCTCAAATGGCTCGGACTTTTGATCTGAAATTTTTACACAATGTAGAAAAGACACAGAAGAAACTTTTATATTTTTACTGTTAAACGCGGTTTGGTCGTCATTTTGGTCGGTGGTCGTTTCCGTGGTCGGTGCCTAACTCCGCCTAACTTCGCCTACTTTAGGTGTGTGAACTGAAATGGCCGTTTCTCCCAATTTACTTGGTAGAATTGGCTGAAACTTTGTCACAATGTAGAAAACATCCAGAGGTTTCATATTTGATATGACTCGCAAGATTCGGACTTGTATTGGTCCGAAAACATCCCAACACAATCACTGGTTTCACATTAGCGTCATCTCCTTGACAGCTAGAATGTCACCATGAGCCATCTTACGATTTACTCGTCCGAATGTCCTCAAACCTGGCCACGACCTTCCTAAGACACCAATAGGTCTTGTACATGTGATGGATCTCTGATTGAAGCCGTAATTCCATTCGTTTACTTGTGTGGACACGAATGTGTGGGATAGACACTTCCAAGCTACCATCCATGTCATCCTTCGTCTAATTGCTTGATCCAGCAACGTCTCTTGACTTGTATCCATATGTAGAGGTTGTATAAACCTCACCAATTGCTTCATGACGTCTTTGGCTCGATGCTTTGGATTGATTGGTCTTGGCCGCAAGGCGTGTGCGTGTTGTGCGTGCGCTAGGGCTAGCCTCGGGGTTAGGATCGTATCATCTAGTCCTTATGTAGGACTAGAGTGGTTGGAGTGGTTAGATCTACTGACACCTTTCCTCTTTTTTCCACAAAGTGGTTCAAAAGTAAGAGTTAATAAACATAAAGTAGAGACCATACCTTTTGGAGGATAAACATTCCCTATGGGTAATAGTTTTATAATGGTTGAGTGGGAGCAGGAAATGCTGTCTCCCATGTGTGGCTTTGACCACTGATTTAATAGAAATAGCATACAGTGTACCTTTATTGTAGGCTTTAAGTCGTTTATACCGAATCGGCAAGGTGCCGTTTATAGCGAATCGGCACACTGCCGTTGTGTGGAATCAGCATGCTGCCGTTTGGAGAACATTGACCTGGTCAATGTTTGAAGAGGTGTCGATCCGTTTCTTCACAGCTTAGCGAGTGGATCGGCTTCGTGCCGTTTTGAGGCGATCGGGATAGACTTGTCCTTTGGTCACTTATTCCCGTTGACTTGGTCAATCGGTCACGATGCCGTTTCATATGTTTGACTTGGTCAAACCGGTCATGTGCCGTTTTGACTGGTCAACGGTACTTTGTGAAGGTACAATGTCCGTTGTGCCCTTGTGATATACTTTTGTATTATCAGGAACGTGTACAACCTTTAAACGTGTACAACTTTTAAACCTCTAAAGAAGGGAAAAAAAGAAAGATGCTGTATGGTGCATTGCGGATTGAGCTAATTACACGAACCTAAGATTCAACTCTCTTAGAATTGCCTCATGAGTTTTTTGCTCCTGATAAAAAAGAAACACATCAACATGACAACATCTAATTAGATATAAGACTCAGACCATATATCAAGAAAGAAATTCAGAAGTTGAACTAGTAGTACTTACTCTTAAAACTAAGGGAATGTGCCAGATGTTGGGAACATCATAAAGACTAACAATATTTTGTTCCTGGAAAACACATTTTCTTCAATGATCGTTTAAATTAGATGAGTATATTTTCGCGTAGCACACAAAAAAAAGTTTATAATCATCGGAACATGGCAGAATCGAAACTATTTAAGCTTCACATTCTCATCAAGTGCCTGCAAAATGGCCGGTTTCTAACATATAAATCTGAAGCAAGCACAAGTGTGTTTCCAAATGAAAGAAACGAGAGCAGTACCAATGTGCTGCGGCAAGCTAAAATATTTGGTGTCAAACCTAAGCAGCCTCTAAGCTCCCGAACACTATGTTGGGTTGGTTTCGTTTTCTGCACGGAGTAAATCAAAAACATTTAAGTGATAAAACTTTGCAATTTTTTAATTAAAGTGCAGAAGAAAGTTTACCTGTTCACCTACAACATTCATACCGATACTAGGCTGACATGAATCAAGCAAAAGTTCCCAGCTCCTAGAACAGAGAGAAATTGGCGAGAATAAGTACTACGATTACAAGATGGAGGGTTTTATAGCTTCGCTTGCCCCTCTACTCATCTGAAATGCAGAGCTAGCACCCTCCACTCACCAATTACACACTCGGTACCCTCTACTCAATCTAAATGAACACTTCATATCGACATGACATGTTGGACCGTTAGACTCTAATAAAATATTATTATTTTCTTCCAGCTCAGACATGAAACGTTGGCATTTGTTGACGTGTAGCATCAGCTATAGGAATCAAATTCACAGAGGACCATCCGTAGCCAAAATTTTAGCATTGTTTAAAATATTGCCGTGATAAAAATGAAGTCCTAACATCTTGTACCACTCATCTCCCAAATTCCTTACACGACAGTTGCCCAACAACCTTATAGTTTCTCTTTCTCTTCTTATAATTCCAAAATCTATGACTCGTAAGTAACATGCGCAAGCTTGTAAATCCTTCAGTTGCATTCCAGCCTGTGGAACCAACTCTTGCTCATCACCAGCCTGTGGAAAGGCCTCCTTCATCTTCGCAAGCATCTCATCTACCGACTCATGCTCATCGGAAAGAATTTCATTCCCCACTTCCTTACAAATACTTGTAAGGATCAGTAACTGTATTGCAATAATTGTTTCGTCCGCAAGAAACACTCAAGCGGAAGTAGCGCCCTCTTGCGATTGAAAGGGAACAACAGCATGGAGACCATACAACTTCTGGGAGGTGTGTATCTCCTCTACAAATCCGTATGGAGCGAAAAATCAATGTAAGCACATCTTTCATGTAATGGATGGTTACTAACAACTCCCTCCCTATATGGCGATTGTTACGAACCGGGATAGATTGAAGAAGAAGAATATGAGATCGTAGAAGAAACAGGGGAAGGAAGAAAAAGATAGAAAAGGAAAACGGATACGTTTTGTCACTACATCTTTACACTCATAGGCTTAGCCCATTAACTCTACTAATAGAAATAATAGAATAACCTGCCCAATACGTTTTTGGCCCAAGATCATTACAGGAACAATGGAACCTGAGAAATGGGGATTTTACATTTTAGCACTGAGAAATTAATTAGGGTTTGAAGAGGATTGAAACCATCAAATATATCACATTGTCTCCCGTTAAAAGCTTGTCCTTAACAAAGGGATAGTGTTCATTTAGACTGAATAGCGTAAGGATGAGTAGATGAATACGCGAAACTAAAAAACTGAAGACATTGATGGAAGGAATTGGAAATGTTCTTTTATCTTGAAACTTTTCATTAAATCTATGGTGTTTTTCCCTCTCTTTTTTTAACTAATTGTATTTTATTTATTTTTTTAAAATACAAATTTAAATTTTGATTTAAAAAAAAAATTACAAATCCAAATTTTATTTTGACAACATATATTATTTTCCCCCACTATAAATCAAACCTATAATTTACCTAGAAAAAAGCGCGTGTAGTAGGTTTGGGTTGTAAACCTAATTCTAATCCAATTCCAATACCAACACCAATACCGACTTCTAGTAGGTTTGGTACACGACACCGTATAAATACGCACTACAGAAGGCAAACAAAATACAACCATTAATTCATTATTCTTCCGATATCTGTTACTCTATTTTTCAAGTCTCACGCACACTCAGGCGGCGGCTCATCAGCGCACTCTGATAAGGTAATGTTGGACGCACGCGACCCTGTCACTGCTGTCATCGGCTTCTTATTCGGAGTAGTCACGCTCATCGGCTGCGTTTTCTATCCTTATTTTTTCGCCGGTTTGCTCGACCGAGTGAATTGCTTTTTCTTCTGTTTCCACCCCCACCAGTTTGGCCTTGATCCTACGGAAATCAAGGCTTTTCCGTTGTTCCAGTACTCCAAGGTGAATGACTTAGAAATCGGAAGAGGAGTTACGATGGTGGAGTGTGGAGTGTGCGATCTGCTTGGGTGAGTTTGAAGAGTCGGAAACGCTGCGTTTGCTGCCTAAATGCAACGACGTGTTCCATCAGCAGTGTATCGATAAGTGGTTCGCTCGTCACGTGACCTGCCCGGTTTGCCGGGCGATTCTCTCCCCCGAGACAGACGCTGATTGCAGACCAGGTTGTTGCGGTTAACGTTGATGGAGGGCGACGAATCCTTTTTGTGATAGTAATAGTATATTCCTTACAAGTTGATTTACGAGTAACTTTGCTATCTTTCTTTTATAATATACTTGATCAGTCATATCATGTCCCATCAAATTTCTTTTAAGCTATTAAACAGGTGATATAACAGTATATTGTTAAAGCAATTTCTGATGATATATCACTAGTCAATAGGCAGAAAATGCTCATAAAATGTTAAAAACAATTTTGCTTAAAAATAGAATTTCTTAAATACTTTTTAAAGGAGTACTCCCTCCGTCCATTTTTAATGGACGCGAGGGAGTGAATCACGGTATTTTACAGTATTTTAGGGGAGTGACAGAGGCGTCAGCACGGTCGGCCACGTGTCAGCACGTCATTGGCTGCTTCTGCCTTTTCCCTCTCTCTTCTTTCTCTCTTTCTTTTTTTTCTTTCTTTCTCCTTCTGATCGAAAAATACTCCCTCTGTAAGCGTTTTCTGTTCTCACCTCCTCCCTCTGTAAGCGTTTTCTGTTCTCACCTCCGCCACATAAAGGAGCGCAAGGACGAGACGAGCAAAACCCAGGTGGAACGGTACCAATTGGAGGCGGACGCTCCGCCAAAAGCGGCCGAAGCCGTCGCGCGCTCCGGCCACGCGCCGCCACGCGCCGGCGCGTCCGGCCTCCGATCGGTCCGCCGCCACCTGCGTTTTGTTCGTCTCGTCATTTCCGTCACGAATCTATGGTCACCTTCGTGATATTGTCGTCCGAACATGTTTTATTGTCCATTTAAAATTGGAGGAGGAAAGTTGAAGGACTGAAATGGCAGCAGCTTTTTCTGACACTGTCGTGTTCAGGTCTGCTGTCAAATGTCAAATTTCATCCTTCAATTTTTTCGTTTTCCTTTTTTGCCCTGTATGACGAGTAGCTCAGCATGAAAACGACGGGTCGTTTGAGGGCATTTTTGTCAGAATAATAACAAAGTGGACTGAAATGACAAACGCGTCAGTTAAAAATGGACAAAGTTTTTAGGCTAAAACGTCCAATAATAATGGACGGAGGGAGTATAAAAGAGGCTACTCATTTAAACTAATTGCATTTGATCTTGAATTTGATAATCATCCAATGATGCATTTAAAGTTCTTAATCACTAGCATCTAAAAAATACTTCAATAAAATTATATTAATTTGTATTTTAATTTGTGGGTATAAAATCATTAAAATAAAATGATTTAATCCCTTTGGCCAGCGATAGCATCTCATTCGATAAAAAATTGTTCAACGTCAAATTTCTTTTACGACATGGTCCACTCTAGATCAAAAAAAATAAGAGTAAAGGGTCAATGTTGGTCTCCATTGAAGAAAAGTCGCATTTTTTGTTTGTTTAATTAGCCAAACAGCTCTCAAGTGTTGACACCATGATATGATAGGATAGGGTAGGAGAGGTAGATAGGAGGACCACCGACCAGCAGGAAAGACCGAACACACTCAGCAAAGTCCATGGAAAGCGAATGTGATAGTTGTGCAAAATCTTTCTCCATTCTTTTTTTTCCTGAGAAAATAAATAAATAACATTCTTTTAAGTTATCCATGGCTGCTGCTGTGCTTCCTAAAAAAATAAAGATTTCAATTTTTACATGACGGCGACGACAATATTTCTTTCTTTTTACTGCAAACTTGACTTTATAGGGAAAAAAATAAAAAATAAAAGAGTGGATAAGTTAGGTAGACGGAATGGAAGTTGGAACTCAAGAGAAGAGATGACAACTTTTCAACGCATAGATTTTGGCTGTGAAAACCAAAAAGGACACAACAAAATAGGAAATGAGAGAGTGGGCAATGGGTACATGTACACAAGCACAGACTTCAACACTTTGTTATTGGTAGTTCTGCTTCTAACAGCCAGATCAGACTGTGAGTGAGGCCTTCTTCGACCCACAAACACAACAAGCCCTAACTCTGATTGACTCACTTGAATCCGTGGAAATTCCTCCTCCATGGAAAGTCCTCCACTTAAAGCTTGATTCTTTCTCCTAAAGGTACCTCCTTTTCCTTCTAAATTATGGTTTAATGCTTATTTACTGTTTCCTGTGCATCCGCTATTCATGGGTTCTCTTGGGTTTTGCAAATTTTTGTTCTCGGCTTTGATTTCCAGTTTGGAGCTTGGGAGGTGTGCGTTTTGGTGTCTTTGAAAATGTGTTGAACAGAGTGGAAAGTTTGATCTAAAATCTTCATATTATGTATTAGCTACCGAATTGAATGTTTGGGTAGTTTAAAAATCATCAAAATGGGATGTAGGGACTAGAAAAATGTTAGAATGAATTTCCTTCTCTTTAAAATTGAAATAGTGGCTAGTTGGTACCACATAATTCCACTAGCATGTGTGCAGATATGCACAGAGATCTTTTTTTTCTTCACCTGTCTAGTCTTGCTTTCAGTTAGACTTCTGTGCAACTTTCCCAAATGGATAATTTTATCAAAGTGCATAAAATTTATAATTGACATGAGATGCTTCTTGTGCAGATATGTTGGTTTTTGTTCATGTGTTTCTCTGCATCTATCACCAGGGATGATGCTGTTGAAGATGGAACTAGTTTTTGCAGCCTTGGTATTTGCTTGCTTACTTTCTTTTGCATCTTCTGATTATCAAGGTACAGGGGTTTCTTCAAGACATGCTACTAACTGCTTTATTTTTTCTTGTTTTGGCATTTGATACCATTAACATAATTATAGAAATTGCGAATCATCAATCCATTAGACCCTTCTCACGGTCTTCTAATCAGTCTGCCAGTGAAATGGTGTAGCCTAGCTGTGACGTATCCATTAGCATGTTTGACTTTAGGTTAGAGCTTGCCTTGTATGCATGTGTACAACAATTATAAATGTTTCTTTACTTTCGTCTTTGGTTGATGTAAAAGTTGAAGACATTCTCCATTCACTAAATAAGTATAATTTGTTTATATAGGAAGAGAGTTGGTGGGTAATTTGTCAATAATGTCAAATTTAGTTTGAGGAATGGGAATTTTAGTTGTCTGATTCAAACCTTAGGTCCTAACAATGATAGGCAAGTAGCAATTTGCTTCATGCCTCCATCAGAGTGTCATTGGGTCAATCCTGAATCCTCTACAAAATGGGCCCATTTGAAAGTTTTCTCAATTCATTTTTTGCATGGGTTTTTGCGAGTAGTTGTGCAGTATTGACTGACATTGGTGGCATAGTTGCTTGATCTAATAGTGAATATTTATGCATTGGTTCACAGGAGAGGCCTTGCATGCACTGAAGGTTTCAATGAATCCTCCTACTGGTCAATTATCGGATTGGAATCCAGATCAAGTTAATCCATGCACTTGGTCAAATATTATCTGCGATGAAGGTAGCCATGTCATTTCTGTGTAAGTTTCCTTTCATGTGGTCTTACATCTTGTTTTGAAATGCTTAGTGAAGGATGTTAGAATATTATGTTTCGGTGAAGACCAAGTTGCACCGTGTAATCTACTCCATGTGCCACTTCTGTTCCTATCTTTTCCAAATTCCTATCATGACATTAAATTAACAATTTATAACAATGTTATTCTTTCCTCCAATTTAAACTTGTAAATTAGGTAGTGTAGTTTGGTGAATGAAAAAAGTTTCTAAAAATGGTGTTTGTGCTCGTGGAAATTGTTGACTACTTGTAGATCAAAACAAATAAAAAAGTGTCAGCTTTCTGGGGTTGAATTTGTTGATTCTAAGATGAGATAGGCTTCACCTACCTACCAGTTTGTTTGTTCAATTGGAGGCAAGCACCACCCTAAAATTGCAATGATCTGTTAAAATTAAAGATATCACGCAAGAAGATCAAAATAAGGACTAAAGTTGAACATCAAAGAAAATTTAGTGATAAATCTGTATTTTACCTATTGTAACTTGCTACTTTTTTGTAAGGTAAATGCTTATGTTTTTCAGTTTTCTGCAGAACTTTGTCTGGCATGAACTGTTCTGGAAGGTTGTCCCCCGGGATTGGTGTTTTGAAGTTTCTCACTACACTGTACGTAAGCATTATGCTTTACATGTGCTATTTATTATTGCGATGCATTTGGGATCGTTGGTGAGGCCATCTATGTTTTTCATAAACATTAGTTTTTAGAAATTTTATCACTATTGCCGTGCATGTGATACTACGCCATCGTAGGATCCGGTTGTCTTTTTGATAGTTTTTTTAAATTATTATTTATCTTTTTATGTCCATTCTTCTTATCTGTGATTCTAAAGAATAGAATAATTCTCGGTCTTCTTGACATGCAATAATTTACGAGGGTTCAAGCTGTTCTATGCTTCTAAGTTATTAGAACTTTTGTTGCCTGAAATGAAAGTTGTCTCTCTAAATATTGCATGTTAGTTTATATATAAGTATATGCATGATAAATGTGACTTTCAACCCTTTTAATTGTAATTCACCTAATTGGAAAACTAAGTACATGCACGACAATCTTGATGGGTTTGTTTTGGTTGACCAGCTTCATTTAGTTTTCAGTGACGTACCTTTTGATTTATTCAGTTTCTTGTTAATTGGAAGATACAGGACTGATGTGTGTAAGCATACTACTAGTGTATAATAGATATATTTATCATGCAGAACATTGAAAGGAAATGGCATAGCTGGTGAGATTCCAAAAGATTTTGGAAATTTGTCAAATTTGAACAGCTTAGATTTGGAAAATAATCGCTTAAGTGGTGAAATACCATCTTCCCTTGGCCAGCTTAAAAAGCTTCAATTTTTGTAAGTGATGCCATTTTTTCCCTCTTGGATGTATCTTTTATCTGCGGTCTTATGGAATTTGTAACCAGAAGCTTCTCTTTTAACACTGCAAGCAGAACATTGAGTCGAAACAACCTCAGTGGAGCCATCCCGGACTCACTTTCTGGTCTTTCTAGCTTGATCAATATGTAAGTACTGATGCCCTATGTGATTCCTATATAGCACTGGATATTGTAGTTGACTTCATATAGAAATATGTATCATTAATACTAGAGTTCTATCTTTTTTAACAGTGAGTTTCCGTTGTTTTTGGCTTTTTACGCCCTGGCAGCTTTCCAGTTTTTTATGCATTGTTCAATCCTTTTGCAGTCTGCTTGATTCAAACAATCTCAGTGGTCAAGTTCCAGACCATTTGTTCCGAATTTCAAAATATAAGTAAGAGCAGAATTGATTAGTTATTTCAAATAAACTTTGCATGCACACTTCCTCTGATTTTTGAAGTGTCGTTCCTTTCATGTGTATTTGTGTGTCTAATGTGATTAGGCAACTTAATATTTTTACATGTTCACTTAATTAGTTTTACAGGAAATCACTTGAATTGTGGTGAGAGAAATTCACACGTTTGTGAATCTAATAGCAATGGTTCAGGTAATTGGATTTTTATTTTTAAAATTAACTACATTAGTTAAAGTCCTCCTTGCAAGAGTAGGTAATTCCATTTTTTTGTTCTTGCAGCTGGTCATCCACATAAGCCAACTAAAGGAATTATACTTGGAATCCTTGGAGGACTTATACTTCTGCTTCTAGTTGGAGGCTTTCTTGTCTGTCTTTACAAGGGTAAACACAAAGGCTACAAACGTGAAGAGTTCGTAGATGTTGCAGGTTAGAGTTACTTTTGTGATTGTTAGTAACTATAACTGCCTCGCTTTCTCTCAAAAAAGGGAAAAGAAGAAGAAGAAGCTATAATTGCATCGTAGACACTAGCTGAGGCCTTATATAAGTAGATTGAGTTATAGTTTTTGGTCTGTTTCATGTTGCGCAAAATTTCTGTCACTTGGAAATGTCTGTTTGTCCTTGTGTTTGCTTATGTGCTGTCATGTATCCCAAGGCAATAGGACATTTTACAAACTTTAGCAACTAACATGAATTTCGGAGGAGCTTGCTTCATCTGACAACATTTTGTTGTTATTGTGTTCAATATTCTTCTGGCTAAAACTTGTGATTTTCATCACTAGGCCAACTGCAATACACCTAAACAGAATCTGTAGAGTACATGATTTTCGGGAAGAAAATTGATTTTTTTGTTAAACCAATTATGAGAGCAGATTTTTCAACTTTTCAACTTAGATATGCAAGTTGAATGTATTAATTTAGAACTCGGAACAAAATGTTATGTGCTTTTCTTTTGCTAATGTGTGAAATACAGAGAAAGAGAATGGAATTACTTACTTTTGTGTGGTGAAGTATATTTTGCAGCAAAGGTGTGTATTTACATGTAGGTGCTGGTATGTTGGTGGTATATGTGATTGGTATGCAGTTCAGCTATTTAGTGAATGAGTTAGTTTTTTCTCTTTTCTGTATACGTAAAGGTAAAGAAAAAATTTATGAACTAGCATAGAAATATTGTAGATTAATTTTCAAGCTAAAAGATAATTATACCAAAGAGTAGGTCAAAATCAAGAACTTCAGAATGAAATTTTTCTGAAAGCCCCTATAGCTTTGCTCATAGGATGCAAGTCCTATATTGAATTCTCAAAAAGATACGAGAATCTATACTTTTTCCACTTGACAGATCTCTATGGTCATTTTATTTTATTTTTTAGGACAAGAACAGTAGGGTCATTGAGAAGACAATAGGAGGAAAAGAACATATATTCCTTATTACTTTAAGACAAGTCTTTTTGTATGGTACTATTGAAGTCTAAATCATAAGTATGTCATATCGTGTATGGTTGTGTGCTAGATTTAGTACTTCCTTTTAGTACATTAACAGGTTCAAATGCAAGCAAACTTGTATTAACTTAGCTAGGGTCGATTAGGAACTTTCCATTATGATTAGTTGTGATGAATTTTACTCCAGAATGTGGGTCTCTTTAACAAAAAATGGAAGGAAAACCAGTCTTGATATTGTACAAATGTCTCATTTTACACTGGCTGTGCATGCTGTAAGATACATATACTCATGTGATATAATTTACGTGGTTGTTGGTGCTATAAAAATTCTTGTGCGATTAGATTGTGTACCATCGCACACTGCCCATTGGTGGGTCTGGTTCAGATTATATCTGATTTCTGAACGCAGTAAATTTTCTTTGATCATTGTCCAGTTGAAACTGTGTATGGACAAATTCCGCATTATGCTTTGGTTAAACAACCATATTTTAGGTGCCTTGGTTGGGTGATGTTTTGTGCTATACAAAATTTTAGCCTTGAAGGCATATAGAGAAGATAGGAATTTTTGTTTGATGAGATTTATCACCTTCATAAAATTAAGTTCGAGAAATATATAGATGTGTTTTTCTAGGAAAGATTTTCTTTATTTAATTGATCCTTTCTATTTGCTCAGGTGAAGTTGACCGAAGAATTGCATTTGGTCAATTGAAAAGATTTTCATGGAGAGAATTACAGCTGGCCACGGACAGCTTCAGTGAGAAAAATATCCTTGGGCAGGGAGGTTTTGGAAAAGTTTACAAGGGAGTGCTTCCTGATGGCACAAAGATTGCTGTAAAGCGTTTAACTGATTTTGAAAGCCCAGCGGGAGATGCAGCTTTCCAACGTGAAGTTGAGATGATTAGTGTAGCTGTCCATAGGAACCTGTTGCGATTGATTGGATTTTGCACAACAACAACAGAACGACTTTTGGTGTATCCATTCATGCAGAATCTAAGTGTGGCCTATCGTCTAAGAGGTATTATAGCTATACATTTGAATGGAAACTGTTTTCTTTTGTTTAATGGCACCACTTGTTTTTGTACCTTTTTTATTTAGGTAATCTCATCCTTGTACTTCTCCTAGTTAATAATGTCCTCATGCACTTTTCATTTGGCTAACTTCACACAACTCTACTGTACTTTGATTACATATCTATAGCCATGTACCGATGTTGCAAGGTGTAAGAAAAAATGAGTTTGAGGGTAAATTAAACAAAATGAGTAGGGGGGGGGGGGGGGTGGGAATTAACTAATTGTGTAGAGGACTGTCATTCACTTGGTTTGGCATTATCCATTTACGCCGTCTGTGTTATGCATACAGAAAAGTTATGTCTAAATAGTATTGATCATGCCTAGTCAGCCAGTCCTGCTTAGGTAGTTTGCTAAGGCTATTGTTGCTTCAAGGTTTCCATTAGGTATTCTTTATCAAAATCTGGCATCAAGTTGCCGAAGTACTAAGTTGAAACAAACAATCGATGATTTTAATGTTGAGGGCCAATATCCATATGACTCATGGTTCATGGTGTATGCATTTCATCTGAAATCAATAGGTTCTTGTTTGCCTCTCAACATCACCTGGCCTTTGTATTACAACATCCTGTTAAATCATTGCGGCTTCTTGGTAGGGGCACGATCGAAGTAACAGTTCGGAATACCAGTTTCATAATGTTATCTTCATTGATCTGTTTTTTCTTTTGTGTCCACCACTGGGTTAGTCCATGCTTATGAACATAGTACATATGTATCGGTTTGTGTCTGCAAAGCATCAAGCATCTTTTAATTGTTAAAATCTTTTGACAACTTATGTGCAACTCTTCGCATGTAACATTTAGCTTTAGGTATACAAAGTATTGATATCAATAATTTGTTGCCCCTTTAGTGATGGTTTGATTGATTTTTTTGAATGCAGAGCGTAAACCTGAAGAATCTGTTTTAGATTGGGTAACTAGAAAAAAAGTCGCCTTAGGTGCAGCACGTGGATTGGAGTACCTACATGAACATTGCAATCCAAAGATTATTCATAGGGATGTGAAGGCTGCTAATGTACTATTAGATGGAGATTACGAAGCAGTCGTTGGTGATTTTGGCCTGGCGAAGCTGGTAGATGTGAGGAGGACTAACGTTACCACTCAAGTTCGTGGGACAATGGGCCACATAGCACCTGAATACTTGTCCACCGGGAAGTCATCTGAAAGGACAGATGTTTTTGGGTACGGGATAATGCTTCTAGAGCTTGTAACTGGTCAACGGGCCATCGACTTTTCACGCTTGGAAGAAGAAGATGATGTCTTATTGCTCGATCATGTAAGATGAAATGTTACTGATATAGATTGTTTTGTTTTCCGTGCGCAATAACTCCTCGAATATCAGTCTAGCCCAGAAATCTTTCGTAGTTTTCTTTGTTGCCATTACACTTGTTTTGTCATGCACTTTCTTTTTACAGTTCTTACTTCCCAATTGCTCCTTTGTTCTGTATTTTCACTGCAGGTCAAAAAGTTGGAGAGGGAGAAACGACTGGATGCTATTGTAGACCGCAACCTAAATAGAAGTTATAACATGCAAGAGGTGGAGATGATAATTCAGGTTGCACTCCTTTGCACCCAAGCAACACCAGAGGAGCGTCCTGCAATGTCAGATGTTGTTCGGATGCTCGAAGGGGAGGGATTGGCTGAGAGGTGGGAAGAATGGCAAAACGATGAAGTTGCACGGAGGCAAGAATATGACAGACTGCAGAGAAGATTCGACTGGGGAGAAGATTCGATATATAACCAGGATGCTATTGAGTTATCTGGTGGAAGATAATCTCCCTCGCTGCTTCCCTTTTCTTAGAATAGATCGATTATTCCCTTGAATCGAGCAAATATAGGTGGAAATGTAAAAGAGCATTCCCTTCTCTTCTCTTTGTTTGATTTCCACCTGTATATCGGTATTCTCTATATGGTGAATCATCTGTTGATGTTAATGTCACAAGTTTGCGACTTCTATAGGGTTTATACTCTGCTCTACGCGTATCGATATAATGAAATACATCTTCGAATCAGAATGAAAAATTGGTTGGTTTATATAATATGTTTTGGTTTAGTTATTACTATTACATACATTCAACTAAATTGCCTTTTTTATTTATTTATCACCCCATATGATTTACAGAAAGGTAAACATTACAGCTTTTTCCCTTGTGGTGTATGAACACTTCAAGAGACATGGGTGGGAGAAGAAGCTACCGCTTTCGACCATGCTCCCGTCTTAGTCTTCACCTGCTCATCCTTCTTCCGATCATCGCCAACCGGCTTTTGCTCCTCGAGAAGATATAATGGTATCTTCTCCACATATCTGCGCTCCCGTTCTTCGAGGTTGATGCCGCACTCCGCACAGTCCGCTCCTGCCATTGCTAGAGCTTCAATTGATGGCATGGCTTCACCTAAATGTTAGTGTCTTGCTTGAGTGTAGAATAAGTGTTTAAGCTTGTAATTACATGAAACTATGACATGCAATATGTGACATCATCTGTTGGAGCTAACTGCTAAGGTCATCGGCGTTCATCTTTTGTAGTAATATCATACATCACGGGCGATGTATGAATAGAGTTTGCATCATAATTACATTTGTGATATTTTCATTAATAACTTTTGTACTTTTGTACTTTTCTTTTCAAAGTTTGTCACAGTTTTGAGATTTCTGGTTCAACTAATTAGTCTAAATCAATTAAAGCTCAAGCATTCATGTTGTGAAAATTAAGAATAGTTTAGTTTTTTAAAAGTCAAATTATTAGTTGTTGTGAGTTGTTTGACATTTATTTTTATGCACGTGGATGAACATTTATATTTATGTTAATGTGAAACGGTCCGATAAATAGTTACTACGAGTAGTTTTTCGGGTAATTTGGTGTCAAACATTTCTTAAATAGAAAGAAGTTAGTTCGATACTATTGAGACACCTTTGCCTCTTAATCAGTCGATGATTAGTCTTACAAATGTAAACAAGGATGAGGTTGATCACATCTTGGTGCCGGGCCAAAATGAATTAAATTTAGGTAATTGTTTTACAAAATAAATTCTACAAAAATTTCATATTGCGTCAAAATATAATCGGTATATTTTAAATGACGGAATCTTCAAATAAATTATTATTAATAAGAACACTTTGTCCTCTAACTTAATTGTGATAAAAAAATCTCCACTCTTAACTTAAAGTTTAGATTCGAACGAGATTACAATAATAATAGAAAAAAAAGTAGTGAAAATCTAAGACCATATATTAATTTATTTATTTTTATATAGGCAACAGATATTAATAATATACAAGTTTAATTTTATCTTTTGGTTTTGGAAGGTACATGCATACATGTAACACGCGTGACATGTATAATAATAATAATAGGTGCGGAACTGCGGATTATGGTGATTATGGTGATTATTATTTATAAAAATAAAATAATGCTATTAAATTATGGTGATTATTTACGTCACCGATTATTATTTATAGTCGAAGTAGAAAAAGAAAGGTGGTTTGCACTTTGCATGGCAAATTTAATTTTCCCATGTTTATAATTAACTTGGGAGAGAGGCGGCGGACTAGTACTTTTCAAACATCACGGGCCATGCATTTAACCTCCTAAGCCATTAATTAAAGAGTAATGCTATTTGGCTGCCAATTAGTATGCCTGACGTGGCAGTAGCAGGAAATTCAGACTGTGCTATTTGGGTGAGCTAAATAGCATTACTCTTAATTAAAATATGTATAATATTTGGTCACATACATTCAACAATTTGATTTTTGATTGGTCTAGTCAATCGGTTCAATAAGATTAAACAGTCAGTTGATCTAGAATACCAAATCAAAAAGGTTTGGGTCCGATTTTAATAACAATGCTTAAAATTGTTTAATGTGGCTAGAGAGAAACTAATTACAAATCCCACGCCTAACATTTTCTATGAATTGACGAGGAAAGAAGAGAAAAAAAGCCATGAACTCTTAAAATTGAATATATATTTTACACAATACAAAATCGCATTCTCCTAGTTACAAGGAGAGGATTACACAAGAATTTGACAATATACAACACAAAATTAGCTAATTACAACTTTAGAGTATAAGTGATGGGTTCTATTATTAAAATGTAAAGACGAAGTTATTAATTAGTGACACCCATCACTTAACTTATATATAAGTTGGCATTCCGGCGGTACTAAACTTTCTCCTAAGTACAATTTTAGAATAGATTTTAAAATCAAAGTAAGAGGCGTAAGAGATGGAGGCAGCACACTAGGAATGAACTTATTATGATTAGGTGTGGTGGTGATCATCTGGTAATTATGATCATGGTCGTCATGATGATCACCACTACTACTAATTAGATCATGATCATGACCTTCAAGAGGATGGGGCGGAAAGCTAACGTACGTGGCAAGAAAATGATTCTTTGCATTCCTCCCAACAACTTCATCATCTTCTTCATCTTCATCATCGGCAAGTAAATGAGGTTGCGGCCGTCGGTCCGACGAGTCATGGTGCTCCCACTCTTGAACATCTAAACCCCATTCAAGATAATCCACTCCGGCCATTGCTAAAGATTCCATGGAAGTAGACATGAATATTTTAATTAATGAGATATGTATATATTAACAAAATATCTTGTTTAATTGGCAAAAACAAAACCCGTTTATGCTCTCTATTTATAGCCAGCCTTGCGTATTTTGTTCATACATTTGTGTATCTTCTTGGTCATAGTGTCTCGTGACTATGGAGTACTGTTGACTTTTTCTTTTTAGTTTTTGAGAAGAAAACTTTTTTTTTGTTGACTTGCTATGGCTGCTATATATGGTAGTTGATCTTCTAATGCTAGTTTATTAGTTTAAGATACATTATACTCCCTCTGGACCATATTAATTGACTTCCTGAAACAGTAATATTCAGTAAAATAAACACTAAAAAGTTAAGTAAAGTGTACAGTAACATTCTGTAGAAAAATGACGATTATTGCGGTCCGGAGGGAGTATGATGCAATTAATCAGTTCTTGTTTTCTAACACATGGGCATCCATAATGTAACACGTGCGTCTATACTGATTATGACAGTACTTTTTAACTCATCATGGATGATGCAATATAATAACATGGTGAGATAATTAGAACCAGATAATGCGTAAATACTAACTATTTTACTAATAGATATGATTGAGATTTATTTTTTTTCTAATTAGATTATATTTTTATTTTTATTTAAATAAATAACTAGCAAGCGAATATGAATATGACACACGTACTTTTTGTATAAAAATTAGTAAAAATATTAATTAGTATCTCTAGCACTACTCATTAATAAGTAAGTGGCAAAGTAAAACATGTACTATTAGTATTAGTTATGGGAAAAAACATGCTTCTAGTTGAATTTTCTTTTTCATTCCATTTTCTTTAGAGAAGGAGACAAAAAAATTAAAAATCCATTGAATGAAATAATTTCACAATAATTGACTCTATTAAAAGAAGATATCAACTGTACTTAAAAATCGAAAAAATGTTTGATAATTAAGTTATTAAGTGTCTATATATCTGTAGAAATGTAAATTTACAGAGTTATTTTGCTTTATCTACAAGGAATTTTCTTTTCTGAACTCATACAACCCAACTCATGAGGGTAATAAATTTTATTAGTAATTTTTTCCCACGGCCCATCTCAAAAATTCCAATCAAGCCTAGGCCCACCCAAAATGTTGACAATGATGGGCCTCGAGCTTACAATTCTTTCGGCTACGGCCTCATTCAATTACAAAACAATCATAAAAACTCACACTGTTCCCGAACTACCTTAAAAAAAACTTGTATTCTTTTACTTTTTGTTATTTCGTTTATCGATTATGTACTGTTACAAACTTACAACAACAATAAATTTGCTTAACCAATTTTAGATTACAGATACCGGTGAGTGCGGTGACCAACGTAGGTGAATGTCACCCTCCTTCAACTTCAAGACATGATGTTCTGGATTTAGAATCACAAGATGTTTATAAGGAAACTTATGAGAATCATTATTATTGTTTTCTACCTATCCAATCCAACTAAACACACATGCAGCATCATTGGGTGCATTTTCTCCCAAATGCTGGATCCCATTCTTCAGGGACGTCCATTTGTGTATTTATAATTATTGAAGGAGAAGATACGAATGGGCATTGAGATGGGGAACAGATCTCCGATATTTTAGTCACGCTTTCACACTTGTGAAAATGGAACAATTATAATAATTAAATGACCCAACTAGGCACATCCAGATGGAACATCTCGAGCCTGCATGTATTCAGTGAGCTGTGGTTCAGATTAAAAGAAAATGGAGCATGAACCGGTTGGTCTCGGGTTTTGGGTTTTGGGTTCCGATGATGTGCGCTTATTTGAATTTGGGAGTACAGAAATGCAGATATATAGGCTAAGACAGTGTAAGAAAGACGAGTGACAGTTGCCAAGAGGATGATGAGAATCATAATCCTTGTGGCAACCAAAAAAAAAAACAATGTCAAAAACACATCCTGCTGTAGGCTTGACTAGTTGGGATGAGCTAGATGATGTCATTGAGAGACACCAGATGTTAGCAGCAACTTACCATTGAGATTTGAACATCAACAGTAATGCCATACTGGTCGCAAAGTGAATAAAAAGATGAGAACAACAATACGGTTGCGCGGTATTGTTGTTTATCTTGAGCTCCTTTACTTTGAAGCTCAAGCTACAAATCTTTAGGGACAGCAACCCCCGCAAGCACGACACCAATCTTTGAAAAAACACTCAAAAGCAAAGAGGAGAAAAAGAAATCCAGTCCATAGTCCTTTCTATTCTATGTTAAGCTCATTTTCTCCATGACAGAGATTCCACTTCCCTAACCCATCAAAGTTACTCTGTTTTCCATCTAGAAACTAGAATTTGATTCTAATACTAAGAACAGAGTACACCTTTGACTTCATTGGGTTTGGTTCTCAGTTTAGAATTTCTGCATCGAATCGCATCAGAAACACACTGGATTCGACTTCCTACTAACACAACTACAAGCAATTGACCTCCACAATCATCCATATGGATCACAAAAACAGCATCAGAATATATCACTAGTTAGAGACACGTCGACATTAATCAACGACGGATCACAAACAGTACAACTGGGAAAAAAAAGATGCAACTACATTCTAATCTAAATAAGAAATTACACAGAAATTATTACCTACGAGTAGCAGAGGTACTGCAAAAGCAACATATCATCAACTACACCAGCAGTAATCCTCCCGTTATTACAAAGAATACAAGCTAGTAGTACATATACCAACAGCTACAGCAGATACAAAAAATAATACCTGAGAAGAAGTCACTGCAGAAATCCACAAAAGTCTTCTCCTCTGATGGGTGAACTCAATATATCCTGCAAACTATACCCCTCCATCGAACCAAACCCATCAAGTAAACCATCGAAAAACCCATTATCCAATTCCTCCCCCTTCAATCCCATCATTTCATCCTCTACATCCTCCTCCATTGCCGCCACCGCGCCCTTCCCATTCTCCTCCTCAACAACCCCAACCACCGCCGGCATATGCCCTTCAAACAACGCCATGTGTCCAAACAACTTATCTTTCCTCGAAAAGCTAGTCCCGCAAGAACATTTCCACCTCGACTCCCCACAGTGCTTCAAATGACTCTTCAAATCCGCCACAACAGAGAAACTCTTATTGTTGCAACGATTGCAGGAATACATCTTCGGGCAATGGCTCCTCTTGAAATGATTCCTCACACAAGTCACCGATTTCAGCGGCCTAAACTTACTGTGCTTCTTGTTTCTGTTACATCCCTCGAACGGGCAAGAGAATCGCGTGCTCCGCCCCACACCTAAAGACTCCTTACCGTTAACTAACTTATCCGGTTTCGCCAACGCCTCAGGCGTCTTAAACTGGTTTCCATGAGCACGCATGTGCATCCGCAAATTCGCGTCGCGCTTAAACCCTTTCCCGCATATCTCGCAGAAGTGAACGTGCTCCGCCAGCAGCACCACCGCGTCTATCTCCACTATGTCATCACAGTCCATATCCACATCCTTTTTAGATTCTACTTTCAAATTAAATTCCGCCGCGCGCGGAGGAGGCGGAGGCTGCTGCTTCGGCTGATTTTGGGGTGGGGATATTTTAGCGGCGGGTTTGAGGTCCGGTGGATCTGAGGGTTTTGATGGGGTGAGTGGAGAGTATTGAGGCGGCGGCTGTTGGGAGCAAGCGAGGAGAGCGGCGCCGTTTAGGATGATCTGGTGGATGGCGGCAGAGATCTCGGATGAGACCATATTCATCTGATCTGTGCTGATTAAAGTGTGGCTGTTGACTGATTCCGCTAAGAACTGCTGCAGCGAATCTATTCTGTCACGGACTGCTGAAAGGTTGAGCAACGGAGTGCGAGGGTCGGCGACTGCATCGGGAACGGAATATTTCCCCGAAAGCTGCCGAGAATCGCCGGCGTAGTTTGACATGGTTGTGGAGTTTGCCGGTTTTCGCCTCTTTCTTCCTTTGGATGGATGGAGTTGATAAACTTTTAGGTGAGGTTTGACTTGATGGACATAAATACTTAAGAAGTAAGAACCAAAGAGATACAGTCAGACTCATTATTGCACACGTGGCAATTGGTGAAACATCATGAGAAGCCGGTTTCCTATTTTAGCGGCAGAGGTGGGGCCATTAGCGAATGAGCCCCTGGAGGATAGAAATTGGAAAGTATTTTAGACTCCTAAAGTTTAGTGAATCATACACTTTTGTCCTTGGAGATTTTTTACTCAAACGTTAGTCCATTGTATATATTTATTTCATGATTTGAAGCTCCAAGCTCTTTTAGAAATAAATTTAATGATTTTTTTTATTAAAACTCTATTAAAAAAATATTGATTTGTCAGCGTTAATTATTTGTAATATTTGTGATAATTAAAGTATAAGTTTCTATTTATTTTTATAAATAACTTCAATTTTCATGAAATTACTTTACTACTTTATTTTTTAAAATGCGAAACATACTAGGTACTTTTTCATCATACTAATTTTTGAAATCATTATTTATCGTCAACTTTCAGTAAATTAAGTTTAAAGATTTAATACTTTTTTTAAACATGAAAGACTTACTTGATCTAAAATATAAAAAACTTGAATTTATTAATAATTTCATTTTAATGTGTTACAACTTAGAACCCTAATTGAAAGTTAGGGTGTAATTAATTTCTAAAAATTGTGTATATAGTTAAAGGGTAAGTTGATGGTTTGATTAAGAGAATATTTTATTCAAGTACCAAGTAGTTATAGTTAGTGTAGTTTAAGGACTATTTTGTAGTTTTACCGTAGTTGTTGTTTTAGAATAATTTGGTAGTATAGAAAAGACATGCATAGCGCACCACATCAATTTCGTTTTTTCCTCCTAATTAATTATGTGACCTCGGTTTCTTAGATTAGAATTATTAAATTTGTATTATTGACTGACCGAAGAAAATAATTTTCATGGTTTTCTTCATCTCGCAACAGTGCCGCTGTGGTGGACCAAGGATTTAAAAAGGAGTAGCTATGAGTGGACAAAGAGAGTCATTGCACGCTAAGATTTTTAATTCTTCCTAAGGTTGCAAAGATTTTTTATGGGTTCGTAAACCAACTCATATACTCCACCATGAACAAAAAAAAAATATTTCTAAACATACATAAAAAAAATTAAAAATAACAGTTTAAACACACCATTAAAATCTTAAAAAATACCTCCGATAGAATTAATTAAGGCTAAAAGAAACTATCAGGGATTTGTCTTTCTTCTCTCCAGATGATTGAGTCGCTGCAACACAAAGTTGAAAAGTTCTCATTGACATAATCTTAATTTAATCTCTTAATTCGAGTGAAGATTTTGTTGCCCACTTGCCTTTTCATAATTTTTTAGGGTAAGATTTCCAAATGAACATGTTGACATGAATTATGAAAATTGGTGCAAGACTTTCCACGAAGATGCATTTGACAGCTAGGACCAATTTGAAGGAAAGTAATCAAAATGTATTTTTTTTACTAATAAATAAATTAATATTTTTTTTTATTGCTAAATATTTATTATTATTACTAGGAAATCATTAATTTCCCCGTGACCACATTCAAACCACCATCTCATAAAATATTGATTAACTTGGAAAAAGCTCACGGGTCGTGAGCTAAGCTCAAACTCATCTAATAAAATTTGCCTATATAAATTGAGATAACTAATGAATTTAGCCCATCTAAAAGTTAATTGAAATAACTAATAAATTTAGCTCCTAAACTCAAGCTAGCTCGTTAAAGTTTTTTTTTTTTTTTAATCAGCAGAAAGTTATATTGAATTTAATTGTCATGAAAAACATGACTGAAGTTTACAAAACACCGCTTCAGAAGCGGTGCAACATACGCTCTAACGAAGCCCCAAAGAAAGGGCAAAGGACTGACTCCCTAACCCACTATTGGACCTGACTCTTCAACAACGTACATCTGAGAAACAACTAGGTTGGATTCACCGATTGAGTAACCATGCCGGGGAATGAAGAACATCGGGCATACTGTAGGCGAACCCGTTGTCCTTACTTTTCAACCACCAATGCCACAACGAATAAATCATATTAATACATCTCGATTTATTGTACTCCGTATCTCTGAACACCACTTCGTTGCGAGTCTTCCATATGGTCCAAATAACCGCATATCGTTAAAGTTTTTTAGTAGGCTTAGGAGTGAAGTTTATTAATTATCTCAATTAAAACTCATGGATCAAACTTTAATAAATAAGAGCTATTTAATCCTCTAGGATTTTTGTATATATAATTATGTGTAGGGCAGTCAAATAAAAATCGGTCAAATTCGAACCAAATTGGAATCGATAAAAAATCAGTCGAATTCCGATTCTAAAATATACAAATTAGAAATATTTCGGTCCAAACCAGTTCTAAAACTTTGAAATTCGGTAAGTGAAACCGGACCATGTGTCTATATTTCTTTATAATTTTTTTATATATAAAATAATATTTATTATAATATGTAAATTAGAAAATGGATAGAAAATAGATAGAGAAAATATTTATAATATTAATATTAGATATTTATTATTAATATTTATAATAATAGGTTAGAACCGAAATCGAACCAAAATCGGATCGAAATAAATGGAATCAAACTGAACTGGACCATTTGTTTTAGTCCAAGTCTTGTTCTCCAATTTAAAGAACCATAATAATCAGGTGATCCACGATTTTGTCCAAAAACTAAATCGAACCAAATCGTGAACAACCCTAATTAGTGTACTCGTAAATGCATTTTGAGGAAATCATTTACTTAAAGATTTTTGACAAATTGAAATTTTTATATAAATTTAATTGTGATTTTAGGTTTTATCATGGTCGTATTTAATGGGCCTTCTTAAATTTTTCTATTTAAGGATTTAAACTTCTGAACTCTTTCTAACCCCAACCTTAATGACTTGGGCATAAGCTTACTTTAAAATAGAGTATAATGCAGATATGTATATGTGATTTTTTAGAAAAAAACTTATTTACCTTAAGGGATTGATCAAATGATATAATTAAACTTATTCGGTAAAATAAACATATCAAACTTAATTACTCTAAAACAGCTAGCCAAAACTTGTTTAATCTTGAGCGGTTTGAGCCAACGTCGAACTATAAAAAAAAAAACGAGTCAAGTTTGAATTTTATTGTTTAAGTTTGTCACGAACTTGAGTTGAGATTAATTTTTTTTAAAATCTAGCGAACCAAATTTGATCACCCATAAACTTGACTCGACTCGACTTTGCTCAACTCATTTACAATTTTTTTTTGCATGTACTTGAAAACGATAAAAGATTACTAAAACAATTATAAGGAAAGTAGAGGAGGAAGAAAACATAGGAAACAAAGCAATGAGTCCATGATCATAGGGATGAGGATTGAGGCAGACTTGAATGATGGTTTGAACTTTGAACCAAAAAAGACGTAGGCAATGACTCTTTGTGAATTCATCCAAAGGCTAAAAGATTAATAAAGGCCGCCAAAGAATGGAAAACGAGAGGACAAATGCGTTGACCAAAAAGAGTCCAGGACCAGGAATATATCACAAAAATTATTGCAAAACAACATTTGACTAAAAATCCTTGTAAAAAAAAATACATAAATTTAAATTTCTATTAATATTTTATCACGTTGATATAGCAAATGAGTTACGTTAAACTAAAAATTAATAAGCCTAGATGAATGTAGTAATGGAGATCTTTCTTCTGAGCTTCGTGGGAGCCTTATAATGCCTCGCGAGTTGACGAGTTTAAGATCTGCAGATTGATGGTGTTTTGAGTCCGGGAATCGACGGCGGGTCTGGCGCAGCGGCAGCGGTGATCAAGGGCGTGGGTGAAGTTTAGGGTTGCTACTGTGTAATCCGGGATGCTTAGTTTTACGGGTTGGGCTTCTTTTCTGCCATTAACTCTCTGGGCCATGTTGGCTACTATCTGTCTAATTGTTTTAGACTTATATCTCTATTTGTGATCTCTTTCTGGCTTTAGCCCATTTCATGTAATACTTGTTTTTGGCTTATTCCTGATAAAAAAAAGTATATAGATAGCAATTAATCTGAAGGTTAAATACTTCAAAGGGATAGGTGTTTTTTATGGGTATTGTGGTTGGGGAAAAAACAATCGAAAGAGAGAATTAAATAGGGAGTGTGTGGCAGCTTGTAGCGGATGTGTTACTGGGCTGGATATATAGTGTTACTGCAGCTATATGGTTTTGGGCCTTTTGAGTGCAATAATTTATTGCCATTCTTTTTTTTAAATAAGCTGATGGATATATATTATAGTCATGAGGACCATGACAAAAGCAAAAGGTTCCGCTGCAACCGCAGCCAATCAAGATTACAAAACCAGATTAAAAAGGAAAACACTGTCAGTGTCAGGGGATAAGGGGGACAGGTGCAGGGATGCTATTGGTTGAATGGATGTAACATTATCTTGCATGTGTATATGAAAAGAGGCAGCTGGGTAGTAGTCAGTTTCCAGTTTCCAGTTTCCAGTTTCCACTGCATAATGCAACCAATTTAATAGATTGGGCCCATGCTCATTATTATTATCAATAGCTAGTGGGGTAAGTTGGGTAGATCTGCAATTGTTTTAAATGTAAATACTGTTTTAGCATTCCTCCTTTCCTTTCTTTTTCCATTTCTTTTTCATAAACCATAATCATCTACTACAAGACTTCTTCTTGGTCTTTTCTTTTTCTTTTTTAAATGTAATTTATTCTTAAATTTACTTTAAATTAAAATTAGATAAATACGTTAGTTGGTTAATTGATCCATTGAAAAGAAAAGAGAAAAACCAGAAATAAATAATTAAGCTTATGTTTTTTTCTAAGATTGTGTTCACGGTTTTTGTAGAAATTTGTTACTCTCTCCGTCCGGTATTAAGTGGCGAAAATCTACGGAAAATTACTGTACACTTTACTTGACTTTTTAGTGTAAAACCTACTGAAAGTTACTATTCTAAAAAGACAGTTAATACCGGACAGAGGAAATATAATGAAAGAATCTTTTGTATTATAATAATAATTAATAATATAATTGGTGTTAATTTTGTAAAAGAATTATATAATGTATAATTTAAATTAATAACTATTTATTATGTAAATTTTGCACGTGAAATGACACATGCTATAAAAATCTAATAAGAATAAAATGTATTTAAATGAATAAATTAAAGAGGCTAGTAATACAATTTAACCTCACTCTTGCCCATAAAAAAATCACAAATTAATTCAAAGTTGAATAGTACAATGAAAAAGATCAATGGAAACAACAAAGAAAAAGAAGAAACACTTAACATATAGTAGCTAGCTTTGAATTCAAAGTTGTTGAAGACCATTTAGGAAAGAAGAAGCAAACTTGTCCATTCCATGTTTGTTCATAGCAACGCCAACTTCAACTCCATCGCACCTATATTTCTTACTATCACCTACATATATAAAACCGTTCCGATGAATGTACGTAGTTTCCACTCTGTCCGGTGTTCCCCACCCGAAATCCAACCCATAAAAACCAACCCTGGGCGACCCGCTCACCCCAAGCACAACTGCATCTTTCCAATCCTTAAAAAAACTATTCTTAAAGTTTTGCTTCGCTCTCTCCAACCCACCACCATCTTTTAACCCTATAATCTCCTCTCTTAGCTTCTCCGCCACCGCTGCGACCCCATCCCATCCCTTCACAACCTCTCCTGCCTCCAAACTTACCGCACAGTGACCGACGCAGTTCCCGAAATAGTTGCTCGAAATCGAAGGTTTAGCACGTGTTTGGTCCCCTCTGAAGTCCGCACTGAACCCTATAACAACCTCTGTCTTGCTCCCTACTTGTCTCGCCTTTACCAGCTGAGCTACAGTATATGCAACTGACAGAACAAATGTTGAGAAGTAGTATTGTCGATCTTTATCATCATTTTGTGATATCTGAGATATCTTGACCACCTTTTGACGTAGCTTGTTTATGTCGTGGTCAGATAGTTCGAAGATTCCCCGCACGATGCCATTCAGTGGTGGGTTCTGAGCCGGCAGTTTCAGGCTTCTTGGGGTGGTGTCTACGTCTGGCCGGTTCGTGAGGGAAAACCAGTTGTTGATGTACTCCATGTCGGTCCCCTCCGAATCTCGGAGTAGGATCGGTGTTCGATCGTAAAATGGGGTTAGTTCCGGTAGCAATGATAATACTTGTAATTTGGACACGTGGGCCCACGCTTTCAGGAACATGCTTAGGGTTCTTGCATCTAGCATGGAGTGGTGGATGGATATGCCAATGCAAAACCCTTGGTTCCGGAAGTTTGTTACTTGCAACGCAAGTCCTTTGCTTTCCGTTAACGTTAATGAGTTATAATTTGGCGATGGTGTTTGCAACTCAGGTACGTAACAATATAACTCACCCGCTTCGAGGATTTGGTTGTCAGTAAGGCGGTCGAGGTCTGCATTGGACTCAGCAACTGTCAATGACACGCCATCGTTTGGTGGGGTGTAGAGGATGTGTGGTTTGGTGGAATGGGGAGGCCAAGTGAGTCTACCGGCGAGCGGGAGAAAATGACTCAGGGTGATGGAAAGCGAGTGTTTGAGTCTTGGAACGATGACCGAGTTGAAGAAACTCGATGTTGACTCGGAGAGCTTGTAGTAGAAGATGCTCTCCGGTGGATCAATTTTCAGGCGACATGTGTCAAGGAATGTAAGGGGAAGTGAGAACTCGGTGGCTGGTGACAACTCATGATCCGGTGAGTCGTCAAACAGTGGGGTGACTCGGGTCACTTCAAGTACCGCTACAACCGAGTTAGATGGAGCCATGATTAGGGATTTGCCAAGCTAACTACTTCTTTTGCTGTTCTTTATGTGGATATCCAATCGCCTGTGCTGGTCAGCACTTAAATAGGCGCAACCAGTGGAAGTTTTCTAATTCAAAGGAACTCGATCGATCGAGTAGTATACGTGTGGTTATTCATTTCCACATAATTCACCTAATTGTAATTCATATCCCAAAAAAACGATATGGATTGTTTATCACTCCCTGTAGTGCAAATTAAATGACTTCCTCGCATCCCAATATTCAGTAGGTTTAACACTAAAAATACAAGTAAAATGAACAGTAAAAGCAAATCCTAAAACGATGTTTATTTCCCCCGGAGGGAGTAGTTATTACGAAACCTTATGCCTTATAGGGTCTATTTGGCGTTCCGATTATGTGGAAAAAAGTTTTGTGGGAAAACGACTTCTGGGAAACGGAGTGTGCTGTTTGGTAAATTTTTTTTAAAGTGTTGTGAGATAGTTGAGGTGTTTGGTAAAACAGTTTTTCAAAATTATGGTTTGAATGTAAAATGGCACAATTTATTTCAAGTGTTATAATTAATTTTTTTAGTATCTTTATATATATTTTTAATCAATTTATTTATAATCTAACATCTACCACCTAATATTTATCTAATATCATAAATAATTAATTTTTTTTAGTATCTTTATATATGTTTTCCTATTCTAAAATTAATTTTTGTTTGTGTGTAGATTGTTGAAATGTGTAATGGCACATATAATAAATAAGAATCACGGTGGTGTTTGGGGGTTTTTTTTTTTTTTAATAGGCTGAAGATTTTATTCGTGCCTAGAAGCTGTAGGCAATAGAAAGAAAGGATAGAATGTACATAAGGTTGCTCCTCCAGAGAGGAAGTTACCAAAGGACTACGCTAGAAACCACCAAAGAGGAACCAAGAAAACTAGACTACTGAACTGTCCGACCCAACGATAGTAACCAAGAAGGAGACAGCATCATCATTCCCAAACTGTAAGGGAATGTATGATCTGTACTCTTTAACCATCTGTACCAAAACGAGTAGGCTGAATTGAAGACACGTCGCGAGCAAAAGGAGTGTTGATTGAAAACTACCTGGTTTCTCTGCAACCACAAGCTCCACATCATAGCATAAAACAGTACATTCCATTTCTCTTTAAACTGCCTCCCTCCTCTTGGAAGTAAGGTCTCCCAAGAAGCCCATAAGTCACCAATTGTCCGCGGAGGACACCAGGATACTCCTAACCATAACATCACAGCGTTCCAGCAAGAGTAGGAAGTTTGACAGTGGAGTAAAATATGTTGGACTGATTCTCCTTGCCTAGCACACATAGAACAAACGTTGTCCTCCTCGTTGAGCATGCCACGAATGTAGAGAAATTCCCTAGTAACCAAACGCCCACGTAATGCCAGCCAAAGGAAAAATTCTACCCTGTAAGGGACTAAACTAGACCAGCATGACTCTAAGCTCTGATTTGCCTGAAAGCGTTGATTGTCGTAACCCATGGACCAGGAACCAACCGAAAATTCTCCATCTGAATTTAAGTGCCACCTATTATTAGCATTACCAATATTATTATTTGGCACCGTGATAAGAGAAGCCAAGCCAATTCATTCTTCCATTTCCCACTCATAAAGCTCACGGCGCCACTGAATATTCCAGAGCCACTGCTGCCCATTCCAGTACCCATGATTAAGGATAGAACCATTAGCATTGCTTGCTAAATTGTAAAGCCGTGGATTACTAAGCCGTGGATTACGCGTTTATTTGTCTATGTTGTTCGTATGTTTTGTTTGCATGATGATGCTCGACGAGTTTGATGGAGTTCGACGAGGAGTTCGATGTTCATTCCCAATTGCGGAGCTCGAATGGAGAATTTAATTGTTGTATTTATTTATTTGGGAATTTGTAATTAATTTGTAATATTTATTTGCAGTATTTATCTATTTTATTATTAATTGTTGCCACTAATCTTTGATCTGCAGGTAAAGCTCTCCAGGTATGTTTTCCTTTTTCCCCTCTTTATTTTGGATAAACGTATTTTAATGCATGATTGTTAGAATTTGAATTAATCAGTTTGCATGATGCTTATACCATTGAATGTGCTTTATTTTATGCTTGTTTCATGTGCGGCTTCGTCCCCACGAATTTACGCTTTATTTTGATGAATGTGTTTCATGTGCGGCTTCGACCCCACGATTGTATTTTAATTTATGCTATCTTGACGAATGTGTTTATGTGCGCGGCTTCGACCCCACTTCCCGGTTTTTCTCTTTTCAATGTGTTTTTTTTCGCATTCATATAAAACGGTACTTTGCTAGTCTATGCATGCTTAGAATCACCTAGTAAATAGGATTAATCACGTGCAATGGCCCAATGACGATACTGGCGTCGCTTTGGTAAAGATTAATAAAACGGTAATAATCTCACCAATTTTGCATGTAATCGGACTAATTTTGAACTCGGCTAAATATAACCGGAATAGGTATACAATGGGTTTCGGCAGATTTTTTGGGTGATGTTGGGGCTGTTTTTGGTTGCTTGGGAGCTGGCTTTTGGAGGTGGATTTAGGCTATTTTTGTAGGTGATTTTGGGAGTTTTGGGGCTGTTTGGGTGGCTGTTTCGGGTCAGTTTGGGATGCTGTTTCGGGGTTGTTTTTGGGTTGTTTGGGTGTGGTTTTGGTGCAGATTTTTGGGTGATTTTGGGGTTGTTTTTGGTTGTTTGGGAGCTGGCTTTTGGAGCTGATTTTATGGCTGTTTTGAAGTGGTTGCGGGGCTGATTTGATTTTGGTTTTTTTTGCAGGTGGCTAATTAATTTGGCTGAATTTAATTTAATTGTATGGCATGGGAATTGGATTTAATTGAATTTGCAGGGATTGAATTTGGATTTTTAGGGGATGATTGTTTGGATTTGTGATTTGGGCAGAGATTGGATTATTGATGGCTGAGGTCGTGATTGAAGAGGAATTGAAATGAGGGAGAGGATTTGGATTTGGCCGAGAGCTCTCTTTTTTCGTTGATTTTCGTTGGCCTTTAAGGAAAAATGGGGAGGATCTGTTTGGGGTTCTAGGTATGAAATTAATTAAATTACTTTTTTCCTTTTTTTTTCCTTTTTCTTTTTCTTTCGTTTTTTTCTTTTTTCTTTCTTTCTTTTTTCATTTTTTTTTCATACATAACAACACTAAAAATACTAAAAAGTGGAAAAAATAAAATTGGTCTGCATATTATTAAGATGGAAATCACATTAATCGTATGAAATTGAATTTGTTTTCCTAACCCTAAAGCTTCTTTGTCTTCTTCCTCTAGCCCATTGCGTCGCTGCCCACTCTTTTTCTTTCTTATTACTTTTTTTTTCTTTTTGAAATCCCAATTCCCTTTCTTGTCATTCTTCCATTCTTCTTCCCTTAACTGTGCAATTAGATGGCAAACGTAGCTCAAGGAAAGGAAAATGGTATTTTTCGATCATGGTGGATGAACACTGCCTCTTATTGAAAGCCCAGTAGCACCTCTGTGTTTGATTTACTACACCTGATCGCGCGTCGAACGCGTCAAATATAAGTGTAAAATATATATGAAAATGGTGGTAGAAATACAACTTATCACTGTCCACAAAGGCTTGTAGATTGTGGTAAGAGGATCGTCCACAGAGACCTCTAGGGGGACGTAGTTTCTTGGTTGACTTCCTCGTCACTGGTTTTGATTGGGTGAATCTGAAAATTAAGACAGGAACAAAAGATAGTAAAGCAATTCAAAGTAATCTTGGTCAAAGGGTTGGCCAAGATTGGGGGTCAAGATTGGTAAATCTAATAAAAGGGGATTCCAGGTAAGGGCGATATGAGAGCTTCCGTTCTTATGACTCGATCACCGATTCAAGGATGTTCATCTCTGTATCCATAGTACTGCTATAGAGTGCAGGTGCTCCTGTTCACTCCTGACTTCCTTCCTCTGCAAATTACCCGGCGGGTGCTCCCTTTCCTGATAATCCTAACCAAGGGACACCTTGCTGGTTAAAGGATTTATCCGTTTGGCTGCTATCTTGAATGGTTGTTCGCTTCCTCAATAGTTTAGGGGAAGACAACACCTAGGCCAAGTTGTCTCCCTATGGAAACCCTAGGTTGTCAATCTGGTCTTGGCCTAGATCACTAATTTCTTCTAGCCTGGCGCGAGACTAGGTGCCTACTTCGCCTATCCGGTGGGTGCTCCCACTCCTTCAAGGCTGACTACAACTCTTCTCTACTAGGGTTCAAGAATGATCAAATCTTGTCTCTAGCAAGTTAGCGATTTTATTAAGCGTAAGAAATAAGTGAATACGAATTAACGAGACTATTAAAGACGGTTTGATCTCACGAGTATATAAGAACGAAGCTCATCGACCCTTACTAAGAAAAGGTGTTTATGTTAGCCCAAGGGCAACTTACTCTTGTTTTGATGATTTTAGACACACAAACTAATTAGTATTACTAATGCAATTTGAAGTTAAAGTGTGTGTAGTTTGCGATGGAACAAATAAGAGGCAACAAATCAAGATATCGCAAGCTAGAAGATCAAGTGTACATTAGGACTTTAATCATGTAAGTATGATTCTATTTAACACTTGATTTATGTTCAAGATACCTCAAGGAAAGTTTTCAAAAAGGTTTTGTGCGAAAACGATTTTTAGAACTCGAGTTAAGGGACATTTTGTTCCTGGCGGCATACCGCCAGGAATGGGTTGTGTCTGGCGGCATACCGCCAGACTCGGCAAGATTTAATTCTTTCCGAAGCGAAGCTAGCGGCATACCGCCCCAGCTCGTTGGTGTCTGGCGGCATACCGCCCCGTCCAGGAGACAGACTCCAACAGCTAGTTTTTCCACTAAAAACGGCTAGTTTTGAACCCATACTCCCATGTCCGAACTTCTACTTTTTCATACCTATAAATACTCATCCCATATGAGTTTAAACATAACAAGAATAACAAGAAACACAAGAACACAATCATAAACTCAAGAAAGCTCTCATCTATTTTCAAAGCCAAAATCTGAATTTTTGCAAAGCTTACAAATTCAAATTCTCATAACGCAAGCTTCACTCATCCGATTTTACTCATTCTTGCGTCAGTTTTTCAAGTAAGTTTTAAGCTTTCTACTGAGGTATTCTTGTTCATTTATTGGTGTTGATTATTGAATCATACATAGTTTATTTGTACACCAATTTGTGTTGCCATTTAACCACTCTCTTGTCAAGTTATCTAAATTGTATTAGGTTGTGATTGAGCCCGGAAAAATCACATTGTAAAGGTTGTTGGTGAACCCGTGAAAACCATGTGTAAGGTTTATTGGTTGAGCCCGCAAAAACCAAGGTGAAAGGTTTATTGGTTGAGCCCGGAAAAACCAAGGTGTAAGGTTTGAGTTGAACCCGTAAAAACTCAAGGTAAATAACGAAGTGGTCGTTGTTCAAAATCCTAAGAGGAGGACTCTTAGGTAGTGGAGTACAATTCATTGAGGAATTGGAACCACTATATATCCTTGTGTTTTTACATTCTATTTCCGCACTCATATTTCCTTACTATTTGTGTTAGAATTTTATTTGCCTATTCACCCCCCCTCTAGGCCGTTTATCAATTGGTAGCGGAGCAAGGTCACTTGTTTTGTAGGTTTAACCACCTCAAGTGCAAAGATTAAATATGGTCAAAGAGGGTGCTGCACAAAATTACTCACTATACCTTAATGGCGAAAATTTTCGACATTGGAAGAAAAGGTTGAGAACCTTTCTTGGTGTTCAAGACGACGAATCTCTTGCCCTCTTCACCGGTACTGTTCGTGAATTTGTTAATTCAAATTCAAGAAGGAAGCATCGGAGAAGTACACGTAAACACTCTTCCGGAAATGATGAAGCCTATCAAAGAAGTTCTTCACCAACTTCCACCTCTACCTCAAATGAAAACATGGAATATTGCTTTATTGGGCAAAGTGATAATGAGGTTAGTTCTTCTAATGAAGAATATTCTTTTGATGAATTGCAAGAAGCATACAATAGTTTATGTGTTCATTTTCAAGATATTTGCAAGAAAAATGCTATGCTTGCTAAGAATTTAAAGAAATTAGAAAATGATATTCTTGAATTAGAATCGTCTTGCAAATCCTTGAAAGAAGAAAATATTGACTTGACTAATGATATTAAAAATCAAAACAATTCTTGCAAGTCATGTGTTAATTCCTCCAAGGAAGATTTTAGTAAAAAGATTAATGATTTGGAGAAATCAAATCAAAGCTTAACGGAGGAAAATAATTTGCTTACTCTTGATAATGTTGATTTGAAACTTGCTTTGGCGGATGCTAAAAGTGAGTGTAAGTATAATGCTAAGGGTAAGGTCATTAATTTAAACTCTACTTGTGTTGATTGTGTGAAATTTACTCAAGAGGTAGTAGAGTTAAAAGAGAAGAATAAGCATCTTGAGATCACTCTTGATAAATTTGTTAAAAGCAAGAATAGTCAACAAGATTGCTTAAAAGATCTCAAGAAAGGAGGTGACATGAGAGGTATTGGATTTAACCATTCTTCACGTGAAAAGAATTTCAAAAATTCTTTTGTTAAAGCAAGTTCCTCTAATCACCTTGCAAGCTCTTCTAATTATCATGCATGCTCATCAAATCATCATGCTAGCTATTCTAATCATTATGCTAGTACTTCAAATAGGTATGATAATTATTCTCATAATTGTCATAAACCTTCGCATGATAAGCCTAGATATAAATGTAGCTTTTGCAATAAATTTGGTCATTTATCATATTTTTGCTACATTCGAAGAAGGCTTGTGTATGAAAGACAAATGTGGGTACCAAAGGGTACTTATGCTAACATGGAAGGACCCAAACGGATTTGGGTACCAAAAGCAAAATGATTTGTCTTGTAGGTGTGCCGGAAACCCCTTGAAGATTAATGAAAGACATTTAGGGTATTCGTGGCACATGTCGGATGATGAATCGAAGCTCATCCTTTTGGTATTTCTTTTGGCAATAAATATGATATATATATATATATATATATATATATATATATATATATATATATATATATGATTATTTTTAATGCTAAACATTGATTATTTGTTCAAGTATATATTCTCATAAATTTTGGCAAGAAAGAATTATTCTTGTAGGAATTTTAGCTTGAATGGTGGCCCAAGGGAACTATCACCTCAAGCCGCATGATTTGTGATAGGCATGGCTCGATTGCAAACATTGAAGCTATTCGGTCAAAGTAGCAAGAACTAAACATGTTGAAAAATCGCAATCGGTATTCCTTGAACTTTTATCTTTATGCCTATATCTCTATGCTGAATATGCTTGTTTTAATGATCATGTTTTAGAATTAAATCATATGTGATATATATTGCTTTGATCTGTTTTTAATATGTGTCTTATAAATTCCTATGGATATTTTGAAAATTTTGCATTATTTGAGTTGATTTGATCATTGAGGAAATGGTTTGGAAGTGACTTAATTTTTGGAAGATGTGGACTTGATCGGAGAAGAAAATTTGAACCTAAGTTGTTTTTGGAATTTGAAGACCTGATTTATTCAAGATATTGTTTAAGGACATTTTGGGGAAGTTGTCGGATCTTTCAGAAGTCGATTCGGAGAAGCGAAGATGAAGAAACGGGACAGTTTTGGTCTGGCGGCATACCGCCAGGTTTGATAGCTTCCAGGCGGTATACCGCCAGAAGCGCTGGATGTTTATATTCCTTCTTCTTCATAAACGCAAACTTCTCTCTCTCTCCCCTTCAAATATTTCCAGCAAGCTTTCCCTCTCCTCCAACTCGCTTTCCTTCATCAAAAACCACTCAAATCTACTTCAAATCTCTCTAAAATTTGAACCACATTCTCCTCACATCATCCTAAGCAAAACCCATACATCAATTTCAAAGATTAAACACTCAAATCATCTCAAATCAGCCCCGAATTTCCGAAAAACCCTAAAATCTCAAATTTCGGATTTTTCACCATATCTCAGATTTCTTGTTCTCTATGTCTGAGGAAGCTCTACCCAAGCGTACTAGGACTAGAAAGTTGAAGTCCCGTGCAGAGAGACCTCGTGAGCAGGCTGCTGGAGCGTCTTCTTCTCATGCTGAAGCTGAGGTTCCTAATTTCGCTTCTGTAGCTCGAGCAAATCCATCATTCTACATTCCTCCAAGCTCCTTCAACGATTATTTCTTTGTAAGTCAGCACTCTTTCAAGCTTTACAAGCAAGTCTTTGAAAAGGCTGTTATTACAAGACCCGTGTGGTTTGATATGAATCACATGATTGATTGTGCTTTGCATGCTGTTTTGGAATCTCAAGGATGGTTGAATGCTGTTAGAATTAATCGGAGATATAGTCCCACATTGGTTAAAATGTTTTATGCTATCATGGCTGTGGGAAAAGAGATAAGCAGAGGTTTGTTGAATAAGGATTCTGGTACTCTTACCTCTATGGTTTTAGGAGTACGTATTTCAGTGGATATGGCGATGATCAATAGATTATTGGGTACTCCCAATGCAGGAGATTGTGTGTATTCTACTCGAGGACCCATTCGGGGTATTATCAACCCTATTGATCAATGGGCTAGTATTTCTGCTCATGCTCCTGCAGGTGATCCTATTACTCTTAGGTATTTGGATCCTTTTAAGCTGATTCTTTTCCATGTCATCACTAGATTTGTGCTTCCTAGAGATGGATGTTTGAATGAAATGAATGGATTAGACACATGGGTTATGTGTAATTTGTTGAGAAGGAATGCACTGAATTTGGGTTATCTTGTGCTTAATCATATGGGAAAGGATAGGATTCCCAAGAACAGCACCACTCTAGCTCATCTTCCTTATGCTTACTTGGTGATGATGATTTTGGAAGATCATGGGATTGTAGTTCCTCCTACTGTTGAGTTCACTAAAGTGTGTAGAAAATATGATGCGAATCATATTTTTATTCATCTTCAGCTGCAGATTTTGGATGGAAGGCTTAGATATTCCCATGGAGATGGTAAATTTCATGCTAGTGTGGGTCTTGGTGAAATAGATATAGATGAAGATGCTGTTTTTGAGGATGAAGAATTGTTAAGTGAGGAAGATCTTGATGAGAATGAAGATGAAGATGCTGATTTTGCGGATCCCGGTCACTTGAGTGCTCAAATGACTGATCTTCGGGTTTCGGTTCATTCTCGGATAGATCGTTTGGAAGACCAAATGCGAGCTGACTTCAATTCTCGTATGGACAGCTTGGAAGCCTACAATCGGGATATGTTCCAAGTGATTTTGAGTCGTCTTCCCTATCATCCTCCTCCTCAATGATCACATTGTCTCATCTTATTGCATGTTTAGATTATCCTTAGTTGTTTTTAAGAACTTTTATGTATTTGTGTTGGATAATCTTGTTTGTGATTGACATCGGTTGGATATTTGTTGAATATTTCTTTATGGAGTAATGTTTATGTGTTTACTCTTGTACCTTTTATCCTTCCTTCATGATTTAGCAATTTTGGCTTGTTTGATTTAAATTTCTACTATTAATCATGATTAATTATTGCGTTAATAGCTATCTCATGAATTTGTTTAGGAAGAATTGTTTTGCAGGAATTTTACTTGTTTGGTAGCCCAAGGGAAAACCGACAAGTAGGCTTTGATTTTGATGATTGCCTCGGTTGCAAATATGGAAGTCATTTTCGAGAAATGACATGTGCTATATATTTAAGTAATAGCAACCGGTTTTTCTAAAAACTCTTCCTTTTTAAATTATGCTTATGAGATTAATTGTTGATGCAATACTTGATTTAAATGATTGTGTTAGTAATTAAAATCTATAATCATATGTGTTAACTTGCCATATATTGTGCTTATTGGCTATGCAATACTTGTCTTAAATTGTTTGGTATGATGTATTGCTACATTTGTTGATTTGTTTGATCATTAGAGAAATGCATTATAAATGATTTCATTGTTTTGAATGATCATCTCTTTTAAATCCTGCATTCGATTTAAATCCTCTCTTCATTTTATCTTAATATTTATCTTTGAATTGGATAATTGTTTGATATTTAGGATTTGATCTTTGTTGCTCCTTTATTACTCCTTGTATGATCTTAATTGACATTTCTTACTTTATTTACCCTTTTTGTTAATGACAAAGGGGGAGAATAAGGGGGAGAATGAGTTAAGGGGGAGATGTTTATAAAATGGGGAGAAAGTTAAGATTTAGGGGGAGCAAAACTTTAAAATCTTTGCTATGCTCTATGTGTACTAATGTTTTATGTAGGGGGAGCATTTATTTGGCAAAGATAGGAGATGTAAGTTTTCTCCATTTCATTTTACTTAAATTTCAATTGCTAGTTCAATTATGTTTTATAATTAGCTTGTGGTTGTCATCATCAAAAAGGGGGAGATTGTTAGCCCAAGGGCAACTTACTCTTGTTTTGATGATTTTAGACACACAAACTAATTAGTATTACTAATGCAATTTGAAGTTAAAGTGTGTGTAGTTTGCGATGGAACAAATAAGAGGCAACAAATCAAGATATCGCAAGCTAGAAGATCAAGTGTACATTAGGACTTTAATCATGTAAGTATGATTCTATTTAACACTTGATTTATGTTCAAGATACCTCAAGGAAAGTTTTCAAAAAGGTTTTGTGCGAAAACGATTTTTAGAACTCGAGTTAAGGGACATTTTGTTCCTGGCGGCATACCGCCAGGAATGGGTTGTGTCTGGCGGCATACCGCCAGACTCGGCAAGATTTAATTCTTTCCGAAGCGAAGCTAGCGGCATACCGCCCCAGCTCGTTGGTGTCTGGCGGCATACCGCCCCGTCCAGGAGACAGACTCCAACAGCTAGTTTTTCCACTAAAAACGGCTAGTTTTGAACCCATACTCCCATGTCCGAACTTCTACTTTTTCATACCTATAAATACTCATCCCATATGAGTTTAAACATAACAAGAATAACAAGAAACACAAGAACACAATCATAAACTCAAGAAAGCTCTCATCTATTTTCAAAGCCAAAATCTGAATTTTTGCAAAGCTTACAAATTCAAATTCTCATAACGCAAGCTTCACTCATCCGATTTTACTCATTCTTGCGTCAGTTTTTCAAGTAAGTTTTAAGCTTTCTACTGAGGTATTCTTGTTCATTTATTGGTGTTGATTATTGAATCATACATAGTTTATTTGTACACCAATTTGTGTTGCCATTTAACCACTCTCTTGTCAAGTTATCTAAATTGTATTAGGTTGTGATTGAGCCCGGAAAAATCACATTGTAAAGGTTGTTGGTGAACCCGTGAAAACCAAGTGTAAGGTTTATTGGTTGAGCCCGCAAAAACCAAGGTGAAAGGTTTATTGGTTGAGCCCGGAAAAACCAAGGTGTAAGGTTTGAGTTGAACCCGTAAAAACTCAAGGTAAATAACGAAGTGGTCGTTGTTCAAAATCCTAAGAGGAGGACTCTTAGGTAGTGGAGTACAATTCATTGAGGAATTGGAACCACTATATATCCTTGTGTTTTTACATTCTATTTCCGCACTCATATTTCCTTACTATTTGTGTTAGAATTTTATTTGCCTATTCACCCCCCCCCCCCCTCTAGGCCGTTTATCAGTTTAGCTACTCATGCTCATAGATGGAAAATAAAAATACTTGATTGCATAAAAATATTAAATCCGTGAATTTCACAAAACTGGGAAAATTCTGGAGCAAAGAAATTTGTTCAATGTCGAAGAAGAGAGAGAGAGAAAAGAGAGAGGGAGAGCTCAACTATATAGAGCTGAAATTCCCTCGTCCTATTCTAATTCAAACTCCTCCAAAATCTAAGGAGATGTAGTAACAACTGTGTCTGTTATGAGATTCAAAAGAGAGGGAGATCCTATCTAGGATTCTTAAATTAATATCTTCTGATCCCTCTGATCTCACTTGATTGGAGCGCTTGCCAGCCCGTGAAGCCCAAGTTAAAAGCGGCCCAAAAGGTAGTCAACGCTGATGCTCGAGACTGTCTTTGGCGAATGGATCTTGGCCAAGATCTAGGCCAAGATGCTTCTAAGGTCGATATGCTGGCATGCTAATGGATCTTGGCCAAGCTCTAGGCCAAGATGCTTTGAATCCAATGTTGTGCTCACGAAGTTGCCTTTTTGCTAGATCCAAAATCAAAGCTCTAACTGTAAAAGCATGGGAAATTCATAGGAAATCAATAGCTTTTCTGTTCAAATAATAAGTAAATTGACAGTAAAAACATGATGAAATAGAATGCAATCAACACCAATCGGTATCCATTTGGGTCTCATGGCCTTCTCTTATGGCAGTCCGTGTGAAGGAAGTCAAGGAGATGTGGCAGACGCTCTTAGCAGCTGTTCTGTGGGCTTTATGGTTGCATCGAAACGCAATCATCTTTCGACAGGCTGATCCATGTCATCTGCGTGTTTCTAACGCAGCTTTCAACCATTGGCAGCATTGGATCCTTAGCAGGAACTCCAGCTTCCCCTATTCGGCTGGCCAGATGATGCAGTCTTCCAGCTGGCTGTATAGGTAGGGCTAATCTGTTGTCAGTTGGGCGCCTGGGAATATTTTTTCTATCCTTGAGCTAGTTTGCTTTTTTTCTGGGCAGCTTTGGCTGAGGTTTTTCCCTCCTGCTGATGCCTGCCTTTTGTATATTCAGTCCTCGTGCTGCCATTTTCCTTATGGCTGGCTAATAAAGTTCTTTCTGCCTATTGAAAAAAAAAATCGATATCCATTTGGGATGGTGACGACAGGATGGTGATGGTGGTAGTGATGTGTGTAGATGGATGAGGACTGAGGGTTTGCCGAAATCCCCAGATTTGGTAAATAAACCCTAGAAGAGGATTCGGGAGATGTGAGGAGAAGAAGAAAGAGGCGTCGGGTTTGAAAATGAGAACTGACCAAAATTTTGGAGGTTTTTATACTAGGCTTAAATGTCATTTTGTAAAATTGGGTGGATATTTTTGTCTAAAAGAAAAGATGTACCTCCTTCCGTGTCCTTCCCTAACCAACTTCCTGCTGCGGCTGCCTTGAGCTCCAACCCGAAACATGGCCAAAATATTGATTTTCGGCACCAACTTGTCCAAAAAGTTGGTTTCAAATTTGGTAACCAAACACCATGACACATGGTTTGGTTTTGGAAACCACATTTTTCCAACCCAACCCAGAACCCCAAACACGTACATAGTAGAATCTTTTGCTGCACTAAAATTACAACGAAACACCATACAATTATTTAATTATTAATTTAGATCGTATTCTTAAAAAATTATATATATAACTCATTGGGTGATATTTATTGAAAAATATAAAAGAAGTAAAAAGAGATTAACTAACCACATTCGAACTTTAAAATGAGCATTTAAAAAGGAATTTTTTTAAAACTTAAATTAGACAGCTAAAAGATCCAAAATGATCACTAATAAAAAAAATGATTCCTGGAAAACAAAAGCTCACAAATCCAACTTTAATAAACAAAAGTTTTTTTTTAATATTTTAACTATTATGACATTACTTTTTATACATATTTGGAGTGTGGGAATATCATCGCCATTTCTTTTATCATGTAATTTTATTAAAAAATTGATACCTATCGACTAAATTAAACGGTGGCAATCTCCTAATTAAGGAAGGTGAGCGTACGTAATAACATAATTGAAGAGACGTATATATAGTATCAACAATTATTTTGGGTCAGTACATATTTCCAGTTGGTACATGGGAGAAGCTGAGACGAGGATTCCTATCACTTGCAAGACTCGCAAAGACTGTGATGCCGTCGCGGCTAAACTGTGCAAATGGTACGATTGTAAGAACAATTTGTGTGAGTGCAATGCGAAACCCAATTCCGACGACGACGCAACAGCTAAGAGCGATCCAGAGCAAGTCAAATTTGGATGCATAGAAGACAAAGATTGTATTGGTCGTGTCCATTGCGAAGTTGGTGATATTGCTTTTTGTGGTGGTGTCACCAACATGTGCCAGTGCACACCACCAAAGGCAGACATTATTGAAGGAACCAAATTAGGATGCAAGAATGACAAAGCATGTTTGAATTTATTTTTTTTTTTTTTTTTTTAAAATAAGCTGATAAATATATATAGAGAAAACTATCATGAAGCTCATGACAGAAAAAAGAGGCAGCTAACACTGCCTACCAAGCAAGCTTACAGAGAAAAAAGCAGCAACCTAAACTACTCACAATCCAGGCAAAGCACGATAGAAAAGAACTAGACTAAGGCAAACTGGAATCAGAAGAAATCACGTAACTCCACTATCTGGGGAACGACCCCAGACTTGCAGCCAAATGGGAGAAAAGGTCATCTGAGATGCAGTGTACGGGAAGCTCCGATCTCTATTCGTATCCAGTAGTGCCACGTGGTAAATATATCGTGGAATATAAGGTGAGGTCTGATCGTAGTCTGACGAAACACTGTGGAGTTTCGGTGTTTCCAAACAGTCCATATAATCGCACTTAGGAGCATCCTCCACAAGTCTTTAGTTTCCCGTTGCGTGGTTGGAAGAATGTCGGTCCAGCTGTGCCATAACTCATCTATTCGTTTCGGTCTGGTCCACCTGATTCCTGCCCACTGAAATATTGCTCCCCACATCTCATCAATCCGTTCGCAATGAAGAAATAGATGATGCACAGTCTCTACTTGGCCATCGCATAAAGGGCAGGAATTGTTGTCTGCAGTAATGACTTGGCGATGGTGAAGAAACGATCTAGTGGCAATCCGCTCCTGTAAGACCAACCAAGTAAAAAATTCCACACGGTAAGGTATGTGGCCACGCCAACAAGCAGAGAGAAAGTGGTTCCGTCTTTGACCATGACGGATCTGTTCTATACCAGAGCAAAATGATTTTATGGAGAAGTTCTTGGATGGTTCTAGGATCCAGCTCAAGCCATGAGAGTTCTCCGATCTATCAGGCGCATGAAGGAGAGACCTCATTTCGTTAACTTCTGCAACTTCCCACTCAAAAAGAGCTCGTCTCCAGTCCCATTTCCACTGCCACTCATCACCAACCCAGCTGCCTTGAGCCATAACTGATCCCGTCTGAGTACGAGCTAGGGAGTGTAAGCGAGGATATTTTAGAGCTAGGGGGTAATCACAAGCCCAAGGGTCCCACCAGAATTTAACAAACTCACCGGATCCTAACGACAACTTTGTATTAGCTGTCCAAAATCCAAATAAAGAAGAGCTCCTCCCACAAACATCAATGATGTCTCGCCAAGTAGCAGATAATTTTTTGTTTTGACTCGTCCATAAGTCACCTAAGGTTGAGATGTTGTACTGATTCTTGACAATTCTATCCATTTTTTCTTCTCTCCCGCTAGCACTCTCCATAGCCATTTCATTAGAAACGCCTCGTTTCGGGTCTTTAAACAACCTAATCCCAAGCCTCCCAGATCCTTCGACCAAATGCACTTCGTCCACTTTACTTTTGCCAACCCACGCTTCTGCTCGTCTCCATTCCATAAGAAACGCCGCATAATTTGTTCACATTTGCTGACAACACTTTTTGGCATTCGGAAGATGGACATACTATACACCGGAATACTCGTTAAAACAGATCTGATGAGAGTCGTTCTTCCTCCAGGAGAAAGCAGCGACCCTTTCCAAGTGGCCAGTTTCTTTCGAAAGCATGTTTGAATTATCTGTGCAAAGGTTGAAAGACCGCTCGTTGTGGTCCGAGAAACATCTGTGTATGCCCCCGAGTGTACTGAAACATCGAAACGTAGCTAAAGCTAGCTCGCTTGTTGGAAGTCTAGGAAAAAGATCTCATTAATAAGCTGGTCGTTTTGCAATTGCTCGAGAGATGTTGCCTGAAAATTAATCTTAAAAGTTATATTTCGTCTTACTAATTTTGCTTCTATACTTGTAATTTCGTTTTAATCTGCGCGTGGGCTGGACTGGGCATAAATCCCTCCCTCAAATGGTTTTTTTTTTAAAGTTTATAAGCCCAGGATCAGCCCAACCCATCTTGAGCTGGACTAAGCACATACTGAGCCTAGTATGAGCTTATGGACCAGTCCACTTAGCCATAAAGAAAAGAAGAAAGTGAATCAAGTAGGTAAAAAAAACCTACTACTTTTTATCTTTATGATGGAAATTATAGGTTTTATAAATCAAACCATAAACAGCGAAATTCTTATTCTCATAGTTTAACCGACTCGGAGTGACCCGTTGGATCGATTTAAACCGGGTTCAACCGGATTGACCCGTTGGATCGTTCCTAGTCGTTCACATATCGAACCGTTCAATTTTAGATAATTGAACCGGTGTCTATAATGGGCCGGCCCATCAAATTTTCCATATTGAAAAAAATTAAAAAAAACAAAACAAAACGACGTCGTTTTGGTTTGACATCGACCCAGCCGGGTTGATAATGGATCGACTGGTTTTTTTGGGTTCGATTACAAATCAGGTCCAATAATTGAACCAAACCGAAAATTTCTTCGAATCATGATTTTTTCAGTCCGACCGTCAAATCGGTCCGATTTTTAAAACTATAGTTATTCCCGTCGAATTTTTTTATTTTTGTTTAGCATTTTAGCCGGTTTCAAGTAAAAATATAGCCACGTTTTCAACGAGATTTTTATTCCCGTCAAAGAAGCAAGAAATTGTATAACTCAAAAAATATTTTAGTTTTATAATTTGTATGAACTCAACAAATATTTTATTAGAAACCCTTTACTTTTAAAATTACTTTACATTAATCATATTAATATTTGTTTCATCTATAATTAACATATCAGTCTCTTTTTCAAACTATGTACCATAGGCCGTGGAGCTAAGGCCCACCGAATACACAAAACTTACCATAAAGGTCCATTGGTTTTCTTCTCAACCAGGAAATTCATCTTACTTTTTCTTATTCGACCGGAGATCTATCGTATTTTTTCCAACTCGTCCTAGAAATTATTAATGTGTCACCTACATCAAAGACCATTGTCTAGGCCAAATCTAATCGTAGGCTCCGGTACTATTTGTTATAGAAATAAAAGTCCACTGGTATCTGTTAATGAAATGATATTGTCCATTTTGAATCTAAGCCTGCACGATTTTCTCAAAAATCTTATTTCGTAAAATGAGATTTAATTTAATTTAGAGGTCTCTTATATTTAATTTACATTTTTTTTTTCGATAAGAGATTTTAGCTCGCATACTTTTATACAATTTTGAAGTTTAATTAATGTACGAGGTTTGAGGTATAAAGTTGAGGGTTTAACATTCGGGGTTTAGCCTTTTAGGGCATGAAGTTTAGCACGTGGGTTTTAGGGTTCAAGGTTTGAGATGTAGGGTATAAAATTAGGGTACTTTATTTTTATTAATATCATGAATTTGTTTTTAGGACTTTTTAACTAATATGTTATAGTTTTTAGAAATAAAAAAGTTAATAATGCCATTTACTAAATTAATGGCAATTAATAAGGAGTTTGGAGTTTGGGGTTTTAGTAATCCTAATTATGGAGGACGGGCGAAAAACAACCCACTAAAAAATAGGGGGCTAAATACGAATATTTATTAATATGGGATGATATTAAATAATTTTGTAAAATTGGGGGATGAAAAATATCATTAACCCTAATTAAACTTGATTTTTTGCCATTCGTACCCAGTATGAATTTTTAACATTTAGATCCCATGAGCTAATAACAGTTATGTTACATTTGGATAAAAAAAAACATACGCCTTAAGTATAAACAATATCGGCCAAAAATGAAAGGTAAGGTAGTATAAAACAATCTTTTTGGTTTAATTTTTTTTTTTAAAAGATAGAGTTTCATTGATGATACGATAATGATTTTTTTTATGGACAAAATCAATAGAACAATCGAACATAGAATAATTAAAAGTCGTGTTTAATTTCTTAGTTATAATAAAAACTACTCAATACACATTCGATCATTTTTAACAATAAAAAGAATACAAAAATAACAAATTAACTTAAAATTGTTGTTCTAAATCGATCCACATATAAGACTATTTTATTAGAATAAAATAATAATAACAGATATACTACTTTTGCTCAGAAAGATTGTAGGTACATTTTTCCATTCTTGCTATCTCATTCTTTTAGTCAATATTAATCCCCCCAATATATAATATATCTTAAGGAAAAGGAATTAAAATTTGAGTTTCTTATTAAAGAATGAAACAAATATTTGACTTTCTAATTGAAGAAACGAAGCTTAAGGAAAGGTAATTGGTGCTTATGATTTTTTGTAGGAATTCAATGATCCATGGGCCAAACCTAGTGGCATGCATGTCACTATATATACACCTTATGCTTTGGAGGAAATGCATCACATACTCAACATCAATCCAATCCTTCACACTCAAAAAGCCAAAAAGGTGTTTTCTAAGATTAACAATCAAAAAAAGGCATGGGAAATTCTTCATTCTTGGTCGGATTCTTGGGCGTGCTCTTCGTCATAGCGCAATGTTTGTCTCTCTTTCTCACTGACTGTTTAATAGACTAAATAAATACTAATTTTTCAACCTCATTTATAAGTTAGTTCAATAGTTTTCTTTGACGCTAAGTTGTAGAGGAGAAAACACCAGTAAATTAAAAATGTAATTAAAAACTGACCTAGAAAAAGTTACCAAAATATCCATATATATATATATACACACATTTTTCTTATTTTTTAAGTTGTCAAGTTGTAGTTTTCAATTTGACAAATTAAATGAAAAAAATTCAATTTTTTTTTTTGGACCCTATCTATTAGAAAAAAAATCAGTAAATTAAAAAAACTGGCCTAGAAAAGTTACTAAATTGAATAGATAATCTGATTTGAATCGTTACTTTTTTTTTAAATTAAGAGAGATCTCGTAATCCTTCCGCACTAATTAATACACGCATGTGATGATTATAGGTTGGTACATGGGAGAAGCTGATAAGATGATTCCTATCACTTGCAAGACTCGCAAGGACTGTGATGCCGTCGCAGCTAAATTAGGATGCATGAAGGACATAGATTGTTTCGATCGTGTCGTTTGTAAAGATGGTGCTGTTGCTGTATGCGGTGACCACAACATCTGCCAGTGCAAACCACCAAAGCCATTAGGATGCCAGAATGACAAAGCCTGTATGAATTATGCTTGCAAAGGTGGAAAGACTGCTGTCTGCGACCACAACATCTGCCAGTGCAAACCACCAAAGCCTGCAGACATTATTATTGATCAAGGAACCAAACCAGGATGCAAGAGTGACAAAGCATGTATGAATTATCTGTGCAAAGGTGGAAAGACTGCTCATTGTGGTCCGAGACACATCTGTGTGTGCCCTCCTGCAATGTAACTTAGCTTGCTATACGTTGGTCTCGTATAATTTAATAAGTTGGTCATTGTGCAATGACTCGAGACATGTTGCCTTAAAAGGTTTAGCTTTTAATCCTACGATCCTATGTTCCAAATAAAATAAGATCATTTTGATACAATCAAGATCTACATATGAAGAAATTTAGTAATCAATGATATATTCACTTTTTCCAACTGTTTTTTTTTTTTTTTTAGGCCAAAGTTAGTAAATTCATGTTAAGTTCGGGCATAAAATGATCATCGAGCTGGACTTAAGGTTGAGGCGCTGGCCCAGCTCTAGACTCGTCTTTGTTAATGTGTGAGGAGGCTCCGGTTGGATTGAGCTTTTAAGACTCGAACTTTGACAAGACCAACATCGGACTGATTCGGGTTGCTCGTCCGACCGTTTACTGGCCCACGGTCAGTTCTAGATATCAGATACTGTTTTGTTGGGAAGTAAATCGAGTGCTTATTCACATACGGTGTTGAGTATCAACAATTAAATACATTTCGGATGTATATTTCAAGTTTCAACCACCCAATAATATATTTTAAGGAAACAAAATTTGAAAATTTTGACTTTCTACTAAAGAAACAGAGCTTAAGGAGAGTAAATCCGTGCTTATGTATTACTGTAGGATTTTTAAGATCCACAGGCCACACTAAATGGCTTGTACATCACTGTATAAATATACCTCATAATTTAGAGGAAATTAATCACCGTAAAAATTCAGACTCATGTTTGAATCTCACCTTCGTTTATATGATAAAAAATAAACAATGGCTATAAAAGTACTCAAACTAAAATAGAATAAACAAGATTTATATATAATTGTGACAAAAAAAAAGATTTATATAATTAATCTGATTTTAATCATTTAATTACTTTTTTCTTCTTAAAGAAATCTCCTAATATCCTTCAGCATAAATACAATTATAGGTATGGGAGAAGTTAAGAGTGACCATGCACTTTTAGGATGCATGAAGGACAAAGATTGCATCGGTCGTGTCGCTTGCAAAGGTGGTGCTGCTGTTGCTGTATGTGGTGACCACAACATCTGCGAAGGCAGCTGAGATAACTCCTGACGCCGTCAAATGCACAAGAGATGTAGAATGCATTGGTGTGAGATGCAAAAGTGGTTTTCCTGCTCTTTGTAACTTTAACGGCGTCTGTGTCTGTTAAATATCAAACCGAGAGAGTATAATTAAATAAGTTGGTCATTTTGCAATGACCTGAGAGCATATATAATTGCTTTAAAAAAGCTTTTTCTGTTCCAATAATAAAAAGTTTAGTTTTATTTATGTTCAAATGAAAAAGCATATATATTTATGTTCAAGTTTAGTTTAGTTTTAATATGAGTTCTTCTCCACACAAATTAGTACATAAGTGGTGAATCTCTACAAAATTTAAATTCTTTAGATTGTTTATAAGTCCAATAGAAAGACCAAAAATTAAACCATATAATAAAAAGTGGTCCAATATTAAATTAAACAACCAATAATTGACCCAAATAAGTTAATAAATTAATCAATTTGTGTACTTAATTACTCTTGAAAAGTTAGTTAAAACAAGGAAGCATATTGTTTATTCATTCATGTATTTACTCTTGAAGTTAGTTTTGATTTTGCCGGTTGTAACTGCAACGGTGAAAATGACTTTTTAACTTTTTTTAGCTATGAGTATTGTCAAAAACTGCGCAATTGTATAGGAGATGACTTGTTGAATGATTGTTTAATTACTTTTGTGGAAAATTAAGTATTCGACATAGTAGAAAATGAGAAAATCATACAAAAATTTTCAAAAAATGAGAACCCGTAAAGAGAAATTATAAAAAGTGTGAAATATAAACTTTGATGAAGATAATATCTTTTTTTATATATATCTATTTTGTTTTTTCATTTGTCTGATTTATGTTAATTTAAACATTGATTAATATTATCATTGATTTATTGTTAGTAGTCTAAATGTTGCCCATACTAATAAAAAATTCTAAATCAACCAATGGGCACGAGTACCCAAAAATAGGTATGGGCAAATAAAAGCGGACAAGCTCTTAATCCTTATTAACTTCCAATAAATTGAAAAGAGAAAAAAAGTCCCCTAAGTTTAAGAAATCTGTCTCAGCCTGCATCGGTTGGTAATTGTTATATAGGCCTCATCATTAGCTACCCGGTCCAACCTAATGTTGGAAATCTCCTATTCCAAGCTATATTCAAACATAAGGCATGAAGAACTATCCTAGAATTAGAATTCGGAACCATCTGCATCCTTTATCTAAAGGTTGAGAGTCATCTTGCTGGGAAAATTGTAATTGTTGAATCTGATTCTCAAGTGGTCCTCTCTTGGATTAATGCAAGTAATCATTTACATCCATGGAGCCTAGATGCTAAAATAATGGAGCTAAAGGAATCATTAAAAACGTTCTCTAAACCAGTGGCGGATCCTGACCCTAATGTTTGAGGGGGCGAGATTAGTGGTGTGCCCCGAAAAAATTTTTTTGGGGTATTTTAAAGGGAAGGCAAGCAAGTTGAACGAAAAATTGAAAAAAATGCTTAAGAGTATTTGTATCCGTCACTAAATAACAAATATTTAGATAAACTTAACAAACAATAATTGTACATTAGAATTCAAACAATATACGTACCTTTTACAATTGTTCTCTACTTTAGGTGACAAAATTAAAAATATTACCTGTAAAATATAAACATTCTCGTCAATAATTATTATAATAATAAATTTAATATATATTATGTATAATTAATTAAATTACCTGAATTGTACCCGACGTTCTTTCAAATCAACAAATGCATCTAATATCGATTCTAAACTGAAAGTCTCGGTAATTTCTTTTTCAATATAAACCACCAAATTATCTGCAAGAAATTCGTTATGGTTTATATTTGGGGATTTTAAAATTCAGTAAGATTTGGTGTTTATTCATACAAATTGAAAATTGGGTTTAAAATTTGAGAGAATTTGGTGGTGATTTGAGGGTTTAATTGAAATTGAAACTTTGAAAGGGAGGGTTGGAGATGGAGAGAAGGAGGAGCAACTGCATCGGGAGAGTTGGAGAGAGAGAGTTTTTTTTTTTTTTTAATTCATTTAATACATATATATTTTTAACTATATTATTAATATATATATATATATATATTTAATAAGGTATATAATGGGGAAAAATTAAAAAGCTTGGGGTGGCAGTGACTCCCCCTGGTCCTTAAGAGGATCCGCCACTGCTCTAAACTTTCCTTTGTCTTTGCCCCGAGAGAGGTGAATAGGTTTATCGATAGATTAACGAAAGATGACGTCAACAAGGATCAATTTTTGAGAGACTTTTGAGTGAGATCTTTAAGTTATGCAAATACGGTAGAGAAAAAGGGATTAAGAGCTTGTTAACATTAATGGGCATAGTTGTGTTTAGGGCTGGGCACGATGCGGTTCTGTCACGGACTAATCCTTTGGAAGCCCAAGGGATTGAGTTCGTGCGGCGTTCACGCACTCTCTCTACGGAACCAGCCTTCCTCACACACCTTAGACCTGCATCACCAGGGAACAAAGGGTTAGAGATATAATAGGCCCTTTATAGGCTAGCATAGGAATAACCTAGGGCAAACACATAGACAATAGGGCATACAATCATGAAAGACATCACTTCATTGAATAAGCATGCGATTACAGACAAGGGCCAAAAAGGTCGCAGACAAGGGGGCCGCCCGCACAAAAGGCCGACTCAAACACCCGTCCAATGAATAACCGAGCCCACGGCACAAAGGGACTGATCATTCACTCCTCCAACCCGAAATACAAAGATTACCCATAAGCTCTCGTTAAGGTTAAGCGGCCATGGGCGTGAACATGCCCTGGACGAGCTTAGACCTTAACACTCTCCCCCACTCAGTTCGTCGACGCCCTCGTCGACCTATCTTCGAGAAATTCCATAATCAATTCTTGTGCATCTGCCAAGTCCTCTGCGCTTTCCCAACTGATTTCTTCATTGCCCAAGTCTTTCCACTTGACGAGGAATTGTCGTTGGTGGATCTGTTTCTTTACATTTTGAATTTGCCGCCTGATGGCCACCTTGCGTTCGGCCAGGATAGCTTCAACTACCTTTGCTGGTTGAGGCTGCACCTTGAACCGGACTTCAGCTCTGACTGGCTGATTTCTACTAGCGTCTTCCTCATCCGCGTGAAACGGTTTTAAGTGGCTCACATGAAACACTGGGTGGCACTTCTTCATCCAATCTGGTGGGTCAACCCGATATGAGACTCTGCCTATTTTCTCAATAATCGTCACGGGGCCCTCATATCGTCGTAGAAGGCGGCGATCCTGTCGTTGGAGCGCCCGAATCTGTCCTGGCATAAGTCTCACCATTACTTTATCGCCAGCTTGAAATTCGAGGGCCCTCCTCCCTTTATCCGCCTATTGTTTCATTCGGTAGGAAGCTCTCTCCAATAAGGCTTTGGCTATTTCAGCGTTCTGCTTCCATTCCTTAGCAAAGTTAAAGGCACTAGGACTCTTTCCCCGATACTCATTCACCGTGTGTGGAAACAACGGTTGTTGGCCTGTAACTAGTTCAAAAGGGCTCTTGTTAGTCGCAGAATATTTCAAGGAATTAAAGCAGAATTGTGCCACGTCAAGGAATTCAATCCAGTTCTTCTGATTAGCATTAACAAAATGCCTTAGATACTCTTCTAGAATAGCATTCATTCTCTCAGTTTGCCCATCAGTCTGAGGATGGAATCCTGAAGACATATTCAGCCTAGAGCCAAGCAAGTTGAATAGTTCCTTCCAAAAGGTGCAAGTGAATCGAGGGTCTCTATCGCTAATAATGCTTTCCGGGATGCCCCAATACTTCACGATGTTTTTAAAGAACAATCGCGCTGTTTCTTCTGCGGTGCAGCTCTTAGATACCGGAGCAAAAGTCGCATACTTCGAGAATCGATCTACTACCACAAAGATTCCACAAAGATTCCCCACTTTTGGGAGGCAAGTAATGAAGTCCATAGATACGCTCTCCCACGACCGATTGGGAACTGGCAATGGGTCAAGTAGACCTGCAGACTTCTGTCTATCTACTTTATCCTGTTGACAAATCAAACAAGTCTTCGTAAACATACGAACATCATCTCTCATTGCCGGCCAAAAGTATGCCTGCCTAATAAGCGCCAAGGTTCTACGCCAACCGCAGTGTCCTGCCCATAAGGTATCATGACATTCGCGAAGTAATTTCCTCCTTAAGTCCCCTCCTTTTGGCACATAGACTAACTGTCCTTTCGTCATTAACAGGTCGTCCTCCACCCAAAACCTTCTAGTTTTACCTTCTTTCACGAGTGTCAATAGCGCCTGTGCAATTGAATCTGACTTCATCTGCTCTCTAATTTCTCCTCTCAACGGGGTACTGATTTTGGTTACACTAGCCTGGGCCATTATACGCATTGAAGCCAAGTCACTTCTTCGGCTTAGGGCATCTGCAACTTGGTTAGACTTCCCAGCCTTATGTTCGAAGTTCACATCGAACTCTGCTAAAATCTCCTGCCATCTAGTCTGCTTGGCAGTAAGCTTCGGTTGGGTGAGAAAATGACTAGTTGCCATATTATCTGTCTTCGCTATGAAGTCAGAACCCAATAGGTAGTGACGCCATTTGGTGACACAATAAATAATAGCTAGGAGTTCCTTTTCTTGCACCGTGTATCTCCTTTCCGCATCATTCAGCTTCCTACTCTCAAAAGCTACAGGATGTTGGTTTTGGAGGAGCACCCCACCTAGCGCAAAGTCAGACGCGTCAGTTTGAACTTCGTAAGGTTGGGTCGGGTCTGGGAGTGCCAAAACAGGATCTTCCATCATAGCTTGCTTGACATTTCTGAATGCCTCTTCGCACTCCATAGACCACACCTATCTCACTCCCTTTTTCAGTAAGTTCATAAGAGGGCTAACCCTTCTAGCATATCCCTCAATGAACCGACGATAGTAGTTGGCTAAACCCAGGAATGAACGCAGTTCTGTCAGCCCGCTCAGGGGTTGCCATTCCTGAATCGCTTGTACTTTACTCATATCCATGCAAATCCTACCACGTTCGATGGCATGGCCCAAGAAGTTAATCTTGGTTTGGGCAAAGGCGCATTTCTCTCTCTTTACGTAGAGTTGGTTCGCTTTGAGTCTGTCGAACACAAGTCTCAGGTGTTCCAAGTGGTCCTCCAAAGTGGTTGAATAAATCACAATGTCATCAATATACACGACCACAAACTTGTCAAGGTACTCTCGAAAAACCTGATTCATCAGAGTGCAGAAGGTGGCGGGGGCGTTGGTCAACCCGAAGGGCATTACTAAAAATTCAAAGGAACCATATCTCGTAACACAGGTTGTCTTGGCTTCATCACCTTCAGCTATTCTAACTTGATAATACCCCGATCTCAAGTCTAACTTCGTGAAGAACTTCGCCCCGCTTAATTGATCAAATAGATCGGCTATCAAAGGAAACGGATACCGATTCTTGACCGTCACCTTATTCAACGCTCGATAATCCACACACATGCGAAGACTTCCATCGTGTTTCTTTTGAAAAAGCACCGGAGCTCCAAATGGGGCCTTTGCTGGTCTAATGAAGCCATCATCCAACAATTCAGCCAATTGTTTCCGTAACTTGGCCAGCTCAGGAGGGGTCATACGATAGGCCGCCTTAGCCGGGGCTTTGGCACCGGGGATTAATTCAATCTCATGATCGATATTTCTACGCGGAGGCAAGTTTTTGGGTAACTGATCAGGCATCACATCTGCGTATTCCGCCAACAGCTGACTAACTATAGGTGGGCATTCTGTCAAGACACTATCATCACTCCAGGAGGCTACGGCCAAGAAGGTTGCCTCTTTTTTCTTTAGGCCGCGTTTAAGCTGCATAGCCGAGAGTAGTCTTTTCTCTCTCGTAGGACTTATCGTCACTGGGATTACCACCGGTTCTTCACCCATCAGTAAGAGGCAACGAGCTGATGGGACAGGAACGACTTTAGCCAAAAGAAGGAAGTCCAAGCCAAGGACCACATCAAAATCGTCGATGACGGCCACTACAAAGTCTGATTTGCCTTTCCAAGAGCTCATTTGTATGTCAACGTCTTTCACACTTCCCTCCGTTTCCCTTGCCTCCGAATTCATCGCCTTCAGTTTTCCCCCATCCGGGACAACCATCACTCCAAGTTTTCTTGCAAAGGAATCCGACAGGAAGCTATCAGTGGCACCTGTGTCGACAAGGGCCTCCACGGACTGACGTCCCATTTGGACAGTCACATACATTAAGCCCTTCGCCATCTCCTGTGTGGCCAACTGCTTCTTCAAGGCCGATAAGAAACTCCTCTCTGAAGGGTGTTCACCCTGGGTCAGCGCCAACACCTTCTCAGGTTCAGGGCTCATAGATCCTCGAACTGTCTGCAGCGCGCTTAAGGCAACTTTTGTAGGGCATTCAGCCGCTTTGTGAGGACCTTCGCATATGAAGCACGCAATAGGTCGCGGGACTCTATTGCCGAGCCTGTTAGGGCCTTGGAAGTTTGTTGAGTTCCTAGCTGGGAACCGATTCTCACTAGTTCCAAAACTAGGCCTAGTAAACTTGTTCGACTTAGCATCTGATCCACTAGGTCCTCCAAACTTCCGTTTTGTCCCAACATCCGATCTATCTTCTACTCTTTTCGCTATTGTGATTGCATCATTCAGGGTCTTAGGATTCTGCCGGCGGACTTCAGTCCTGGGGTAAGGCTTTAACCCCTGAGTAAAATTGAACAGTCTATCGGCCTCCGACATTTCCTTAATATCGAGCATAAGCGTGGAGTATTTGTTCACATATTCTCTCACAGAGATCGTTTGCACAAGTTCGCGCAAGCTTATACGAGCGGCATATTCCACATCTTCTGGACAAAACGATTTTCTTAACTCCACTTTAAACTCTTCCCACGTGCCAATGCTATTGGCGCGAGTCCTCCACCATACTTTAGCATCGTCGGATAGTAGCATTACTACAACCGTCAGTTTCAACTCATTTGATAAAACCTGGCACACATTGAAATAGTTTTCTATGTCAAACAAGAAATTATCTATCTCTTTTGCACTCCTCATCCCATTATAAGGTTTTGGTTGAAAACTTTTGCACTTGTTTAGTTCGGTCATCCCCATTCCCGAAGGGCCAGGAAAATTCCTTTGCTCAATTTCAGTGAGTTTACCCTGTATCTCAATCAAGGAGGCGTCCAACAGTCCCACCTTCTTGTTGGTCTCGCGGAACATATCCCACGCTTCCTTGAGATTATCTTGTAGTTTATCCATCCTAGTACCAGTGGTGGTAAGTGCCACATTCAGTTCTCTGATGTCTGCCCTCTCTAGCAGCTCATCAAGATTCTCATGAGGGTCACCCTCTTTCTCTGGGGTTCGACCTTCGAAACTTAAAAGTCTCCTTGTTAATTGTGCTTCTAGCGCCTCTACGCGTCGCACCCGTTCCGCAAAGAGACGAAACGTTTCCACATTCTCTTCAACCGAGAAATCGTTATCGGCGCTCTTGCCTTTAAACAATTCATCGTATTGGGTCAGACGGGATTCTAGCATCTCAATGCGTTTATCCCTCTCAAGTATCTGTTCCAATGTTACTTGTGGCTGTGAGGAGCCAACACCAAGAGTCCTCTGACTCTGTATCCACGCGTCAATCACATCCACGCGATTCTCTAGTTCTGTACACCTGACTTTCGAAGTCTTTGCCATCTCAAAGAAATCAAAATCAGCTTCGCTACCAACTGTCACGGACTAATCCTTTGGAAGCCCAAGGGATTGAGTTCATGCGGCGTTCACGCACTCTCTCTACGGAACCAGCCTTCCACACACACCTTAGACCTGCATCACCAGGGAACAAAGGGTTAGAGATATAATAGGCCCTTTATAGGCTAGCATAGGAATAACCTAGGGCAAACACATAGACAATAGGGCATACAATCATGAAAGACATCACTTCATTGAATAAGCATGCGATTACAGACAAGGGCCAAAAAGGTCGCAGACAAGGGGGCCGCCCGCACAAAAGGCCGACTCAAACACCCGTCCAATGAATAACCGAGCCCACGGCACAAAGGGACTGATCATTCACTCCCCCAACCCGAAATACAAAGATTATCCGTAAGCTCTCGTTAAGGTTAAGCGGCCATGGGCGTGAACATGCCCTGGACGAGCTTAGACCTTAACAGGTTCGGTCCGAGTTTGGACAGAACTAGAACCAGAACTAAAATTTAGAATCAGTTCGGTTTGATTCTGGTTAATTGTTTTTTAAAGTTAGAACTAAACCGCATTAGAATCATTTGGTTTCTGTTCGATTTCGGGTTATTTCGGTTAAATTTCTGAATAGAACAAAAACCGGAGAATTAGAAAAGGGAGGAGAGGAGCAGGCATGCATCCGGGTGGAGTGCCTACCGGCTTAGCCAATCACAGGAGGTGGAAGCGTTGACTAAGGCCACCATTGATAGTCCGTCATTTCTTTATCATTTTCCAAAGATGAAAAGAAAAAATAGGGAAAAAAGTGGTGTGTCTGTCATGCCATGTGTGACAGGGCACCCATTAACTGAGCCATGTGATTGGTTTGTGTAATACACACGATCACACCAAAAAATCGAGGCACCTCAAATTGTTGAATCCAAGAAATAATTATAGATGGGTAGTGACATAAAGAACATCAGGAGTTTGTACAAAAAAAAAGGAGAAGATCAAGAGTTTGTCTTGGACTGAATTTTATGAAGAGGGAAAGTTTTTTTCACTGAGAGTATTCTGAAAACAGATAACATGTATTATAAATATAAATATATATTATTATATAATATTTCGGGTAAATTGGATAAATTGGGTTGCATGATATATAGAACCGGAACCAAATCATTTATTTATAAACGGTTCGGTTCGGTTCTGGTTCCACTATTTTTTGACTTAAAATCCGAACCAAACCGTCTCGGTTCTGTCTGGTTTGGGAAATTGGTTCGGATTTTCGGTTTTTAGCCCAGCCCTAGTTGTGTTGTTAATATTAGTAAAGTTTGTGAGAAATAAAAATTGAGAGGTGAGGATATATTTTTTTATTAATACACCCGATGTTCTCTAACATTTGTCAAAATATTTTTATATAAAAAAAAGTTAATAAATCAATTATAATCAGTTTAAAATACCAGAAACAAGAATAATTATAAGCTGATTAATTAAACTCCTTAAAAGTGACAAATTAATGATGGATATATTTGATTATATTTGTATAGGTATGGGAGAATTAGCTAAGCCTATCCCTTGCAAGGATCAAATGGAATGTGAAATACAACCTCCTCAAGTAAAACTCATTAAAAAATACTATTCATCTTTTCTCTTTCATCCAAGCTCTTCTATCACCGGAGGACCGTTTTCCAGCCACCCTCTACTCTCACCGCCATACCAGACGGACGCAGACGGACGGGACGAAGCGGACGCAAGTTGAAGCGCCTCACTCCGGTCAGGGACGCGCCGCCACGCACAGCCGGGGCGCCGTGGTACCTCTCCCACGCGCCGGCGCGTGTGGCCCACCCCGACCTCCGTTGACACCGACGCTTCCGGCGTTCTTCTCGTCTCCTCGGTCCGGTCACGTTCCTGGGGTCCTTTTTCATTTTCACTATCACCCGCGTTCCTCACCTCCGTTTCACTCGATCAAGTCGATCTTCGGTCAATTTTCTCCTATTCAGGCTTGTTTCCTACATCCTTTTAATTTTCTCTCTTCTGCTATGCTTGGTTTGGATTGAAGGGACTTCGTGGGCCCTTGTTTTTGTGGTAATATAGTAGATTGTGGATTTTAGTATGACTACAAGCTTAGAGTGTCGTGGTTTTCGGAGAAAGGGGTGATCATGGAGGTTGTTTTGGGTAGGAATCAGCAAGTTTTATCACTTACTGAGGCTGAGGTGGTAGTTGAGGTAAAATAGGTGAAAGTCAGTAGGTTTTGAGGTGAAGTTTCCTTTTATACGGATTTATTCGATGGCGGGTACTAAGAAAATGTTCGGTTTTAACCGGAATTTGGCAAATGTAATCACTTATTACGTGGAAAATCTACCCTTTCATGTTGATCATCGAGCGCTCAGACACCTAATCTCTCAGAGGTGGAATCTGCCTCATTTCGGCAGACTAGTGGATGTGTTTATTCCTAACAGAAGGAATAAATCGGGGAAACGATTTGGTTTCGTTCGATTTGATTGGGTAGAAAATAGGATTGATATGGAACTAGCTCTTGATCGTCAACACATAGGAGCTTCGGACATAAGGGCCAACTTAGGTCGAATGGGGAGAAGGGGGTCAGGTTTCTTGAATCAAGACCGCGTAGAAAATTCGAGCTCAAACCCGAATCGGAAATATTGGGTGCGGAGCCAGAAAGGAACATTGAGAGATCGCTCAAAGGAAAAAGTGGCAGCCAATCAGACGTATAAGGAAGCAGTTTCCAATACGGGAAGTGATCAACGACAGGGGCCGGTAGCCAAGGAAGATTTGGGTTCACAGCTAGACGGCCGGATAGGTCAATCTGAGGAGGAAAATGTGAATGAAGTGGAGGATGCTGAGGTCTTAGATTTGGAGATTCCGGAAGAAAACAAGGATTGGCTATCTCGGAGTGTAGTGGGCATTCTTAGGAAAATTGAGAACATCCCAGAAATACAAGAATTGGTGCTTGATTTGGGGTGGACTAGTGTAACAAGAGTCCTTGGCAGGGGTCTGGTTTGGATTGAATTTGACAGACAGGAAGACAGAGAGCAAGCACTTTTGAATACTAATGAGGGCATTCAGCGCCTGTTTTCCAAGGTGGTCCCCTGGACAGAGGTTCTTTCAAAGGCTGATAGGTTGTGTTGGGTTCAATGCTCGGGTGTTCCTGTCCAGAGCTGGGGATTTGAGACCTTCGAGAAGCTAGGGTCGAAGCTAGGAAATCTAGTGGCAGTGGATGATAAAACACTATCTCGTAGAAGGTTTGACGTGGCAAGGATTCTAATTACAACCGATCAGCTGTATGTCAAGAAGGATATTCGGGTAAAGGTTGGGGACTTTAGCTATACTGTGAGTTGCCATGAGGAACCTATGCAGGGGGAGATTTCCAATCTTGATTGGAGGATAGGTGTTAAATCAGATGAAGAGGCTTCTGATGAGGAGTCGGAGGTAGGAGATTATGAGGCAGCAGAGGAGAAAGGTGGCAATGATCATCATATTCCTTCTTTGTTAAAGGAATCAGGATTGGCGGAAAAAGAGAAGCTAGCTTCTCTTCAACAGGGTCTGGTGGAGTATCCCCTAGTAACGACGAGGCGAAAGGGAGATAAGATAAAGAAGATTATGGCAAAAACGGGCAGTTTACACACGGCCAACTCATCTGGGAATTCGAAAGTGTCAGTGTTTCGGGCGGAGGATAACGAAATTGTAAACATGAACAAGCTAGCTGATGACAATATTGTGGAGACAGACACTTGGGAAATAGGACGTGTTTTGTCGATAACTGCCAATGCCAGTGAAGAAGCAATCAAGGCCTTTGATCGAGAGAGATTTGGTGTGGAAAGGGACAATGTTCGAAGCAAGGCGGTCCCGGTGGCGAGTACAGTAGTGTCATAATGGTTCAATTATTTTCGTGGAATTGTAGGGGAATTTTGTCAATTAGGAAGAGACGGTTTATAAAGAAAATGTTTCAAGGAGAGCAGGCGTCGTTTTGCTTGTTACAAGAAAGCAAGAGAGAAGAAATTGATGAGTTTCTTATACACGAGCTAGGAGGGAATAATGAGACGCGATGGGTTTATGCTCCTTCAATTGGGAGATCGGGGGGCCTAGTTTCGATGTGGGATTCTAATGTTTTTCAGTTGGACCATTCAGAGGTTGGGAACAGATTTATCTGGATAGAGGGTAATCTTACAGAAAATAATAGGAGGTGTGCAGTTTTGAATGTTTATGCTCCCAACGAGGTGGTGTTACGAGATCAGCTATGGGAGATTTTGGGTAGAAAGATAGAGAGCGCTACGATCCCGGTATTAGTAGCGGGTGATTTCAATGAAACACTAGTCCCTTCAGATCGCTTGCAAGGGGGGGCTATTCTCGGGGTATGGCCCAGTTTCAGGATTGGGTGGACAGGTGTGGATTGCAAGACGTTAGACTAGTAGGGAGGCGTTTTACCTGGTCTAATGCCATTAGCAGGAGTAAAATAGATAGGGTATTTGTTCAAGAAGGGTGGATGAATAGCATTAGTGATTGCCAACTAACAGCTCTTGAAAAGAGTGGATCAGACCACACGCCTTTATTCCTAAGATATGATAGGGTGGATTGGGGACCCAAACCATTCAGAGATTTAGCTGTGTGGTGGGAGGACAGAGGGTTCAAAGAGTTGGTGGTAGGTTGGTGGTCAGAAGCAGGTATCGAGTTTCCTGGTAATTACCGGGTAATTCATAAGATGCGATACTTGAAGAAGAAAATTCAAACTTGGAATAAGGACGTTTTTGGAAATGTGGAGTCCAATCTAAGAGATCTACAGGATCGGCATGAGGCATTTGATCGACTCGGGGACGACCGCCCGTTGACCCAGGAGGAACAGAGAGAACACAATGACATCAGGCTTAAGGTGTGGGCTCAACAGGAGCGGGTTGATAGATTTTGGCAGCAAAAGAATAGATTAAAGTGGAATACTAAGGGGGACCGAAACACTGGGTATTTCCACAGGATGGCAAAGATTGCAGTGAAAAGGAACAACATTACAGAGATAATCACGCCTACTGAAAGACTTACAGACCCGGTGGGCATTAAGCGGGCAGCTGTTCAGTACTATGAGACCTTTTTCAGCTCCGTCCGCTGGAACAGGCCGCGGATGCAGGATTTGGGATTTTCGAAACTGACTGAGGAGGAAGCGTCAAGGTTGGAAATGGAGGTAACTCGTGCAGAAATTTGGGAAGCGGTTAAAGATTGTGACGGTAAAAAAACTCCAGGGCCGGATGGATTTTCTATGCGATTTTTGCAAAAGGCATGGCACATTATCGGGGATGACTACTGCAGATTGGTCCAGGAATTCTTTAGGGCAGGGATATTCCCATCAGGGGCAAATTCTTCGTTTTTGACTCTCATCCCGAAGATTAAAGATGCGAAGAGGTTCAGTGAATATCGGCCCATAAGCTTGGTGAGTAGTTATTATAAGATTGTGTCCAAGGTCATGGCGAGGCGGTTGAGCGAGGTAATTAAAAAGGTCGTTAGTGAAGTGCAGCATGGATTCATTAAAGGAAGACAAACCCTAGACTGTGTCATGACAGCAAATGAGGTGGTGCATTACTTGCAGGAGACGAAACAACAAGGGCTGCTTTTCAAGCTAGATTTCGAGAAAGCCTATGACTCCATCGAATGGGAATACTTAGATGACGTAATGAGGCATATGGGGTTCAGAAGGAAGTGGAGGAATTGGATTAATCAATGCATTAGCACGAATAAGGTTTCTATTCTAGTTAATGGGTCACCTTCTGGACAATTCTGTGTGGGTAGAGGCCTTCGTCAGGGATGCTCAATGTCGCCGTTTTTATTCAACATTGCAGCGGAGGGGTTGCATCGTCTATTTGTTAGAGCAGATGAGGTGGGGATCCAGAGAGGTATAGGCAACCAGTCAGCAGGGTGGAATCTGAGCCATCTTCAGTTTGCGGATGACACATTGGTTTTTGTTAATAACAATGAGGAGGAGATCCGGGGAGTGAAGGGTATTTTGAGATGGTACGACGCCTATTCAGGCCTTCGAGTTAACTTCCACAAAAGCACCTTGGTAGGGGTGAATCTGAGTGAGCAGATCGGGGGTATCTTAGCTACTCGTTATGGTTGTAAGTATGAGGTGCTCCCTTGTAAGTATCTAGGATCTCTGGTGGGCTTTAATCCGAGACGAAAATCGGGGTGGGATTTTCTAATCCAGAAAATGAGGAAAAAACTTTCATCATGGAAGGGACATCTTCTCTCGATGGGGGGGCGTGTAACGTTGATCAAGTCGGTGCTAACGAGTCTACCTATTTATAACATGTCTATTTACATGATGCCTAAGTCCGTCGCTAGCCAGTGTGAAGGAGTTATGCGGCGCTTTCTTTGGAGTGGCAGCGATATTAACAAGGGATTGGCTAAGGTGAATTGGAAAGAAGTGACGCGGGCGACAACTAATGGGGGATTGGGAATTGGGACGATACAAGACCGGAATATTACGCTGCTTTTTAAATGGGTGTGGGAGATGATGAGGGGTAGCAGGAAGTTGTGGGCAGATATCGTTCGCAGGCAATACAAACTCCTTTCCATTGGAGACTTGTGGAAGGATAGGGAGGGGAGGATGTCCCCAATCTGGCGTGATATTATGGGAGTTTGTGGCCGAGGTAGTACTTTCTTCGATCTGTGGACCGACAACACTTCGATAAAAATTGGGGATGGGAATAACACAGTCTTTTGGTGGGATACTTGGGTAGGTAAGAAGCCATTGGCCTTGCAACACCCTCGGCTATATCATATATCGAGCAATCGGTACGGGACCGTCAAGGAATTTGGTACATGGATTGGTTCGGTGTGGGAATGGGAAACAGTGTGGAGGCGAGGTTTGTTTGAGTGGGAGAGAGACGAGTGGGTTTGTTTGAAAGCTCAGTTACCACTTCCCTATAGGGGAGATCAACAACCGGCTCTTCGTTGGGAATTAGACCAATCAGGGACATACACAGTGAATTCAGGGTACAAGAAATGGGAGGAGTCAAGGTTTGAGCCAGCTCCACTTCTTCGGTCTTGTTGGACTGGCCTGGCTCCATACCGAGTGGAATTTTTCCTTTGGTTAGCACTGCGGGAAAGAATTGTAACAAGGACTTTCCTAATGAGGCGAAACATGATTGCTGAGTACTTGAATGTCTGCCCAATGTGCAACAGGGAACCGGAGACTGTTACTCACCTATTCTTGCGTTGTGAGGTAGCTTCGGGTATTTGGGAGTTTATCATGCGTTGGCTTCAGGTGGTTTGGTGCCAGCCTCAAAATCTTTCGGACCTGTGGCGCACGTGGGGAAATTATTTACCATGTACAGACAAGCAGGCTGGTAGGGCTTGGAAAATCCTTTTTTATGCGGTTATTTGGACCATGTGGAAGACTCGCAACGGAGTGGTGTTCAGACAAACGGAATACAATGATGTGAGATGTATTAATATGATTTATTCGTTGTGGCATTGGTGGTTGAAAAGTAAGGACAATGGGTTCGCCTATAGTATGTCCGACGTTCTTCAATCACCGGCATGGTTACTCAATCGGTAAATCCAAGCTCGGTGTTTCTCAGATGTAGGTTTTTAAGGAGTCAGGTCCAATAGTGGCCTAGGGAGTCGGTCCTTTGCCTTCCTTTAGGGCTTCGTTTGTTTTTGAGAGCGTTGGTTGCACTGCTTCTGAAACGGTGTCTTGTAAACTTCAGTCATGTTCTTCATGACATTTTAATTCAATATATCTTTCTGCTGATTAAAAAAAAAAAATGGAATGTGAAAAGATCAACGACAAGTTGTGCCAATATTATAAATGCGTGCACCATGTTTGCGCCTGCGATTACCAGGTGAGATGCAAAAGGAACGAAGATTGTCTAGGTCGTCTCCAATGCTATGGTGGAATTCCTCTTTGTAACTCCAACAATCGCTGTGCATGCCCACCGGCCCATCCTGCAGAAGTTTAGTTTTACTCTCCTACATATGATCCTATGTTCCCAATGATTATCCTCCCAAGGACATAATTTTGGTTCACTCATGTATGAATAAAGCGAGAGATGCGTTAATATATGGTTTAGTGACATTTCTGGTCCGTAAATACTGCTTTCTTTAATCTACTATTTCTAGTATAGATTTGACTAACTTGGTTCCTACATTTGTAACATTTAAAATACTCAAAATAATTCACACTCACGCAATCAATCCTTCCTCCCCATTCCCCTAACAGTTGCGGCAGCAACAGGGACGGAACCAGAAAGCTTTATTAAAGTAATCATAATTAAGAATTCGGTTCTATTTATTTTGTGCTTGTGGAGGAAAGGAGATGGCAGCAACGGAGGGGTGGGACGATGAAGAGGAATTGTACGAAAAAATAGTTTTTTAAGTGTAAAAGATAATGAGGTCATACAATTTTCAAAAAGATAAAATATTATAATTTAATGAGGTATCGTATTTTATAGATGTATCATGTTATCATTGATTTAGTCCATCATTTTATAGTAGGTGCCGAAACTATATAATTACTCATTCTAATATATTTTTTTTATCGTAATCCACTATAAATAAGGAAGCAAATCCGTGCTAATTTATGAATTATTGTATTTCTATGATCCAAGAGCCAAACCTTTGGTTGGAGGCCGAAAGCCCGTATTCAGCAGCAATCCTCGACGACGCTGAACTAGACAGAAATAATTGTTGGCGGGATTGGATCATTATGAGTGCATTGGGTCAGCAAGTGGGTACTCGTTTCTACAAGCCCAACTCACGGAAACTAATATATTCTTGTTCCTGAAATTAATCATTTAATTTTAAAACTAAGACCCTTTGGGTAGATTGATATAAATAGCTGTAGAAATGTTCCAAAATTCATGTTGCTTCAACAAGCAAGACTCTTTGTAACTTCAAAAAATTAAAAAAGAAAGAAAGAAAAGAAGGGCGTACGAGCATATTGACTTTTAATCGATTTCCATAGCTCTTTTCTGCAACATCTAAAATTAGGTCACTCATAGTCCTAGGTCCTAAAATTCAATTATTACAATGCCACTTATTTTGCTAAGTACAACACGGCAGGGATTATTAATAAGTCTCATATTGTCAAGGTAATTGATTTTTATTAGTGAGGTTAATGGATTGGTTAACTTGATGGGGAAGACAGTCAAACCTAAAAAGTAATAAAAGTCTTCTTTTCTTTTCTTTTTTGCTAAGGGAAAATGATAAAAAATACATGTTTGAAAAACTGTAGAGAGTAGTTACTTAATTAGAAATGGAGATCCTAATTAATAAAATAGTTTCTAGTCCATAAGATGTAAGCATAATTACTTTTTTAGGTTTGAAATTGAAATTATGGGTCACTTATCATTTTTGTAAGAAAAGTGACCAAAATCGTTTCCGGTCAGTTTGGGTCCAAGTTGTACTGAAAATCACCGGAATTTTGTGTCTATCTTTGGTTTTTCGGTTCAGTTTTGACCTGAAAATAATTTTACGGTTCAACTGGTTTGGTTTTTTTTCCCTTCATGTTTTCTAGTTTTATTATAAACCAAAGACTAGTACATTATGTTATTATATTTATTAAATGTTAAGTTGATTTTTATATTTTAGCAATCAATTTTAGAATAAATAATTTTTTACTAAATTATGCACATTTTTTCAAAAATAAAATTTTACGTTTATATAAAACATTTAATATTAATTGTTAATTAAATTGAACATGTGTTGAATTTCTAACCCTTAAACCGTTTGCTTCTCCAATTTTATCACCTGGACCGGTTTAAGAAACCTGCTTGATTATCACCCGTAGCCATGGAATTTAAGCCACCTCACCAATTTGGGTGTTTAACTTCTCCAGCAATTCTTTTGGGTTGTTGCAGCAATATGTGGATTGGATTTCTAATTGCTGAGTGGCAAAATTCTAACTTTCTTAATTTGTTAGTTTCCTAACTAATAATTGGGTCCCACTCCTATCATTGAAGGATCCAGTTACGCCATTTTTTTGACATAGTCCATAGGTCAACTCTCTTCCTCTTTTTATCCAAAAAAAAAAACTAAGTGCAGGAAATCATTTTGCAGTATATTAAAAAATAATCTTTAGTCTTTTCCTTTTAATAATTTTTGTATGATTTTAAACCTTTATAAAAAAAATTATAATTTTTTTCGTTTCTGACAATTTTTTAAACTTTTCATAATTTTAAAAAAAAATTAACTGATTTTTTTATTTTTTAAATATTTTATGACATGGTAGTGTCACATCAATATAAAATTTACTCCCTCCGAACTTTACTAACTTTCATTTTTTACTCTTTCATGTCATTTGAGTTAGTTGATGATTAAGTTCACACGAACCAAATAAAAATGAAATGACAAATATAAGAGTTAAATGAATATAATTTTAAGTACAAGGGCTAAATGATTACAAAATGATAAATATAGGGACCAAATGGGTCATTAGTCCTAATACTATATAATAATAATAATAACTCACAAACACCTAGAACAATTACTAAAGAATTATTTTAGTTTTTCAGTTCTAATCTTGTATATAAATATGAATTATTTAACCTTTTGCGATTCCGTTCGACTTGAGTATTTCAAAATAATTCACACTATATTAGGATCGAAAATCAAAGAAAAAAGAAAATAAAGGAAGAAGAACCGTGAGTTTGTGAGCTAGGTTGTCCTCTAGAGTGGTTGGCCAGTGAGGATCAAAAGGGTTTGGTCAATGACCTGATCTTGACTTTCCAAGAATATTTACATTTTTTAATATTGTACATAACAAACTACTCCAACATTGCCAAATTAAATGATTAAGTGTAGAACATAAGAAAATGTTTTCTTGAATGTGAAAACCATGACTTTTTTAGCACTAACTTCTGCAAATATATAGCTTGTAATTAAACCATATATATCATTATAATATATAGTTTCTTTTACTTTCTTTTCTTTTCATTTTTTTTTATTTGGCTAGCTACTCTTGTTACTTTCTTGCAACTTGTGTCAAATTTTCTCCGAAAAATCACCATATAGATACTAAGGTCTTTAATTTTATAATTAAGGAAAACAAGTAATTAATCAATTTGTGTGAAATTTATATATATATAATTATATATAATGGGTATATAGCAAGAACAATATTGCATATTGTCAACACGTTTCCTTACCTAAAAATAACTAGACAAAACCTATGTCTAACAAGACAAAGACAAAGAAAAAGAAGAATCAAATAGTAAACTATTATAGTATTAAAACAGAAGAAATCTTCATAGAATCACAGTGAGCCCCTCCTTTGGTAAAACCATGAAAAAAACAACTTAAAATATTATCAGAATAAAAAAACGAAACCAACTATTATTTGGTTGCGAATAATTCAGTACTCTCATATCATCTTGGTATAGTCATTTTGTATTACTGGCTGAAAAACTTTAACAAATAATATGGCCAGATTCGGTGCAAAGAAGAGTAGTCCGGATCGAGTAGACTTAAAATAATTGTGGTTTATACGAGAAAAAAGGAGAAAAAAACGCAGAAGAAAAATCTTCCTGCTTTGATATATATAAGAACAGTGTGGTGGATAAGAATATATTCCTCAATATACTAATTACACACAGTGATCATGGATGAAAAAGAAAGAAAGAAAACAATCTAAACAATCCAAACCATGCACACATGCATTATATTATATATACAATACATGTAAAGAAGACTAATTAAAGAAGTAATTAATTAATTAAGCAATTTCATGAAAGAAAGGGTCTTCGAGAAGAAGGTCCATAGGCCAAGCAGCAGAAGATGAAGGAGCATGATCATCCCCTCCAAAGCTTGAACCACTAGAAGTAGTATTCTCTATGGCAAGTGGCCGTGGAAGAAGAACAGAAGGAGGAGATGGAGTTGTTGAAGAAGAAGAAGCAAACCAATTATTATTATTAGGAGAGTTTGGTGAATTGTTGTGGTTGTCTAGTTGATCATGAGTATTAAACAGTGATGAGTAGTGGTGATCATGATGATGATGATGATCTGCAGGAGGTTGAACCATATTGATCATCTCCTTGCTTGCTTGTGGGAATTGTGACAATTCAGGCAAATGAGAGAAAGGGATTGAACCAATAAGATTGTTTAGAAGCCCAGCTTGGTGGTTATTATGATCATGGAGCGAGAAACTCGACGATGATGACCCGTTATTAGAGGTATCTTTGATTGAAGAGAGTGAGCTGATCAAAAGATTGATACTTTCCATGTTGTTTGGTAAACAAGTTGTTTGAGACGGTTGCGGTTGCGGTTGCGGTTGGAGGAGATATTGGAGGTAGCATTGAAGTGTGGCCGTTTCAGTACTGGCTTGGATTGATCTCATCAAGACCGCTTGCTCTTCTAAAGAAGTATTATTAGTAGGAGAAGGGTGCTGCTGATGATGATCTAAGAGCAGCTCCTTGAGGCTGGCCAGAGCTATGAGGTGAGGCAAGGTGGAGAAGATATCGGTGCGCGGGCGGTGAGTCATGGGATCAAACCCCATCTGGATCAGCTTCTTCTTCAGATGGGTGTTCCAGAAATTCTTTATCTCATTGTCGGTCCGCCCCGGTAGGTGGGTTGCAATTGCTGACCATCTTTGCAAACCAACAACAAGAACAAAATAAGCATATATACATGCATACACACTTCTTTCTTTAAAAAGGAAAATCTTGCAGGGAGGGGTTCTCGAGTTCGAGTCTTTTGACGAAAAGGAAAACAAGATGATAAGTAAATTACTTGTTGCCAAGGATGGAATGGAGATTGAGAATTGTCTGTTCTTCATCTTGGGAGAATTTGCCTCTCTTAATATCTGGCCTTAAATAGTTTGTCCATCTTAATCTGCAACTCTTGCCACATCTGTTAAGCCCTGCAAAATTAATTAAACTAATAATCAATATAGGAAAACACAAGATATTAATCATATAAATATACACAGCATAAACATACATACCAGCAAGTTTGGGGAGAGCTCTCCAGCTGCCATGGCCGTGTTTTTGGATGTGTTTGACAAGTTTCTCATCTTCTTCTGGTGTCCATGGACCCTTTTTCAGACCACTCTCATCACAGCAAGGAGACCTTCCCATCTTCTTCTTCTTCTTTTTTCTTAATATAAACTATATAATATTTTTACTATTCTAGATATGGATTGTTGTTTTTAGTTTCCTTTTCCTTGAAGGAGTAGGAGTGTCTCCCTTCAATCCAACCACTATAACTGCAGGCTTACTATTTATATAAGCCTTCATGTCTTGATGTTCCCCTGTTTGCTTATTTTTATCAATCATAAAAAAAAAAAATTCCAGTTGAAGGCTGATGTGGTACCTCTCTATTCGCTAGCAAAAACAACTCAGTACCTTTTCTTTGCTCCTGAAATGTCTAAATTATCCTTTCTCCCCATGTAGAGGCATTGCGTTTTTTTAATTTCCTCATGAGGAACAACATACTATATATTTGTTAAATATAAAATCCAACACCAATTTATATTGGTTACGTTTCATTTCAATTTTCAAAGTTTTGAGAGTCTAGAGAATGAAGAGGAAAAAAAAAAAATCATGCCAGTATATAGTCGTCTCCTTAATAATAAGTTTATTTATTTATTTGGGTTAAATTATAAAATGATTGGTAATATATTATAACAAGGTGACGTTTATAATGTCGTTATTTGATGATAGAAATTAGATTAATTTGTTATCAATTTTCCTCTTAAATCTCCTGCGCCGGCGGCTTGTATAATTAATAGAATATCAGTTTTCCTTTTTGGTTGGGAAATCACATTAATGTGCGGTAGCAGTTCAATGTGAAAGCCAAGAACTTCTTCTCATGTTGGTACACAAGCATACGTCCCTAACGAGGGATATACTATAATTTATTACTAATTATTTTGAGATGTCGGACTTTATTATCTAGTATAAGCTTCCAAGTTAAGTCCACATGTATTTCTTAGTTTTATACTAACATATAATCAAATAATCATAGAATCTCGTCCCAAACAAGGTTCTTAGTTTTATTTGTTCAAATTAGTTCTCGACACTAACATATAATCAAATATTGATGAGTTTGGAACAACGTTAATTAATTAGCAAACTTTTTTTCCCGGTAAACCAATTCATTGTTTGACTAATTCGGATTTGGGTTTTTGCGGTGGTTTGATGCTTTTTTGGGATTGAAAGTTAACTACCATAAAAGTTCTCTGGTTGGGATTAATATTTTCCGACAATCAGGAGAGATGGTAGCTGATTGGCGTCTATTTCCATGCATTTTTACCATCTTAAACTACCTTGTTTATGGTGAAAATGGTGTCTTTCACGTCAATCTATCTGTTTTTAAAGGAAATGAAGGAAATATCAGTTTTCAGCACAAACTAGCAATCTTATGCGCAGTCTTGCCTGAGACTGCCGATCTAAAGACGTGCGGAGCTAGGAGTCTTGGAACGCTATTGCTGGAGTGTGGATGACAGCTGGATTTGTGTTGGAGGAAAAATGGAGAAAAGCTATCTCCGGAGTGAAAATCAGACAAACGACCAATTTTAGCTAAGACAAAATAATCTTATCTAAGATTGCCAAGATTGCCAAGAAACGTGATGAGATAGGAGTCACGGGATTTTGAGCTAAAAGAGTGGATTTGACAGCTGGAGACAGATAGAGAAGATCAGTCGTGATCCAAGATTGCATCCTTTTAGGGATTATCCTCTATTTGAACAAAACAATCTATCTATTTTAGTATTTATTTTATTTTATTTCGAATTTGAATAATTGAGATTTAGTGTTATCTCATATCTTTTTGAAGTTTGGAATTTGGAAAGAAACGTAAAGGGCGGGGACTCTAGCCTTGTTAAAGGCTAGGGAAGGCTGTCAATTACGACATCTTCCATCTTCCAACTTCTGGTTGTAAACACTTTGCACTGTAATATTCAATTAGAATATCACAGATTTAATTTAGTTTCATGTTCTTGAATTATTTCTTCTCTTCTTTAATTATTATATCTAGTAGCTAAACACTTAATTCTTGGTAAGGGTCGAGTGAGTGCACTTGTGAATCGTGAGGCCGACCTGTTCTAAATATCCTCTCGTTCGTAATTGATTCAAGTTCTGTTTTAACAAACCGGTTCCCGTCTAGGCTAAGACTTGATCAATTTTAGGCAAGACGACGAATTTGCAGCCAGTCACGAAGGGGACGAGCGAAACCGAAGTGACACAAGTAGGCAGCTAGCTTCGCGGAGGTTAGTGGACTTGGAGCAATATAGGCATAACCAGACTGACAATCTAGGGCTCCGAGTTGGGAGTAGCTTGGCCTAGACTCTGTCTTTCCCTGCACCATTGAGAAAACGCATGTGCCTCAAGCCAGCAGTCAATTGGATAAACCCTTTAACCAGCAAGGTGTCCACTGGCCAAGATCACTAGGAAAGGGGGTTCCCTCCAAGTGATTTCAATAGGAGGAAAGTAGGATTGGAAAGGGGTTCCTCCCAATCTATAGCAGTGTTATGAGAGAGAAGGAGAAAATCTAAAGGTCGATGATCGATTAAACAAGGAATGCGCTCACGAATTCGCCCTTACTAGGAGTTTACTTCAAATCAGTTCACAACCATTCTCCATCACCAATCTTAGCTAAGATTCACTTTTGCCTAAGATTGCTTCTTTAGCTAAGATTCACTTTTGCCTAAGATTGCTTCTTTATTTAATTTTTGCTTTGTTTCTTGTTATTGCTTTGTTATCTTAATTGCATAAACGAAACCCCTCAACTCTAGTGACAAGGAAGTCGAGTCGAAACTATAATTTTCTGAAAGATCTCTGTGGACGATCCTCTTACACCACGATCTACAAGTTCCTTGTGGACGAGTGATAAGCTGTATTCCTACCCCTAAATTCATATATTTTATACAACTAAATTTGATGCCCTCGACACGCAATCAGTAGCTCGTCTAGCAGGCTGTAAATTTGAAGCCTTGCCATTCAAGTACTTAGGGTCCTACGTTGGGCTTAACCCGAAGAGAATTTCCAGCTGGAATTTCTTGATTCAAGCTAGAGGAAGAGGTTGGTGACGTGGAAAGGCTCACTGCTATCGGTGGGGGGGAGGGTGACACTCATCAAGTCTGTGTTGGCTAGCATTCCTGTGTATAACATATCTATATTCCGCATGCCTAAGAGTATAGTCCGACAATGCAAGGGAATTATGAGAAGGTTCCTCTGGAGTGGAGATGAGCAAAAGAGAGGTTTAGCTAAGGTTAAGTGGAAGGTTACGGTTCGTCCGACGGAGCTTGGTGGCCTAGGTATTGGCAGTTTGCAAACCCGTAATGAGGCGCTTCTGATGAAATGGGTTTGGGGGTTGTTGTCAGGGGAAAAGAAATTATGGGCTGAGATGATCCGGAAATAGTATAATTTCAATACTGTGGGGGATTTCTGGCTCAGGGATAGAAGTAATTTCTCACCGATTTGGGGTGACATCATCCGAGCAAGTGGTCGAACTAGTTCTCTCTTCGAATTCTGGACCTCAAATATCAGAGTAAATCTAGGAAGCGGAACTAATACGAAATTTTGGTGGGATTTATGGACTTCCCGGGTTCCCCTTGCTCTTCAATACCCCCGCCTGTACTATGTATCTCGTAACCAATTTGGCGTTGTCTCTGAATTCGAGGAATGACAGGGAGAGTCTTGGGCTTGGAAGTGGGAGTGGAGACGAGAGCTATTTGAATGGGAGGTTGATGAAATGAGTAACCTTAAATATCTGCTTCCAAATCCGAGTTTGGGGGATAACGGAGACGTCACGTCATGGAACCTAGAGGCTACAGGTAGATTCTCAGTTCAGTCGTTCAGTAGGGGGGTTGAGGTTCATCGTCATGGGGGGATGAGGAACACCGTTTTAGCCTCGTGTTGGAGCCGTTTGGTTCCACATCGTGTCGAATTCTTTATTTGGCTTGCTCTGAATTCGGGGAATGGCAGAGAGAGTCTTGGGCTTGGAAGTGGGAATGGAGACGAGAGTTATTTAAATAGGAGGTTGATGAAATGAGTAACCTTAAAGATCTGCTTCCAAATCCGAGTTTGGGGGATAACGGAGACGTCACGTCATGGAACCTAGAGGCTACGGGTAGATTCTCAGTTCAGTCGTTCAGCAGGGGGGTTGAGGTTCATCGTCATAGGGGGATGAGGAACACCGTTTTAGCCTCGTGTTGGAGCCGTTTGGTTCCACATCGTGTCGAATTCTTTATTTGGCTTGCTCTGCAAGATCGCATCGTTTCAAGACAGTTCCTTCGACAACGTAACTGCTTCCGGAAGATAGCAATTGCCCATTATGCGCTGAAGAGGAGGAAAGTTCCTCACACCTCTTACTCCATTGTCGGCATATAAATCCTATTTGGGATCACATCATGCGCTGGGCGGGCATTGTATGAGTGCCACCGAGAACCGTGGTAGATTTATGGCAATGTTGGAGCGGGTTGGATACTTCCACTAACACCCAAGTACAAGAGATGTGGATAATGTTGTTGTCTGCGGTGCTATGGACAATTTGAATTCAGAGTAATAAAGTGATTTTTCAGCAAGATGCCTACCTTAAACCTGGTTTTTTCCTATTGGCAGAATTGGCTGAAAATCAGAGACCCACTGTTCCCCTACAATTCGATGCAGATGATGATATCCTCTTCGTGACTTCATTCGTGGGGAGGGACGAGTTAGTTAGTTATCTAGCATCTTTCAGATTTATCACGCTGACTTAATTTTTGCTTCTATCACACTCTAATTTGTATCCTAGTCCTCTCGAGACTTCTTGTCATATTCTAATGACATCTTTTCTAACATAATTTTCCACTGATTATTAAAAAAAAAAGTTGTGTTATCAAAGTTCAAATTCAAGATTTCATTACAAAATTTCTCATTTTCTCCTTCCTCATCGGAATATCAATGAAGATATTTTTTTAAAAAAAAATTATCATACAAATATTAAAATATGGATAAATTGGGAAACAAGACTTGAATATTCAAGGAGTAGTGACTTTGGGGTAAAATTATATATCAATGACTTAGGGGTAAAATTGGGATTTATATGGGAGGCTGATTAGTGATTACTAATCAAGGAATAGCAATATCTTAGTGGTCAAAAAACAAATGAACAAGCCAACAATGACTAAAAGAAGTCAACATCAGGAAAACAGGTGGCAGGTCTCCGATGGTTATGGTAGTGGATGCGCATTCCATGCACGCAACAAACCTCTCTCGTCACTCGTTGCATGGAGTGGAGCTCGCTATTATTATTATTCTTCTTCCATAAAATCTGCTTTGTGTAATTATTATTACTAGTATATTACTATTTTTATTTTATCGCACAAATAACAATATCCGGTCGCGTATTTAACACACCATTATTTAATACTACTAAGTATTGTTGTCTCTATATACAATAAAATACATACATTAATACTTTACTATATTATACATATACAATAATAATAAACATGAAGAATGAGTCCTCATCCCTCTCGTTTATTTTCTGAAATTTCGAGAGAGTCTCAATATTAGTAGCTCATTATCAATTCGAGTATAAAAAATCATTTTAATCATAATTCGTGGCTTATGATAATCTACTACAGTATTATTTATCTAATTCACGATACCACTACGTAATTAAGTGAAAGCTATTTAGACACTTGCATGTGCTTACCTATTTTATGTTAAATTATTTTTTAATTAAATATAAGGTGATAAGATTTAAATTCTTGACTGTTCGACGATAGAGCCTCCGATATCAATTGGAAAAAATCACTGCACTCAACATTTATTTAAAAAACTAGAAGAAGAAAAACACTGCACAACAACCATCTAAACCCAGCCAATAGCTGCTGCATAATATAATAAGGGAAGGTGATCTAACTACGTGCACAAGGAGACATACGATGCTAGCTAGAAAGGGCTATATATATTCTGCATTAGTAAATAGAATTAATATATTAATTGGATTATAAAATTTATTACAGCAGGTATGTAATATTAAAACATTGATATAAAATAAATGTTGGTAATTAATAATTTGTTGAATGTGAATATCAAATTGAAAAATGTACAAGTACGTGTTTAGAAAAATAGGGTAGGAAATTATTTTTCGTTGCGACATTTGAAAACAAATCATTGAAAGAACATTATTAATCATGATGAATAATAGCAGTTCGCTAATTTGGGTACCTATATTATGATGTAGGATGATGGTACGTGTCCAAAAGTGTTAAGAATAGTAGTATTCTAGCACTATTTGAGGCACGTGTCATCATCCTAAATGATGATGTACCCAAAAAATTCCCTTCGTTAGGCTATTAAAAGGTGGTGACAAGCTGGTTAGCTTTTTGCATTAATGCCCTGCTGCAATGTAGGCCAAATTATATGTATCATTATTCAAGTTCTCTCGTTGCTTTTATGCAATTAAATTTCGATGGTTCTTTTTGGGGTGTGCATGCTCTAATTTTAAACGATATGGGGTCTCTTTCCACGTGTGCATTATGATTTTACACTCTAACCAACCCGTCTCGCTAATAGGCGGCATTTCTCAGTCCCCCTCCCCACCTCTACGTCTGCATCATAATTTCCATTAGTTAATTACCATTTCTCTATACGGTAATGCTATACTTAGAGTTGGTGAAGAAAAACATTTATTTTTGAAAGAACGAAAAAGCAAATAGAAACCCATTAGTTAATCACATGCTCCATACGATTTGGGAAAGGAGGATTACAAGCATAACATCGATATAAATATACACGTATGTATGGACGTGTGTACATGTGTGTGTACATAAAAAAAGATACTTAGATTGACATATGTATATATATGTTTGGTACGTATCGCGTTTGCTAGATAATTAATGTCAACTATTTAGTTGTTTTCTTCTTCTTTTTTCTTTAAATTAAAGAAAAAACTTTTTTCATTCATTTGAAACTTTGCATTACAAACAGTCAATATAACAAGATTGGTTCAGATTTATGCCCACCAGTATTATTTAAGTGGTAAACTCGCCAAATTATTTATATTAATCACTTATTGAAAACAATACTAATATTTGATATATGATTACATTTCTATGTTCGGGCACGGAGAGGGTGTATCTAGGATCAATCTACCAATATCTATAGTTGTTCTTATGCAAGTACTTATGTAGAGGGGGGAAACAGAAAAATTATTTAAAATGTTTTTCAACTCTATAATCATCAATTACCCAAGAAAAACCCATACCATGAATATACCGGAAAAATGGTTTAATTAATTTAGTTAATGAAAAACTTACTGAAACTAGCTAGGTAAGAACGCTGAAGGGATATGTGATGGTTAGAGGAGAAGTTGGTGCAGCAAACACTGAATTTCCACCACCTTTGAAACCTGCAAGACTTTTCTTTCACCTACATTTATAGTGCGTCAATGGCATTCGTTAATTATAATACTCTCCATCGTCTTCTTCTCGCTTGTTCTGTAGCTGAGAAAGAAAAAGAGATCTGCGCTTCATCATTTCTTCATTGAGGGGAGAAGACTTTGTTTTTTCTAATTAGAGGTGAAATAACGACACTTTAAATTAAATATCAATCATTAATTAAACATTAGATCTATTCGAAAGTATAAATCTTATAAATATTGTAAGACTCAAACGTATACGTCAATATCCTATGGTTATACAATAATATAACTCAAATAACGGTATTATAAACACGTGAATGTAAAATTTCCCCAGTTAGAAACGATTAATTTGTAGTTAATTAATGAAAAAAATAAGGAACAGTATAGTATAGTATATATGTAAACTCAAACTTTATTGGGTCCACGTGGGCTAAAAGTCATTGATCTTACTTCACGGGGGGTAGCTCTTTCTAAACCTAAACACACTATTTATCAAAGAATCACCATCAATGGCCACAAATTAAGAGTCAAAATAAGCAACGACAATGAGTGCAAAATCACTTTGCTTACCCTAAATATCCTCATGTAAAGGTTACTGTCGGCACAAGTTTTACTACAACAAGATCATCAAAAACCACAAAACTTAATTAGGTTGACATATATGTAATAAAAAAATAATCAATCCAATGCTTCCTCCTCTTACGAAACCTTATAAGTTAATTCATAGATTTTATTTTTTTCTGCACAGATGAGAGAGAGAGAGACAAGACAAGACAATGAGTGTTGCTTCTTCAACTAGGGTTCCTTGTCGGATGGACCATCACCTCTCGCCTTGCATATAATTAACGAAGCAGAAAGGTTTGATTAATTTAAGAGATTTTTTATATGAGAAGTGATGTCACCAAAAGAAGAGTAATCGAGTTGTTTTTTAGGAAGTATGTTGTTGTTTGTGCGTACGCAGTGTCAGTCAGCTAAACAACTAATTTGCTTTGGTTGGATTGCTTGCTCAGTTAAGTTTCTACCCAATACATCTAAACTCGGACTTTCTATGCTTCCTTTTTGCCACGTATATATTGCTTTCATCTGTGCCCTCCCATTTCCATGCAAAAATGAAAGCAACGCTCTATGTATGTATATTTTATAAGCATATACGCGTAATATACCAACAAATTAAGAAATAGTGGAAAAGAAAACCAAAACGAATAAGGAAAACAGCATATCAGTATCACATAATTTGTTCTTGCAATGGTCCAGAAACAGGGAGTAGTGTAATTAATTAGGTTGTTTAACACTTCAAAGTTGTTGGAGATCTGAACTGAGTCACCGCTATATATGTTGAGAATGCATAGATACTTTGTCAATTAAAATTTTAAGTTCGAATCAAAGAGCAGTACTCGGATCACAAAAAATATATATAATTTCTTTGATCTTGAGAACCCTATATTCTGGCAGGAAGAAACAAGATGTACACCAGTCTTCTGCAAATCAAGTTGCAATAGAATGCACAAAAAGAAATCTGGTCTTTTTTTCTTATATGTTATTATGTATTCATTGATTTATTGATTGATTTAATACTGTTATTGTTGTTATTATTATTAATCATGGGCCTGGATGTGGTGGCGAGGTTATTTTTGTGAGAATTGGGAAAATGACAGTTGTGGTAAGCATCACTAAGCACTTGAAGGAAGGTGATACAAACAGAAGACACCAAAAACAGTTGATATTTAGAAGAAATGTACCTGTTGTGTGTTATATGTTACGTACAGTGCACGTGAAACACCAATTCGTGGGCAGTAGTCCCCTCCCTTCCCGTATTTTTCAACTATTCATGTCCTAACAACCCTGTTGGAACTTGGAAAACAACCATTGTTTTTATTTAACAAATTAAAAAATAATAATAATCATGTGGACCGTCAAATATATCTATGCTAATTTCATCATATCCATCATTAATGTTTCAAACAAAATTGAATTTATTACTATTAATTAGTCTATAGGGTATTATTGAGTGGAGTGGGCAACGGGTTGAGTCGATCGGGACCATTGTAAGCTCACTATTGATCCAACCCATAATCTATTTTATAAAAAAAACATGCACTAATAAATTGTACTACAGTTTCGTGTGCCAGTACGTTTCCTAGGCGAGGCCAGAGGCTTATAGCAAAATTTCAGTTTATTAAAAAGGTAAAAGGAAGATTTTTAATCAAAATCCATGTATACTAACTGAATCAAAGGGTTTGTTTAAATCTTGTTCTTTACTCCTTACTGACAATATTAGTATCATAGCATCTAATTTTCTCAACTGTTATGACCAACTTATGTGTTAGGAATTGAATGTATGCCATGAATTGATTTACAAGCAATCATTTGTATAAATATTTATTTTATAAGTTGCACCACGTTATATATATCACTGTTATTTTATTTTTTATTTTTTTTCAATCAGCCATTACCGTAATTTGTTGATTTAACTTCAACAGCCGATGACATCACTCATTACAGCTAAGGATAGTGAAAGACTGTGAGACTGACACTTAATTAAACGTATCAAATTAAGACCTACAATAGGTATATGTCAACTTCAAAAGATAGATATTACCATTTTTATTTTCACGGATAGAAACGCGACCAACTACAAAACTCAAACTTAAAATTTAATAATTTTTACCGTTTTTTTCTCTCCATAAAGTATCACTAAACAGCGAGCTCGTTTAATTAATTTACTTTCCTTGTCAACTATATATTCAATAATCTACAATGAATTAATAAAATCAAAAGAAATTAATATTTGCGATCTTGTCAAAGCTAGCAGGCAGGAGGTATTATAATTAACAGGTGAAAAGGGGAAAAGCGAAGGTAGGTAAAGAACGAAAGGATTTCCCAATGAAGCTACCCATCTAAACGCAGACTTTTCAATTTTTAATTTAGTGATGTTTATGTAAATTAAGCCTAGCTATACTCATAATTTTCAACAGCTCAAATCCTCGACCTTGTAAAATCCGACAAAAAAAAAGGGGGTTATTGGATAGAGTGGCAAATGGGCCTATTGGAAAGTTTGGTGATGAAATCGTCCCAAAAAATAGTTGGGTGACGAAATTGTCCCAAATTGACAAATTTGGTGGCCAGAGCATTTTTTTGTACAAAAATTATTTTAAAATTTAATACTTATAATATTTTTTTTTTGTTTATAATTAAAATCTTTGTATATGAGGTCGTAGGAAAGAACTATCGAAAGGTTCGAGTATCGGATAAAGGTCTTACCTTAGGCGAAGGGCAAGCATAGGTCGAGGTGAGATGGCTCGGCCTATGACATGGTCGTGCGTGCTAAGAGGCGCGAGCGAACATGGCCTGGAGGCACGAGAGGGCGTGGCCTCGAGATATGGAATGTGGCTGAGAGTTACAGGCGAGCTTGGGCGAGAGGCCAAGCGAGCGTGGCTTGGAGAATTGCGGAAGCCTTGCTTGTCCTGCGTGCGAGTGATGGTCGTGGACAAGAGAAGCCTTACTACGAGATGCATACGAGCGACTTAGGCAATGGCCCTGAGTATCAAGGACTCGCCTTAGTCGGCGTGTGCGCGAAAAGTAGAGAATGACTTGGGCGTTAGTTTTGGGTTCGACTAAGCCTTAAGAGTTTGGATTCGAGTCGGTGCTAAGTCTTGTCAAGAGTTCTGTAGGTTGTCGTAGACTACTGTCAAGAACAGGGGAAAGGCTGGCCTAGATTGTGGAATCTAGGCACCACACGGGCCAAGAAAAAATAGGTCTGTGACATAGTTAATGCATATCATTTTTATGACATTGCTCATGGATTTGATTTTGTAACAATAATACTAAATAACATAACCAATTTAAAAGAATAATAATAATAATAATAATTACGCGTCTATTTTCACCATTTAATTTTTTTCCTTAATCTTATTAACACTTATAATATATTCCATTTTAATAAGAAATTTTTATGGTTCATCTACGGTTTAAAGTTGAACTAGATTTAAATCTCTTAAATTTTGTAAACAGCCCGAACTAGATTTGAAGCCTACCCGGCGTAATTGGGCTTTAAAAAATGAGCCCAAATCTGCCTAGCCCGGTTTATAAACCTGCATTTCTTGCATATAACTATTTTTGTAAAGAGAATTTGTGGTATTTCTGTCAATTCATCCACAAGCCATGATTTTATTTTTTGAGCACTCATGAATGTTTGAGTTAATTTTTCTTCTTTTAAACTCAGATAATTTTTTTGTCAATTTACCGCCATTAAGCTAATCTTTATTTTCAACCCAAACAAAGATGTGTCAATTCAGGACAATGGATCATTTATACTTTACTAATTGAAGTTTAAGGCCCCTTCATCCGTCCATTCAAACTTCATGGGCTTCAACAAGAGCGCCATGGCCCAAAGACTGACGCCTGCTCAAATGTTTTCTTTTTCTTTTTTATCTCCTACACTGTCCTAATCATTTTTAGAGAACATCATCCCATATTTTGGCATCCCAATCGAACCGATTTGTTTGACCCAAAAATAAAAAAAATTAATAATCGAACCGATTTGTGATTTGATCTTAACTCCCTAAAATAAATAAAAATAAAAATAAACTTTGATTTCCCCTACTCTAGGCTCTATCTTGTAGTACTATCTAGCTAGGTCCATCCTTTCTACCCTAGGCTACTACGCAGCTGGACTTCCAAACTCTTAGTGGAATTGGTTCAGAAACTAATTTGCAAGTTGCTGACTATATTTTTTTTTCCAATCTTTTCGTTTTGTGGTATTAAACTAATCTCGTTCGAACATAATCCGTTTTTAAAGAAAATGGCTCTCCTAGCATGGTTTTTTCCATTTATTAGGCTCTCGAATCTGAAGTTAAAAGTAGACAACCATTTACTGCTCGACCACCACCAATGTTGCTATTGTTGGGGTGGGGGTTACCAAACCACTTGACCAGTAATGTCAAATAAGCTCGCCTTCTAGATAATCTTAAACTGAACATCACACAAAAAGAACATGTAGAATGATCTAACATACAAGGAAATCAACTTCACAAAAAAGAAGCAAGATCTATCATTCCACGATCTGATGCAGAATGACTAACTGAGAAAACGTACCTTAGAAATCTCAATAAACTTGTAAAACCACTTTGGATCTCATCAAAGGGAAAACGGTCAAGAAGACGACAGATGAAGCAAAAATTTCATCAATTTCTGCTGTCGACTTCGTTTTCTGAAGAAGAATGAAGGAGACAAAACAATTGATCATCACTCATGCATGAGAATCAAGTTAAAGATTAATACAATGAAGTAGACAAGCAAACAAAGAGAGGTTTACATGGTTGGGTAAGGAGACCAGAAGAACTATTCCCATCAAGATCTGCATGTGCATGATCATTTAAGCTTATCGGAGCAACCAAAAGAGAATCAAGTCAAAAAGCTTGAAAAGGAATGCAATGTGCAAAACTGAACATCAAAAGGGGAGTTGGTAAGAATGGATTAGAAAACATAATACTACAAAACTAGTACTATCATTTAACAGAAAAGATGAGCTAGCACCCTCACATACTTTTGCTCTGACACCTCTACTTTAACTTTTAAATCAGTGACCTAAAATGAGAATGATTTAAGTATTAGTAATATGCAATGGTAAATCAACAATAGAAAAGTATTGATGGGCAGCTGGAGTTTTGAAATTTTGTGTCAGATTCCATGGAAAAAGAAGAAAAAAAAAGATGACTTTGTATATGTAACTGCAATTGAAGAACAAATTCCTGCTGCCAACCAAAACTTTGACAAATATTGAGAGAGAAACTACTAAACATTTGACAAATCCAAAGCTCAAACAATAAAATAAATTCAAGAAAGCACCTGATTTAGGCAACCCAATTTTTAAATTGGAATGTTTTGGTAAAAAATGGCAAGATCCCATCTATAAGACCAAGACCACCAATAAAGTCAGAGGAGCAAGCACAATGTCAGATAATTTGTCCCATAAAATATATAACAGACATGATCACTCAACATACAATCGACACCCTAACTACTAACTAGCAAAAGAACAGTAAAAAGAAAGCCAGCACAATCCTCTCCCCTTCATAGTTCATACTTCTAAAGCAATTGTATGTCTACCAAATATCCATACTTGTTACACTACCTCGTTTCAGATTGCGAATGCGATTTTGTGAATCCAAATGCAAATAAGCAGTACGCGACCACAGATTGCACAACCACCTTCCAGATGCCACAGCATAACCGTCTAAAACGAGTACCCAAACAGAATATTTTAGGAGAAGACACCAATCCAATACTCTCCCAGACGCCTACTACAAAGTAACTGAATAGAAAAACTAAATTTCACTACAGCCCACCTACAGGACACAACAAAACCCTAAATGTAGGAAACAGTAGTAATGAAGGCTGGAGTCTTGGGTGATAGCAATTAATCCAGTAGGGTTTTGACATAAGAAATAAAAGAACCTACCGATCTAAATGTAACTCCAATTTGAATGAATCAGCTAATTTCAAGTTCTCTCAAAAGTACTAAAAAGATGAAATATATAGACAATATTGGCCAAGAAGAAGGAACAAAACCTCCAAACATAGAGCATTACACAAAGAAAGCCTGACAGAAAAAAAATTAATGTGATCATTAAGAAGCATTACTCCTGCATTATGAAACTACACCACATCCACTGAGAGAGATACAGTTTGACTTATGCAGATTTTTCAGCTTCTGCAGCTTCTGCAGCTGCTTCCTCCTCTCGTAACTTCAACAAAGATGGAGGTGGTTTAACAACAATGCTTTTCTTCCATTTCCTGTCAAGCTTTCTGGACAGCCTCTTGTTAATACCCTCCTCAATCTCTCTTTCACGCTTAACAGTAAGCATTCGAGCAACCTGTAATTCATTGGAAGCCTCATCAGTATGATATTAAAATTAAGTGCTAGCAGTGCATGTAGCACGAAGATCCAAGACATAAATGGCTGTGAATATGAATATTGTTTATTATTAGGTTATATGGAGACTCGACTCTTGTCAGGAATGTGTCATAGGTTTGCTGCAAAGAAAGTGTGTAATGAATGCAAGCTTAAAGAACAAAAGATTAAAGGTATGAAAATGGAAAAATATGAAGAAACCAACCAATAAGTGGTTTAAAGGGAAGGTGATATCTAAGAGCATCAAATAAGCTGCCTGTCAGAAAGCTACTCCGAAAACACTGCTCCCAGTCACCAGTAAGCCATGCATGACATAGCATATATCAACCTCTAGCACACTTTGAAGTGTGCTATTATGCCGCTGCCACTTTAGCTTAATGGGCGTTTTGTTTATTGCAGTCATGGTGTGCTCAATGTACAACATGTACAGCTACTATTTCAGGATGTCCCTATTCCACTGTCCTCTTTCCTCTGGAAGCAACACAATGCTATCAACAAAACTCAAAACATCTATGGTCAAACTAACCTAAACCTCATTTTCTCCTCTTCTTTTTTCCTGCTAATAATAGGTGCCGTTAAGTGTAATGCATCGATTCATCTACTCGTATTCTGGCTAGTATTACACCAGAACCACATCATTCTTATCACTAGGACCGCAAAAGAAAAGTAGATGCTTAATGCCACACTAACTTACAAACAAATAGCCAAAGAACATCTTCGAACTTCCTTAGATGCATCAAACCTCATCTAAGACAATAAATTATAAAGCTTAATCTGTTTGAATGACCTTTATGAAGATGGCAGTAAGTACTAAAGATGACAAGAAGTAAAGGGTTATTGGGGCTGGGTGCTTGTAGGGGGGAGAAGCAAATCAAATTGGAGGGTTTTGGGTGCTTCTGAGTTCAGTCATTGCCATTTTGAAAACAAATGGGGAAAATTGATCCTTATGCAGGTCAATGCATTTCCAATATTACATAATCACAAACGCAAAACACACTCTATCATTCTCACTGATTCCTAAACTAAACAAACAAGATAACAAAAATAAAAATTAAAAAGAAGAAACTGTGGCATTTCTACTAAGAAATTATGAATAAAAGGAATCAAAAGGAAAAACAAGTAAAAGTAGAAAAAGGAGAGACATGTATGAATACCCTTTTGTGCATTCGGCGAAACTCGCTGGATGTGAACTCGTTCCGCGCTGATCTCTGGAGCCGAAGCATAAAGAGCTCTCCTTTAAGCTCAACCACTTCTTCATTGATTTCTTCAGTGGACTTGGCCCTGATTTCTTTCAATTCTTCATCTCGCTTAGCCATCATAACTACTACTGAGGATGGGCGTTTTGACAAGCGAAGAGGAGCCGGACATGGGAGCCGGAGTTGGATACCGGAGAAACTGGATTTCGGGATTGAAGCTAAGGGGTTTGGAGACAATGCAAGTGGGGAAAGGCTCAACATGGTTTTTGCTTTCTGGGTTTGCCTGCGTCTGTTCGCTCTGCTGAGCCGAAGAAGTCTAGCCAAGCAGATAAGGCTCTTTTTTCAACTACTGCTAGTTTCTGTTTCTCGACCGCCGATTTTTACAAACATTTTCTTATTTATTTATATATAAATCTTACCATTTTTGTTTTTTTATGGAGGGAATGTGGAAACGAACTCATTACCTTACATATAAAAAATGACATATAACTACAATTTTACGTGCTTTCTACAATTTTCTTACTATAGCCTTGATATTAATTGAGTAAAAAAAATTACTATAAAAATAGTACGAAATGCTTATTTACCTCAAAAAATCAAAAAATAAATTAAGTTGAAATAATTGATTTTTTTAACTATCTAAAATTATTTCTAGAACATAAAAAAACATTAGAGAAAAATAAGAGTCGTACACTAGAAACAATCAAAGTGACTATATATTTTATATATACACACCTAAAGACACATTAAAATATAAAATAAAATAAAAATCATTATAATTTTAGAAGATAAGGTTTAAGATATTGTTAAAGAAATTGTTTCAAACGGTTAAACAAAAAGAATAATCATCACATGTTTTGTATTTTTATTTTATTTTTAGGAAAAATTAAAATTTTCATTAGTAAATATTCTTTGAACAAAAAAATACACCAAAAGTAATAATATATAAAGAATCATAATAATAATTTTAATACAAAATTATTTACTCCACCATCGACGAAAGAAACAATTGATGTAGTCACAAACGATGGTTGATCCCTCCTTACTTACTAAGGCATATGGGAATGAAACATATAGATTGTCGAACTTCCCACTCTGGGATATTTTAATCGGATCATCAACGAGATAACGCGCGGACTCCATTGATGAGAGACACATATCAATACATAGCTTCCAAAATAGATCTAGAATAAAATAGATGTTATCTAAAATAAGATAACTATCAAATAAATAACTCTTATAAATATCAAGTTGTGATAATTATTCTCTTTGTTTAATACTAGTTTGAAACAATTTCTTCAACAATATCTTAAAATCTTTAATAGTCACTTCGATTGTTTCTAGAATACGATTCTTATTTTTCTCTATTGTTGTTTAATTTGTAAATATTTTTATGTTCTAGAAATAAATCAATTATTTTAGATGGTTAAAAAATCAATTATTTCAACTTGAATGCCCCAAAAGCCAAGGACGAAGAAAATTGGATTGGATATATAAACCACACCGCCCATTGACGCGAAAAGAGAGAGGAGATTGGCATCAGCAAAAACCGCTGACTCTATAGCCAAAAGAACAAAACAACAACAAATACTAAACAAAAAAAATTCTCTATTTCTTTCATTTCTGGTTTGCCTACACTTCCTTCCTATTACTTCCCTCTCCATCATAACCCAAACCCTAACACAGCCTGCAATTTTTCTTCAACAAGGTGATTTCGTAGCTCCATTGATAGATTTCCCGACAAAGGATCGGAGGTTGGGAGGTTGGAGGTGATTAGATAGATCTGAAACATTGATGCAGTAACAATCTTACAAAAATGGGGGCGGCGGGCTCTAAACTTGAGAAAGCATTGGGCGACCAGTTTCCGGAAGGTGAGCGGTATTTCGGCCTTGAGAATTTCGGCAACACTTGCTATTGCAACTCCGTTTTGCAGGTGAAATTCCTTTCTCCCCACCAATTCATCCCTCTTTGCTTCTCTCGTAATTGGAATGGATTAGTATGTAGAATTCTTACTTCCGTTGGTGTTTTTGTTTGTCTTGGTTATCAGGCGCTTTATTTCTGTGTACCCTTTCGCGAGCAATTGCTAGAGTATTATGCGAATAATAAGAGTAATGGGGAGGAGGAGAATCTGTTGACGTGCTTGGCGGACTTGTTTACGCAGGTAATTGTTCCGCTTGAAATTTTGTTTCTTTGAATGATTGCTTTTAGTATCAGATCAGGTGATGACCTGGGTGGTGTTAAGTTCATAGGTTTTTGTTTATTATTGTTATTATTAGGAGCTTATTCGCTGGAAAAGAAAGAAAGAAGATAATTGAAAAATAGGGTTTCCTATCGTAAAAAAAAGTTGGTGTTTTGCTTATTTTGTTATTTAGAAATGGTGCAGGCTATAATGGTTTGTTGTTCTACTGTATAGATAAGTTCACAGAAGAAGAAAACAGGTGTCATTGCTCCAAAGCGTTTCGTACAGAGATTGAAAAAACAAAACGAGCTTTTCCGCAGCTATATGCATCAGGTATGTGCTTGTGTATTGACGTGGAATAGATGTATCAATCAACCATCTCATATATAATTCTAAACTTGATTCAATAGTACGTGTTGGAGTAACTGTTTTCTCTATATGTTTTCCATGTAGGATGCCCACGAGTTTTTGAATTTCTTGCTAAATGAACTTGTTGACATATTGGAGAAAGAGGCCCCTGCAACAAAAAGTGATCCAGAAACTTCATCTTCACCTGAGAAGACTGCAAATGGGCCAAAAAATGGTCAGGCAAATGGTGTTGTAAAAGAGCCTTTAGTTACATGGGTGCACCAAAATTTTCAGGTGACACAGCTTTGTTTGGAAAATTGTAGTGAATGCTCAAACATGAATGAAAATTGAACTAGCACTGAAATTCTAGCTCTTTCTGTTCTCGTTTGCATAGTGTCATAATGTGCTTTTATTGCTCCTTCTGCCCTCTGCTCCTGCATTAGTGAGACACTCATTTCTTTCACCTATTTGCATCAGGGAATACTTACCAACGAGACAAGGTGCTTGCAGTGTGAGACTGTGACAGCTCGAGATGAAACTTTTTTTGACCTGAGCCTTGATATTGAACAGAACAGTTCAATAACAAGCTGTTTGAAGAACTTTAGTTCCACCGAGACTCTGAATGCCGAGGATAAGTTCTTCTGCGATAAGTGCTGCAGGTTAGTGGTCATAGTTTGTTATCGTTTGGTCTCAACTTTATTAGTTGTTATTGACAACCTCTTCTTGTTGCGTGAAATTTGCCTTCTTAACCTTGTGCCTTGATTTTTACAATATCACCTGGAAGTATCTTAGCTGGGGTTTTACAAATTAATAGCATTATATCTCCAGTTGTGTCTTGTGTAAGTGCATAGTGCTCGGGGGTCTTATTGCACTATGATACAAGAGCATTTTTAGATGACTTAAATGATAAGTGTTGTGTTTTGGTATATAAACCACATGCCTGACAGATGTGGTGACAGAAATAACTCATGGCTCCTTAAAACTTAAGGTCTTCTGCCTGTAGAATAGAGCAATTTTACTGTGTTCCACATCAACATACTACATGGCTCTTTCTTTAGTTTAGCTTCTGTTTAGTTGAATTTCTTAATTCCTGGAGAATTCAAATAAATCAATGACCAATCATTTCCATTGTAAGAACTTTTAAAAGAAATATTTTGGCTTGCGCAGCTTGCAAGAAGCCCAGAAGAGGATGAAGATAAAGAAGCCTCCTCATGTCTTGGTCATTCATCTGAAGCGATTTAAATACATTGAACAGCTGGGTCGGTACAAGAAGTTGTCTTACCGAGTTGTCTTCCCACTTGAGTTAAAGCTGAGCAACACAGTGGAAGATACAGACACAGAATACTCTCTTTTTGCGGTAGTTGTTCACGTTGGGAGTGGGCCCAATCATGGGCACTACGTCAGCCTTGTGAAAAGCCACAATCATTGGTTATTTTTTGATGACGAAAACGTGGAGATGATTGATGAGTCTGCTGTGCAGACATTTTTTGGGTCCGCACAGGAGTATTCAAGTAATACAGATCACGGGTATATCTTATTCTATGAGAGCCTTGGTGCTAGTGACAAGAGTTGAGGCGAGGAACTTTTGGTTTTTACGAGTAGGTAATTTTAATCATTTGGACTGGACTTTTTCTTATGCTGATTTTCTGCCCTTACTGTTTTTATTCTCTCCCTTATGTCCTTCATCTGATGGGAAGAGCACGACAAATATCTGCATTTGAGATGGTATGGTATGGGTTGTGAAAAAAATGTATACTTGTTTCCATGTACAGTGGATGGTGGAAGCAAACCATCCTGGGTTTTCTTTATTCAGAAATAAGGGGAAAAAGAGTTAGTGTACATGTTTTGAGAATTTCACAGACATTTTATTCTTCATGGAATGAGAATGTTTAATTAACATCTGAAATTAAATCCTACGGGGATTTCTTAAAAACTATCCTCATTTTTGTGGATTTTCTGGGTAGAGGAGTGACATTTTTGTAGTCCGTCTTGTTTATTACCTTGTCTAACTTATCCATGCTAGTCTGAATGAGCTTATAGGTCACTGTTACAGATCAGCAATACTTTCCGGGAAGCAGGAAAGCCTTATATTCAAGCCGAGCCCCCTAACTTGTAATTTCAACTTTTTTATGCGCATCATTGAATTTGGAGCATGTTCATTAGCCAGTAATAATCTCATGGAAATGGAATATGAGCTGAGAATTGATAACCTGTTAATTGTTTTTTAACAAAAAGTATTTTTTTTATAGAGAGAGTTGAATAAAATGGGCATAAATTCATTTTCTGGGTCGAATTTCAATTATTTTTTTCAAAAAAATCATTAAATTTCTGCAATTTCGATATATACTTTTTGGTTATTCTAACACATAAAAATGTTATCCTAAAAAGAACACAGTTTAGTCAAATGATGAAACCTAGTCAACATTCACGAAAATGTCTACATTGCATTAGGGGAGCATACTATTTACCCATTTATAACACATTCCTAAGCTATAAATAAATAATTAGAAATTATTATGATATTTACAATTTAATTCTAGTATGCCTAACTAGGATGACAACCCACAATTTGACTCAAGATGGCATGAAATAGTCATCGTCATCCAAAAAAGGTTGCGAGGTCCATCGAGTCATCAAACTCCGCAGCTGCTTGTTCAGAATCGCTAGGCGACCCGTACATAGCCTGCAAGTGAAAAACACATACCAAGTCTTAAACATCATAAGCTTGTAGTACAGTGGTACTTCTCGCAAAGTAGAGAGTGCTAAGTCTTGAGTTCGAGTTCCCAAAATTACATTTCTATCGATGAAAAAAAAGAAGCTAAGTTCTCACAGAAAGAAAGTGCTGCAATGTTCTAAGAGTATATTCCTTTTAGATACACTTCCACCATTTGTGAAAATCGGCAGCGATCTTTCACCAGTTCTAACTCATTCTAACCCAATACATTAATCATGCATTTCCTCGTTCTTATGAACAGCAACCGAACCAGGTATACCATGGTGCGTGGCGACATGGGGGCGTAAAAAGGAAAAGGGCCTAATAAATCCTACTAAACAAAAGAGGAGCGCATCGCTATGAAGAATGAAGTTAATACTGATTACCTTGTTCTCCTGGATCTCTGTAACAACATTCCGGAGCCTGCGATATTGATCTCTTGCCTCTGGATACTGATGCATGGATCTCACCCTTGCAAGCGCTATTTGAGATCTTTCTTCTGTTTGCCTTCTTCCTTCCTTGAGGAAATCATACTCGTCATCTTTTGTTGATGCACCTTGCGCGATAGGACCCTCGATAAGTGCTTCTGACTTAAATCCACGTAAACCACTTCTTTTACGTCTCCAACGTAAGATAATTTTCTCCACAATGCCTACGGACCAGACTATCTTTCTGTAGTTTTTCCTGACCTGGTGCCCTCTTACATGGGCCTTTAAACAGAAGAGAAAAGGGACATGTTAGGATATGAGCTCCGAGCTATGAATGAGTAAATGATGCGTTGAAGAATGCTAACATGTTTAAAGATGTCGAATATAGGAGCAATAATAACACACCTGAATTTTGACAACATGCTTCCGGATCATTAAAAATTCTTTTCTACCCTTCCACCCACGGAACTTGTTTTGAATTTTTATTGCTGCATGAACAGGCTCATCTAGCTGCCCTGCCTTTTGCGACTTAATCGCAATAAGAGAGAGTGTGCGCTCATTTGACATCCCAAATTTATCATCTCCATACTCCCTTAGCTGCTTTTTTTGGAAGGACTGCACCCGAAATACTTGGTGGATGCGAGCAGCAGTTTGAGTAGCATTGCAAACAGCAGCTAATGAGTCCTTGAGGGAGAGACCGTATGGTAGTTCCCTATTACTGACTGGAGTTCTACAGTGTTCTGAAACTGTGTCAACTGCTTTTGCAGCATCCCCATCCTGCTTATGCAAATTAAGAGAGGAAAGGTGGGCACTCAAAGCAGATTCTGCAAGAAAACCAGCAATTCCTTTGTGTCCATAGGCAGAAGCCAGATCAGCAGGTGTTCGGCCCGTTGGGTGTTCGGGAGTTGGATCTGTTAGAGCTCCAGGAGCTGCACCAAGATGGATGAGGGAAGCAATGGTACGCTCTCTGACAATCAAGCCAAAATAACAGAAAGCATAAGCAAAAAGAAGCATAGGAGGGAAAAAGTCACTAACAAGAAATTCTAGGAATGATAAATATAAATCATTGTTTTCAGGAGATACGAAAAAATAAGGTACACAAACAACTTTGACAAAAGGATATCCGAGGAAAGGAAAAGAAAAACTAGGAGGGAAAAAACTGAAATGTAACAGAGCATTTGAACCCAATAGTGGGTCAGCTGCACATATCCCAGAAGCATAAGACCCCAGGGAAGGAAGAAATGCTATACTCCTCATAACTGCAACCACATAATTAAAAATTAAAAGGTAAGCCAGCACAACCCAACAACCATTCTTCTCAAAGGAAATAAACGTCTTTTTTAGAAGAAAAAACCGGCAAGAAATCATGCTATCCTACTTGGATCAGCCATTACTAACATCCAATAGCGAACAATCTAAAGTACACATAAAAGTTATTGAGCAACTTATGAGGAAATGATTTTTTTCAAGCTCCCGGATTTGGTAAAAAACACACATTAGCAGATGGGACCTAAGGAGGACGTGATACCACTGTTACTTAGTTAAATTGGTCTTCATATCAAATATAAATTATCCCCAAGCCTCCTACATGCTAAACTGAGCTACACTAATTAGTTAGCAAAATGAGAAGAACATGGTAAAGAAAATAACAGACTTTTTATACAAGCAAACAAAAGAGTTTTCATTTCACTCACCTGCCATAAGAAGCTGCCCAGTGAAGTGCAGTCCATCCATTTATGTCACGGTAATTGACACTTACACCAGCAGCTATTGTGGGTTCAAGGGCCCAATCATAGCCAAGAGCAGCAGCAAAATGTAGCACCCCAAGGCCACCCTCATCTAATACGCTAGGGCCTTTTCCACCTTCAGCTTCTTTCTGCAAAAGCCAACCATGTAACTTCTCTTTGAGTAGCTTTTGAAGAAGTTGCTCCTTCCCTGCCTCCAAGGACAATCCTTTGTCTGAAGAAAGATTTAATATTCTATCCCACCCATCATCATCCTCTTTCAGCAATGAATCGATTTTACTGCTCAATTGTGAAATCTCCCTTACTTTGTTGGAATCATATTCTGCAGGGCTTAGAGAGCTCAAACACAATAATTTTCCAAATCGCATTTGAAGATTTTCAAATATACTGTCACCATAACTGTAAGTATTCACATCTCGGAAATCCCGGTATTCAAATTCACGCACTTCACTGCATGCTACCCTATTAGAACATGTAACATAAAAAGGCACCCTACCAGCCTTTAGCAAAGGAGTGTGGCAACGAAGTACACCATCAGCTATGACCTCTGCCGGAACTTCAATTTCCCCAAACATACATGACCATTTATAATCTTTTCTTTCTTCTTGAGTTTTCAAGAAGCGCCCCGTGATTAAAACCTGTATATATTGTACATAAATGGCCAACATGAAACAATAATAATACGAGGATGAAGCATTTTCATTTTTCAAAAAGCATAAATGTTTTGATCTGATTGCAAGAAAAAATGACAAGGTGCAGAGTACCTTGATCTGGGAGCCTACATCTGCCCAGTTGGGTGAAAAATCAATTATGTTAAAGAGCTGCTCCGTGGAGAGGGAAGGACCCATCATACAGGTTTCCATCTGTGCTTGAACAAGAATGTTAGAATTGTTGTCCACATGCTCACTCTCAACAGCATCCCAGTAGGTACAGTCACTGGACTGCACATTTGGCAGCTTTACATCTCCAAGTTCATTATACATCCATCTGTTAAAACTATCAAGCTTCTTCATTTGAGGGTCATCCAGAAGAGGACGGCTAGTATCCTGGAAATTGAGAAGCTCATGGCCATTGATCCAACCGCCTGTACCAAGTTCTTGTTCATGAAACCTAGTACTCACATCATATGTTGAGTCTGTATGTAACTTCTGATCCACAGTCCACTTAGATAAATGTGAAGCGCCATCTTCAAAAGTCTGTTTATAAGGGAAGGTAAGGCCGGGAAAGAAAAACCAAACCGAGAACGGGTAAATTAGTATGTGATGCTTAAATCAAGAGAACTTATGTTTGGAATTACGGAAGGAATTCTCATAATTATATCTGTTTTAGATATTATACTTTCTACATCCTCAACAGTAATTCATGAGAATTCCATAAAGTTGTCAATTTTGCTCATAAATTGAAGCAGAAAAAGTAACCAAGAGTTTTAGATCTCACAGATTACGGGTTTTGAGATAAATTAATAATCAGTGCAAAATATCTATAGAGCACATAAAATATCAATTTATACCTGCCACTCTTCCAGACGCAGGAGATTAGACCCATCCTCCTGCTTCTTACCAGCGCTACTGGTACAAAGTTCCCCTGATATTTCTTCTTGTTTAGGAAGGACTCCAATGGCATTTAGTTCTGATGCCAACAGTGAGGTGAAAGGCATAGATTCATATCCATGAGAATAAGTGTCTAAGACATCATTCCATAATGGCAAGTTGAGATGCTTCTGGGGTTCATGTGATAATCCACCACTGGAAGACATTCTCCCTTGATAATCACCTATCAGCAGTGTCAAGTGTTAGCATGCAAGTTGATTGCCTAATGTAAAACAAGCAACTCTTGTTATATAGTACGGTTAGACCAAAAAGGCCGAGACATTGAGAATGATAGTGTGGGCATCAAAGAGCCAATTTACTTGGAAATGAAGAGCCAGTATCAATCTTCTCCACTGTAGGCTTTGGCGACTCAAGAAAGGACTGGAACCTGGAACTGACTTGCTGATTATAAGCTGCAGAAAAATACCACATTGTACTTGAATATATGGAGAAAAGAAAAGGCACATCTTCATATGAGATGGCTTAGAAAGCTTTAATTCTCAGGTCTCCTAAAAACAAATGTATGGCGAATGCACCTGATTCAGCATCCTCATATTCTGATGCCTGAGCACTGTTCATGCTTGTCGTATCAGTAGTTCGTGTAGGCGCATGATAACCATTGGGATGAAGATTGGAAGAAACAGAAATATCCATCTCAGAATTAGGCCCGGAGTCTTCTGTATCTTGGGAATACGAAACCGCTTCTGAACTCTCTTTAATGCGGTTGAAATTCACCCTATTCCCCTGCTGAATGTTCAAAACGAAATAAATTCACTCAATATGAAAGTGATAAGACATCAGAGTTAGAGAAACAGAAAGTGGAAAACGGCTCCACTTCTTTTCCTCTCTTTTATTTTTCTTTTCTGTACAGTACAAACACAAGAATATGCTCCTACAATAAAGCATCTTTACAAACCCAACTGACAATACATGAGTATCATAAGAACTGTTGGAAGATTTTTTCAAGCCTGAAAACCAATAGCTAACCATGAATCCAAAGCACATTTCTCCATACTATATTTGGCCGAGTATTTTTGTCTATAGTGTGTGCACCGAAGATTCCCGATGCAATGCATGATTTCTCCTTATAAGAAAAGTAGCTACTTTCATCATTCTACAAGTTAAGAAACAAGCATGTGGGTAAAGGAAATCAAGTGTTTGTTGAGCTCCAATCATGTGAAACTTAAACGCTTTAATTTAATTGTTGACCATAGTAACTCAACAATGAAATAAGATACCGGCCCACCTAATTACCAAAATGATTACATTTACTACATCCCTCTTGCTTGGTCTATTCATCAACATCTGATTCTTGACCAATATCAATGCCTTGGGACCATTACTATGTAATACCTACAATTCATGATCATATCCGGTAGCTACTTGCAAATTCAAATCCATGACCATTATAATCTAATAACCAGACAAGGTATCAATCCCACCAGAATGATCCATAATTGCTATATATATCATATTCATCTTTTCATACAATTCATTACTTTAAAAGTTTCAATGCTGGACCCTTGAAGCTGTTGCCAACATAAGACTATCCTTTTTGCCAGAACAAATTTGTAATAACATGAACTTTAAACCTGGGAGTATTATCGAATACATCCTGGAATTTAACATTTTATATGCATAATAGGTTTCTTCCATTAAATTATGTTTATCATGCAGCTGCACAAAGAATTGAGAAATGACAAAGCCGCTATATTCAATATTTTTTCTTCTACTTTCTTTTTTACGGGCATCATGTTGAATAATTCCAGAAAAATATTAACCATGACGTACATTATATTCATGAAGAAAATTTCACTTTGACTTAATTTATCCATCAATGCTGAAATTAGGGAACACAGGGAGGAAACAAAAGGGATAAAATAAACCTTTACTTCCCGGTAATGGACAAGCACTATGTGGGAGAGTTCCCTGCAGAAAAAATCAACCACATCAAAATCAGAAGAAAACAACAATTTTTCAAAGGGAAATAAAGAAGAAAGAAGCCGACAACAACTTCAAGCTAGTCTAACGGACCCTAATGGAAGATCGGTTGCAGCACAACATAACATAAAGTAGTGAGTCGACAACTCAGCCACTAGATGACATATACAAAAACAAATTTAGGCATCTAAGCATATTAATAATAGGGTGAAATTATAAGTGTGTGCAAGAGAGAGTGAGAGAGAAACAACTTAAGAATAATAACATTAACCAAACTCAGAAATTGAAGCGACAAATGAACGGAAAAGAATTAAGAAATTAAAAACTTGACTTCCGTGACAGGGATTTAACAAACTACATGAAATGTTAAAAGCCTTGAATGTCTACCTTACCTATTTTGACATTAACTTACTCGAATCCAGAGATATGGTTACGAAAATCACCAATTTTTTGCATAACTGCCAGTCCAAATAATTAAGAGTTGAAAGCACTACCCACCTTTAAAAGTTTGAACTACAATCTTTTAAATCTTATAAATCTCAAATACTATATAATAATTACCCAAAGAAAACCCAAATTATTAACATCACAAGTGCACACATTGTTATCTATGGACTGAGCGGGTTACAAATTATGGAAAAGAAAAAAGGACTCACTCTTCCAGCATCCAGTAACTGCGTCTTTGAAAATTTTCATTATCTCCCCCATGGGCATAATAGCAATGCAGCACATCAATGCTTCCAGACTGAAAGAAAATTCTTTTTTTTTTTAAAGTTCAATAGGACCAGCAAGCTTACAAAAAATTTCGACAAAAACAATGCCCTAGACCAGAGCAAGACATTGCAACTGAATTTATTTCTCCACAAAACAATTGAACAATTATTTGTCGGGTGAAGAGAGAAAAGAAGAAGAAGCAATGCACCAGTTCTGTTTACGTCCAACATTCAAAAAAAAAAAATTATTAACCTTGAGCCTCTCATGAGCTTCTTTCACTGTCTTTCCATCATTCTTCTTCCTCCAGTTATGACCATCTTTTCTAAAATACCTCAACACCTTGCGGTCAAAAAGGAAAAGTGAACCACCTGCAATTGGAGCCAGGAAGCATTTTCGATGAAGAGGATGTTGCAAAAAGAGACATAAAAGCACTGATAACCCTAAAAATGTATTCATCTATAGGTACACATGTAGAATTGAAGCAAAAGATTTTTTGTAAAATAACATGCTGGATTTCATTTAGACCAAGTAAGCTGATTAGAAGGGGGGGGGGGGGGGGGGGGGGGGGGGGGGGGGGGGGGGGATTAACAATTCTAAGGATTCCTCCAATAGATGCCTCCCCCAACTTGGTACACCAAGCAATCGCCCAAAAGAGAGGATAATAGGAAACAAAGGCATAAATACCAAAATCATCAAGGACACTTACTGGGCGGTAAATGTGCAGGCTCGGGATTAATACGGAATTTCTTGTAGTTGCTAAGGATTTCACAAATTTCAGCAGGGCGTAGCCATCGATGTTGCGCTTCCACCAGTATTTGCTGAATATCTGCATTCCACACCACATGATCAGCAGTAGTATGTTAGTCAGACACCATACAATCAGTAAGCCCTCAAATATAACCTCATTAAAAAGGCACACATAATACAATATTGTTAAGAAACAAAAATTACAACAAAACCTACTGCCAACCCCTTTATTTCACATGTATCATACACTTTCTTCAACTCAATCACTTTATTGAAACAGCTATACAGATAAATCAATCTAATTGAGTACTATTTAACAAAAAGAAAATTCAAACTTTTGATCAAAACATCACTCAATAGCCACTTCACTCTTAAGTTGAACCATAAGAAACTGACAAAGGGGTTTTTTTATAAAAAATAAAATAAAATCTTGTTCTATCAATAGAGAACGGAGGAGGAGGAGAAATACCTAGCTGGTTACCAAGAGGGTACCGCCTAGCCTCCGCCATCATCACCAATCACCACCCTTCTTTCTTTCTTTCTTTCTTGTTCTTCTTTTGCTGATTTTACAGCTACTACTGCTGGTGACGACAGAGTCAGGACAGGAGTGGAAGGGAAGAGGAGAAGACGCTTCTCAAAGCACAAAAGCTGTGCGTTTTGATCGTCACCGTCTTTATCTTTACTGTTTCTTTTACACACTACAGTTTTGAATTTCTCTTACAGTAACAGTAGACGCACTTCTTCTTCTTGTTATGAGCAGTAGTAATAAAATAATAGTAATAATAATAACAGATGCCTATCCAAAAAAATAAAATAATAATAACAGATGAAATGAAAAAAGGGAAAAATAAAAAAATGGAAAGCAACAAAGTGTAAGACTTTTTTTGGTTGTGTGCGCGTGAGAGGGAAGAGGAAAACAACAGCAGCCGCCAAACTGGAATTTGACTTATGGTCTAACCGTCTAAGTTTTCACGCGATTTCTCGGGGATCCTTTTTTTAAGATAAAATACAATAAAAAATTTGGGTAATTTTCAGACTTAATTTACTTTAAATTGTATATTTAATAAATAGTATCGTTTAGCTTCTAAAAAATTACACCAAATAATATGAAAGATTTATATTTATATAAAAAAAAATTAGCATATTGCAAGTGAATATATTTGATACTTTATTTTTCAAATAAAATTTGGGTGACTATCGGAATCAGCTGACTCTAAGGTGTGCGTTTAATAAATGAAGTTTAGTTTCTAAAAAGTTACACTAAACAATATGAAATATTTATATTTGTGTAAAATAAAAAAATTAGCATGTTGCAACAAAATATATTTGATGTTTTATTTTCCTAATATGATTATTGTACTCGTTTTACATTAATGTCCAAAAAAACAATAAAAAAATTCTTTTATATTCTAGTCAGCCAAATATGATCTTTATTTTTTTAACATGATTATTATACTCATTTTAGAGTAGTGTCCATAAAAATAATGTAATTGTTTCATATTATTTAGTGTAACTTTGAAAAATGTAAATTACACAAATATGCTAAAGTAAATCAAACATGATCCACTAATAATAACTTATTGTGAGGAAGTAATTTTTAAGATTTTTGATAAAAAAAGTAATTTATAAGATAAATATTAAATAGGAAAAGTGTTAATAATTTATTAATGAATTTGTAATTTAGTGTTGACTCCTAATAAGTGCAATATAATATATTTTATATTCTCTTATTTAATTATTTTTTTCATATTTTATAACCATTGTTTTCAATAATAAGACTAATTTATAGAAATTCAACGAAAAAATAAATCAATACTAAAGGTAGGATCAAATTGGCACAAATAAAAAATATTACTATAAATTATAGAGTTAATTTTGATAAAATATAGATCATGAGCAACCCAATACCTCCTTATGCATTTAAATTCTTTTAATACAAGACAACAAGGTAGCGTTTGGTTGCGCGGAATCAAGGAGGAAAGTGACTCGGAAATCTAAGATTCCGAGCTTTATTGCGTTTGATTGCGATAAGGAATCACTCTCTCCTGAAATCCAACTTTCCTTGACCGCTTTGATTTTCCCAAAAATGGGGGAAAGTGATTCCTTGGCTAGGGGGTGAGGAGAGTGATTCCCCCGTACTGGGAAAGTTAATTTTTTTTATTAAATAACATATTTGTCTAAAACTAATGATAAAAAATAACCTAATAAAATGTCTCTTCCTTCTCTATTTTCTAAAACTTCACCAAATTATATTAATTACATGAAAATTATAATTAATTACATAAAAATTATAGTAATTACATAAAAATTAGAATAATTACATCAAAATGATAATAATCACATAAAAATTTCATAGTAATGATATAAATAATAATAGGTAGAAGAAAATACGGTTAGGAACGAGAACAAATCATCCAAGAAATCCCGATCCTAGACTTGTCAGTTATATTTTTTTGCATTGCTAGAACAATATGTGTCATACTTTGTTATAATTTTCACGCACTCTAATACGAAGGTTATGTCATTTGTCATTTTATTTAACTTGCAAAAAACTATAGTTATAAAGCAAACTCATTTGATATTTTGATTGTTAAAAGATAGACAATTAAATAGAGAGAAAGTCTAACATGTTTAGAAAAAATCATGTCGCACATTATATATAGAAAAGAATAATTAGACACCTAACAAAATAACAAAAGATACCTAACAAGATAACAAAATACAAATATAGAAAATGACAAAGTAGTTATTTTTTTTACTTTCCTTGAGGATTCTCAAGTACAAAACAAACACAATAATGTTACTTTCCCGGAAATCTTAAATCCCAACCAAACACAAAAACTAACATTCCCCTCAATCACTCTCCCGGGAGAGTGATTCCAAGGAGGAAAGTAACATTCCGTGAACCAAACGCTACCTAAGTGTGTCTTTCACTTCCTGATAGATGACTTATTTCCCCATAAGCAAAAATCAAACTCAAACTCAAACTCCACTATAATGAATTACCAAAAATCTGTTGTTGCTACTTTCACACTAACAAACAACAAATGAATTACATAACCAATGGCTATAGATAGAGACAATAAGCTCGAATTTGTATGTATAATTGACTTTTTGATTACCAAAAGGTTAATATTCAGCTCATACACATCTTCAAGACCTGTTTTTTTAGGCTTTAAACCTAAAACTTCAAAGGAATCCCAAGAAAATGAAAATTAAAGCATACTTTTTAACTTTATCTTGCAAAATTGGCCGCCCCCGCCTTCAACGGTTTTCCTACTCGAGAAGATTAAGAATAATGCGCTGTGGTCACTCCACTTCGAGCACTATCTTCATGAACTCGTATACGAGGTAGCTTATGGCAGCTGATGGCAGGACCTGCAGGATCCGAAGATAAATAGGTTGTTAGGATGAGATAGAAATCTCACTTTTCACAATAAGTTGGCATTAGGACGGGAGCAGTATACGTATGAGCAGGAGGTTGCATATCTAAGAAAGACAAAAGCAAAATGAAACTGCAAGTTAAGAACTTATCACATGCATCCGCGCACATATTACATGCGAAATTTTACTGACTGCTCGTTTTTAACACTTAATGAAGGCACACATGCATGTAATTGCAACTCACTAACCAACTAAATGATTCAGTGAGTTTGCCTTATTTTATAGCAAGAAGTAGCAAGAACTTGCGATAAATCTAAGTTTCCTGTAAGTTGGTGCAATGGAATGCTGCACTGAAAGAGAAACTCTTTGGAGCATTTAAGTTCATAAAATAAAATATAAAAGCTCTAGAAAGGAAAAGCTTTACCTGCAATAAGCTAGGAACTAATCCAGAATACAGAGCAGGAATTCCTCCCTGTTCAACTACCTTGACACAGGTTGCCAATGCGCCCATCTTGTTTGCTCGAACTTGCATTTGAAGCTGTCTCCTCACAACTTCAAAAGGATATGTAGCAGCTTCGGAACAACAACCAGCAATTGCCCCATAAAGCAATGTTCTCATGGGACCCAATTCTAATTGTGCCAGTGCATTAAGCTCCTGCCCTTCTTGTTTCATGTTCTGAATTCTTTTCTTTCCTTCTGGTGAATGAAGATAAGCTGATTTTAGAATATCATAAACACCATAGAAAACTGCGCCTGAAGGTGCCATGCTCACTATTGATGGCAGCAAGCCCTTATAAAGAGAAAAGAATCCTTCAGTTTGGATCATGTGACGGAAAGTGCCAATCACCCCACCCAATGCTTCCCCACCTGGAGCTACCATCTTCGTCCTTATCTGCAATTTTTTTCCAAATGAGGATGACATTTAAGGTGAGTTGAGTAAGAACACCATTCCAAAAACATGAGAAGTCAGTAGTGTGACAAACTATGCAGATGAATTCATGCAAGCAATAGAAATTGTAGGCACCAAACAAAATCAAGGATTCCGTTCCGCTATGGCATCTCTAAGATGCTTTCCTTCTAGCAGATTTAGGGGAGTGTTTGTAAATGATTTACAAAGAAAATGTAAGCTCTTTTTATATTAGCACTTTGGTTTTAGTTTAGATGATACATCAACTCTCTTGTATTTTAATTCATCATAAAACAAGTAGTATTATGATGTAGACAGAAGCAAAGAATCAGTTCAAGCAGGAACACCAAGTCACAGGAGATGAAAAGACAACTTGGGACGGACCACAAGCTACTGACCCATTTTAGGCTCTCTTACAAACCCTGTCGATATCAACTCACAACAGCTAAGCATCTAAATAAAAAATCAAACATCCATTTCTTCACATCATTGGATAGAAAGCCAGTAGAAAATCAAACCTTTGTTTAAGAGACCAAGGGAAATAAATAGACAGAAAATGAGGATACTGTGTAACCCTCAATGCAGTAAATGCACAAAAAGAGTCAGTCAGTGATGGTGCACATCCAGCTTGTGTACCACCTTATCATCCTCTGGCTGCCGTATACTAAACTACAACATACCAAGCTACCATATTTTAAACTATAACACAATATGCGCATCGCCAGATAATTTTCAATTTTCAATAAGGAAATTACAGAAAGAAGAAACGCATTGCCACAAATCAATCTCATGGTAACCACAATGATTAAACTGTAAGTAACTGCAAAATACATACAGTGTCCATCGGCAAGCAAAGCAAGGTAGCAGTGACTCCAGCTGCAGCGCCAGCGACGAACCTCTCAAAATTCGTAGTTTCCTCATTTTCAGACCATTTCAGGAGTTGATTTCTATATGTATCGTAAGCATAGAAGTTGATGGCCTTGAAAGGAGCAGTGCGAAGGATGTTCACAAAATTCCCTTTCCAAAAACCCTTCAGTCCTTGTGTCGCAGCAATTGTCTTGATCAGCTCAAACAAATGTCTCTGCTCCCCACGCACTATATACTCCAGCTTCAACCTCTCCAAAGGTGCCACAAAAGTCCTATTTATTTCAACCAAGAGAAAGAAGGATGCATAAAAATGCAAATAAGCAGACAACTCTTTTGAAAGCAACAGAATTTATCTGTTTTTTTAAATACCCGTTTTTTACTTCCTTTGTTTTTATCAGTTTACCTAATAAGAATTTTTATCAATTCAAGACAAGGAAATGACAACCAAATAACATGAATAGAAACTATTATCCTAATAAGAAAAAACAGGAAGTGCATGGAATGAAGATAAATTAAACCTTGAAACCATGGCAGAAACAGCCCCAGCCAAGAGGTGCTTGGTAGTGTTCATAGCAGCTGAAGCATGTGATCGTTGAACTTCAACCTTCCCCTTCTTCTTCTTCTTCTTCTTCTTCCTGCATTCCTCTTCCTCCTCCAACTTCCCATTTTGCCCAACACCTTCTCGTGATTCCACAACATACCCATCTTCACCTTTAATCGACAAGCTCACCGACAGGAACAACAGCGGTGACCCGGACCCCTTCTCTCCTCGCCCAATCCGACCAACATCGAACCTCAACAACGTTGGAGAGAAGGAACAGTTTTTGTTGGTTAAGGAGAAAAAAGTGGAAGGTTCACAAATTGGTTGTTGATGGTCGATAAACAGACCGCCTACGCATACAGGGGACGATTGATCATATGGGTCGGAATACTTTTCGATCTTCACCAAGCTGGAATGGAAAAGGACACGATCTTTAGCGTGCATTGCAACAAGAACTGAGATGGGTCTGTACTAAAGAGGAAGGAAACAGGAGTGAGAACATGAAATTGGGTTTTTTATAAGGGGGAATGGAAGAGGGAAAACGAACATAGAGAAAGAGAGGGAGAGAGGGTTGTTGAGTGAAGAGGAAGACAGAATAGAATTAGATTTGGTGGCGTTGATGTTGGGGTAGTAGGTCATAGATGTGACAGGAGGAATTTCAGGAGGTGGCAAAAAGGAAGAAGAAGAAGACGGCTTGGCTTGTATCGGTGACAGTTATTTGCTTACATTGGTTACATCGGATGAATTTTTATTTTGTTTTGTTTTCGTCGATCGTCACTATCTCTGGTCTGAGGTCTCTGTCTGGATCTGCAACTTTCTTCTCTTCGTCCGATGGTTTTTTTTGGTGGGATTTATTTGAATAAAATAAACATAGCAATATTATATATTATTTTATTGTTCAAAGGTCAAACAAGATGGCCTATTAGCTCAGTTGGTTAGAGCGTCGTGCTAATAACGCGAAGGTCGCAGGTTCGAAACCTGCATGGGCCACATTTTTTTAAATATATTTTCGATATAAATAAGTGGGCTTCATGCCCAAACCTATGGACTTTTTACAAAGCCCAAGTCCACGAAAAGGAAGTTTCTAGTATGCTTGAGGATGCATGTTGTCCAAGTTGTTTGTTCATGTTTTGTGGAGAGAATATGCGTCCCCTTGCAAGAATTCCGTCATGTGCTCTTAAAAAGGTAAAGTAAATAAAAGCTTAGAGCATGTGTTTGATGTCATTTTAACGATGGGAGAATTTATCTCGAATTGTCATGTCATTCTTTATAATGGTTACACATATTTATTTATACTATATAATTTTTTATTAAATAAATTAAAAAATACCATATTTGACATTTTTTTTATGTAGATTTTGACTATATGACTCCATTTTGACTTTGTATACTTGATTTTATTATTTAAACTCGAATTTAACCATTTAAATTCGATTTTTATCATTTAAGCTCGGTTTTTAATATTTAAATTCAAATTTGACCATTTAGGTTCCATTTTTACTTTATAGTCTCATTTAATTTCGAGTTTTAACAATTTAGACTAGAATTTATCAATAAAATTATAATTTTGGTCTTTTAGGCCCATTTTCACTATTTTATACCCACCATTCTTATTAATAGAAGAAAAAAATTATTTCAAAATCCAAGTAAAATAAAGCTAAAATTCTATTGGGCATCAATAGTGGAAACGGGGAAGTACCATAAACTTTTCAAGTATATATGCATAGATTTATTATACAGACGATGAATGGATATATGTCATAGTGAAAGGAAAATAAGATGATGAATGGTAAATGGAATGTTGACAGATGAGTCGCCAGAGAGAACGAAGAAGCTGATTTTAATTTGGGTATGCACAGTGACGGATGCAGAATTTGTGGCTCGAATTTTTTTTTGAGTATTTTAAAGGAAATGCAAGCGAGCTGAACGAAAAATTAGAAAAATGCTTAAGAGTATTTGTATCCGTCATTAAATAACAAATATTTAGATAAACTTAGCAAAAAGATAAATAAGAAAACAATATAGAAAAATAATAATTATACATTCGAATTCATACAATATACGTACTTTTTACGGTGATTTAGTGGTTGGCTATTGGCGATTTGAAATTGGTTTTGCAGGGATCAGAATCGGATTTTTTAGTTGATAACTGCAGAGTGATTTGGAATTTTGTAGGGGGGATTTTGAGATTTGCAGGGGGTTTAGGATTGGAATTTAATGAGAGATTGAGAGGGTGATCGATATGTGATGATTTGGTGTAGAAATTGAATTAAATGGAGGGATTAGATTTCGACAGAGATTGAATTAACTTTGGTACGAATTTATTGGTAATGATAATTTAGGAAATGAGGATTTGAGATTTAATTGAAAGGATTTGGGTGTGGGTTGGGTTTAAAATTTGAGTTGAGTTTAGTGGGATAAAAAAGTTATTTGATTGGGCTAGGGGGTGCGGTAGCCCACCCTGACCGCTAGCTAGATCCGTCCCTGGGTATGCATGCTCAAACCCAACAAAACTCATATATTTTGATTAGAAAAATAAATAAACTCATTTAATATCTATAGATAATTAATTAAATGGGTATCCGGTATGTGCAATGGAGGTCACTGGGCCTAAACCATGGGCTTTCTTGACCATCTATTAATCCCGTCCAAGTAAGTATGAATTTCGCTGAATCACCTCTCTTGTTTATACACTATTTTTTTTACTAAATATCTACGTCTTGCAGTCAATGAAATTTGAAATGAATCGAAATGCAATCAATCCAACCAAACGGACCCCTACACCTTAACATAAGCATGTTGATCTCCACAACCAAACCGCATTATACCGTACAATTAATTTGGTGAGCCATGAAACGGCGTGCCTTTGCAATACATACCATTGATTATCTCATCAAACGACTGAATCAAAGATTAAGCAAAAAGTTGTTTTTACGATTAAATCAGATTCCGGAGAAAGCTGTCGGGAGACGCTCCAAATTTCACCAAACTCAAACAATGTTACATTACTTGGGCCGGGCCGGGCCTAGCAGTTATGCAACCCGTGAGTGGCGTCTGACTCGTCGTGACTTTATTTTATTCTGTCATGTCATGTGACATGTCGCTACTTTCCAAGCTTCACATGCACACACCTTGCCCCGACAATGACTAATACAAACGTGTAGCCAAATTTGTCACCATCTACATTCCTCTACAATCTACAGTATTCTACTACACTCCTGAATTGAAGTTTGATTCAAATTTCAACCAACAAACTAGTGCTATTCCCCATCTTGCCCCTCCTCTTCTCTCAAAATCCCACCTCCAATCTCTCTTTTTTTCATAGAAAACTATTTTTTATTTCTTTTTTAGTTCCCCTATTTAATTAAGTATAGCAATTTACACAAATTAATCTTCTTATACTAAACATGGAGTTTCATGTTTAATTACTCAATACTTAAATTTCCACATAGCAGTAAAATACTTATATATGATAAGATCTTTAATTTATATAAATAAAATATTATCGTAAAAGTACTGAATGATTTTATCTTACGGTAGAATTTATGTATTGTAATTCTTTTGCATATTATATTATTTAATCAGATTGCAGAAGACATAATATATAAAAATATGTCATTCTTATATACGTAGTGGCAAAGTAAATTTTATAAACAAATTGAAAAAAGTCAACTTCGTAAACAATTCAATAAAAAGAGTCAACTTTGTAATGTAAGAAATAAAAAAAATACATTATAACTTTCTATCACTTTAATTAGCATTTATTTTTTATATATAAAGGAGAAATGCAAAAAGTCTAGGGAACAATTAGAGAACTTATGCGATCTCAATTTTAACGGGCCTGAAATATTTCTTAGAAATTAGAAAAAATAGAGTTTTCGAATCAAACATAATGAGATCCCTAATTACGTTATGATTTTCGTTTCGTTACTTCTTGTACTTGGTTTGAATAGTTAAGGCACCCGTGAGGTGAGTCCGTGACCTCCTTTCATCCATCAAAATCTCTGTCTGACCCATTCTCCTCAATTTCTAAGCTCCACATAGCACAATTGCACACCCTGCCAAAAACAAACAAAGAACAACAACAACAACAACCTGACAAGTGACAATACCAACGGTACAAATTTCCACCATTTTCCTACTCCAGATTCACCTCTGTTCGGTTCCCCATCTTTCCCCCCTGTTTTTCTGAAAATAGTTGCGCTGATCCAAAATAAAAATATACTACTCCCTCTGTCCATTTATTATTGACGTTCTGGCCCAAATCTAGTGTCCGGCTTCAGTTGACGTCCTGGAGTGTGCTTTGTGCTTTTACTTTCATACCCCTAGACGACTTGTCGTCTGGTTGTGTAAAACACATGTCCCTCATGTACTCGGAGGGAAACGAAAATTTAAGAGCAAGTGTCTTTGGCGGGATTTAACAAAGTCAGATGGAATGAAACACCTTGTGATAGTCTTCGCGAGCGGGGAGGTGCTTGGTTTAGATCTGGAATGTTGGTACGTTGCTCAACCACTTCGTCGCAGCCAATATTCTAGTTTTGGGATTCTATGAAACCAGAACAATTCGATGGTAAATCATCAAGTCCAGGCCAGTTTGTGACAGGAGATTGAGGGGAGACTGGGATTTCGATGATGTCTGCTTCAAAAGAACCCATATCATTTCCAAAGTGGTAGTCTGTGGATAAGAGAAATTTGAAAATGAAAAATAAGAGTCTGAAAATTCAAGCCAACAGGCCATTGCTTGTAATTTGAATTAATTTGGAACGGAGGGAAAGGATCTGAAGTTTGAATTTTGGGAATTTTTTCACACAGATTGCGCGCGAGTTAGGGTTGAGAGAAAAAGAGTAAAATGAGGAAAGAAGGAAGGAAGGAAGGAGATGCTGCATTTGGGTTTCTTGTTTGAGAAAGAAATATATCCATTGCACATGTGCGGCCCACAGACAGGAAATAACGAAAGCCTAGGCCACAATAGTGCTGAATGGACTCGCCTTGATACCAGTGATTTAGGCTGCGGCATCAAACATAAACGGACGGAGAGAATACTAGTTACATGACAAAAATATATAACTAATCTGAAAAAGAAAAAGAAAAACACTAATTGGCCTATCAAATCATATGGCTAACAGTTTGTACTTTTTAGTTCAGCTGTATTATTTACAAAATAGAGATAATATAACACCAATTTGAGTCTTCTTATTTTCTTTCTTTATCTATTAATCACTATTTTTGATTAATTAGTTGCTAAATGCTATTAAACGTTGTTCTTTTTTATCAATAAAATTCATAACCATAATCTTAAAAGTAAAATAGAGGTAATAACCGCAATAAAATGCTACTCCCTCCGTCAACTTTTAATTGACGCGAGGAGAGTAATTGTTTTTTTTTTTTAATATTATTTTCTGACAAGGGCCCTACCAACCAGTAATTTTTTCAATTTTTTAATATTATTTCTGACGCGGACTCACTAACACAGTTATTTTTTAAAAAATTTAATGTTATTTTCTGACGCGGGTCTCATCTATCTTAATTTGTGTGAAATGTGGGCCTATGTCAGATAAAAAAATACAGAGAGAGTAATTAGTTACTCGTGCCTATGATATTTATTCATTGAAAAAATTAGTAAATAAATTTATAGTTCGATAGTATTTCACTATTTCTTATAGAAAAAAAAGGCAGCATCCAACAAGAAAGATTTGATGATGGCTAGGCAACAACTCAAAATAAGATTTTTGCTTCTTACTATATTTATTAGTTGGGGCCAAAGGCAGGCTTTATCTTCTAGTATTATTTTTATTTTCTGGCTTGGATCAAGAATGTTACATATTAATGGGAAATGTTTTTTCATGCATAATATATGTATGTATGAGCTGTAAGGTTACCGACAGCAGAAGTTGATAATTAAATCATAGTACAAGATTTATTTATTTTTCGAGATCATTCGATAATTCGGTTATTATATTGGTGTTGATTATTTTCGAATTTGAGTCAGGTAGGACCTTAAAAAATGGTAAAGTTTTCTCTTACAAAATTTAAGGATTAATTTAATTATTACTCCCTCCATTATAAATAAATGTTGTTTTAGATTTTAAGGTCTGACACAAATAAAATGTCGCTTTCATTTTTTAAAATAGAATTGTAATTAACAATATACCCTTATACCCGCATATATACCCGGATTAATTACAGTATATGTTTCTAATTTTATTGACTAATAAATATACAAGGGAATTTTTCTTAATTGTTTTCTTAATCTATGTGAAATCATCATTGGCGACATTTTATTTATATCGGACGGGGTAGTAATTAGTATATGCAGATCAGGGACATGGTACCGTAACTACAATTTGATGCAGTGATGGCAATTTCCCCCGCTCCATACCCGCCCTGGCACGCCCCGCCCCGTTTGATGAGGAAATTTCCTCAATTTGGCTAGAGATTTTTCGGGGCCGGGAATTTTCTGCCCCGGTTTGATCAGGGAATGGGGCGGGAACTGGGATGGTCATCCCCGCCCCGGTTATCCGCCCTCATACCCATCGTAATATTATTTACGAAAATATTATTATATGTATAATAATTAGGAAAAATATTTTTTTAGTAAAAAAATAGAATATTTTTGTAAAAAGAATATTATATTATAGTAATAGTAATAGTCATATCATCAATTAACTATACATATAAAGTTAGATCGTTAGTTATTAAAAATGTCACACATATTAGTAATATTACAATTAATTATTACTTTAATATATGATATTATTAAAAAATATCGTGGACATATATTTATTATTTAACATTTTACTTAATAAAAAAAGAATTACATATTTTTGTAAGAAAGAAACATGAAGTAATGACTAATTAAATGATTAAAAAAAACTAAGAGAATAAGATTAATTTGAAAAAAGAAATTTCAAGGACCGGGATCCCGTCCACACCCCGTTAACCACCGGAACGGAAAATTCCCGGACCCACTCGATGAACAAAGCAAAAACGGAGATCAATTTCATATATCGGGCGGGGAACGGGTATGGCAATACTCGGAAATTGCCGCCGGATTGCAATCCCTAATTTGATGGGTATGGAGGAGTAATGACTAGAGGATAGGAAGTCAGAGCTGTTGTGTTGCAACCTGGCAACCGAACAAATTAATTATTTTGTGTCTTAATTAGATCCGATTGGTTTGTCTCTGAATTTTTATAAATACTAGTAAATTCATTGATAGCTCCTGGAGATTCAGGATTTAACACACACAAAAAAACAAATAAATTTCTGCTTACTGGAACTGTAATATTTATTTGCTCTGGCATAGAGACTTTAAAGTTCAAGTTAAATTCACGAATACTAATAAAAATTAGAAAAAATTACATAAGAATTTTATAATTTATAAAATATTTTAATTTGACCCTTATAGTTTAAAATCATGCAATATAAATCTATACTTTCTTAAAATTTGAAAATTTTAATTTATATATAATAGTTAAAAAAAATCAAATAAAATAGTAATAAATTGAAAAAAAGTTTTGAAATTTGTACAAAAAATTTCACAAATTTGTTAGGGAGTAAGACAATGAAAAACAAATAGTCTAAATTTTATTTACAATTTGTTATTGATTTTTTTTTCTTTTTAATATATTGTTTAAAAAATATCATTAATGTTTTCATTTTAAGTGAAGTGAAATCTCTATATTTATTATATTTTTTTTCAAATTTGTATGACTTTTTTTTAATTTTATATTTTAACTACTAAAAAAAGTTTAATTTGCAGTTTTTTTTAGAAAATATAAAAAGTGAGAAATTTATAGGGATCAAAGTGAGAAATTTTATATAAACTATAGGATTAAAAATACATTTGAGTTTGTCCTTTATGGTATTTGTTGGGGGTTAATTTCAATCGACAATCAATTTGCGCAGCAAAAAATCTTATCCCAAGAATCAATAACCCCTAGCTATCAAACCAATCAAAAGCAATCAAGAAAAGAACACAGAGATTTTTAACGTGGAAAACCTCAACAGGTAAAACGGGACCAAGCCAGTCAATCCACTCTATGATGATCAATGTGTACAACCAAGCAAAATCCCTATCTCAACTATAGCAATAATCTGACATACACCACTATCACCAATAGTACCAATCAAACAATCCAATCAATCAATCAATCCAAGAAAAACAAGAGACATGAGAATAGAGAACCAAAATCAGATTTCCACTGCTTCGATTGAGACAAGATTTCTACCACACCAGACAACTTCTCACCGATCTAACCGTTCAGATTGAAGAACCAGAAGTCACGCACCTGCTGTACAAATTTCACCCAGATCCAACGGTGAACGAAGTCGCTGCGACGATTCTCCCGCAGCTGCAAAGAGCTGGCGAAAATCTATTTTCTCTCCTCTCTCACAGGATGCTCAACAGCAACCCTCTCACAATCTCTCCTCTCACAGGATGCTCAACAACAACCCTCTCACAATCTCTCAGGATGCTCAACAGCAACCCTTTCACAATCTCTCTCAGTTGCTATTCGTTGCAACTGATTTTACAATCTTTCTCAACTCTAGATTGAGGAGACCAGCTAGAAAAATCTCTCCCTCACATTTTCTCTCTCTCTGTGCTTCTTCTCACAACCTGAGCCACCATATATATATATATATTAGTGGGCAGCCTAATTAATTAGGTTACACAATCCTACTTTAAGTCATACTCCAATCTTTTCTTTTTCTAATCAAACTAAAACAAACAGCTCCAATTGGGCTAGACCCACAATAATCTCCTTAAGCCAATATGAGCTGGACTCCAACAGCATTGATAAATGAGTTGTTTTTTTTTTTTGGGTAGATGAGTTCTTTAAAATCAAATGGAGTATAAAATGTTAATATTAATAAACAAATTAGCTTTATATTTCCTGTGCGTTAAAAAGTTGGAGTTGACCGGCATTGGAGATTTCAAGTCATATAATAAATGAGCAAAAACAACTTCAATGCTATTTAAGACTATGGGTTGCCAATTTTATGCTCAATTAAATTTTGTAGTCAACTTGTAGCTAGTAGCCTAATATACCTCTAAATTGTAAGGCGTGTTTGTTCCCCTGTTATGTTATGTTGCATTGTGTGTTGTGGTGTTGTGTTGTAAAATAAAGTAAGTAAATTGTTTGGTTAAAAATTACCGTGTTGTGTTGTGAGTTTTTTAATTAAAATGAAATGATTTTTAAAATCCGTTAATTTGTTGAATTTTTTAATCCAAATGTTGTTATATAGTAATTTATAATATTAAAATTGTAAAAATATTAGATTTATCTATTTAAAAAATAAGTATTATGTAGTAATATTTTTGTAAGTAAGTTACTACATCTTATGTTATTATTTAAAATATTTAAAATAAATATATTCTTATTTTTAATACAAATAAGCAGTTTTTCATTTTCAAAAGCATGTATTCCCATGCTTTTAAAGTGAAATTAAATTTTAACTAAATAAAAGCAATTTTTTTTTAAAGTTAAGCAGCTAAAAACAGACATAATAACCAAACACTCTAGTGTTGCTTTTACTTTCTTAATTTTAAAACAAAACAACTAAAAACGGGGGCGAAACACGCACTTAATTTAATAAATAATTATACTTTATAAATTTTAGGAAAAAGCCATAAAATCACTCTCACGTTTGTACCAAATGTTCGAAAAAAACCTCACGTTTATAATTGAGTCAAATAAAACCTCATGTTTGTCAATTTTAACAGATCACATCCTAATTTTAAATTTTTTTAAAAACTTATTTGGCTGATGTGAAAATTAATTTATTGAAAAAATGACATGAATTTTTTTCATTTCTCTCCTTACACCAAAAAGCGCTGACGTGAAAAAATAAATAATAAATAAAATTAAACGAAAAAGCAACCCCAACATATCTAAAAATGCATATCATGTTAATCTAAACGAAAATTAATGTAAATTTTAAAATTTCATCAAAAGTATAAAAAAAAAAGAAATTGGACTCAAGTTAACTAATTGTCCGGATTATATTAAACCGAGTATCAACCATCTTAGAATTTCCCAATAACATCAAAAAATTGCTGGAAATGCAGTAAAATAACATAATTAAGCATTAATTAATTGTCTGAACTACATTTTCTTTTTTTATTTTCTTTTTATCGGGTTATGTCATGTCTTTCTCTATTTGGTGTAAGGAGGGAGATGAAAAAATTTCAATATCATATTTTTTATAAATTAATTTTCATGTCAGCTAAATATAAGGTAAATTTTTAGAATAGTCAAACATTTTTTAAGACAATTTTGAAATTATGGTGTGATCTGTTAAAATTAGAAAACGTCGGGTTATATGTGACTCGATTATAAATGTGTAGTATTTTGCAAATATTTGGTACAAACGTGGGTGATGGGTGTCGAGACCGTAAAAAATAAATACAACTTATGAGTACCTATAAAAGCTTGCAAATAATGGTAAGAGGTTTGATCCATAGAGAATGGGTAGACTACTATAGAATTAAGGTATGCTTATGACTCCTACTTCCCTCCTATATCAAAACCATCTCAGGTATTTTTAGAGATGATTCCTAATCAACTAGCACTTTACTGGTTAAAGGATTTACTAAAATTGATTGATTAGATTTGGGAAAGACAATTCTAAGCCTTGGCACCTCGGTTGTCAATCAGAACTTCAACCTAAATACTATTCTCTCTAGCTTCTCAGGGCTAGTTGTCTATTTCAATCTTCTTGGTCCGTAAATGGCCCAATGAAGGGTTGCCGTAACAAAAAAAAATGACGGTTTCAGATTAAAATCTAGGTTGATCAGACATAAACCTAATATAAAAAGTGCTCAAGTATTTTAGAAAATAAATATATGCAAACATAGAAATTAAGAAGAGCAATTTAGATCTCACAAATATTTAGAATTATAACTTTAATTGCCTTTACTAGGAATAAGAAAGTTTAGCTAAAAATAGACAAGAAAATCAAAGAAAACGATAAACTGATTAAATATAAAAATCTTGCGCCTTCAAGGTTGAAGACGACCGGAGAAAACGAGTTTAAAACCAGAGAAAAGAAAGAAGAGAGGTTGTTGGACGTGACTTGTCGTCCTTCTTCTAAAACCCTAGGATAATATATATAGTTTAATTACTAATTGTATTTTAATCATTACTCTCTCTCCGATTAGAAGTCTAACTGATGAAGTCGAAAGAAACTGGAACTCTAACACTCCTGGAAACACTCCAGCTGGCCTTGCCGCACATGTTTTCGAAATATTTATCTTTAAGTAGTGTATGAGAATTGAGACTATCTGCCAGCCAAGAAGGATCTTTTTGGTCAAGTGACTGACCAAGAAAGGTGTCTACGCAACTTTGTCAAGATTTTGCTCTTTTCTGCTCATTTTTTCATTTTTTTGTTTCAGAGCTGTTTTCTGCAAATGTAGAAAAAATTATCTTTAGTAAGTAGAATTATCATCTAAATTATATGAAAATAGATGGTAAAAATAGTTATAAAATACGTCCAATTAGTGGGGGTGTTTTGATGGGTTTTTCCTTAATTTTAAGTCGTAAGTTTTTACCATGGGGGTATATCAAATGAGCTGGGTTAAGAAAAGAAATCATGTATCAAAATGATGCCTCTCTTACCTAAATATAATACTATATTATCTTCGTAATCCACACTATGTTTTGCTTTGATTGAATGCTCGAATTTCTCTTTCTTTTTTTTAAAACTCAAATTTCATAATTGTATATTCAAAATATGAATTTCAATAAATTTGAATATCCAACTATAATTTTAATGCAATTACAATGAAATTCCAATAGATCATTCTGAAATTTAAGATTTATAGTTCACTGAATATTGAATCTTAAAAGAAAAGCAATAAAATTGAACTGCCTAGTAATTTTGTTCAACTATTATCTAAACTCTAAATTATTAAAATGATGGAAAACAAATTAGATAAACCATTATATTAATTTATATATTTGCTCAATGGTAAGAAAAATTATCTACTGCTAATTAAAGGCTTGATTTTAAGCTGTCTTTTGTAGTTCAACTCATCTTCTTTCTTCTCCTTTCCTTTCTCTAATTTTCTTCAATTTCAATAATTGAAACTTTAATTGATTATATTATTAATTATTATTATAATATTAATGATCTTACGTAAAAAAAAAGTCATGTACTAATTAATTAGTTAAATTATAAACACGTGTGCTCTCATTTCAATCAAATACAATAATATTTAATCTACCTTGATACTCCCTCCGATCTTCAATAACTGTCATTTTTCTAATGAAAATGTGTTCCAAATTAACTGTCATTTTGAGTTATAATTATGACTTAATTTTTTTACCCAACCAATTAATTTGGTACAATGTTATTATTATAATACTATAAAAAATAGGTAAATTGAATACTACATTCTTAAATTGGTCTAAAAATTATTATTTTAAATTTATCTACTATTTTAGAAAATCAATTAATAAAATTCGGTATTTTTTAAGAAAAAGAAAACAATAATAGTACCGGACCGGCGGACCGGACAAGCCGGAGATTAAAATTAAAAAAGTATCACATCATTAGCACTAAACACCTTGCATGATTTATAATCATGCTATTTCGTGCACGATTTCTCAATCCACCAATCCTACAACTCATCCACACAAAAGAAACCCAACAAAAACTGAAAAATACAAATGAGGTCAATTTAGTCATTAATGAAAAATAAAACAGAAGATCGTCTTCATCCATGTCGTTATCAGTGACCAGACACTTTTTCTTGTGCAGTCACCAGCTCCAGCTAAGCTTCTGATAAAATCCCTCCCTCCTCGCTTTTCCTTTTCCTCTCTCCGATGTAACTCTCACACTCTCACTTACTTCCTCCGCCGCTTTCCTCTTCTTCCCTGTACCAGCAAATACACATGCATTCTCTCTAGCAACTCTCCGCCGTCTACTCCGCCGCAATCTCTCTCTCTTCCGTCGCATCCGATGGCTGCTGCTGCTACTAATCCATGTGAACCGGTTAGATCTCATCACTTTATATCCACATTTTCAGCTGCATTTCATCTCCACCTTCTCAATCGCCGTTTTACATGCTACAATGGCCGGGAACAGAGTTGCTCTCCACTATAATAACCTCCTAATATCGCCTAATTTACGTTATTGCCACTCGAATTTCAACCTCTCGTGCAGGAGAAGCAGTTTTTTCCAGCGATGGTTGATGAGACCTCCTGTTTTCAGTTACTAAACCCGAGTTTTAGCGAGGTCAACCACCACTGCTCGTTAGGTAATCACGTGGGATTTTTTTTTTCCTTTTCCGTCTGCCTGTATTAGTATCTTCTTCATCTTGAGTTATTATTAATGGAAATATTTTCTGTTTGAAATTGTAGACGTTCTGCCTATCATTTTCGACGACGGGTCGTTTGCAGTGGACGAAGAAAGTGTGAGTACAGCGTGTTTTTGTTACGGAAGAAAAATAAAAAAATGTATTGTGGTTTTGCTCGAGTGTATTATGAAGGTTTTGCTTGGGTTTGTGCAGGGGAGAGGTGAGTATGATGTCGCCGTGCTGTCTGAAGGAGGAAGGAGAACGGCTGCGCCACCGCTGACGGTGCTGGGATTTGTAGAATTTCCAGTTCCGCAGAAGAAGCAGATGTGCTTGGATGCGCGACTGAATTACCAAAACTTCACTGATTTGCATATGGGAGAAGGAGATTCATATTCGCCTTGCATTGTTGATGTAGATATTGAAGTGGAGAGTCTTGAGAAAAGTAAATCTGATGGTGATATTGCTGGGACTGTGAACAGTGAAGGGCTACTAACTGTAAGTCCTGCCTGAGTTATTTTTAGTAACTTACTAAATGGGACTTAAGATCTGCTTCTGTTCCTACTTTTATGGTTTATATTCTTGATGTCACTGTTCATGTGCTTTCACTGTTTCCCTGTTGTGCTAGTAATGAATTTCTTTCTCAATATTGCAGGGGTTTTTGCAACGACAGGGAAGCCTGAAAACATGTGGGAAATTCCTACAAGTTCTGAACGATCAAAGCTCCCCATTACTCAAGTTTCTCTCTAAAGGTAAGGAATAGCATTGTACAAGATCATGCTGTTTTTTAATAGCCATAGCCGATCCGATTGGATCTCTTTATAATGATTCAGCAAAAGAGCTACTCTCTACTGTTGAATAGTGTTATTTTGCCTGACCCGTACTTCAGTTGTTGCTAATTATTTTTAAAAAAAATCCCATCACATTTCCATGCCGGTGAATGCTGTATACCAAGCAGTACTTAGCATACTCTTTTTTTCCATCATATTTCAATTATACTGTGCTTGCTTCTGCTATTAGCATCGTTTTTTTTCGTGCTTCTGTTTAGAGTCAGTGCAGTATCATCGTTTAGAATGTGTTTATAATTATAACTAAATTATCTTACTTTTGGTTGCAATGTCTCATTTGACAGACAAGTCATTCACTGAGAGGGCTCACGATACGCCAAATAATAGATGGAGAAAATATAAGCGAGCAACTTCATTTGACTCGAGAAAGATTGTTCTCCTATTCTCAATCTTGTAAGTGATTTCACAAAGAAATTATACACATCAGGAAATCTTTTGTTGTTTGATGATTGTTTTAAGGCCCCATTTCAGCGCTAGATTATTGGAGAAAAGATTTCTGCTAGTTGTAGAACTATCTAGTAAAAAAAGTAGGGTGGTTATCAAGCGGTGTATATGTGCATTAATAGGATCTAACTTTTGGCATTTCTGGTTTTGCTGACTGCATGTTCTGCAACTTTTAACTTGGTTGTTCAATATTAGCACAAAGTACAGTAGAAAAACCTTTCTATTTTGAGATGATGACATCTTAAGTTTGGAAGATGAAGATGTTCAGTTTAGGATACAGTTGATTGATACTTCACTCACGAAATGTAATTTTGGAAATAAAAGAGGAATGAAGATGTTGTAAAAATAGGTTGCTTGGGACCATGATGATCTAACATTGCATACCACACGGTGCATAGCTGTAAACTAAATAAGTCCTCTTCAAATTTAAACCTTACTAGTTTTCAAGTTTAATCCTTATTATGTGTTCTTGCTGCCACTACAACTTGGGTTTCATGGACATCATACCCGCACATAGAACAGCTTGGAGTAGAATAAAAAATCTATATAATTTTTTTTCATCAGACCTTGCTGAGGTGTGTTTCACCCCAGGCTAGCCAATCAGACTGCCGGACAGACCAATCTGTGGTTGAATATAATTGCTATATCTTGTGCTTGCTAAGATTTGAGCCTTGGATAGGATCAGCTCCACTTAGCTATAGATACTAACGAAAGGATGATTAGTCCTCTCAGACTAGTGGAAGGCCACCTGCACGAGTAAAGAATTTGACTGTAGTATAAAAATGAGAATATTGTTCTCTGTCCTTTGATAGTCGCAAGAAAATAATATTTCTCTAACAGGATACGAGCTCATAATAAGTGGCTTTAGCTAACTACTCGTATAAGAGAGGAAGTGACATTTTCCCTTTGTTTTTCATTTGTTGACCCGCAATTTAATCATGACTCTTCTTTCTTTCTTTCTCCATCTAGCTAGGTGAAGTTTGAGGACGTGCAAATTGATGTATCCTAACGATCTCTCTTTTTGTTCTTTCAATCTCAGGTCAAGTTTGGGCACGTTGATATTGATATACCTGACACTGAGAGTAAGGCAGACTACGATGACTTCTTGAACTCCTAACGTGCATTTCCTGCCATGTTCTAGTTCATGCTTGAACTTTGCTTCTTTTGTTGTCGCTTGAGAACTACTAGTCTTGAAGCTCTTTTTTGATGCCCTGTCTCCGGTACTGTTAAGGTTTTTCTTGATCCTTTTTTGTCTTCTGTTGTACATAAGCAGCGACTTGTACATTCTAATTTTAGGCCAGTGCTTAAGGGCATTCAATACATAAACTGCGTTTTACAGTTAGATAGGTCATGAAATAGTGGACTGGAGACTAGTACAGTGATAAATGGTGTTGTCAGCTCCCAAATCTCAAAGCTTTGAAATGTTGCGATCCAAAACTTTGAGCTTTGGTTGGTCCTTAAGATAGTCTCCAAGTTGTTGAGTAAGAAATCCAGCACCGACAAAAAAGACACGGTGTTCATACGTAGTACTTGCCTACTTGGGCACCCCGTCGTTAGCTCACTGTCATCGGTAGAAGTAAAGGGCCTTTCTAGTACCCTACGCAGTACACAGTGCACGAAAAGTTTTAGCGGGCACCAGTTGGGATTCTTTTTTGGGGTCCTACCTTCTAATTCTATGATGTGGGGTTTCTAATAAGTTGGTGTAGGTGTAGTGACTAGTAAAGTCAACTGCTTATCAAAGGAGAAGAAAAAAATCCTGCAAACGAAAACAATGTGCCCTTATTTTAGGGTCACATTCAAAGGGAGAAGGCACTCGGGAGTCTCTACAATTATTATTTTAATTTTAGTTGGTCTCCAAAATGGTTTTTGGTTCCTACGGGTACTTAGCGTTAGGGCCGTTAGTCACCACATGTCCCCGCCGTCAAATTCGACCCTAACGGACACTAACGGCCGTTAACTCTCAATATTTTAAATATTATCTCTGACCCTGCCCCCACTTACCAGATTTTCCAGATTTTTCATTTTCTTAATATCTAAAAAAATTAGTTTTATTAATTAATTAATTAATTTTATAAAAAAATGTAAAAATTCTAAAACACATAATTAATCTAAAAATTCAGAAAAAATTATAAAAAATCCAAAAAAATAAACAATTCTGAAAAATGTAAAAATAACCAAAAAAAAGTTAATTAATCTTAAAATCCAAAAAAATTAATTAATCAAAAAATATAGAAAAAAATGTAAAATCCAGAAAAATGATAAAAATCCAAAATAAAAATAATTAATCTAAAAATTCAGAAAAATTGTAAAAATTCAAAAAAGAATAATTTATCTAAAAATTCAGAAAAAATGTAAAAATTTCAAAAAAAATAAATAATTCTGAAAATTGTAAAAATAACCAAAAAAAAGTTAATTAATATAAAAATTCAAAAAAAAATTCAAAAAAAATTAATCAATCTAAAAATTTAGAAAAAAATTTAAAATCCAGAAAAATGATAAAAATATTAAAAAAATTGTAAAAATTCCAAAAACAATTTTGATTTTTTATCATTTTTCTAGATTTTTACATTTTTTCTAGATTTTAAGATTAATTAATTTTTTTGGTTAATTTTACATTTTTCTGAATTGTTTATTTTTTTAAAATTTTCAATTTTTTTCTAGATTTTTAGATTAATTAATATTTTTGGAATTTTTACAATTGTTTTGGATTTGTTACATTTTTTTTTGAATTTTTACAATTTTTTCTAAATTTTTAGTGTTTTTACTTTTTTTTATAAAATAAATTAACTAATTAATAAAACTAATTTTTTAGATATTAAGAAAATAAGAAATATGAAAAATCTGACGTGTGGGCCCTAGTGTCATGTGCTTTTTCAGAAATAATAATAAAAAATTCGGAGTTAACGGCCGTTAGTGTCCGTTAGGGTCGAATTTGACGGCGGGGACCTGTGGTGACTAACGGCCCTAACCCCAGGTACCCGTGGGAACCAAAAACCGTTTTGGGGACCAACTAAAATAAAAATAATAACCGTAGGGACTCCCGAGTGCCTTCTCCCCACATTCAAATGGTCACAAAGTACTCGCTCAACCTTCAATTTCTGAAAGCCAACGGCGCACGCGCACGCACACTTGTACTGTGGAGTAGAATTTGGGTAGATCATAATCTACCTACATCATGATGTAGGATGATGACATGTGTCCAAAAGTGTCAAGAATAGTGGTATTCTAGCACTATTTTGGGCACGTATCATCATCCTAAATCATGATGTAGGTAGATAAATTATCTACCCAAGTTTTTTCCTTGTACTGGGTTTCTTCCGTTATATTCGTGCTCCGTCGAAGTTTGGTCTCTCACCAATAGACTAACTCTAGTGCCTTAAAACAAAGTAAAACTGGATTTAGAGGCAACAAAATCGGTAACCTTTTTCTTCCCTCGTCAACTTGTAATATATATATATATTTATAAATGATTCAATTTTCAACCCCATTAGACAGACCAATTTAGACCCACACTTTAAGTTCGAGTCTTTTAATTTGCAATTTTTAGTATTATTTTTTACTTTCTCATAAAATTTCGAGTATATAACATACACAGAGAATATTACTTTCATAAGATCTTAATTGCCAAACCAAACGTGTAAAATTTTCTTTTGTAAATTAAGTAAAAGTAAAAGTTAATATGAAAAAGAAAAAAAAAGTTTGTTGCTGCCATTGCACACATCTCAGTATTGTAGCATCAATGAATGGCTAGGATGGCCCTAGACGTACCCAAAAAGGAGATGTTCTTTGTTGAACACCATTTTGCTTCAAGAACATCATTTTGCTTCAGAGGAAAGTGGCAACGAGATTCATTCGGACGTAAGATTACACTATAAATGCAACCTACCAAGCCCAAATAACAGCAGAGCCAGAACACCAATTAAAAGACTCATAAGCATCTATAACTTGGCTGTTTTCGTGGGATTGTTCTTATTTAGATGAAAAATCATGTGAACATACATAACATTTTAAGTTTCAGAGACTATAAGTTTCCAATCAAACAAAGGGCGCAGCCCAAAAATAAACTCCTATGGCTGGCTGTTAATAGCGTTGCAGTTTAAGAATCACGTACAATCCTCAAAGAAGGACAAAAAGAAAAAGAGAACTGTCAACTTATAACTAATCAACAAAGAGCAATCAATCTGCAGCATTGTCTTTTACCTGAATGCAGCTCGTGCCAAAAATCATTGCTCAAGTATTCTAATTTTGAATTGGCTATTATATGGGTGTATTGAAATGAGTCATTTCTCCCTATCATTTTTAAAATACACATCCTCTAACATGCGCAGCCACCTCCTTGCTGCTCTGACTGGGACGAATTGACTGTTGGCTTCAGGTTTACATCAACCATGTCTTCCTGTTTTGTTGAAGAAAGGGTTTCCATCCCTGGCAAGGCAGCAGCAATCTTGCGGAATAGAGGCTGCAATTTTCCGTTACCAGTTAAAAAATGGATGGGTTTCAAACAAAGTGAACCATATTAACAAGGCAGGAAATGCTACTCATCAAACTATGTACTCCCAGAAACGAAGTGAGAAGATTAAAAAGCTTGTTGGTTTTGAAAACAAGGATCCTCACTTTTATGTTGAATCCTGCTTTTGCACTAGTTTCTATAAACATGACTCCCGCTTCACGAGCCTTGCCATCGCCTTCTTCTATTGAGACTTGTCTGTTTGAACAGCAAAACAGCATATAATGAACAAATGAATGAAATAATAGTTTCACTAGAAAATTCCAAACTTTATTTTTCTAGCTTAGCAAATAACTATTAGCTAAAGAGACCAAAAAACTCCAATAAAGGAAACACAAACTTGTATTCTAATAATAAACTTAAATGCAAACCTAAAAATTCATTTCTCATACCTCAATCAAGAAACTCCATACATACAAAACTACAAGTGACGTTTTGCACAAAAAAGGATACATCAATGTTGTGAAAAGCGGTGCCTGAGGCTGAGGCACTAGACAGAACTTTTTGACAAGAAAAACGCTTAAATTGTGAGGCAAGAGTTTGTGAAAAAGTGCACCTAAGGTATGCCTAGGTGCCAGGCACCAAGAAAATGCTTCAGTTCACTTGCGCTCTTCACAACATTGGTATACAATACATTGAAAGAAGACAAACAAATTTATAACTGCATATAAATTTTGTAACTCTTCCTCTATAAAGAAGTGTCACTCTTCTCTTCACAAAAGGAACGATAGCATTAATGTACAGATGGAGAAATCAACAAAGAAAACCAGCGGCATTTTCAAGGCGAACAACAATCAATTTTTCAAATCAGTTCCTATACAGGGAGCTACCAAGTGGTCTTACACGGTGACCCTTCCAAAGAAGGAACACCCATTTAGCTAATATGGGAACAGAGTAATTTATTACCTTTTATCAACAAGGTCAGTTTTGTTTCCAACAAGAACAATAATGACATCACTGCCTCGTTCTGTCCGCACCTCCTCAATCCACTTAGAAGTGTTCAAAAATGATTGACGATCTGAATAGACACAATTCAGCCAGAAAAAAACATAAGGTCACGTATAATAACACTGCATTTCAGGTTCTACTCGTGGTAGATTTAGCATTCTGTCAAATCTGTTTTTTATCAGTTCAAATCTGTGGCAAAGGAATTTTGAGGGAAACTTGTGCCGAGTTTAAGATTACTCACTAGCTACATCATAAACAATTACAGCAACAGAAGAATCGCGAATGTAGCTTGGTATAAGACTCCTAAATCTCTCTTGCCCTGCAGTATCCCTGTGAACAGCAACATGTAACACCAATTTAAAAACTAAAATCACAAAACAAACAGAAAAAGAACCACACAAATTTCACCGCAAAGATTATGTAAATAAACATGACTCTGATTCAAATTTCTGCTTATTTTCAATCTCATTCTTCCAAAACTCTCTTTGCCTCGGAAAAAACCATTCAGTTGATCATATAACAAACAAGAAATTGAAATCCTTTCCTCAATATCTACCAAATAACTTTTTCATATTCATATGCACGTACGTATTTCAGTTCACAGCAGGAATATCCAAAAGCAATAGGGAATACAAGATTAGTAAGTAGATGCGACATTACCAAAGCTGTAAGCGAACGGTGCGATCTTCAAGGTACATTGTTTTAGACAAGAAATCAATTCCGATCGTAGCCTGCGGAAATCCACAGAAAACGAAATTCAACACACGAAGATCTATAAACCCAAATTAAGATACAAGAGAGGAAAGTAAAGGAAAGGAAAGGAAAGGAGCAGAAATGGTGAGGGGTTTGCCTTTTACCTGGTAAGTGGTGTCGAATTTGTCATACATGAAGCGAGTGATGATGCTGGTTTTCCCCACCGATTGATCGCCCAAGAACACCAGCTTGTATTTCGCCAAAGGGGAAACTGTTGCCATTCTCTGCTAATTGTTTTTTGCGGGGATTAAAAATGAAAACTTTCAGATCTGAATCTGCAACAATTTCTCTCTCTAAATGTTGTAAACACAGAGAGAGAATGGGAATTGGAAGGAAATGAAGGGGAAGGTTTGGTGATGGTGATCTTTTTTTTTTGTTTGGTTTGTTTATATACATACATGCGGGCGTGCACACGAGAAGAAACCGCCAACCATGGCGACGCGCTTCAGTCAATCTCTTTGAATTTTGCTTTCCTTCCCATTTTGCCCCCCCTGAATTTGGGTTAAATAACACTTTTGTCCTCCATGATTTTTATTTTATTTTTCATCCGAGTATAATCTCATATAAATTTAAGATTAATCTTACTCAAGCATTATTGAGTTCTAAAAAGTACGATCCTCTCCTTATTACACTCACTATGTCGCTGTTCTCTAATATAATTTTCTCTATAATCTATTCATATTTGAACTTATCATGAGTTAAGGATGAACAAAGTGTCTATTTGTCGATGATAATTAATAATAATCATCGGGAACTCTGAGAACATTTTAAATACAACCCACATCCAACTGTTTAATTTTTTTGGGTTAATAGATGAATGACTTGACCAAATTGTACAAAACAGTAACTTTTTGTTTATTAGATCTCAATTAAAATAATTATTTTCTAATTTTCCTTATCAAATTATAGAATTGGAGATGAATTCTCTCTTCGTCTCTTAACATGAAGGTAAAGTCGCAAAGGGATCGCAGTCGACTTCACGTCAGAAACATTCACGTTTTACACTTTTTTTGGGGGAGCATTTCTTCAATACTAGTTTCTTTCTGCTTTTAAGTATTGAGATAAAATTCTACTCCCTCCGATCCCTATTAAATGTCTTTTATTATTTACGCACGCATCTTAAGGAAGCCGGATGATTCACTATTTGACCCCGAAAAATTTCGTACTTTTTTTCGAACGTATGTGCATCCTTAACGTACGTTCGAAAAAAATACGAAATTTTTCGGGGTCAAATAGTGAGTTATCCGGCCTTCTTAAAATGCGTGCGCAAATAGTAAAAGACATTCTTTGGGGACCGGACGGAGTATCTTTTATTATGAAATGCATAACCAAGTCAAGGAAATTGTGACAACCAATTTCTAGTTGTGTTTCAGGGGAAAAGACACCACGAGGTCCCCCCTCTTATTATTTTCATTTTTGTCAGTCCTTAGGTTTTGAATTTGTTTAATTAGCTCCCCTCCGTTATAGACGTTAGCACTACCAAGTCCCTGCCGTTAAAAAATGGACAGATTGCGACTAACGGACGTTAGTTGTGATTATTTAAATATTTTTTTAAAAAAATTTACAAAAAATGTAAAAAATTCACAAAAAAAATGAAAAAAATTTTAAAAAATTGCTAAACCTAAAAATCTAGAAAAAATGTTAAAAATTTTAAAAAAATGTAAAAATTCATAAAAAATGTAAAAAATCCCAAAAAAATGTAAAAATTCAAAACAAATGTAAAAATACCAAAAAAATCTATAAAATCCAAAAATAATTGAAAAAAATCATAAAAAATTTTAAAAATCCAAAAAAATGTAAAAATTCACAAAAAAATGAAAAAAATGTAAATTTTAAAATGTAAAAATCCAGAAAAAATGTAAAAATTTCAAGAAATAATCTAAAAATTCCATTTTTCTTGGGAATGTTTACATTTTTTTGGATTTTTAAAATTTTTTATGATTTTTTTATTTTTTAAATTTCTTAAAAAAAAAAATTTTCAATTTGTTTTGGATTTTTAGGTTAATTGATTTTTTTGGAAAGTTTAAGATTTTTTTGGGATTTTTTACATTTTTTTCAAAATTTTTAAATTTTTTCTAGATTTTTAGGTTTAGCAATTTTTTTAAATTTTTTTTGAATTTTTAAATTTTTTTATGATTTTTTGTGAATTTTTAAAAAAAAAATATTAAAAAATATTTAAATAATCACAACTAACGTCCGTTAGTCGCAATCCGTTCATTTTTTAACGGCATGGACTTGGTAGTGCTAACGTCTATTACGGAGGGGAGCTAATTGAACAAATTCAAAACCTAAGGACTGACAAAAATGAAAATAATAAGAGGGGGGACCTCGTGGTGCATTTTCCCTGTGTTTCAGCTTACTAGTATTAACTTTCATTTATTTTTATTTCTTTTCCAATTTTTTATTCAATTGCCACAACTTTATGGATTTTTAACTAGAGTGGACTTGTCATATTAATTATGACCATTTAATGATTTTAAATGAATTTATAGTTTAAAGGTGACTTTTTTTTCATTGTCATCAAATTTATAATTTAATGATATTTTTTTTTAGCAATCTTAATTTTGTATATATAGATGACACTTATATTGATCCTAAAAATTAGTAGAAAAAATAATAAGGGGGTGTGATTTGCTACAAAATCAGCCACTTTCTTCTTTAGCCGGTTAACAAGCTCAAAACTCCCAACCTCCTAAACAATAGCGATAAATTAACAGATTATTGAATTAAGAGAGAATAGAATGGAAATCATTTTAAAAATTATGAGTTGGTTTTAAGAATTAAGAGATATACATATGAGTTCTCCATCATTTAAAAACACAAAAAGTTAAGAGATCGATCCATACTCGTTTAGTCGCTTTCAACTTAATAATTGGCTCAATGATGAATCCCACCAAACCAAACCAAAGCAGCCCATGTGATACGGTACCCTTTTTACATACATGTCATTCTTATTCAAGACGTGTACAATAAGGAACAAAATAATATAACTAGCTAGCACGAGCAGAGATTAACTCAAGGTAGTAAATTAACCCCAAAAAAAGTCAAATTACTAGTAATGAATATGTCATTAAGCGCACATGAGTTTGTAATTCAATTAGTTAATGCATGTCATCGTATTTCCGACTATAGATCATTTTAGAAAGGAAGAAAATGTCATTACCCCTATTTTTAATGGTTAGTATGACTTAATTCCTTAAAACCAAATTTCTATCCTGTTCGGCCAAACATACAAACTATTCACACAAAAAACTAAGATTTACAAACAACTACCTCGTTAGTTGAAGCCTGGAACTTTGGATCTAACAATGAGCAAAGAAATGGAGGGTGTAGTAGTGACCTACCACCACCAATGACTGGCTCTCTAGCTGGGACATGAATTTATGACACTGTCTAAAACTCTGGAAGAGTCACTACCCTCTTCAAGTTGGAGCCACACAAATTCGTGGTTCAGAATTGACAAATCGAAGAGACATTCTCCTCTCCTGAAACCTTGATTGATCATCTGTGTCAAAAAATTATGAGCAAACGGCATATTCATGTTTATAAGGACTCTCCTCCTGATAATCCCACCTCACCTTCACTTCCTATTTCAACCACAAACTCACTCCTCACGTTAATGAACATCCGTTTTACATACCTATTCCAACTCCTATTAATATGACATACCTGTTTCGGTCCAAATTCCTCATCAGTCACCATGAACTCCCTTCAAGTAGTTCGACCGCAGAGCTCAGTGTCTAGTTGTGATTATGATGATACCGATCAACCTGATTATGATCAGAGCATCATCGATCCCTCCAAAGTTGTTGCCATAGCTGATAGCTTCGAAAAGAAAGATCAAGCATGGTACAAACAGAAACACTACTAACGCTAACAAGTCTAATGTCAAAAAACAACTGTAGTACAATGTGATACAGTTGTTTTTAGACCTTACCTATATAAGTTTGATGTTAGTAGAGTAGCTTATGCAGAATGTTATACATGTTTGTGGGTACTATATTTATAGATAATCACTAGCTTACTTGTTGATCATGCAGGTATGTGACTTCCCAGATCCCAACAGACCTATCAATTCAAGTGCAAGATGTCACTTTTAGTGTTCATAAGGTAACTTACCATCATATCGTACAACTTCTTTTCACCACTCTTGAGAATAGCATAGGTCAAAATGTTAAAACAAACAGAAAAGAAACACAAACAATTTGGATTATCTAAGCTGGTCAACATACCATTCTCACATGTGTGGTCATAAGCTGTGTTCAATTGACAAATGGTAAGAGGGTTAAAGCAACATCTACCTTCTACGAAGTAAAGCTTATTGACATAATTCTACGAAGTAAAGCTTATTGACATAATTCTACTAAGTATAGTTTAGTGAGGTAAAATAAGAAGCAGTAATTCATACAATTGAATCACACGTCTCTCTTCTTTGCTTGGATGCAAAGCAAAAACATGAGGTTTGAAAATTCTATTTCAAGAAATTCATGCAATTGCTTACTCATTCTTTTCTCCTGAAACAGTATCCTTTGGTATCAAAATGTGGATACATAAACCGTTTAGAACTTCAGCCATCAATTTCAACGTTTGGGTATGAACTCAAGCTAGAAAACTTCCCAGGAGGATCAGAAACATTTGCAATTATTCTCAGGTTTTGTTATGGCTTGCCATTAGATTTAAATCCAGACAACATAGCTCCATTAAGATGCGCATCAGAATACCTGGAAATGAGTGAAGAACTGGAAGATGGAAACCTCATCTCAAAGACAGAAGCTTTCCTCACATTTGTAATCCTTTCTTCATGGAAAGATACCATCACAGTCCTCAAGACGACTGAGAACTTGTCTCCATGGGCTGAAAATCTCCAAATTGTAAGAAGATGCTGCGATTCAATTGCATGGAAGGCTTCTAGAGACGGTTCTATTATAGGAGATATAGTTAACGAGGGAGGTTATTGGCTTCATGATATAGCTACTCTTCAGATCAATCATTTCATGAGAATTATAACTACAATAAGGGCTAAAGGAGCGAAGCCAGAGATCATAGGCAACTGTATAATGCACTATGCAGCAAAATGGCTTCCAGGCATGGATGTCGAGCTAGAAGGACTAAGAGGGTATGGGTATGGAAAGAATGATTTGCAGTTCAGCATCTTAAGTGGAGGGAACAAAGAAGACGGAGCGGAATACAGTAAACAGCAAAAAAACATCATTGAAAGCCTAGTGAGTATGCTTCCTCCTCAAGCAGAAGCTGTCCCGTGCAGGTTCTTGTTGAAGATGCTGAAAATGGCAATCATTTACTCTGCATCTCAAGCTTTAATTTCAGAGCTTGAGAAAAGGGTGGGATTATTGCTGGAGGATGCTAATGTGAATGATCTCCTGATTCCAAACTATAAAAATGAAGATCAAGGGAAAACTATGAAGTAAGTACTCCAGGAACACTTCATCCAAAAGGTTGTTAAACTTCAAAAAAGAAAACGATATGTAAAGATAGCAAAAGAAAGTTATACTGATAAATATCCAAGTCTATGCTAATTGCCATTATTGTATTTAACAGGTCACTAGAACAGAGCACAATGCACAATACAGATGTGGTACACAGAGTTGTAGAATATTACTTGATCCATGAACATGAGCAGCAGCAGCAATTGCAACCCACGTTGGGGAAATCAAGCATTAGTAAGCTTCTTGACAACTATCTATGTGAGATTGCAAAGGACCCAAATCTATGCATCACCAAATTTCAAGTTTTGGCTGAAGCCCTACCAGAAAGTGCCCGAACATGTGATGATGGTCTTTATAGAGCCATTGACACCTACATGAAGGTTTGCTTGTAATTTTGTGCTCAAGTTCTCATTCATTTTGATACGCAACACTAAATAGCCTAAAAAATTCTAGTATGCTCTCCAGGCTCATCCTTCACTCCCGGAGCATGACAAGAGAAGACTATGCAAAATAATGAACTGTCAGAAATTATCACTAGATGCATGCACACATGCGGCACAAAATGATAGGTTGCCTCTAAGAACTGTGATCCAGGTAAAATTCACAGAAGTTTTCGACAGTCATTGTCATTACAACTGAATCAAATCAAACAAATATTCTTGTCATGTTGTTCATATTCTTCAATTGGACCTTTTCCAAATAATTTAATGAAAATGCATATACACAAGTACATGAGAGTATACTGAACGACTCCTTAGCACCACTAACAGAGGGGAAGAAGGATACTAGCTTATATTGAAATGACCAAGCTCTGAGAAATTATGCAAGATGAACAATAAGCATAAGCCCCATTTCAAGAAACAAACTTCCTACTGGGCAGCAACACTAAATACGCCACCTGAACCACATACAAACTCTTGCCAACAAAGATCATATGTGCTTCATGACCATTCAATCTGTCCCCAATATTACTTAAAATCCTTCCTCTTAAACTTGAAACCTCTACCTCTATCACGTCCCTCCTCACATTCTCAGCAGACTGAACCAAACCCTCTTAGGTTGTCACAATTGTTCTTCACACTAACTCTACCTCTGGAAGATATGGTCCTATATATCACTAATAGAAATGAAAGGGAAAAAAAGGCTTTTGATCACACCAGGCTTTCCTGTAGTTGACATCACATTTTTAATAAACATAGCTGATTTTTTTTGCACTGAAGAATTGTAAAACACAATAAAAAAAATGCCACGATATGCTGAAACTAGCACCTCCAGCAAAACCACAGTATATAATTAATAATGTAATTCCCAAAGGAAAAAAGATGTGTCTGCAGGTTTGGTTCAACTATCATACAAAAACCCACCACATAGCAATGAAAATTGATGTGTAATACAGTTACTTTGCTAGGTAATGGCACATACTCTCGCAAAACAAAGTTTTGGACATTCTGGACAACAAGATCAATAGGTTGCATTTTACAAATAAACTAATGTGCTAGTAAAATTATTAGAGCATTTCTAGGCTCTAAATAAGAATAAGAAATCACAAAAGTATAGAGAAGGTAAGCCTCTTAAGTTTGTGTTACTCAGAAAAATGTTGTTTGGATCAAACTAAATCACAACTATAGATTGTATGACCGAAACTTACTTGTCCAAATAAAGTGAAATATAGACAAGTAAGTCTTCAACATTTTTTCTCATCTTAGTAAAAGGAGGATGGACATGCAGGTTTTGTTCTCAGAACAAATAAAGATGAGAATAGCAATGCAAGGGAAGGAGTCAGCAGGAAACAGCAATAACACCGAGCAAGAGGCTGGCCAAACATTAACAAAAACTGAGTTATTGACCCTTAAGGCAGAACTTCAGGATGTAAAGACGCAGATGGCAGAACTGCAGAGAGACTACTCAGAGCTACAGCATGAATATGAAAAGGTAAACAGCAAACATAGAAGTGTGGCAGGTTGGAGTAGAGGATGGAAAAAGATAAGAAGCTCTGCTCTCTTCCAAAGAAAAGTAGAAGGAGATGAAACCAGAGAAAGACAAAGGAGATCCAGCCTATTTGGCCACAAAATCAGCTTAAGAAGACAAACTGTATCATGATACTTTGAGTACCAAGCATCAAGACTCCCTACAAGATGCAAAGACATTGCCACCCAACTGGCTCCGATGCCGCTGGCTTGAGGAAATTGTTTGACAGATTTTGAAAAACAAAAAGCAACAGAATAAAAAGCATCGTTTGCAAGCAAATCAATCTGATTCCACAATTAAGCTGTTTTCTTAAGGTGAGACTCAGAAGAAAAGCTTATGCCCAAATCAGTATTCACCAGTAGACATATTTCTTGTAACTATATCCCTACTTAAAATGTTGTGACATCTAGGTGTAAATGACTCCAACAATTATAGTTCAAAAGTATCTCCAAGTATTAATCATTTTACTGTAGATAAAAAACCCTCACAAGTATGGAGAAAGTTCACGCTGTACATGTATCAGCAGAATGTTGAAAGAGAACTAAGAAACTGATGTGATAACAAGAGAACTCATAGATTTGACAACCCTAAAAGTTTAGGGTGGACGTATAACTTTGTAACAGCAAACAAGATGTTCACATTCCATAGGTATACTACGCACCATTGATGGCAGAGAACCACAATGCCTTCAACGTAAAAATAAAAAGGTATATCACAAACATAGGGCTGAAAAACAAATCCAAATTGCTCTCTCTATTTTTCTTGGTTTTTATGGAGCAACCCAGATGCATATTCAAAACATTCCTTAATAGCCACAAGAATCAGAAGAAGGAGTAGGTTGCATTATTAAATCTGCCAAGACATAATTGTACTACATATTCCACAAGCATTTGACATAATGAAAGAAACTGTGACCAATTCAAAGTCGTCAATATCTTGACATAATAATATACTATCATAATCAAGTGTCTATAAGGGCTATTTCAACAAACAAGTCCCACTGTAAGTAACCAACATGTGGTGTTGTAATATCTGACAAACTGATGACTTAATTCAATCAAACCACATGCTCAAAGACTGGTGTAAATTCTTCGATTAGCCAAAAAAGTTCAAATTATAACAGCAAGTAAACGTTAGGTTCACATGCCTTCTTCTGCGCAAACTGTAAGAAGTAGGAATATAGACCTGGAGAATTAATTCATCCAGTACCAACTCACAAAGTCGCCCAAAACAAAATTAGTTTTTTTTTTCCACAAGAGGATTGCACAGCAAAATTTGCTCTCGGCGTCGCTTAAAATCTAACTGTAAACAAATTTTATTGCTGCAAACGGTAAACAATGAGGGCGATGCTCAAACACACACCGAACCACAACCATCATTCCTATCATAATAAATAGTATCTTAACATCCCCACCAGTGCTAAACAAAATGCTCCAACACAAATACATGGTCAAAACCTAAACTTCGTTCCAAAAAACTACAGGATAAGACAAGAAAACTACCTCCCAGTGCTCATACTGCTCCAAGGAAATTTCGCGTTAGCTTTCTCCGCTGCCACACCTCTCCCACCGCCACCACGGCCACCTCTCCCGCCTTTTCCAACCTGTTCCTTCATTCCACCTTTTCCGGTCTGTTCCTTCCTTCCATCGACCCACTTCCTTCCATCTAGCCAATGCCTATCCTTCCCATCCACATCCTCCACCAAACTAGAGCTTCTCCTCTGCTTATTCATCCTCTCTCTCTCCTCCTCCACAACCCTCAGCGGATACAAATCCTGCGAAATCGAGAGCGGATTCCTCAACGTCACGTACGCTTTCTTGTAGTCAGGTTTCGCAAGCAGCACTCCTCCGCGCTTCTTCTTCTTGCCTTCCATGTTGAGCGTTTGGACCTTCTCGACCTCGAAGCCGTAGAGGGATTCCAGGACTCGCTTGATCTCGATTTTGGATGCGGAGGGGATCGTTTTCAGTGCGATTTCTTTGATGTTGGTGAATGTTGTGGGCATTAACAGCTTGATTGGGAGATTTGCGAAGTGGACTACTCTTCTTCCCAGTCTGCTCCCCATCTTCTTCGGCTGCGGAAGTGAAAAGTGAGGAGGAAGGAAGGAGGAGTGCTTTGAAGCTTTGTATCGCACTTTTGGATTTGGGCCAAGAGAGGAGAAAGGGCCCGAGTAAATTATTGGCCAAACGCTATTTTTAACGTAATTAAAATAGTTCGTTTATTAAAAACAAAAACAAAAAACTCTCATAATATCATTAGGATGAATTTCGAAGGAGGTTCGTTTTCCCCATAAAAAACAGAATGGACATTTGGGAAACTCAAACAATGAAAGAAAATTGCAAGTCATTTTCTTATTTACCATTTTTACCATGTGTCACAATAAGCTCATATATTTATAATTGAGTTAAATCAACCAATATATTTATCTAATTAGTCTGGTAACCTATCAGGAAATTTAATATAAATATATATATACACACAGAAATTTTAATTTTCTTTAATTATTAAATATTATAAAACGAAATCTATTAATAAAAAAAAACCTAACCCGTTTTTTCATATGTATAGCAGACATTACTTAACCAGTCAATCCCACCCACTCGTGTGTTTCTGGGAATAACAATGAGAGGATATCTCATTAACATTGTTTGGCCAAACCATAAATCATATTAGATCAATAATATCGTTCAGAACATGAAAATTAAACAGTTTTTTTTTTACATAGATAGGAATGGAGACGAGCCTTGGCATTTTCTATCTTCCCACAGAACAAATACTGGATTTAAACGTTCTTGAACAAGGAGTCAATAGTTGTTCATCAGCATTGTGAAGGTACAGTATGCTTTCTTGATTCCTAGCCTATAGTACAAGATACGGACTTAAATGACCTACAACTAGTGACGATACCGAAAACCGGATGAAAAAAATCATCAACAGAGGGTGGGGCAACATAAATAACTCCCCTTCTCATGTCGAACTTACTGATTACATTTCCTTCTTCTTTCCTCTATACGGATACTCTAGGTGTATCGAAATGCTGCTAATGACGAGTGGCAGCGCTAGCAGACAATACAACGAGGGGGGCTTTCCTTCAAAAATAAACTGTAGCATGGCTGTTACAAGAAGTGCTGAAACAATGACAAACCCCTGCATATATCAAGAAAGTTTTGTTCAGGGGAAGAAAAAAACTTGGTATTCATGAGGAATAAAATTTCAAAGCATAAAGCGCTCTCTTTTACCCGATAAAGAACATGCTTTGAAATTTACTAAATCAGATAAACTAAGAACGACTTAGAAACTTGCTCCATTAACGAGTGAAACTGAAAAACAATCAAATGGAATAGCTCAAACCCATATTCTTTTTCTTACTTCCTTTTCTGCTCCCTTTTTGGTAATGGGATGTTAAAGCTAAGACTTGAATTCAAGACTTAGCTAGTTAGCTCTCCTTACTTTGCAAGAAGTACTACTAAGCTACAAGTTCACATTCTTGATGTTGGCTAAGACTATCTCATCATGCTACACCATAAAACTTATCTACTTCAACAAAGTCAGATTTTACCTTTCTAACACCACCTGCATAGCTTGTAACAAGGCCAACAAGAATTCCTCCGACAGAATTGGCTATAACTGGGACCTGAAACATTTAAAAAAGAGAAACAATCTCAAGCATGACACATGAATTCTTATGGCATGTACAACATAGTCAAGTGTTTGCCTAAGACTATAAGTATACCAGCTGTTTCATAAAAACTTGGAGTGTAGAATTTTTCCCACACAAGAAATCTAAAGTGTACCTAAATGGACAACAGCCAAATGCATAGCCAGCTTTATGAATAACAAGCACAAAGCTATGGATGTCGGATGACTCTGATCAAGGAGGCTAATGCGGTTGTTGCAAATCAGCAGATCACTAACCGCAATTGCAATAAGAAGAATCAAACATGACACTTTCCACACCACATGAATAAACAACACCCTCGGAAAGAAGAAGCAGAGCAACCCATAACTAAAAGTATTCCAACACCAAGGTGAACTCTTCTAGTAGACATGACATTAGAGTCAGCATTTTTGCCATATTTGAAAGACAACAACAAACAGACCAATCCTATATTCTTTTTCCTTTTCTTTTTCTCAACTACTCCGAACCAGACAAAGGGATGTGATGATTATCCCTTTACCAAGAGAGCTAAACCAACCAAAAGCTTATTTAGAATTTAGATCACACAGAAAACCAGTTAGCTGGTTTCTATGTTCTTCCATCATACTCACACTTCACTACTTCAGCAATTTGTCCTATTCTCGCGTGCGTGCGTGCGTGTGTGTGTGTGTGGGTGGGTGGGGGGGAGGGATGGGGGATTGTGATTTCAGCATAGGTCATTACCATAGTTAGTGGAGTCCACCCGTAAAAGAATCCATGCTGCCTGATAGCTTTTCCGTCTGGAGACTTTGTCATACTAAGCAACAAGCAGAGGCTTCCAACAATTGACATTTCCACTGTCATCAAGTATGATGAGTGTTTCTTAACCTACATTGAAGAAACTAGTATGAATCAAGGAGGGTATTTAAAGAACCATCAAATCACTTCAACAATCAATAAATATCTTTCACAAACCTGAGAAGCCCACTGGCACAAAGTTGAAGCCAGACCAGAGAGAACGGAAGCAACCAGGACAGGAATAATGCCGTAAAATAAAATTTGGTCAGGATTACTGCTACTGGAACCTTTGCTAGAGCCTTCACCAATGCTTAGAAGAACAGCAGCCATAATCAACATTAACAGAGCACCGATTTGTTGAATTGATTGCTTCTGCCTACACAATGAGACAAGACCTTAAGCTTACTAAAATCAGTTTTCTTCACATGCAAGGTTTATCAATGTCTTTCTGTCTCTAGCCTCAGCTACTTAGATCACAACAGAAGAAGGTGGCTACAAAAAAAGCATGGGCTTATTAAACATAGAAAACAACTAGGAGCTTCAGAATAATTAACAAATTAAAGCTATTAGTTCAAGAATTCCCGCAATTGAGAATAAACAGATGGCAGATACAGAAAAGACACATTCTAGTTTCTAGCATTCTTTACATTAATTTGTGGGAAGCATGATGTAATAAGTATACAGACCAAGACAGTAGAAAGATGCACGGAAAACCTAGAGTGGAACTGAAAACAAGAACAAGGATAAGCATAAGTTAATTTCGAGCATTATGTCTGGATAGCATGTCATTCTTTTACCTCAATTGCATTAAGAAAGAGACGAATAATTCACAAAGTAGCAATTATTTACTGGTTCATCCAGGAAAGAGCATTGTAACTACCTCAATATTACAAAAGTAAAGAAAGCAGTAAAAAATATCTTGGTCTGGTTGAGTATGGAAAACGTGAGCGAATCAAGATTCTTGTAAGATATCTGCAGCAAACTGTTCTGTAATGCATAAATGGCTGCCGGAAGTCCTGATGCAGTAAGCGAACCCATCAATGTCCACTCACTGGACAAATTCCTCAGGGTACCATTTTTTGCCATGATAATCAAAGCACATACCACCTAATAAGCAGACCATAAGCATCAGCAAAAAAAACCATAAATTATCCCAAATGAGAAATTTGAGAAGCGCAAACTTACTTTAGATAACTCGCAAGTCAAAACCAATGTAGTCACAATAACTTCTCGACTGCGTGAAAAAAAAGGATGAAAAAGAAAAATCAACACATTAAACAAGCGATGGACAAAATTGCACGACTGGATGTGAATTACTTTCCGATGAAGGCTATAATTGTAAGATTGAATTAGAAACGGAGATGAAGGGAAGAAAGGTGAAGCGTACCCGGTGAAGCGTTTGGAGATTAGAGGTTGAGCTCCGTATTGGAGAGTGAGCAACAAGGAGAAGAACCATATTTTTGAGGCCGTTCCCTCCGAGCTTGGGCTCGTCGAGGCTTTGCTCTTGGTTGCCGCCATTACTGGCAACCTTTTTGAGGTGGATCTGCTATTGCTACGAATACGATCGCTCTGTTTCTGTAATTTGGAATTTCCGTCTTGCGGGCGCACCGGGCTAGAGGAGTGGGAAAACGATTCCTTTCTTTTCTTCTTTTTTGGTAAAATAATACTTATTTTTATTTGGTCCACAGTGTTTCTTTTATATATATATAAAGAGAGGCAAAAGTTGTTATTGTTCATAGCATGTTTCTTTTTATTAATTTATTTTTAAATTTCCCAATAAGCTCTTGGTTAGAGCACCCGTTTAGAAAGCAACCGTGTCAATTATATCTAGAATCTCATCCTTAGAAAATTCTTAAAAATACTTTTTTTCCCTCAAACTTTTGAATTAGATAGCAACCAACCAACTCCAAGGTTTCTTATTATTATATCGAATCAATAAATCATTGACTCCATCCATCGTGTTTAACGAAATCAATCATTCGGTGTTTCAGAATCGTTCATATATTGAATTATTCAAGTATAGTTGTTGCGTCAATTATTTAACCGATTTCAACCGAATTAGACCGATTTTGTTATGAAACAAATATAATATATATACATATTTATACCGAATTTCATACAAAATATAACTACTTAGTAATATTTTATAATATACATCTAAATAGTTCGTACAAATATTTGACCAAATGGATTTGATTCAAATATTAAGTAACTAGATTACTTGTTAATGGATAACAAGTAAATAAAGCACTAAAAAACATTAAAATTAAAGAACATACATATAGAAATTAGGAATTCCATTTTTAATAAAAAAAATGAACAATAATCAAAACGGCATTGTTAGAACATTTAATGAGTCAAAAGGAACAAAGAAAAATACTAGTAATGGCTATTAAGAACATTTAATTATGAGTATATAATTAATTAATTATGAATCATTTCTTGATGATTTGATTCAACACTTGCATGATAAGGATCTACCCATCAATGAAATCCTTCTCCAAATCTTCTTGGACCTCCTCCTGCTATTGGTTCTTGGCTTGCACATCTTCAACAGTCGCTCAATTTCTTGCTGCCTGCATCTACACTTTGAATTAAAACCATCATCATCATTATTAGTATTAATATTATTTTGTGAAACTTGAATCTCCTCGTCGAAATGCTGCCATAACAAATCCATCCTCTCCTCATTAGCAGTGCCGCTACTAAGTATCCTCTCATGATCTCCTGTTCTCGAATCTATGCATTCTTCTTCTTCTTCAAAATCGAAGGAAGATACACGCCACAAGATTGGAGGGAGTGCAGAATGAGGACATTGATTGATGATTTTTGGAAAGCTGAATTCTTCTGATGACGACGCCATTAATTTATATATTTTTTCTCTTTATATTTCTTTTTTATGTTCTTCATCTTTTTTTCCCTCTGTTTTTAAAATAATGGAAATAGCTAGCCTTTTGTCTATATATATAGAAAAAAATACCTTCCCTTAATTGTATTTTATAGAATTCATTGAACCAAATTCATTGAACCAAGATCGACATAAGAATTAATAATTTTTCACTTAAAAGGTGAGAGATGATAAGATTATACTTTTTTTTCTTTTATTTGTGGTCTTAGGAGAGAACCATAAGGATCCTTCTTTTATACTATGGGGTGAGTGGTGGAGGAAAACAGTAGTGGATTTTTTTTAGTTTATTATATTATATGGCAGTCAAACCACTGTAATTAATACTAGTATCCAATCTTTATGGTAACTATGACTATTATCTTTCAAGATGTTTCCATTCTCAATTTCCTACTTTTATCTCCATGTTTATAAACGTGAAACAAGAAATTCATGAAAAAATTTAGGTTTAATTACGTTTGTCCAAAAATCTCAAATAACACATTACTATCGTATTCTAAATTATACCTTATGTTTATTAAATTTGTACCAATTTGCACATTTCTCTAATATTCCCAAAATTAATAATTTTCAGACTCAAAAATCAAAATTTTCTCCTATGGCACTCTATTTTCCTAACTTGACGTGCTGAAAAATATTTTTTACTTTATGCGGGACTCATCTTGACAACATGTACACATTAAAAATGGTATAGGAAAATAGAGTGCCATTACCATATAAGAAGAAAAAAATGAATTTGTGTAAATTGAGACAAATATATTTTTGGCTCATCTACTAACTTTTTTTATAAATTTGACACATCATTTCATTGTTAGTTGGATTTGACTCCTCCACTCACGTTTTCATATTAATTTGGTCTCTTTAAATAACACCATGCACAATTAAACGTTAAGTCTGATAACTTGATATTGTTTAATATTATAGTGAAAATGTCAACTCACTATTTGCGCGCAATTAAATAGTAAGTCTCATTATTAATAATGAGTTTGGTCACTATAAATAATGAATTTCATGGAAAATAATTTAAATTGGCATTCCAATAATAGCGTAGAGCCAAATTGACAAAATATGTGTGTTTAGAATGAATAAATATGAAATGGGTGTTTTGCAGTGATGAGGAAAGAAAGAAAGAGGTCGGTTGTCACTACCAGCTCAATCCGTATTAGTCTTGAATTACAGGTGACTCTTACTCCCTCTTCACTTGCTTCTATTCGCCTAGCATATTTTCTTAGTTAATGGGCATGGGTAGATGTATTATTGGGTCATTGTTTATATATAAATTGCAGGAGATCCGTGTGTTTTGTAATTTTTATTTGCTTTGACTTTTGTGTAAGCGTCATTTTGCTTGGTGGAAATTGGAATATACTGATGTGGGTTTTGTTCATAAAACTAATTTTGGACTGAGCTAGTTCTACATCTTCTGATACTATGAGTTGTGCATCTTCTGTTGGTAGTTGTAGTATTAGCAACAAGGTTGCTCATATTTTTGGGTTTAAAACTGAACATAATAATATAGGGCTTGTTTGACGTTCCGGTTCTAGTTGAAAAAGTGTTGTGTGGAAAGTACTTCTAGAAAAGTGTTGTGGGAAACAAGAATTTGTTTTATGATGTTTGGTAAAAATTGCGGTTAAAACTTTGGTTGGAATGTAAAATGAACATAAAGAGCATAAAACTCATTTTTAAAAAATTAATAAAAGTAGATCTAGAATTATTTATCTTGAGATGGAGATTTTATTATGATTTATTTTGTTCTATTGTATAAAGTAAAAAAAAGAAAGGAAAAGTGGTGCAAACGCAGCTGCAATGGAGCAATTTGCTCCAGCCCGTGCAGCCGGCTTTAATGCCTTGGTTTGAACTGGAAGCCCAGTGACAGGTGTTTGTCAAACACCTTAAAATGGAAAAGTGATTTTTAAAAAGTGCTTTGGGAGTAGAACCTCAACTCCAAAAGGGTACATAGTGATGCTGAATCATCTAATGCACATACTATGTGAAAAATCAGTGCTCTTATTCATCTGTTTTTGGATACAAAGCACGATTACTGTATAACACTACTGCTATTTTTTCTAGCTAAGCTATTTGTTGTGTTGTGTTGAGCTTCATTCATGCGAGTAATTAATTTATGGTACTATGATTCTTCATACGTGGGCTTATCGGGCTAAGCTAATCATTGGATACTAAAAACTTTCGATCTAAGCTACTTTTCGTTAGCGGGAAATCGACACAAATTTTTATAAGCCCTTCGAGAGGCCTTTCTTTCTCTTGCTAGAAGTCACGGGATTTCCTTCTAACTAGTGGCTGAGAGTATACCTTCATTCAACAGATTTGTGATTGAGTCAATAACATGCTCTGGGTCTGGAATCTTAGCTGTTACCTTTTGCATTTCCGCTGCCTGCCTTCTTTCTTCGTGTCCGTTCATATCAAAAAGCGGGTCAACGCCTGCTATAATGGTTTAAAAGAGGGGGGGGGCAACCAAGACCCCCTAATAAAGGTTCGATAAAGCAAACGATTCGTTCCGATAACTTCGGACCAGATTAACCCTTTGAATTAGCCGATCTTTAAATCATGGGTTCTAATGAAAATTGAGAGATTTGGTTGATGCTATATATGCATATATATATATATATAAACATGTGTCTATTTTGCAGAAAACGGTGATACGGAACGAGAATGTGGAGAACATGCCATTTTTCACGTCCTTTACCTCACTTTTAAATAGTGCAGTCTGGACTGCATATTGCGCGCTTCGTCTTGACCTCTTCATCTTTGTAAGTGCTCTGCTCCTCCTCCTTGATCAGGTTTCCATTTCTTCGAAAGTTTTTCGTTTAGGGTGGACAAATATCTTGCCAAATGGATTGGTTCTAATTATAATCAACATATGTTAATTGGTTGGTGGTGTGACAAGTTCCTAATGTCATGGGGATAATTTCTTCCTCACTCCAACTCGTCTTGTATGCCACGTAGCTTCTTGTTCTTCCCTTGCTGCTAGCTGCTTCCGTGTAGCTTCTTGTTCTTCCCTTGCTACACGGAGGCAGATAACAGCAAGGGAAGAACAAGAAGCTACACGAAGGCAGCTAGCAGCAAGGGAAGAACAAGAAGCTACACGGAGGCAGCTAACAGCAAGGGAAGAACAAGAAGCTACATGACATACGAGGCGAGTTAGAGTGAGTAAGAAATTATCCCCATGACATTAGGAACCTGTCACACCACCAACCAATTAACATATATTGATTATAATTAGAACCAATCGATTTGGCAAGATATTTGTCCACCCTAAACGAAAAACTTTCGAAGAAATGGAAACATGATCAAGGAGGAGGAGCAGAGCACTTACAAAGATGAAGAGGTCAAGACGAAGCGCGCAATATGCAGTCCAGACCGCACTATTTAAAAGTGAGGTAAAGGACGTGAAAAATGGCATGTTCTCCACATTCTCGTTCCGTATCACCGTTTCCTGCAAAATAGACACATGTTTATATATATATGCATATATAGCATCAACCAAATCTCTCAATTTTCATTAGAACCCATGATTTAAAGATCGGCTAATTCAAAGGGTTAATCTGGTCCGAAGTTATCGGAACGAATCGTTTGCTTTATCGAACCTTTATTAGGGGTCTTGGTTGCCCCCCTCTTTTAAACCATTATAGCAGGCGTCGACCCGCTTTTGATATGAACGGACACGAAGAAAGAAGGCAGGCAGCGGAAATGCAAAAGGTAACAGCTAAGATTCCAGACCCAGAGCATGTTATTGACTCAATCACAAATCTGTTGAATGAAGGTATACTCTCAGCCACTAGTTAGAAGGAAATCCCGTGACTTCTAGCAAGAGAAAGAAAGGCCTCTCGAAGGGCCTATAAAAATTTGTGTCGATTTCCCGCTAACAAAAAGTAGCTTAGATCGAAAGTTTTTAGTATCCAATGATTAGCTTAGCCCGATAAGCCCACTATAGTACCATAAATTAATTACTCGCATGAATGAAGCTCAACACAACACAACAAATAGCTTAGCTAGAAAAAATAGCAGTAGTGTTATACAGTAATCGTGCTTTGTATCCAAAAAGAGCAAAAACAGATGAATAAGAGCACTGATTTTCCACGTAGTCATGTGCATTAGATGATTCAGCATCACTACCGCAATCTTCTAGATCATCATTATGTTCAGTTTTAAACCCAAAGATATGACCCTGCTGCTAATACTACAACTATCAACAGAGGATGCACAACTCATAGTATTAGCAGAAGATGCAGAACTAGCTCAGTCCAAAATTAGTTTTATGATTTAGATTCTAAAACACGAGAAGTTCAAAACACACCAGAGAAAGACTTGCACATGACAAGAAACGCAAACCCAACACAAATCAACAAAACCCACATTAGTATATTCCAATTTCCAGCAAGAAAAAAAAGCAAAATGACGCTTACACAAAAGTCAAAGCAGATACAAATTACAAAACACACGAATCTCCTGCAACTTATATATAAACAATGGCCCAATAAGACATCTACCCATGTCCATTCACTAAGAAAATATGCCAGGCGAACAAAAGCAAGTGAAGAGGGAGTAAGAGTCACCTGTAATTCAAGACTAACACGAATTGAGCTGGTAGTGACAACCGACCTCTTCCTTTCTTTCCTCATCACTGGAAAACACCCATTTCCTTTTCTCAACAGAAACAGAATCCTTTAAACCCTCCCTTCCTCTTCCTTTGTTTCCTCATCACTGCAAAACACCCATTTCCCTTTTCTCAACAGAAACAGAATCAGAATGCACCAATTCCAGAATGAATAAATATGAAATATAGCCAACCTAGTTAAGGCCCAATCTAAAACAATAGTGGTATGCAACTATGCATTACCTAATCACAATTTTATACATTCTTAGATCAGCATCCAGTATCATTTTTTTTTCATTCTTAAAGCATCCTAACATCATCTTCTTAATGATAATGGGTTGCTTCCAAAAAATAAAAATAAAAAACTGTCCATGGAGACATGACTCACCTCACATCTTCTTGCAGCTCAAATCAAAAGAAAAGAAAAGAAAAGAAAAAACAATGAAATAGTCCTCCCATACATAATACTATATGACATTATCAATTGCAAACCATTCCAACTGCTTGATTAGATCTTCCCATCAAAATTTTGTCAAAATCCATCAAGTCTCCTCGTCTTAAAATCCGAGTCACGACTGAAACTCGTAACTGCTAAGTAAGCAAGTAGCATTGGCACACTTTGTATATACAGATGGGTTATTTTTGTACAAAGGTTCATTTACAATCAAGATTTTTAACATGTGCAGAGAAACTTTACTTGAAGCTGTGCAGAACCACCTGATAATCGGAGTGAACGATGGTCATACGTGTAACGAGATCTGCTCCTCCATGCTTGAACATTTACCACCGACAAATCCCGGGAGCTTCAGTTCTGCTTAAAGCAAGTATTTCTTCATATTTCGAGCCATATATAAACCCCCACAACTGCAGGATGGAAGGAAGTGATTTTGCACCGCGTTCAATGCATCGTAGGCCATAACAGCAATTTTGCGTGTGTGCATGTGGACAGAACAGTTCAGTGCATACCTCAACCTCCTTCACTTCAAAATCTTCAGTGTGTGCAAGGCACGGGTTCCCATAGGTCTCGGAGACCGAACTTGATCCATTTAAGCTTTGCACAGAAATTAGAAACTGAGTTAACAATCTTTAAAAAAACTGTATTTTTTTCACAAACTTCATCACTGCAAAAGTGCAAATGAACATATGATTTCACAATACACAAATAACAAAGAAAAGCAGGGACTCACAGATCACCATCCAAGTAGAGCGCAAAGTGGCCACCACCACCGATTGCCAGATAGTCAGTGGAGCACAAAGTGAAATAGCGATTTACACCTGCATGAGTATTTCTGTTAGTGCATCACTGTATCAAGTTGCAAAGAAACCATTTCTGAACTAGGTGCTGAAGTTGTTTCCAGCACTGTGTTTGGGAAGCACTTTGCAAAAGGCCACACAAGCGTGCGTGAACCTCAAAGGTACAGTTTCTATTCTTCAATCAAATGTCCACAATTTCGATGCACACAGGGCCTGAATTAATTTTAGAGTCAAGCATATCACCAAAAGTTCAAAAAGAAGCAGCAGGGATTGCATTTTGGAATGAATGTGAGTTTTGAAAATCTAGAGTCTGCAATAACAAATAGTTTCAGGTACCAAGCAACCAGTCCTGTGTTCTCCCTGCCTATAGCTATCTGCTAACAAAAAGAGCAGTAAAGTGTAGTATGTACTTGAAGCTTTGCACTATGATCACTATATGTTGCACTTTGCCCCTTATAAGTTTTTTGGGAAAAGATATCTGCTTAGGGTTGGAGAATGCATACACAGAAAATTAATAGGGTAAGCAAACGTTAAAAAGAGAAAAAAAATTCATTCCCGGGTTAATAACATCAGTCAGGTAGGCATACGCCAAGCCTTAAGAAAATAAAATATATTAGGACGAAAACGTGCAAAATGCATCTGGCATCCACAAAGTCAGCATGTATTCAATGTTAGCACAGCTTTTAAAGGCAGGAAAATTTTGGTGCATGAAGCAATCAAGTATGGAACTCTAAATGCCAAATCAGAGAACAGATTTGTTGCCCATAAAAGAGGGAGAGATATACCTGTGGGACGGAATATGGCAGGAAGACCAGATGTATTCGTGTAAACAAATGAACTATTTGTCCCCTGTTCAAATTTCCATATGAGCACAATATTTGAAGGAAAGTTTTAATAAATGAATTAAGTATACAGTATATTGTGGCAATACCTGATATTTCCTTTTGTTGGTTGGTCTCAAGGGTGCCTCAACCAGACCACCAAAAACTGCTCCTTTTCGATCTCCAACAACCTTATTGAGAATTAAATCAGTAAGACGAGTGAAGCATTTTTATTCCACGGTGGAAGCACACACTCGAAACCAATAATAAAAAAAAAGGACAAATTTCCAAAAGAAAACCTTGAAAATTCAAAAATGCTTATTTTCTTCGGTAATTAACAATAATCATTACCCCAATCAAATACACATGGGTGCACTCCGTCGTGCTCGTACAATTTTAACTCGTAAGAATTTATCAAGCTGAAGCCTTTTTTTAACAGCACACGATGCTTGACACTATGGAGACATTAGTTAAAAAGTAATTCACAAGAAAAAAAATGCAGTGGGAGTATAAGAAATATGTACTGTCCAAGAGTAGCAAATGATGACAGTCTCCAGACAAACACCCCAAGGATTAAACTTTCACCAATGTTTCAAACACCAAGGTAACAAAGAAGCTCTTGATTTGCATAATAGCCTTCACTTAAAAATGGAAAGTACACGCAATGGAGAGAACAACCAACAGACACAATTTAACCAAACATTACCAACATACTGAGTCCAGGCCAAAGCATGCTTCTCCTGTACAAGGTTGACAGTGATATCCCATGTCTCCAAGTACTGTCAAGAACAACAGGAGGTATTCTACTTAAATATTACCCAGCAATAAGAAGATACATGTATAAAATGCTGAAAGCAAGTCCACATAATTTGTGCACCTGTAAAGAAGTATCCATTTCCTTCCCTGAACAAGGGCTGGAAGTGAAGCATAAAGAGCATATCTTGTTTTCGATGACAGAAGCAATGATGGCTCGGATGCCTCAGGAAGATCTCCCAAAACAATAGGCTCATTGACATCCTCCATACACTTCATCTCAACTTCATTAAAATTATCATCTTCCTCATCCACAATTTTCATGTCAGAATCACCCTTGCGATCTTGACTTCTATTTCCTCTAGCAGCTTGGTAAATAGCTTTAATAGATTGTTTACCCCTAGAGAGTAACCCTTTCTTTGCACTGCCCTCTTTCACTGCATTTTCAGATGGCGGGTCACTTGCTCCTACCAGATCATCACCTTTCTCATCTGTTCTTGCATTGTTTCCAGATTCTGATGATGACAACAACGAATATAGGAATGCAGAGAAGGAAGAGGTATCAGGCTCCTCAATTGAACTCTCAGTGTCGTCTTCTTTAACAGGCTCAAGCTGACTCCTTTTTTGCTCAGCAGCGTCCTCCTAGTCGAAACAACATAAGAGAAATCACAATCTGGACAAATTATGAAGACCCAAAACTCATCCTAGGTATATCACAGCAATCAGGGAGAGCAAACTAAACTTAATATTACAAACTTACCAAGCTTTTCCACATCCTAACTATTACAAACTCAATTGGAAAGGGATTAAAAGACACCCATTAAAATAGAGCTCGAAAACACCAATGACAAAAGCACACCACAATCTTAAAAACCATGATATACAAAGTGGGTATCTCAACCAATTACCAAAAGATAACAATTTCATGGAAACAATAACCAAAACAACATAAAGAAATGTTCTTTATAAGACCCAACAAACAAGGTAGTAGAAAGAAAGCTTACAGTTGGAGGAGGAGGAGGAGGAGGCTTGGATGGTGGCTTATCAGAGATGGGATTAAGTAAAACAGTGGTGAGATCAGACACAAAGTGGAGTGCTTTGCTCCTCAAGGACTTTTGTTTCCCCATTATCGGTTTGTAGTAAAATTGTTCTCCACCTAAGAACTCACTTCATCACCGCAAAGAAAGTATATTTCTTTTATCTGTATATAACCAGACACAGACAAGAATAAATTGATGAGTATGTATGATTCTTCTGCAACTCCTTTTCTAGTTTTGTCCGGAGTGTATCTAAAAAATTGGAAAAAAGTGGGGTATTTGGTGAGGAAAGGGGAAAACGGCACCAGCCGGAAGGAGGAGAAGTATTTCCGAAGTTACAGCTAATGTCAACTCACGGAAAACAAATTAATTACTTGAAAGCTTGGGTAATAAATATAAATAACCTAGCAAACATGGACTTCATGGCCCAATGGATAAGGCGCTGGTCTACGAAACCAGAGATTCTGGGTTCGATCCCCAGTGAAGTCGAACATAGATTTTTCCATTTTTTTGTCAACTTCTTGAACTTTTTACTGGTGGTAAACAATATCCACTTTAGCTTTTGTAATTTCAAGCATGCAAAATTTAAGTTGAATTTTTAATGTAGTTAAAAAATTCAAAAGAAGAAATTCACTTCACTAAAAAATAATAAACTAAATGAGAAAAATTACAAATAAATTTAAACTATTTTTTTTCATAGTCTTAACTTTCACCATATTCATTACATTTGGTCAAAAAAAAAATTTTTTTTAAAATTTTATAAAACCCGAATGATAATTTTTAGAAAACTATAAAATTTATAAGGACCAAAATAAAGTATTCAGTAAACTACAAGTTTTTTGTGTAGTTTCCCCAAAGAAAAATAATAAGCTAGAATAATTGCAACAACAAAAAAAATCTAAAGCTTACATTTTTTTTTCAATTTACTATTTATTTGATTTGATTTGATTTTGCAATCATTAAAAATGTCTAAATTACAACTCTTAGAAAGTCATAAAAATTATATTACTAAATTTGAAAACTTGAGGATTTTTTTTATGTTGTTTGCCTTAATAATTTTTCATGTTAGTCTTAAATTTATTGTTGAAATTTAAAATAACATCTACGACAATTATTTTTGTAAGGTACATAAAAAAACTATAATTTACAAAAATATTTCACTATGTCCCTACACTTTTAAATCTTGCAATAACAATCTTATATTATTATTATTATTTTCAAAAGTTGCAATTTTTACTGTTCCAATGTTTAAGTTTTGTAAGAAATTATGAGAATTGATTTATATTCTTTTGTCAATATGAAACTTGTGGTTGGTAGTAAAAAACTGATTCATCTGTTATAATAATTTGTTTCTTTTTATAATAATTCTCAATGTTTTTTTCATTTGTTAGTTTCGCGAGCCTACCATTATTGTTACATTTTCTCTCGTTTTTTCTTCTTCTTACTCTTTTTTTTAGCCTTTTAATTTTTAAAAATATCAAAATTGGAACTGTTAGGAAAATATAGGAATGACATTGCAAGTTTTAAATGTGTAGGAATCGAAGTGAAATATTTTGCAACCTATAGAGCCCAGCTCAATGTTTCTAGTGAATTAGGTTTAAGTTAAACGGAAAACAAAATGTTTGGGCCTTTAAAATTAATCATAGAATTGGAACAACTTTTTTTTTTTAAAATAAAAGTATTATATTATTAAGTATTAAGAATGAAACTTGTAACCTATTTCATAAAAAAATACTAATTAAGCAACTATATTACAACTTTACGTGAGTTGGAACACTTTGCTTAGCAACCACCATCAATCAAGTTAGGTTAAATAATTAGATTCTAGAAATTCTCTTCCTACTTTTTTGTGAGAAGTTACGCCGGAGCTAAAATGTGTATTAAATTCATATGAGTAGTAATATAAATATTAATATTTTTATTAATTTTTATATTAGAAATATACGTGTCATTTTCACATTAATTGAATAATTATTTATTTAAATAAAAATAATATTATTATTTAATTATTAAAAAATAAACTTTAATCATATTTTGACACATCAACTAATACAATTTTATTAATAAAATAATTAGTATTTCAAACATGGTTATAAAGTATAATATTTAAAATGTGGGAAAAGATGATACGGTTTCAAAAAGAAGTTTGGTCCCATTCTTGGATTATGAAAAGTAGTTGGCATGGCCCACATTATAATGAGCCTTGGTGTAGAGGGCCCTCCCCTAGATCGTAACATATATATACATCATATATTTTTCATTATTACTTTATAGTATCCGTTTTTGAATAATTGATACTTTACTGTTTATGCACGTATTTCGAGAAAACCGAATAACTCACTATTTGACCTCAAAAAAATCCATACTTTTTTTCTAAGGTACAAATACGAAACTTTTTGGGTCAAATAGTAAGCCATTCGGCCTCCTCAAAACGCATGCATGAATAGTAGCTAGTGACGATTATTCGAAAACGGAGGGAGTATAAGGTAGTATTATATTTTTAGATTAAAGTATGAATTGAAAGTGTTGTAAACCACTCTTTTAAACACGTATAAAATGGAACATCACGCATGAATGAATAAAATATTTTTTATTATTCGTGATAGATTCATATCGATTTAGAATAACCTTAAGTTCAGATAATAAAAATAATAAAAAGAAGAAAAAATGGGAATCAGAAAACAACGATTCAACATCACGGATGGGAGCTAGTAGGTGTGATGATTTCCACGTCGCCACTCGGAAAACAAAACGACACTGTTATGGGGCCAGGCAGCAGCAGCCAATCCATGGGCCTCCCTACTCTTAAAAGTCTTAACTTTCGTACACCCCAGCACAGCAGTTTTAATTCATTCAACGTTCGGCAGATGAGGAGATTGTAGAATGGTAAAGGAAAAGGATAAAGAGATAATCATGGGTTGCAAATTGTTGATTTTTATTAGTACTTTTTTTCCCACTAATTCATTATGGTAATGTAATAAAATACGCCCGCGTACAGCTCGACTCCATTTCTACTATAAAAACAAAGCTCCGATCCACATGTAGGTCGCATTCGCATTCTTTTCGTTTTCGATTCCTAACAGGCAAAAAGGAAAAAACAATGGCCAGTCTCAAAGTTCCTGCTACTGTTCCAGCGCCACATGAGGATGCTGAGCAGCTCCGCAAAGCTTTTGAAGGTCTTAGATTGCGTCTTTTCTTTTAATGGTCTTTTTTTTCCCACTCTTTTTTCGTCATTTTGTGTTATTCATGATCTTATCTTTGTTGGGTCATCGATCATTTTTGTGATTGATGTGTTATGTTTAGTATCCACTTGTTTGCTTTATTTTTTGCTTGTGAAAGATTGTGCCTTTGTTTTTGTTCGATGATCAATGAGCTTTTACTCTTCTCTTTTTTTGTTAGTTCTTTTTGGGTGGTTTTTTTTTTTTAATCTTGATGGTACAGTTCTTGGTCGGATCGTGATCGTCTAGATGGTTAGATGGACGGCGATCATCGTTAGTCTCTGCCAAAATGCTCTGTTTGGCATGCGAGTCAAACGAGATGGAGTTGATTGTTTGGGCTTGTATCTAATTGTTTAACTGTCAAGTGTTAGATCTCCACTGTCATGTCTATATTGTTTGTAACAAAAGCTACCTTGATCTCTCTCATTGCTGCGTTCTGTATTGTTATTGATCTTGATCTGATTTGATTTGTGTTTTGGTATCGATTTTATTTTCCTGTCTAATAGGTTGTTCATTTTTTGTTTTCGAATTCCATGGGTCGGTACGAAGGAAGGGTGTTTGAAAGATAGATGGACCTGTACTTACCTGTTTGATCATGTTCCATTGCAGGATGGGGAACAAATGAGAAGCTGATCATCTCCATTTTGGGGCATAGGAATGCTGCACAACGCAACTTGATTCGAAAGACCTATGCTGAGGCTTATGGGGAAGATCTCCTCAAATCCCTCGATAAAGAACTTTCTGATGACTTTGAGGTCAGATTTTGGTGCATCTAATGGTGGTTCAAGTAGGATTTCTATGCTTTTTGTGTAACAAGAACAATTTTGTGGCCATCTTGATTCTGAGTTTTTGGTCCCAGATTCTCTTTTCAGGGAATTAGGGAATCGCAGCATCAATATTGAATTGACTTAAATGTTTGTAACTCCAAAATTTTACTCCATTGAGCAGAGGACTGTGCTGTTATGGACACTGGATCCTGCCGAGCGTGATGCACTTTTGGCCAACGAAGCTACAAAGAGGTTCACTTCAAGCAACTGGGTTATCATGGAAATAGCTAGCAGTAGGTCCTCACATGACCTGTTCAAAGTGAGACAGGCATATCATGCTCGCTATAAGAAATCTATCGAGGAAGATGTTGCTCATCACACAACTGGTGACTTCCGCAAGGTACTGGCTACTGACTTTGTTACTGCCTGAATCTAGCAGTTTATATTACAATTTTGAGCAATTTTTGGTTAAATTGCAGGTGTTAGTTATTTGGTTTCATTGTAGTAAAATTCTATTTGTTTTTCACTAGCTTGCTAGTACCCTACTTGTTGTTGGCTTATAAGTAACTCTAATTTAATTGAGTCTTCGCTTGGAAATCATATAAACTATTTACTTGCCTGAAAAGAATATTGAAAGAAAAAACCCCTGCAACATTTGTACTCATTTGCACTTTTTATCTACAAGTTGACCCTATTTATACCTCTTTTCCAGTTCATGTTGAAAATTGTTATGATTGGTTGCAGTTTGGAGTTTGATTGATTTTCCTACTGTTACTGTTCCCTCACAGCTGTTGGTTCCCCTTGTGAGTGCATTCCGCTATGAAGGGGATGAGGTGAATACAACTTTGGCAAGATCAGAAGCTAAGGTACTTCATGCGAAAATTTCAGACAAAGCATACTCTGATGAAGAGGTCATCAGGATTCTGACTACAAGGAGTAAGGCACAGCTTAACGCAACTTTGAATCAGTACAACAATGCATTTGGGAATGCTATTAACAAGGTACTGTTATTCCCTTTCTTCTGTCTGCGAAAGGCCGACTTTGCTTAATTTATCTTCAATGGAAGCATACTAAGCAAATAATAGTACTCTATAGCTGATATTACGTTCTTGTTGAATTGTTGCCGAATGTTCTAAGAACGGAGTAATAAGTTGTCTAAATTGGGTTATCTGTCTGCAGGATTTGAAGGCTGACCCCAAGGATGACTTCCTCAGTTTGCTGAGAGCAACAATAAAGTGCTTGACCTGTCCTGAAAAATACTTTGAGAAGCTTCTGCGTCTGGCCATCAACAAGTTGGGTACCGATGAATGGGCTCTTACAAGAGTTGTGACCACTAGGGCAGAGGTAGACATGGAGCGTATCAAGGAGGAATACCACCGCCGTAACAGTGTTCCTCTGGATCGTGCGATTGCTGGAGACACTTCTGGAGACTATGAGAGGATGCTTCTTGCCTTGGTTGGGCATGAGGATGCTTGAGCAGAGTTATCCAAATGTGTTCATGTAGCTCCTTCTACCTACTTAAACTTAAATGTTCCTGGTTTCGAGTTATGTACTGTATCGGTGTTTTTTTATGTTGTTTCTGTTTAACTTTGTTGCTGGTTTGTGCGAGCCATCTCTGTTTGGATGTACTTAATTCTGAGATTTTTCTAAACTGCTTTTGGTACCCTACTTTGAAAGTACTGTATCGGTGTTTTTTTATGTTGTTTCTGTTGAACTTTGTTGCTGGTTTGTGCGAGCCATCTCTGTTTGGATGTACTTAATTCTGAGATTTTTCTAAACTGCTTTTGGTACCCTACTTTGAAAGTTTGGCCAGGAACGAGTGGGTTTAAGGATAGATAAATTATGCTATTTTTGAGTTTCTTTTCGATTCTTTTGATAGATGGAGATGAGTCTCAAATTCGAGTATTTACTGGTACTTTATCGATACTACCACTGGGTATTTCTTTAGCGCAACTTACTCTTAGTATCGCCAGTTGCTCTTTACTTGAAACGTTCTTAAGTAATAATCTTCATTTTTGTTTTCACTTAAGAGTTAGAACGTTAGGCAGCAGACAAGAAATAGGCCATGAAAAAAGATACAGGTACTCAATATTAGACATGGGTCCTGAAAGAACAATTAGTTAAGAAAGATTAAAATAACTCAATTACTATCCATCCAGCATTTTATTAATAGTAGTAGTAATAATAAAAAGGGGTTAAAAACTGCATTTGTAGGCCAACATCGTGGTATGGAATCCATTCCAATGCCCAACTTTGATCATGCGGCATAGCAGCACTACACTGATCTCTCAAATCATATTATACCAATGTAATGCTGCTCCCACCACCAGGGGGCTTGCGAACGCCGCCAAAATAGTCTCTGGATTCCGCCTTTCCATCAGCAAAAATGTTACTGCCACTCATTTCTCTCAGTTTGGCTGTGCTTAGCGGCTTTTCAGCAGAACCAGGAGGAGCGTCTCCCTTGAAGATACCATTCCCCGTAAGCTCTTGAAACTTTTGGTTGTGTATTTTCTTTGTTGTCTTCACGACAGGTTCTTCACCAAAAAGGATATTACTCTGACCACCAGCAGGCTATAAAGAAACCAAAGTTCATCAGGGTTAGGTAGTGAAAACTAAAAACGGATACATGTCAAAAGATCAGTAATAGAAGTCCTGAATGAGCACATTTCGATTGATAAGGCAAAGGGAATCACGTTGCAGTTTAAAGATCTCCTCTACAAGAGAATTAGTAGGTTGCGTCTATGTGAAGTCATCCTAATAGATGCATTTCCTTAATAAATGGATCACCTATTAAAAAGTAGTTCTTCAATGCACAAAATGCTCACTCACATTAGAAACTTTGACAGAAGTGCGTAGATTTTGGCGTGCAGGCTCCCCAATGTTCTGTGTCTCCTTCGATTCTGAGGAGCGTGCAGCTGCTGCAGTCCGGGGCACAATTTCAGGAGGAGGGGAAAAGATGTCATGCCCACTAATCTCCTTGAATTTAGCATTAGAAATCTGCTTTTTACTCTTCGTGTCTGATTCACTTTGCGATGTCCCACTCAACTCTCGTTGCTTTGATACCTCAGCTATTGAGGTAGGCTTCTTGGGAGAGATTTTCTCCTCGGAACTAAATGATATTTGGCTAATTCCATTCATTGCTTTCTGAGAATTCAACAAGTGGAAGCATAAAAAAAGGAGAATTACCGTCAACATCGATACTCGACACAACCAGCCATGACATCAAACTACAAAATAGAGAAAGGTCAAATAAGCACCTGATAAACACGTACTGAAGTTCTGTTACTAGGCTTTTCTTGACCCTTAACCGCAAATATGTCGCTGCCATTCATCTCCTTCAGCTTATACCCTGAACAGGGCTTCCTGCAAAGCCAAGAAAAGTATCATTTGAAACTGCTACATATTTAACAGAGTCAAAATGGCAAACTTGTTGTAGCCGCTTACGAAACTAATAACAACACAACCAACTAAGTAAATAAACCTTCATCTCCTTGTTCTTATAGTTCATGCATTCAACAAATGATGACATAAGAACAGGCTTATACCCAAAAAGAATAGCTGATAAGATAAAACTACCTATATTTTTCAACCCTATAGCTTACTAAACGCTTGTCTTTCAGCCATTGGAATTAAAAAATGAAAATTCTCAAAATCAGTAAATCACCAGCAGATGATTCTAAAAAAAGGAAAATCTGTAACATAAGGGATCAACTTGCATTTCCAAGTTTACATTTCCTGACATGGAAAAAGAAAAGCTTTCCATTTCTAGAAAGTTTTTACCATCACAATCAGAAAAAAGCACAGATCTGATTTGCATTTACTGTCAGCAAAATGCAACAACAGATCTAATTGCATTGCAGAAATTTGCAAGCTTACTTACTTGTTGACAAGCGAGCTAGCTTCTTCGTCGGTGACCTGACCGCCAAACAGCACTTTACTGATTTTATCAGACGGCTGATAAGAACGCATCAGAAAGACAATGAGTAAAATTAGAGATCAGATAATCAAAATTGCTACTCCCATTTAATCTGTGAGTAATAAAAAGATGGAGTGTACCTGGTGAGGGCGTGGGTTTGCGGTGGCGGAGGGAGTAGATTGCGACGGAGGAGCTTCTGTCCACGTCAGCAGATCGGCGGTGGAAGTGCGGGGATTTCTCTGACGACTCTCCATTCTCTGTCTGCTTCTTGAGAAATGTGATATTTTCTTCTTTTATTCTGTATGGGACTGTGAGTGTGAGATGAGATGAGCTCCTCCAGTGCCATGAGATGGCTCGTGTTTATTTATGCTTTATTTATTTTTAAATGGGAAAACTAAAATAAAAAGCTTTATAATTTACCATAGTGTAAAAGTCAATGTTGAAGTGACAAGGTGACAAGGTGACAAGGTGACAAGGTGACAAGATCAAATGCTTACATGACATCTATAACTACTTCACATCATCATGTTTTAATTCTTAATCTCTTACCTAATTTTGTTTTTAGTATGAGAATTAAGTTTAGTAAATAACAAATTATTTTAAATACAACACAGAAAAATGACAAAAGTTTTCTTAATACTCAAACTTTTAATGTTAGACCTGTAAAACCTATAATAGATTACTTGAAACAAAATTAGGGGCAATAAACACAAAAAATAAATATTATAAAAAAAGTTAAAAAATTATTTTAAAAAATTGAGTTTTTTTCTTAATGGGTGTTCAAATGAATATAAGTTTTGTATTAACTACGCTGAAAATGTCACTTCTTTTTAGGAGCTCTATAGAACTCGAACTGAATTACCCAATAAATAAAAATTCACATGTATTGGGTATTCTCTTAATGGCTGAAGTTTGCAGCGTCTAACTATTCCTTTGGAATTCAATGCTCATTTTTTTTATAAAAAAAAATACAAATTTCATTTTAATCTTTTCAACAACATCCAACTGAAATATTAATATCGACGTGACTACAAAAGAGACTATAGAAATTTTAGGACTAGCATTTTTTTTAATAAATTTTTATACTCTCTCCTAATATAGTTATTAAGGTCCTATTCTTTTAGGTAGCGTTTAGTTAATAAAATGTTACTTTCCATGATCTTATACTTTCTCGAGAGTGATTCTAAAAAGAATGATTAAGGAGAGACTTAGATTATTATGTTTGGATGACTTTTAAAATTCTCAAGACAGTAACATTATTCTGTTTATTTTATACTCAAAAATCGTAAGGGAAAGAAAAAATATTACTTTATCTTTGAATAATAATCAATTACTATTTAATTTAACTGAATTTAGTCAATGTTTATATAAATATATGACAGGTAATAACTTTAAAATATTAATATAGTTGAAAATGATAAATTATTTTTTAGTAAAAAAATCTCTTTTATTTTTTTATCATTTAAAAAATTTTAACTAAATTTTAAATAATTAATAATTAAATATATCACATTATTTAATCTATTATAAAATATAGCAAATTAATCACATTAAATTATTTTATTGGTTTGAATAAATTTATAATTAAATAATTTATTTTTGTTAGCCAAAACGACCGTTTTGGTTTCTTTCTTTTTTTTTGTAAATTTTAATTTTTACTGATAAAATTATTAAAAAAAATGACTATATACATATAATAATAATTAAAATTATCATAAAATGTAAATTTTTATAATTTGACATTTCTGATTTCGCAATATTTTAAATTTAGTTAAACTTTGGAGTTTGACAAGTTGACACCTTTAATTCATGCCCAAGTAATTTTCTGATTGGTGGTGGAAGCTTTTCAATTTCCAACAGCTGCCGCACACAATCTGGTCCATGTGATTCAGGTGTCAATATTGATTTTTGTCAATATTAAGGTCGCGCCGCCTAAATTTTTAGTTTTTTTATAATAATCGTTAAAGTTTGTTTTTTTTATATATTAGTGATTTATATTAACGACAAAAAATTAAGATTTTTTTATAACAATTCGTAGAATTATATTATTTTTGTTTAATCATTCATATTTAATTTCTTTTTATAACAGTTTTTAAATTTCTATTATTTTTATTTTAATTATTCACATTTGCTTTCTAAAATTTCAAATTTCCGGTAATAGTTCTCAAAGTTCTATTTTTTTTAATTTAATTCTTTATATTTGTTTCTAAAAAATTTGAATTTTCCCGTAATAGTCCTTTAAATTTTATTCTTTTTATTTTAATCATTCGAAAAAAATTGTCCCCTAAAAATATTTAAGGCTCCGTCACTGCCTTACATATTGAAACACAATAAATTTTAGTCAATACCGTTAGATTTTTGAATGTGAACCCCTATCAGTTCATTAAAAATATTTTTTATATTAAAATATTATTAAAAAAATCAAAAGGCTATGAAAAAAAATAGAGATTTTTCTTCATAACTAATAAAATTAAGAAAAGTAGAAGAAAGCAAACAATTATATTTTTATTTGAATTTTGGACTTTTGATAATTTTATTTAATTATTAACAAATAATCTCAAAAATTCAACCTCCACTTTTTTGAAATTCATAATTTTTTTGAAACCTTTATATATTTTTACGAATTTTTTAATTTTTTATATATGTTTTAATTGTTTGGATTTTTATAATTTTTACTCTCTCCTATTTTTCATAATGACTTTCCCTATTATTATTATTATTTTTTAATTATTAATAATTAATATCTTAAAAATTTAATCTCTATAATTAATATTTCTGATTTGTTTTTAGTTTTTTATTTTATTTTTTAATGCTAATATTTATCTTAGCGGTGTGCTTGACAGTCGGTTTATGTTAGGCAAGTATATAAGATGGCTTACACCAGTACTAATAAGGACGTACAGTTCTTCTTCTCCTTCTCCTCCTCCCTCTCTTCTTCTTCTTCTCAGTTCTGTATCTTCTTCCTTCGCTGCGCAATCTCTGTGCAAATTCTTCTTCATCATCTACTCGATTCTTTCTATCATCGAGAAAGGATCCCCAACCACCAACTCCGCCACCAGTGGCATCGAAGCCGTCACCGCCGTCTTTTCCGCCGGCACGTCTACTCTCTGGTACTCTACTTTACCTACTCCTTTCTTTTAATTATAATTGCGAGTTTAACTAGGAATTCTAAATAAGTAGGATTTCGGATTTTCTATTGCCGTATATGCAAGCAAAGGTATAAAAGTCAGACCCTAGAATCAACCTTAGCCCACAGAACAAGAACATACTTCTGTTCGAATCTATCAGGCTGCATATAAAGCTATGGAGGAACAAAGAGCAATCCAGAAATCTGATGCTGATACTTTGAGTTTGAGAAGAGTTTCAAGACAAAATTATCTAGAGAAAAGAAAGCGGAAGAAATTGGAAGAACTTAGAGATTCTATAGAAGATGAAAAGTATATTTGTGATGGCGTCAAGATGACAGATAGGGAGTATAATGTGCTGAAATACAAAACTGAAACTTTTGAACTTTTTAAGGATAGTCTAGAGAGTGCTGAAATTACAGAGGAATATAGGATGCCTGATCCTTACGACCAGGTGGGGCTTGTTAAACAATCGAAGAGGTTTTCTGTGGCTATAGAACGTTACAGGGATCCTACTTCCAAGGGAAAAACGAACCAATGTAATGAACAGAAGGCTTGGGAAGAGTACCAAATTGGCAAAGCCATGGTGAAGTTTGGTTCGAAGAATAAAAGGCGATTATGTGATGATTATCAGTTGGTTTTTGATGATCACATTGATATTATTAAGTGATCGGTTAGGGATTGTGACAAGTTTAGTGATGAGCTGCGTGCTGAATCTGTTGATACGTTTAGGGTAGAATCAGCTCTGGAAAAGCTTCAGGAGGACAGAAAAACTTTACCTGTTTATAGATATCGAGATAGACTTCTCCGTGCTATCAATGATTATCAGGTAATTATCATTGTAGGAGAAACTGGTTCAGGGAAGACGACACAAATACCCCAGTACCTTCATGATGCTGGTTATACCAAGCGTGGGAAGATTGTCTGTACACAGCCTAGGCGGGTTGCTGCTATGAGTGTTGCTGCTAGAGTTTCTCAAGAAATGGGTGTTAAACTTGGCCATGAGGTTGGCTATTCCATTCGTTTCGAGGACTGCACATCGGAGAAGACTGTTCTTAAATATGTAACAGATGGGATGTTGCTCAGAGAATTCATTTGCGACCCAAAACTGTCTGGGTACAGCATCATTATGGTGGATGAAGCCCATGAAAGGACTGTGTCCACGGACATGGTTCTTGCACTGGTGAAGGATGTTGCCCGTTCTAGACCAGATGTAAAGTTGCTCATCTCCAGCGCAACACTTGATGCTAAGAAATTTAGTGGTTACTTCGATACAGCTCCAATTTTCTATATTCCTGGGAGGAGGTTTCCTGTTCAGATACACTACACGAGAGCACCTGAAGCTGATTACTTGGATGCAGCCATTGTCACTGTGCTTCAAATACATGTGACACAGCCACTTGGAGATATTTTAGTTTTTCTCACCGGTCAGGAGGAAATTGAGACTGCTGATGAAATTCTAAAGCACAGGATGAGAGGGTTGGGGAAACAAATTGCAGAGCTTATTATCTGCCCCATGTATGCCAATTTGCCCACTGAAATCCAAGCCAAAATATTTGTGCCCACCCCTAAAGGAGCACGGAAAGTTATCCTTGCTACAAATATTGCAGAAACATCTTTAACAATTGATGGGATTTAGTATGTCATAGATCCAGGTTTTTGCAAGATGAAATCACATAATCCTAGAACTGGAATGGAATCTTTGCGCGTCACTCCTATATCAAAAGCTTCAGCCATGCAACGAGTTGGTCATGCTGGACGAACAGGTCCGGGAAAATGTTTCAGGTTGTATACTGCTTATAGTTATGAGCATGACATGGAGGAAAGCACGATACCGGAAATACAGAGAACTAATCTGGCCAGCATTGTGCTTAGCTTGAAGAGTATGGGGATTAATAACCTTGTAGACTTTGATTTTATGGACCCACCACCTACTGAAGCACTGCTAAAAGCTTTAGAGCTTCTGTTTGCATTGGGTGCATTGAATGGACGTGGTAAATTGACAAGAGTTGGCAGAAATATGGCTGAGTTCCCGCTCGATCCTATGATGTCTAAAGCAATAGTAGCCTCTGGGACACACCAGTGTTCAGATGAGATGATTACGATTGCTGCTATGCTTTCTGTTGGGAATTCCATATTCTTTCGTCCGAAGGGAAAAGAAGTTCTTGCTGACAATGCAAGGATGAATTTCCATGCTGGTAATGTCGGGGACCATATAGCCTTGCTCAAAGTTTTTAGTTCCTGGAAGGAAAACAATTTCTCCACAGAATGGTGCTGGGAAAATTATATAAAAGTGAAGAGTATGAAGCAGGCCAGAGACATACAAGAGCAGTTGGAGGGTCTTTTGGAGAGGGTTGAAATTGAGAAAGCATCCAATCCCAATGATTTAGATGCCATTAAAAAGTCTATAACATCTGGTTTCTTCCCTCATGCTGCCAGGCTGCAGAAGAATGGATCCTACAGAACGGTGAACAATCAGCAGACTGTCCATATACATCCCAGTTCCGGGTTGTCAGAGATGAGACCCAGATGGGTTTTGTATAACTCATTGGTTATTACAAAGAAGGAGTACATGAAGGAGTGCATTGAGCTAAAGCCAGAGTGGCTGGTGGAAGTAGCACCCCACTATTACCAGCTGAAGGAAGTTGAGGAATCTCCTTTAAAGAAAAGGAAGGTCTGACCAATTGTTATTTGTTTTTTCCTCATTAAACTTGATTGTGTGTGTGTTAAATGTATAGATTCTTATAACTTGGATCGAAGAGAAAAAGAATATTGATTTTCTTTTTTCTGATGTTTGCTTTCTTCATTCTTTCTTTTTACAGTGTGTTGAGAGAATTTGAGGGGGAAAACATGGGAACTAAGCTAGTTCCTATGCGGGTAGCTTTTTATACTTGGTGGCCTTTCTTGCTTTCTGCTGATCCATTGTATTTTTTTCATCCATTGCATGTTGGGTTTTGTGTGTAGATGTGGGAGGATATGATTCAGAAGGCAAAAGATGGAGGTATTGATAGTGATTGGCATTCATGTCTTTCGGAATGTGCATGAAGCCTAATCCTGAAAATGTATTCTCAGATTTTATTCTCTACTACACTTTTGATGATAGGTATGTCAACTTAGCATTGGACCTTTACATTTTTTCAGAGTGGAATTTCAGGTAATCCACAATTACCTTTTTACCTTAGATCTATCTGCTTCTCTTTTGCACGAACCTGGGTGTTTCGAAGTGAGACTTTCATTCAGATGTCTATAATAGCTAATTTGTAGATACCATCTCTTTACTGTTTTTGGATTTTATTCTTTTTCTGAAGTCTTTTAAATGTGTGGTTTATCTGCAGAAGGTTCCCCTTTTTGGTTAAAGTATGTCCCAGGCATCAGGTTTAGAACAGATAATGACTACAGCTAAATAGATGGTGGCATGGTGGTATCTATTACATTTCCCTGATTTCAGATTTTTGGTTCTGGTCAAGTTTGATTTTGGGCAGACAAGTGTTAGAAACCTGAGGAATGGCAACAATATTAATGTCTCGTCAGATAAACGGATTCCATCTTTACGAGGTTTTAGAATTTCCTCTCAGAGAAAAGACCAGGAAAGCAGAGGAAAGGTTTTAGTGCTGGTTTTTCAAATCTGTTCAAGACCAGAAATAGGATTTGACAAGACCTGCTGGTTCAGGTCCTGAACTTCAGGATTTAATCTGTCCTATTTCTAGACATTTGGACATATAGAACTGCTTAACAGGCTTTTCAAATCCTACTAAGGTAAGAATAATTCAAGTAATTCAAGAAAAAGAGAGAATTGTGGCATCATCAGCTAGAGATAAAAGGGATGGAAGAACGTGGAAACTCAAAATCCACAGAATTTTGACCCAATAAAGGGAGGAATTAATAACTAAGAAAAGTTTCAATCTTTGATCAAATCATATACACTTCTATGACAAAATTTCCCAATGTCAAAACAAACAAAAAAAAGAAAGAAAAAATGTTGACCCATCAGTCCCAACTCCACTACACAATATCAATGATGTTTCTGCCAATCCTTGGTGACTAAAGTGCTTCGAAAGCAGCCGCTAGTGCAAAAACTTCATAATCTTGACAGGAACATCCACTATTTTTGCAGCATCCACATTCATCATCACGCCACTTCTTTAATCCACCATTTCTCCTTTCCTTCTTCTCCACTTCCATCATTTCTTGTTGAATCCCGATTTTCATCGCTATTTGCACCGCGGGGGCCTTAACATCATCAGGAACACACCTCTTGTTTGGAACCATCACGACCCATTTCTCCATTCCCATTTCTGGCGATGATGACTCCATGACTGTTCTCCATGGAATCTCAGCCCTGCCGAGCAGTTTCGAGCTGCCTTTCGTCCCAAGGAAATTGGGATTTGGGTTTCTCCACCTCAGCTCGAAAACCACACTCTCTCGCTTTAGGCTGTTGATGGAATCTTGAGAGCCTGAACACTCCAAAGAGAAGGACTCATTCCAAACAAGATCGGATTTTGCTGATACCTCTCTGGTATTCAGTTTTATTCTCTTGTTGTCTCCTGAAGAGAGGTAGCATCTAACAAAAAGGTTGCCATGAGACTTGAATTCCAAGTTTTTGGCTTGCAAGATTGCTATTTCAAAGCTAAGAGAGGAGACTGATTGAGAAGAAGCATCCATGATTGGAAAGATAATTAGTAGTATTAATTATATGTTATTAGTCAAGTAATTAAGAGATGTAGAGGATTTGTGTTGTTTTAATTTCTTTGGTGAGGTTGGGTTATGAGGTAGTAGTATATATAGGTGCATGGATGGCTATATATTAATCGGTGGGGAGGTGGATTTGCTACCAAGGAAGCTTCATATGTCTATGAAAAAAACATTCCAAGTGGAGAATATATAATATATCCCACTAATAAATTTTTTTATATTGCAAATAGGAACTAATTTAATATTGGCATGAATTCAACAGTAAGAATCACATGAGATTATGGAGGGAGGAAGATCTTATTTAATTAAAATAAGCTCTTGAGAATCATGAAGAGTTAGATTAATTAATCTGTCCCTTGGAAAGTTGCAATGGTAGGTGGGGTCATAAGCTCTCATGCCCTAATAGTTAGATTTTGTACATATAATTTGTTAGTTTATAATACTAATTTTGTGACACATATGTTTTCCTATGCCTATAAAAAAAAGAATATATTTTCTTGTAAATCACTTTTTGTGATTAAAATTCTCTAAAATACCATAATTTGAGTCACACCATAAGTGATTGGTAATTTAAATGACCAATATCTTTTATGAAAAAAAAATTAAATAAAAATAAAAAAACCTTTCAATACTGTATCTCATTTCTAAGAAAATCCTAAATTCATGGGATCTCCCAAAATAGTTTCACTACCTTAATTCTTTTTAGTTGTTTAAGTGATGCTTTGGGTTTTGGACTTCTTACTGTTGGACAATGAGTGCGTGTTATCTCTAAGCCATGAGTTTTTATTAGGTGTTCTGAAAATACTTAAAATATGGGGCTTTTGATTTATTTTATTGGATCATATCTGTAATTGTGATTCGGTTAAAAATAGAAGAAATCAAAATTATTAATATGATTCAATTAAAAGATTCAAGAGTAATATACTTTAGGTATTGTCGGACCACTTAATAAAAAATAAAAAATAAATCATTCACCACAAGAAGTAGAAGAAGATAACTATCTCGATCATGGTTTCAATTTAATACTAAATGAAAATTGAGTCTTGCCTATTGGACCAGCCACCCAAATGCATGGTAGAGAAGACTCAGTTTTTTCAATAGTGGACATTCAACTATTAAACCTCGGAGTGTATTTCCTTGGAAGATCCTTGAAGGATACCACTTTATAGAACCCATCTTTATTTTATGATATACAAGATTGAATTATTGGATTCTCTCTCATTTTTTTATTCTCCACGCATTTGCAAATTATTAAATAAAATTATAGTATCCAAAAAACCAATGTGGGTTTTCACACATTAATTAAGATTCCATCGTGCTGATGAACACAAACGTTTGCAAGAAGATAATGTTTTTGGTTTTTACATGCTCATCTGTGGCCAGCCAACCAGAGACTAAAACCTGCTTGGAGATCAAGTTCAGTCCTTTAATTACCATGTATATATTTTTATTGCCTGTGATCTTTTAGCGGATCTTCCTTTATTGTTTATCAATTAGTGGATAAGTAGACAGGTTTTTTTTTAAATATATACCTTTTGCTACTTATCAATGAGATGTGGTGTACAACTATCTGATTCTACCATCGGTGCTAAATCCACCATAGAACCTCTTTGTGGTAGAGATGTAAAGTTTTAGATTACCACAATCCCCCTCCCTCCTTACTTTTACTATTTTGTATTCAGCAACCACATCCATGCCCATCTCGAAAATGTCGAGACTTAAGAGGCATAAGAAAATCTTATCAGGATATCGTACCCCTCAATTTTTATGACATGAAAATATCAGTAAAAACAGCGTGACACACAGCTTTTACCGGTCCTTTTATGTTATAAAATGGGAAGGCACGATACCTCCGATGCATTGCAGCTTTTCATTTCCAGCACCATGTGCACTTAATTCAACTCATAACCTGGTTTAGATGTAAAATTTGCTAGATTGTTCATCCATTTTTCCTCCAAATTTCAGGCAAAAACTTGTTCATCAAAATAATAAAAGTTTGCTAGTCAGTCCCTCCTCTACACAAGGCAGAAAATGCGATGACATCGTCCCATAATCCTACCAGGATATCACTCGAGATTCTCAGGCTCAGCCAAACTACACAAATCGGCCGCCACCGCATCAGCAGTGATCTCTAAATGATAAACAGGAAACAGCCCACGACCTTCATCCAACAATTCATGTACATGAAAACAGGAAAAAGCACACGGATCAATCGATCCCAGAAAGCATAAACTTGAACTGAGAAGTGAGATGCACAAAAACAGGGAAGACCAAAAATTAACATGAAATGGACAGCCAATTGAAAAACTACTACTACTTGCCATTTTATTGATGGGGCTACTTTTAAATGATAAGGCAATTCAATTTCGTACAACATAAAGGGGCAACTTATGTTTAAATAATTGCCCAACAAATGACTTGCTGACTTTAAAAAAAATAAAAAGAGGAGGTTCACCTGTACATGAAGGCTTTCTCTATACTAGATAATTTATATCGAAGCTTGCATGAGTCGAACCGACTATCCCCGGCTTCACTATAAACAGTTTCAAAATATATAAAAAATCATATAATTGTCTAATCCCTTTCCAGCCCCCATATTAGATATGCTTTTCTTGTATACTATAGGCAAAGTCAAAACATGATCGGCCAATCTCAGCCCTAGTCATGTACTGAGCAAAACAACCGCAACTTCAGGTATGTGATCAAAGTAACTAATCCCACCGAGCTTCCCGTCTTTATTCATCCCAGCTCCAATTTTGCTACAGTGGTACATGGTGCGCACGGCCATTTCAGAGGCTACGTTCAATTCGACTCAGTGCGTGATTGTACGAAGTTCCCAGTTGCCCTCACCATCAATAAATCGTAATTCCAAGGAATGGAACGGTATAAGAGCAGGACGCTGAGATAAAAAAGCAAAAGACACCACAAGGGACAGTAGTAAGTTAGTGTTCCAAATACTAAGTTGACAATGATCACTTTGTACGAAGGAATAGTGCATCAGATGTCAACCTGTCTTTTTACATTTCAAGAAAAGTGAGACCGGGTGCAATTGTAAGTAACCCGCAGAAACAGTGGATTAGGTAGACAAATTATAGTTTTTATTAAAATGAAAGCCTCACTTACCTGTGAAGAAGTAACGACTGTGATCCCCATATCAGTAGCAAGTCTATATAGCTGTTCCTCAACATCAACACTGGTGGCACTGCCAATTAGAAACAGAAAAATATAACGCTATTAAAACACTACAATGAGACTAGCATTATTAACTTTTTATTCAGAAGGGAGAGGTAAATAAGCGTAGGGTTTAATGACATACTTGGTGCATTCGTCAAGGATGCCAAATCTAGGTTTGTGAAAGAAGAGCCGTGCCTTGTAACATAGAAGAACATGTCAAAAATTTGAATAGTCCAATAGTACAACTATGATGAGATGTAGGATAAACAAGTCAAATTTGGAGGTGTGTAAATTGGCCTAACTCACCATGCCCAATCTCTGCTGCTCCCCTAGAGAGAGCATATCTTCCCAATTCGCTTTAGTATCCCAACTACCCTCCCGTTCCAATAGGTAATTCAGGCGAACATTTTCCAAAATACCTTTCAAGTGAGTGTCCAGAGCACTTGTTGTGTCAGCAGATTGTTGGCCTGAAAGTTTTGCTCAATTACAATCCCCAAGGCGAAAAGTGTGATGACGAGTAAAATAAGAAAACAGACCAAACACGCTTCGAACAAATTTCCAAAACCAAAACTAGAAAATTCAAAACATTAATGCAAGTATCGTACCTTTTCCAAACAACTTTAATGTCCTAAGTTCTGCTTCTTCAAGAGAGAGGGGATATATGATTTGATCTCTCAAGGTTCCCAAGCACGTATAAGGTTGTTGAGGAACGTAGAAGATGCCCACAGATTCAGTATCTTCACTAGCATGCTGGGATGGTTTAGCAAGTCTTCCACTCACAATAGGCCAAAGGCCTCTGAGAACTCTGAAAACAGAACTCTTCCCACTCCCATTTGGACCTTAATTATTGAAAGCGGTTCAGATGTAACTTTATAACAGAACAAAACAGCAAGCATGCAATACATAACTTTGCACAAAAAAGTCAAGCTTTTAGTTTACCAACCAGTGACAAGCAGGCTTCCACCTTGTACTATGTCACAAGTCAACTGCCTTGCCAACAATTTCTGTCCCGGGGTAATGATATCGATGCCCACAAAGGAAATCACATCTTTCGAGTCTGGACCACTTGTCTCATGTGGAGAAGAGTTACCCATTGAGGAATCCCCTGGGTAAGCCAACAAAATAGTGAGAATAAAACAAAACAACTCCTATAGAGCAATCAAACAAAAAAGCAAACAGTTAATATGTGCCGCCAAACTTGATACATGAACAGCCCACAAATAGACAAAAAAGAATCTCATGGTAGGTTTTAAAAATCTCAGAAATGTTTTTCTTCCAAGAGATTTTTTTTTGTATATTCAATACAATGATAATGCATTTTCTTCATAGAAAAAATATTTCTTTAAATGTTTTGCTAAGCTCTATATTTTCTCTCTCCAAGCTCATCAGAGGGACATTTGTTTTAGTTACGTTGGCTTGAGGAATGATATAAAATAATACCTCAAGCACTGTTTATTTTTCCAGCAAAGATAAAAAGTATAGAGACATTAAAACGAGATTGTAGAAGAAAGGGGTTGCATAATGCAAACAATTTCAAAACAAAGCATACCAGATTGAGCAACATCCAGAAGCTCCTCAAGCTCGAAAATTCTATTTATACTGCCAGAAAGCTCGAGGAATTTCTTTTGCAATTCAAGAATATCTCCGAAGGCTAAAAAGCTCTGAGAAACGACAGATGCCAAGAAACGAAGGGCATGTGCTAGCTCACCTGCATAAAATTAATTATGAGAGGGAGGGAGACACTGCACCTCAAGGTGTCCAGCATAGTAAACTCACCTTGAGTTGAGACTAAAGCTCTGTCTCCTTTGTGTTCAATTGCATATAACAAGCTCAAACCCCATGTTACATTATGTGGAAGTTGCTTTGTGACAAAATCATCTAGTATTCCATAGAGCCATTTCTTCTTCAAAAGTAACATAGAATGGTCAAGAAGCTCCCTGAATCTTGACTCAATAGTCTGCAGAATATGGATAACATAAAAGATAATGATGCTCAATATTGCAATAACAAGAATGCAACAATTTCTGGACTGCATTTGGTAAAAAAAAAAAACTTTTTGTTTCTCGACAACAAATGCAATTGCATGGTAACACGTGGAAGCTAGAACCCTACTCAATTCCAATCTAACTATAAGTACAGGCACGGATTCAAACCTAGCTAGCCAAGCAGAACACATGAAGATAAATTAGCAAAATGTGATCATGTTAGGGAAAAAAGTGGTAAGAAATATCTGTCAACTTATGTGTTCTCTAGTGACCAGAGATCATTAGTGAAAACACTTCTTTCTTTTTCCAGGTACTCAATGAAGAACAGCAGAGCCCCAACCTTATGCATGCCCCTCCCACACAACCTCACAACCTGGCAGTGGCCACCTAGTGGACATTCTAAGAATCAGGACCAATAATATCACTATTGAATTTGTAAATCAGGTCTTAATAAGCTCTGGTTCCATAAGGGATGAAGCGGTGTAAAGCTTAATAGAAAAAGGAAAAAAAACAGTACAAAGTGATGAGGATAATGCAGTGATCACTAAAATCAACTTATCGACCAGCACTCGCATCAGAAGATGACAGACCTAGTTTATTCCCACCGATTCTAGCAATTACTTTCTAACACGAAACTCAACTTATAGCAACCTGTGCCTAAAGGACAACTGTAAGCTTTGAGCAATAACAAGACCAAAAGAATTAGCAGGTGAATCAAACAAAAAGCTGTAGCACATTTACTGCTGAAGGAATCCAGTATCTTACACTTTTTTCTCTTGTTCCCCCTCCAAAAAAAGCAACTGATTCAGCATGCGTACGCAATCTTTCATGCATAAACCTATTTACATGCAAAGAGGTGAGGATGACGTTTTCGTGAAGAGATAGGGTATCCTGTGTAAAATACATTCACATGTACAGTAGAAGAGTCAAAACTACTGACTACCTAAAAGTTCCTTCAAGCTGCTGTTCTTGACTTGCAAGATCACCAAATTCAGGAGTAACAGTCCTTAGAAAACCCAGACCAAACAACATATAAGCATACAATATGGCAACTCCCCTCTGACCTGTTAAAAGCTTCATCCTCCAGGTAAACCTTAAAATCAAACGAAAAATTATTTTCATAAAATAGAGTATGAGAAGGAGCAAATCAAAAATTACCAGAAGCATCAACTAGAAAGAAACTAATGCCATGATAAATCTGACGTGAATACTCACCACATGATATCAACAGTTGGCTTCACCATTCCAGTTACCAGTCCAGACAAGTCAGTAGTCAACTTGTCAAGATCATGAGTTATTCTCTGATCAGCGTCAATATTTTTGCTTGACATGTGGAAGACCTGCAAGAAGAAAATGTTGTCAAGAACTTATAACTGCCAGTATGACTGTCTAATGCAATTAATGATTTGCCCCAAAACAACAAACAGGGGCTTTAATACCAAAAAATAAAAACAACCAGCAAAGTGCCACCATACCAAAACTCACTAGTTGGGACAGAGTCGAGTTCACAAATTTGGCAACACATGAATTTTCCATTCATTATGCAAGGATCTAGGTACACAAAGCACATCACAATTCTACGTTCCACTAACACAAGGTTCCAGGAATTGCTTATTGATGTTAGACATAAGATTTACCTTGTAAAATGCATTGTTTCTCAAATAACTATTCAGTAGATGTTGAGTTAATCGAATCCTCCATCCAAGTGCCAGTCTGGCTGTCAAATGCCTGGTGATAAGAAAAAGTGAAGGACAATATAATGGTTAACAGTTCATTCACTTCGTAATTACTGATTTAATTAACAATGTATGCATCACTACTCAAATATCCCCACATTAGTTAGTATATAGTGTTAGTATCATTGGCATTATTCAAGTAATAATGTTGGCCACTATACCAATACATCCATGCCGAAAGGCTAAAAATTGGTGTCAACCTACTAAGCAGTGTACCATAAACAAACAAATAAATTTAGATGATTCTTGTCCAAGAAAAAATGTATTTATGGTAGACACAAAGCAAGAAACATAGCCAAGAGTCTCTAATAGTGGTTCTGAGACCACCATAGCCATGCTACCAAGAACTATTTTGGATCCAGATGATGCATCATCCCTCAATAAGAACACCTCCCCTAGATTAAAGACAATGCTGATTTTTTTTTTCACTAATTGTTTTACACTTTGGTAGTGAAAACCTCTGATAACCAGTGAACTTTTACTTTTACTGAATGATGACAACCTCTGATACAGCACAGCCACCAGTTCATAACAGTCTGTGGTGATGACACAACTTGTAATAATAAATGGGATGGCTTTAATCTCTTTGCAAGCCAATTAAGTAGAACAATTACCTCAAAGAAGGTGCAATGAAAGCAGATGCAGCACTTTGAAGAACACTAACACCAATTAATCGAACAAAAGCTGTTTTATCCTGTTCCAAGACATACTTCACAGTGGTACCTGTGAAAGTTAATGCATTTAAAACAACTCCCAAAATCAATCAGATTACCTATGCATACACGCAAAAGTAGACACTAATACCATTCAATGAGGCGATCCGATCTGAAATCCACGTTCTTGAGACAACAAGGAGACCAATTGCAAGTAACTGTGCTCCTTGTTTGTCGAGTACAGTCGGCACCTGAAATACAAACAGTAAAACAATTTTAAATGCTCTGTAGGCCCCTACTGTGCCACTCAGCAGGTAACTGATGAATCCATATTCCAACACTGGATGAGATTGAAAACACATATTCACTGATATTCATAGATTTAGTATGCAAAGAAACGATTCCAGCATCTCTCATGGGCATGTCATGTGGGTACAAGAACCATGTGACAAGGTAATTTGATTCCTTCACACTTTTCTAAAGAATTAACACCATGGAACTGCCTACTACCAAGTTTTTCATTATCGCTTATCAAGCACAAAATTTAAGCTGGAACATTAAATTCAAGACACCCAAGGTAACTAGTTATTGGAGACCTCTCTTCACAAGGCCGCAGGAATACAGTGGAAATAATTAAGATCAGCAAATATTTTGCTGAATCCAGAGGAGATGAAACTAAGGACTCACCAGTATTTTAAACATGGCAGCTACCCTCACTGGCAATGCCCTAGGAGTCCTTTGCAGTTGTGGAACAAGGGGTAGTGGAAGACCGTGATCTATTCTGGGAGATGCTACAACCATCTCTGATATATAAGACTGAACCTTGGGACTTGAGAAAGCAGAGGCCTAGATAAAAGGTCACAGTGAGTTCCACTCCAAGTAAAATTACATCCAAAGAAACAAGGAAGCACTTGCAGGTGAATGTGGAAAGTGTTTAAAGACCTCATCAGAGGTGGAAAATGCTCGTTGAACCGCCATAGCGTCATTTTTACGATCTGTCTCAGCCACCATGACATTGGTCTCAGCTTCATTTCCGGGTGGAGAATCCTTTCTGAGGTTTCAATGATTTTATAAACATGTATTCATGTTTTACACAAGAACACACAAACAATGCAAGTTTACCAGCTTCACAACCAACCTTTTGTAACTAACGCGCCAGCCTCCTTCTCCATCCAAAGACAACACAACATCATGAAAAGCAACCAGAGCCGGACGATGCGATATTGTTATGCACGACGTTCCCATTGCCCTCACTTTAGCACAAAAACGTTCCTCCATATCAGTAGTTACAGCGCTCGTGCACTCATCTAGAATGGCAAACTTAGGTTTATGATAGAACAGCCTAGCCATGCCTAATCTCTGCTGTTCTCCAAGAGATAGCTCCTCACCCCAATTAACCTCTTCCTCTGGTGGATAGCGATCTAGTAGATACTCAAGATCAACCTAGAAAGGGATTACAACATTCCCAAGAACAATTATGTCAAAAAACAGTGTCAAAAAAAATGCAATAGAACCATATAGTTGGTCAATGACCACTTGGTTCCCTGTAAAGTGATTTCTCAGGTTCAGAAGGATAAAGTGAGATTTATCACATTTTTTAAGAGCTCCATCATTCCACTGCGTGTGAGCGGTTCAGCCTCCTGATCTGTGGTAAGGGGATAAATTAACTGATCACGAAGTGTTCCTACTGCTGTATATGGTCGTTGTGGCACGTAGAAGATCTCCTTATTAAGTTCAGAACCAACCCCAGGCTTCACAATATGGCCTGCCACCAATGGCCAAAGGCCGCCTAGAACTCTGAAGAGTGAGCTCTTTCCGCTACCATTTGGACCTTCAGCAGGAAATAACAAATAATTCTTATGTGGAAATATGTTAGAAAAAGCTAAGGTCAACCAGAACATCTTTCTTGCTCACGCCTAAACAAAAAGCATCTCCAATCTCCAACACCAATTCACTAGTAAGAATATATATATACAGGAAAAGACTTGTATGTAGGTGATTTAGCACAGTTTGCTTCTATACAGAAAAATCTGAAACTCAAAATCTTTATATGTAAGTGAAAGCCAAACAGACTTAATGTCTACGCCTATTCTAGACAGTCTCCACAAGCAAGACTTATTTAATAAAAAGAAGAATACAATTTACACTCCCATCAGAGACATACTGGGATGGGAAATCCCAAAATTCAAAGTTGTACCATTAGCATAATATTCTTCTAGAAGGTTTGAAAGATTCCCGTGTTTTTGGGGTACAAGATCCATTCTGGTCACCCAAAACAGTAGCTGAGCAGGATACATACACTAAACAAAAGATAATCTAACGATGACTAAATAAAGAAGTATATCAACTACTTTTACTAGAATGAGATACTTTTAAATTCAGAAGCTACCTGTAATTAAAAGATTAGATCCTGATTGAACTTTAAGGCTCAGATCTTCAACCAAAACATTTCCAGTTGGGGTGACAACCTGAAGAATATCAATAACACAATGAATTTAAATGATAAGATATGGTCCAACAAAGCGTAAGAATCCAGTAATTCCAAATACCTTCACTCCAGAAAACTCAACGAAATCAGCTTCACTAAAGTAGTTCCTACTTCCACTTCTTTGCAAAGAAGATCTATCATCAATGCTTAGCTCTCTTGATACAGCTATTAATTCATAAATGCGGTCAGCATACCCACTGCAGTAAGAGAAACAAACATTAAAACCAAAATCAGAATCAGGTATGAGGCATGCTTAAGGGCCAACTAACTAATTTCTAAGAAAATTAGGTTTCCAATCATTGCAGAGTAAATTTTCAACGAAGATGGAAAATTTGAATTTAAAATTAAGATGGTGAAATATTAAAAAAGGAGGAGAAACTCACATCACAACTTTGTAACGACATAAATAGGGGATCCAGAATTACCTGAGACGATTTAGACGCCTTGAACTTATAGAAAGAGTTCCCAAGGACTGAAATAGTGAAATTATAACACTGGTGTGGTATCTTAAATTGCTTAACATTTCAGCCCTTCCCAAAGTTGAACTGTCAGGTCTAAGATTGCCAGCAAAGAAGGGCTCAATGATCAAAATAACAGCAACAGTGGCACCAAGATACTTCACCAAGAAGTCTTGAATCATTCCAAACCACCAATGATCATGGAGAACAACTCTCATATGTCCAATAAGTGTCCTAAACTTCTGCTTGATATGAGATTCCTCCCTGCGTTCTCCACCATAAAATGCAATACTTTCAGCATGTGTCCTCAAACGCGAATGAAGCTGTCTGTATTCACCTTCAAATTGCTGTTCTTTGGACATTAGTTTCCCGAAAGCAGGAGAGAAGTTTCTAATCATGGTTCCCACTCCCAGTACGTAGGCCTAGGAACAAGCATCATGTCAGGTAAAAACAATGAGACTGCATTCGAAAAGGTGAATCTACCAGGAGATCTAAAATACCAAAGACTTCAATGTGCAAGATAAAAACAGAAAATCGTTACCAATATCCAGAACAGATATTTTGGGCTAGCATAGGAGCACAGGCGCCAAGTATAGAGCAAGCCATCAGTGACTGCTGTCAAATCATCTTGTACAAGTTCGCTCAGCTCAGAGCAAAACCGAGGTACATCACTTGCAATTCTTTGTTCAGGGTTTGTAACCCTATCATCAACGTGTGATATTTTATAGTACGCCATATTCTGAAACCCAAACAGAAAAGGTTCAGCATTTCAATGGAGATGGCCTTTTATTGGGTCCAAGAAAACAGATCAAAACTTCAATTACAACAAGATACTAATTTAGTTGGTTTTGAAGTTAATCGCTAGTTCCAGTGCAGTTTGACAAGCCATGGTATTCAGAAAATGGATCTAGTACCCCCAGATAATGGCAGGCTACTACTAGAAAACCGATAAAAAGAGAGAGGTCAAAATGAAGAAAACAAATGCATAGAACCAAGAAAATCTACACTTTCAACAGTCTTACATAAAGTGACAAAATTACCTGAAAATAATAGGAATGGATACGTTTCGTCAAGATCTTTCTGAAACACAGGCTTAAAGTTCCAGTTACATACTTAGAACTAGAATGTATAGTTGACAGGAGGAAACACAATAAGATATTTTCAGATATTAGCCTGAAAAATAACGGGACACGTCGGAGAAAAGCAGCACGGAAGAGAAATCCCTGTACTTTTGCTAATCTGTTGCTCAAAGCAGTCCTTAACACCTGCAAAAGGAGTAAAGTGCATAATGGTTTTGGTAAAAGCCGCATGGTTTATTCTGAATCAGCTGTAAAGCAAGAACTGGTGCGAAAAGTCAAGATTGCAAAATGTGGCCAAAACAATAACATTGTATGCTTCCGAACTGTGTAATTTTCTTGAGAGAAAACCTACTAGAGTCTCCTTTATAATCTAAAAGATGCAGAATAGCCTTTGACCAATAAAAGGCAAGACTCTTGTTGTGAATAAATTTATAAAATAGACCTGGAATAAATCTATACAGATACACACTACCTTCTAATAGAATAGTAGCAACGACACGTACAAATTTAAACACCAGGAAAGGGAAAATGAAAAATATTGAAGTCCAGGAATGAATATTAGAAAAATGCAACTGGAACTTAGATATATAAGTGAATAACAATTGTATCTGCTATCACTGAATCCTATGCTCTCATGACAGCATTAATAGTAAAATATAACATGATAACTGATAACTGGTTACGATGCAAAAAAACAATTCACAAAGATAAAGAGCTTGGAATAACAATCCTTGAGGTAAAGACTTACTGCTATGGCCACCATAGAAAAAATATCCCTAGCACCCCTTTTGCCCATCTCAGAGAGAAGAACTGAAGCCAGAACTTGAAGTGATCTCAAACCTCCTTTCTTTTTTGTAGCTTTCTTAGCATTTTTATCATTTGTAAACCCATTGTTCGATTTTTTGTTGTCATCATTAAGCCCATTGCAACCATCAAGAGCACCACACTTTTTGCCGTGAAACCGCGATTGTACATATGCAGCAGTACCACCAGCAACTAAGATACCAGCAGCAAGCACTATAGATTTCCTGCATTGCAATAGAGATTTATAGTCTTCCACGGAATAAAAGAGACAGTTGTCCTGGAAATTGTATAGTATATTAATGAAGTAACTTCATTCAGAACAATGTCTAACAATCTTTTTTATTTTATTTTAACAGGTCAAACAAATAAATTGAAAAACAGAAGTTCTGAAGAATGCAAGGAAGCAAATATTTTCACTGAAAACCTACATTCTGCTATCTTAACTTATAATACAGTGAATGGATGATCCAAGTCAATCAAAAGCTAAATTTAAAATACCTAGTTTTCCTTACATCTTGGGTTGTATATTTCAAGACCGCGAATAAGATTTTTACATTTTACATTATTGAAAAAAAAGTAAGAAAAGACGGTGCCACTGGAACTGGGTTTTATAGATCGAGATGATCACAAAAGATGAGGTAAAATACGGCAGAAAATTTGAAACCTTCTTGAAGCCAGAAGGCTACGACCATGCTCCGTTAATTGCAACAACTGAAGAGACGGCATGGCTGAAAGTGAACCTTGTGCTATCAGTACAGATCAGCAGCAGATATGTCTTCTCTTCACCTAGGAGTGAGGAAAACAAGATCTAGAAAAAGGGAAATCATATAAGATCACAGGATTTTCTCAACAAACATGAAGAAGAACAATAACGAAGATTAGTATAGGTGAGAGAAACAGAAAAGATAGAACAGTGAAGTTAACAAGTTACCCAACCAAAGGCTTAACTAGAACCAAATGCCTCACAACAGCAACGAATGAGTCTAACATAGAAACAAGTGACATTCAATAGAGCATGTCAAAGAAGGAACATTGTTTTACAGAGGTAAAAGGAAAATTACAGGTACAAGAAGTCATGTGCAAACCATTATTCTTCAGAATTTATCAGATTAAAAGTAACATTCCAGCATCCTGTCACCAGATAACTCCAGACAATTAGATTAGCTGTCCTATGGTTCACATGTACAATGACAAGTACACAGCTTCTTTTAATACACACACACGAGAGAGAACATTTTTGTTGCAATAGTTGTTCGGTATCAAGCAGACCTTAATTATGTTCTAAAAAAGAGAATAAAAACAACTTAAATAGTTTGAAATAAACTACTACAGTAACATGCATATTGTAGCATACCAAGTTACCAATATAAGAACTCCAAAACGAATTTTAAGAACTTTAATAGGACGGAATACCTTTCGCTAACCATGCTCCCTTATGTGTAGCAGTCCACAAGAATACATCCCAGAAATATATGATTTTAAGACAAACTTCAGACCATTCAATATGCCTCACAAATATTGTTCATCGTTAAATTGGACACTTGTAGAAATCATCCATAGATTGCCTACAGGTTACAGCACCAAACGATAAGCTTACAAATTAAATAATAACAATAAACTTATGAATAGAACACAAACAGCATGTCTGGAACAAATAAATGTAATGCTATAGCCTCCCCCAACAACACAGATGAAGCAGAGAGGCTGAAGGAGCAAGAGTCTTAGAATTATAATACGTAGTTTGTGATTGGTCATTCAAATATTAGTTAACAAGTAATAACTATTAAACATCATACATAATCAAATAAAATTAAGTAATTCGTACAACAATTATACACCATAGATTCATCCTTCATTAAAAACAAAGTTGATTCTCTCGTGAATATACTTTTTGGCTTCACTAGACAAAGTCATCCCGGATTGTTTGACCAAATGCAACGAAGTTCCCAACAGAAAATTATCAAAAGGTTATACAGTTAAAGATGCATTAGCATCTGCTTACACCACGTCCACCAAGGATTCAGTAGCAACCATAAAATACAGAAGTAAGTATATACTAACCAACACACTAAACAGTAACTTCGCAGTATAAGTCAATAAGAGCAACTCCACCATAGCGACAAGAATGTACCAACTCCTCATTGAAATGACTAGTTATCTTTCTCAGCTTCAAAAATCAAAACACTACGCCATTCACATAAATTTCAGCTGAAAAAAAAAACATTGGAGGGTAACTCAAGAACCAAACCAAATCCTTCCCGTCGCTCAATTTAACAACAGAAACCTAATCAATACTCCAATCAACAAAATTCTGGAACCAGCGATTGAAAATCCTAATCTCATCTAACGCACGGCTTACTTAACTGCAACTTCGCATCCTTATTAACCAAAATATCTCCCACCTGGAACTATAAAGCTACCCGACGGTAACAGTTAAAATTCACAACCATCACAAGAACAGAAAGGCAAGGTTATGGTGAGCAACGTCACAGTTAAATCGTAGGAGCAGTACCTCATCAGTGGCGGAAGACAGTCGAAACGACAGATGAAAAGGAATGAAGCGACAGCTCTTGTGGTTGAAAAAAAAGGTTGTTAAAGATCGATGAAGATTGAGTGTAGAAACCCTAGAAATTGATGTTAATGATATGGTGGACTGAATGGATTGTAGGAAGAGAACAGAACAGCCCTGCTGAGTTGCAGGAGATAAATATGAGCAAATACTAACAAAGAGAGAGTGGAATAAAAAATGATGAGAAAAAACCAGGTTAGAATCAGGGATCCGGATCCTCTCGGAACTTTGATATATCTTAAAGTCCAACCGTTGATGAGAAATGGACGTACGAGATTGTTTTGAAACTTTTTAAAAAATATACTCCATATAATTATATCTTATCTATCATTACATCGAATCCATAAAGACTAGCTTAGTCGAATTGAACAATACAATACTAGCTTAATGCTGACCAACGATTTCATGCTAGTTGTCAAAACTAAACACATATTTATATATATAACTATCTGATCAACCATTTCATGACTCATGGTTGGATATTTAAGTCTCGAGTTTGGATTTTTAATCTGCTGCGTAATAAAATTTATGAAACTAATTCAACTAAAACAATCAATAAAAATGTTATTAGCTCTGAATCTAATGCTTCTTTATTGTTACACAATGATATGGTTGGTAGTAAAAAAGAAATGACGTGAGTACTTGATAGCTTGTCGTCGCCGTCAAGCGAAAAACTAAAAATGGAAAGAAAGCTTGTACTTTGTAGGGGAAAAGAAAAGTCCAGCGCACAAAGTTTTTATTTTTTATTTTCATTTTCGGCTTTAAAAAGACTTTTTATTTCTTCAGCTATTTACTCAAATATAATTTCTAATAAGGATGGAATTCATGATCATACGAAAAATGTGACCGAAAAGTGTGCTTGCGCACATTCTTTGGTAGGACTGGACTGACGCCGTGCGTCAAAAAGCTTAGGGAAAAGAAAAGAACCAAAATACTTGTACTAGCGCAGCTGAGCCTGAGATCCTCGAGTCGGGTCGGTCAAGTTGTATCTTCAACTTCATGTTTTTTCGAGCACGTTTTCCAACGGCGTGACGTTTGAGGCGCGTAACACCAATCAAAAAATACGCCGCATTACTGTCTTCTTCTTCCCCCACCCATATTTTCCAGAAATTTTCGAGATTAGCAGTTTAGCACACCCAAGAAAGAAAGAAAAAAAAAATAACACTAAATTTCTACTAATCTTTGTTAAGTATTATCTCAATTACGTTATTTAAAAATAAAAAAACAGTCTCAGTTCTCTCTCATTTTCTTTTTCCAAAGTCTTTTATAAATATCATCAGAGGTGACAAGTTTCTGCTGCCGTTTTTTCACGCCTCAGATGACACGTCATGCACCTGCAATTATCCCACTTGAGAGTTGTTTTCTTTGGATGAAAATCTCTTTTCTGTATCCACCATAACTTCACTGAAAAACTCAAAACTTTCCATAATCTTCAAACGAGATTAAACTCTTTAAAAAAAAAACGAGATTAGTCTTCTATCCAAACCGACACTAAAGGACAGTGGAAAAAAAAAAGACGATCTAATTTGAACCATAAAGAAAACAACTTGAGAGTTGAGGAAGTTAACGATGATGGATGAATGAAATGAACCCAGGGTGGGTTTTTTATATACACAAAGCAACCTCTTTAAAATCACTCAAAAAAGCTTCACATCTCCTCTAACTTACACTTGTTCTCTACACTCAAAACCCTTGTTCAATTTCTACACTTGAGAAACCAATAAGAATTTGGGGCCAACAAAAAAATAATAATAATAACAAATCGAAACATATTATGAAATCCAATTACATATTGCTATTCAATTTTTTAGACCTGTTTCTTATGAAATCCAGCAAAATGCAGTAGAGACTTGTGAACTCAAGTAGGGGGCAGAAGGGTTGAAACTCACTTTACTCCGTTCCTTTTCGTCAAGATCGGTACACTTCCATTCCACATTTGCTTGCCCACATTCAAGACTCATCTTCCACAAGCTTCAAATTGAACCCATGCTTCATGTCTGTACGAAATCAAGAGTTTAGCAGATTGATTGACAAACATCTATAAGACGTGCCAACATTGAGCAAACGCAAGCCGAGCATCAAAGATTAATAAAAAAAGAAAAGAACCATGACAAAATAAATATACACCATGCGTAGTAGCAAAGCCAAACAAGGAGGAAATGCACTGCCTGTTCTCAATTACTAAGGTCTAGTTCACAGATATGGATGTGCACTGCCAAAAGAATTGTTCAAAAAATGTGTATATTCCGTATCATATATGCCAAACCTATAATGTGCACGGGTGCATGGAGCCATACTCCACCGGTGCTTTTGATGTCTACAACTAGCTTAGAGGTGGGTAGGATTTCTTTTTGTCCCAAAATACCAAAAAGTGTAATTGCGTAGAACTCATATTAAAATTATTGGATGGTACCTTTTGATGACGGTTTGTCGTATTTATTGTTCCTCTCATCATCATTCTTCCATTCACTATCATCATCCTCATCGCCCATCTCATCTCTTCCATCGTTTCCTATATCACTGTCACTTGCTGTTTCCCATTCTGAATCATCACTTTCATGGCCATAGACGTCACCACCATCGCCTTCACCGTGGACGCCGCCATGTTTCATAGCTGCCTCTTTAAACAACCAGGCTGCACGCATCTGCTTCTTGACTAGGCGCTCAGCGTAATCAGGAACTTTGTTTTGCCTCAGAGAGAGATCAGGGTCATTAGACTGTGAACATTCATTAATGAACAGAATGGCATCCAACAAGCTTTCTTTAGCTAATTCCAGCATGTCATAAGCCTGAGCTCTTCTCCAAAGGCTTTTTGCATGGCGGTTTAGAGGGCTGTGAATACAAAGTGCACGTGTAGCGTCACTTATGGCAGTCAAGGGTTGTTGTAACAGCAAATGACACTGAGATCGATTACTGTACAGAACAACTCTCTCTTTTTTGGATCTAACGGGACACAGTGACAAAGCTTCCGAGTACTTTGATGCAGCTTCAGCAATATTTCCTGACGAGAAAAGCGAATTTCCTTCAAGCTTGACCACTAATGCAGCAGCCTGCTTTATATGGAGGTCTTCTTTTGGCATATTCTTCTCCCACTTCAATCTTTGTTTGGCATTTAAAACTTCCTCAATGAGTTCTTTCGTGCGGCTATTGATAGAGTTACGTCCATTTCCCTGTGATTGTATACAATCCTGAAGAATGCTGACAATGGTATCTCCAAGCTTTTTATGATCACCCAGGGTTGTAATCTCTGCAAGGTCCACAAGTGCTGGAACTGTCTTATCAATGACCTGTACAGCAGGAACAGAGACATTAAGCTTAAACATAGTACAGCTTCGACTTAAGTAACTAGCCGTTACTAGTCTGTAGGTATACATCTAAGATAGGCTCCATCTACCACAACAGATTTCTCTAATCTGGTAAGCACTTAGCAAACAAGATGATAATGCTAACATAGAAAAAGCAACCGAAACAAAAATTTGATTCTGATCTCACACATCAATAGCAAATGCAAAACCGAACTCTTCCTAAGGAAATGTGTTTAAAAAGTAGAACGTGTCATGACACATCACCTGCAAAACAACTCAATTAAATAACTCTGAATGGTGAACAAAATTGTTTGGGCAGAACACTCAGATCAATCATAACTTCATGGAACTCAAGAAATGTTTAGGTCTTTAAACATAGCCATCAATGCATCTCCCTAACAAGGCGTTCACAAGATATTTCATTACGTCTTATCATTTGCTCAGTCATCATGGTCAAGCATGCCTATCCTAGGAAACAACGTGCTTTGGTTTTATTATGATTTCATAGCTAAGCTCATTAAAAGATTGAAATAGACAACACAAGAAACCTAAAGGAAAATAGTAGGCAAATGAAACTGCAAAGAATCATTGGCAATTGATGAAAAATAATAGGATGTGAAGAGCGTAAGGTACTTCATTGCAAGTTGCAACGAAATGGTGATATAGGAAAGGAAAACCAAGAGAAAAAAAAACAGAATCTCATGGAGCACCAAGGCACAAATCACAGATGCCCAGTTTACCTTGTGGCATGTACTTGGATCTTGGAGCAACCAAAGAAGACAATCTATAGCCATATACTGCCAATCATCAGAGGAGCAAGCGATATTACACAAAGCCTCTGTAATGCCAGGACAGCTTGCAACAGGTCCCCTACCAAGCTTATGATGACAAACTGTCCTTAACAAACCGATACCTGCCGGTGAATTTTCATTGACAAGTCCACCCCACATGCCTGGCAGTTTCACCAAGAATTCAGGCTTGCATATGGTGGGAAGAAACTCAGGCTTAAAGGCAAAACAATTAATAAGCTGAAGTGACCAGCATTGCAATTGACTAGCCCATTCCTCTGCTTTCCTGGACTCCATTTCAACACCACCCATGCCACGAGTAAGCAAATCACAGTGATAACTTAGCCTCCTATCAACATACTGGTAAAAGTGCGAATAGACTATTTCTAGTGAACTCATTCCAAGTTGAATGGAGAGCTCAAGGATTTCACCATGGTTTGCCACAGCAGAGAAAGTACTGGGATATGTAGCCAAGTGTCCCAGAGCTCGCACTGCTACTCTTTGTTCAACCCATGTCAACCTCCCCCTCAGAAGCTCAACCAAGGGAGGGATGACCCCAGCATCCACAGCACGTTCCGCAAACTCTTCCATATTCATGGTATAAGATCCGATGATATGGGCTGCATAGTAAGGAATGTATATGTTTTGGTCATGAGACAACCAACGACGATTCTTCAAGCCCTTCCATATAAGAGCAGCCATGCACTCAAAAATTCCCAACTCAATGAACTCTGGATCATTGGGATGTGCCATGGCAGTGTTCCAAAGACCACTTATAGGGAGAACCTGGCCATCATCATCCTGTGAAGGAAGTTCCCTGAAGAATTTTAGTATACTTGCTCTGCGCTTACTTGGATTTCCTTCCTTCATAACACAAAAGAAGCATCCGGGGTATGGACAGTCAGGAGATCCTTTATCCATGTTGTTTGATGGTCAACTATACAGAATTTGTAAGCCACCAAATGAACTCTTTATCGACTATGCGAATCATAAATACATCTGACACTGCAAAATAAAAAGGAAAAGAGAGAATTATTGGCCAAATAATAATCCCATGAACTATGAAATTGGTGAAAGTCCACAACAATTTTTTTATAGAATAACACCTAAATTCTTAAAATTTTATGTGCATGACAGTAATTCTTTATCATTCGTAGACGTCGGTGGGTATCTTTGCTTCAATTGGAACACAAACAAAAGCAACTATCTTAGCTTCAAACTCATTCAAGCACAAACTACTCAAAACTCTAGTTATAAGGTATTTATGATACCTTTCTAAACATGTCCTTTTGCCATTGCTCCTGCTGCTGAGTAATTCAATGAACTGCAGACAATGAGCGTAAGGCTATTTATTCCTACTCCTACGGCGAGGTACCCCGTACCCCCTACCTCAAATATGGATGCAGGGATTAACAGTCAAATATCAGAAGGTTATGTAAAATTAATCCCAATTAAAATAAACCACATCAGTTCCTGTCACACCAACATACACTGGAAGCATTGAAGGTAAGAATACAAACAAAAAAACAAAGTACTTACAAAAGAAATGCTTACACATTTGAATTTGAGCATTTCCGATGCATTAAATACTTGCAAGAAAATAAAATAAGAAAAGGACCCTTTTTTGTCGACTTTGAAAGTTTGAATCGGGACCATCCTAATATCTTAGTGCAGTCATCATTGACATTGAAAATTAAGTCAATTAAATTAACAACTCAAAACTGAAGTAAGAAATTCTCAGGAGAAAACAAACATCACAGCCTCTTCTCGCATGAAACAGCTACAGAATGAAAGCAATTAGATCTAAAAGACCGAAACTTTGACTGATACACAGCATTAAAAAGGCAAACAAAGCCAACCCATGTCCTTAAACAAGATCCCTATATCATCCCCAAAGCAAAAACACCCAACTAAGAAGGCAGACGAGTTTTGATTTTGGAACCCAAAAGGAAGTTATTAGGCCAAAAGAAAAACAATGTTAAGGTCAAGATGAGATACCTGGTAAGAGCCGTTTTACTGAAGAGAAGCCGTTGAGAGTCGACTAGAAAGTTGAAGGAGGAAGCAGGATTTTGTTGAGCGGAAGCATAAGTGTTAAAAACCTGCTCTCTTTTTTCCAGTGTTGTTGTAGATGTAGAGAGACTAAAGAGGGGAAATGAGGGGATAGGGAGAGGAGGATGGGGACAGCGTAGGATTTATTTGATTCAGACAGCGAGAGAGGATCTTGTGATCTTGTAATCTTGTAATGGAAACACTTCTTCCTCTGTTTTAACTCGGCTGAGAAGAGAACATTCATATCCATCTATTCCACTGTTAAACTATTCCCACGCGCGAGGCTATCAAGGAAACATCCATCAGACGAAAAATTGTCTGACGATGTATATTTTTAAACAAAAAACAAATATTTTCTCGATAAAACGCAAAAAAGTTTGCTATACTTTTTTTAATATAAATAAGAAACGAAGTCAAAGCGTTTATATTATTACATTATGCGGGAATGAAGTTCGCTGAAATATCTCCCAGTAAGGTAAGATGAACACTTAAAAATTTAACTAGACTTGAAAAAGAAAAAGAAAAAAAAATGAAAATTTTGCACGGAAGTTATAACTTAGAAAAAAAAGAAAAAATTATGACGAGAAAATATCATCAAATTACAAATTTGAAATCATTTTTATTTATTATAATTAATCATTATTAGCATTATTGTTATATAAAAAGCTTTAGAAGTATGCATATTTTATTTTCATAATAATAATAATAATAATAGAGGGAGAGTGAAGCTGAGCGCGTGGGGGTTTATAATGGCTCCAATGGGCCCCGTCTGCTTTCACGCTTGCGGCTTGCCCCTCCATTCCATGTTCTTTACCGTTTGAAATTGCAGAAAAGGAAATGACAAAAGTGTCCACCGCCTATAGGTATCCTACTTTTCTTAAAGGTGCGTTTGGTTGACGGAATTAAAAAATAAAGTGATTCGAAAATCTAAAATTTTGAATTTTATTGTGTTTAGTTGCGACAAAAAATCACTCTCCTTCGAATTCTGACTTTCCTTGACCCTCTCGACTTTCTAAAAAATAAGGGAAAGTGATTTCTTAGCTAAAAGGTGGGGAGAGTGATTCATTGGTTAGAGGGTGGGGAGAATGATTCATTGATGTAAAGAAAACTTAAATTACATATTTGTCCCCTCATACTAACATTATTATAAAAAAGAAAAAAAAATTGTTCCCTTCTCTCTTAGTTTTAGTTTTCATTTTTTTTATTAGTTTTTTTTTGTGTTATTTTTTTAGTTTCATACTTTTATAATATTTTTTTAAAAAAAAAATCTAAAATTTTCCCTTTTTTATGTTTTAGATTATTTTTTAAAGTTTTGGTACATTTTCTTATTTTTTTTTAAATTTATGATACAATTTTTAAGTTACGAATTATTTTTTTAATATTTTTTAAGTTTGATAAAAATATATATTCTAAAAGTTGGATAAACAAGTTTCATAAAATTATATTTCCTCTGAACTCCAATAATTGTCACTTTCTTACGGATTCTTATTGTTCATAATACTTGTCATTTTATGCATTTCGAAACATATATTTTGTGCAAATGATAAAAAAAAAATTATGCATCAACCCAATTTGATGATGGTGTGGTAATTTAAATGAAAATTAGGAGTAAAAATGAAACAATGTGGAATAAAATAAGATCAAAGATCATTGTCCTACGAATTTTTACTATTTCAAAAAGTCAATCATTGGAGTCCAGAGAGAATATTTATTAATCCATCCATCAACCAACCCCATGCAATGATGAAGAATTTGAAAATTAATTTAATATTTTAATTATTGAAAAATAGACAGCTAAATAAAGACAAAGTTTGTGATAAAGTGTATATAAAAAAAATAATTAGACGCCTAACAAGATAACAAAGATACAAATATAGAAAAGAATAAAGTGTCATTTTTTTTACTTTTCTTAAGGATTTTTAAGTACAAAACAAACACAATAATATTACTTTCCTGAAAAACTTAAATTCCAACCAAACATAAAAAACTAACATTCCCTTTAATCACTCTCTTGGGTATCACTCTTTAGCGAGAGTGATTCTAAATGGAAAAGTAGCATTCCGTGAACCAAACGCTACCTAAAGAGATATTATATGATCATTAATTGCAATTTATTTTTAAAAAATCATTTTATTCCATTTTCTCTTTTTTTTCCTCATTTAATTTTTTTTAATCAGACTCTTTATTAACATTTTTTCTAATAAAAAGAACATGCATATATAAAAATCATTGTTTTAACTTTTGAAATAGGATTATGATGATAATATCTTTAAAAAGATAAAATTTCAAAATTACTGGAACATTATTGGATGATTAAAAACTTTATTTCTATTTAAATATTCTTCCCTTAAAAAAGCATTTTTTTCATTTAACACAACAATATTAACATTAAATAATCAGGTCATAATACTCTTACACCCAAATTATTATTTCGATATTACTTTTATCTAAAAATTTACCACTTTAACTTTTATTATATTTTAATACAATTTTTAATACTAAAATGAGGTTAATTTAGTAAATTCTTAGATATAAATGTGTAGAAGTAACAAATTAGGGTGTAAAAATAACATCACTCATCTTAAACCCAACTAGGGGTGGTCATTTTGTTAGGTTCGGTAAATTTTAGCAATTTCGGTTAACTGAATTAGCAAATCTCAATTACCAATCCTATCTAAAAAGTTAAAAATACCGAACTGAAATTCTTGAAATAAATCTAGTTCGGTATTCAGTTATCCAAATTAACCGAAATTTAATTCAAAACATAACTTGAATTAATATTTTACAACTACAGTGAAATTCAAGAAAAAATGTTAACAAATATTAACATACTTTACATGCAAAACTCTCTATTTTTTTTATCTTTTTTCTTGATTAATTAAAAGCAAGAAAATATGTGTAGTGTAAGACCCAATTCGATACAATATTTTGATAGAAAACTTGATAACGTAAACTTAATTGAGGTTATAGTGCAATGAACTTAACAATGGTCATTCTCAGCATAAATATTTTCTTATTTATTGGCCTTCCAGTTAGTTATTAATGTCTAGACTGTAAGATAAATTATTATACAAAATCATCCATATAAAATGACTAGCAAAATATATATATAAAATAATTCAGGAAATTCGGTATAGCGAATTTTTATTAAGAGTTAGTGAACTGAATTCAAAATAATATCAATTCGATATACTTCAAAAATTGAAAAAATAATTCAATTAATTTTTTAACAGAATAAAAAAAATCCGTTTAAAAATTCAATAATTCGGTGACCACTTCTAATCTCAACTAACAAAATAGAAGTCAAGTTATGAAAAAATAACTAGCCCAGCCCATTAGACCAAACAGAAAAATAAACTTCACTAAAATCTATAAAGGCCTATATGGGAGCACAAAAGCCCATCCAAGCCTACAGTAACGCAACCCTCAATGCACACAGCACACAGCACACAGCACACCTACTGCTCTGCTAAGAGAGCGTCGGACCCACTAGACACAATAATGTCAATGGTTGTCTTGAAAATAAAAGTATTACTAATAAAGTGTGTCAGCCCGAGTCTCACCTCCAAGGCTATTTGATATTTTTCTCATGACCAGGGCTGTTCAACGAAATTTCGGAATTTTTCTGAAATTTCGAAATTTAAACTTCAGTTTTTCGAACTCTTCAAAATAAATTTCGTTCCGTTCCGTAATTGTTATATTCCGAAATTTCGAATTCCGAAATTATTTCGGAACAGAATTTTAGAAAACCATATTTCCGAAGTTTCACAAAACCAATTAAAAGGACAAAATCTGCACCTGCACTTTGTGTTTTCTTCTGATATGGATGATAAAACCACAACAAATAACATAACATCTAGCATTCAATGGTGGCATTAACTCATCAAACCAAAATATCCCTCTAAGCTAATCATTGAGTAGTAAAATAACAAACCACAACATCATCTTCTTCCCAAACCCAAACAACCTACACCCAAAAAAACAGAACAAATTTAGAAACAAGAAACCCCTTTAAAGAACACGGAAATCAGCATCATTGCACACAAAATTCAGTTCACTGTCAAATGTTACAAGCAAGAAGGAAAAAAGCTCAAATTACAAACAACTAAAGCCTCTAAGTAATGACAAAGCCCCTTAAATCAAACAAATCTGTAACTCAATACACAACACTCAACATAGAAAATCAAATCCCCAAATTTTAAAATTAGGGTTTACCGTTATCAAGGGGATAAGAGAACAGGGGAACAGGGTGCTGCTGGTTGGAGTCGGAGTTGGAGGGAGAGACAGCGCCGGAGGGAGAGAGAGAGCGTCGGAGTCGGAGGACAGCACTGGAGGGAGAGAGAGAGCGTCGAGCGAAATAGGAGAACAAGGCTGATGAGAAGCAAAGGGTGTGGTATGTATGCTGGTCGGAGGATATTGCCGGAGGGACAGAGACTGAGAGAGAGTGAAAGAGGAGAATTTGAAGAGTAATTGAATTATTGAGATTTGAGCAAGCGAAGAAGAAGAAGAAAGATGAATTATTGAGATTTGAGCAAGCGAAGAAGAAGAAGAAAGATGTTTGTCTGCGACTGCGCTGCGATGCTAGGTATGGTATGTATCCAATTTGGAAAATAAAACAGCCTTATATATTAACGGAATTTCGAAAGAACTTTCGGAAAAAAATTCCGTTCCGTTCCGTAATAAGTAAATTCCGAACCGTAATTCCGAACTTCCGCAATTTTTTTTCCGAGCAAGCAAAACTTCGGTTTCGGAATTGCGGAAGTTCGGTTGTTCCATTCCGTTGAACAGCCATTCCTACTCATGACGCTACCCTCGTAAATTGCTAAGAGAGTAGGGACGTAATGGTGCTCCTACAGAAAATGATGGAGAAGTATGGAGACCCTATCCAAGGGAGAAAAAAGAACATAGACAAACACACTTTTTAATTTTTAATTTCCTAGATATTTTCCTAGCTTTTAACATTTATTTTTGGATCCATCAACTATGGTGTCTATATCGATCTAGTCCATAAGCCTTGCGGATTCCCATGCATCCATAATAAGTACAGATTCATATACGTACGCACGTTCATGATCTCTTGTGCCCAAAGTGATGGGAACGGTAAATTGTGTGTCCGTGAACTTATAAAAGTAGGCAAGCTATGATTGCCAATTTGCCATGGAGAGATATGATCGAAGTTGATATCTGTATAATTGTTAGTGGTTGTGAATTATTGTGACTGAATAGTAAATATATATGGCTCGTAATTAAGACTCCAAAGTTGATATCTGTATAACTTCTTCTTTTTTAATAACACTACAACATATAATCTGTTGTTTTATAACATTCCAAAGTAGTCAACCACTTTTGTTGCCCAATAACACCTTTAGAGTGATTTTTTATCCAAATCGAACCAAACATGAATAATTCAATTATTATTTGGTTAGATTTAGTAAAAAACCAAACCTACCCAACCGGCTGACATAATCTGAATAAATCTAATAACCCAAAATTTAGATAAATTACCACGTTTTAATGTACTAACCGAACCGGATGCTTGAAACATTTGAAGGTTAAAAGTAAAAATTGAACTGAAACTGAAATCACCCCAATTCAAACCAAAAATATCAATTTTGATTATTATTCGGTTAGAGATGAGAGAAAACCAATTCAAAATAACAAGAAGTCGCTCCAGCGACATGTGGTCAATGGTAAAAAGTAATCACACCCTTAATTTCAAGTATCGTGTTAAAGCATTTTTTCATCAACTTTCGAAAATAAAAGAGAACACTATAAAAGGATCCAAAAGAGAGGTCACCGCCTATACATGACCAACCTGTGGGATTGCAATGTCACGATCAAATTAAATTAGATATGGCCTATCAAAAAGAAAATATTAGATAAGATATCTTCTTATCTAATATTGGTATTTCCACACTCTTTGACCCAAAAAAATTATGTTAATATTTATTATATTTTACGACATAAATTTTAATAATTAACTAGAAATAGTAAAGTAAATTTATCGATAAAATTTGAAATTCGCTTAAATAAAATGGAAAACTTCTTACAGAAACTTCACAAGAAGAGACAATGAGGACTTAACGAGGCAAGTGCATGGCATTTGAAAACGATGTCGGTGTCAGGACCGTTTCCCCACCGACACACCGTCGGTAGATAAATCAAGTGCATGAAAATGAAGATTCTCTTGAGAAAATTATGATGGGTATTGTTCGGGGAAAATTAATATCCTATCCTACACGGGATTGAGAGGATACCCAAAAAAGAGTGGGAAAAAAACATTACTAATAACTTTCCAAATAAGACTTGAGTGAGATTATGGCCGGAAAAAAAGAGAGAGAGAAATGCCTATTATTTGTAAAATATTGATTATAATTGATTATTTGGTACAGTGGTACTATTTGATACACTTGAAGAAAAAATGTTTCTAATCATACATTTCTTTTCTAGGGTAATCCTTGGCCACTGATATGTCACTCCCACTAGAGAATTTAATGGCAACTATATTCTACGTACATCTCCCCAACTCCCATCAAATAACAACAACAAAAAATGTACTAAAAATAATACAAAGATTATTTATTTATTTATTAATTCTTCTTGCCTTCTTCACCACCTTCTTCCAAATAAGCTTTCTTCCTCCTTTCAGCTCTAGCAAGCAAGCAAATGACAAGGAAACAAGCAGCATAAATCCCATGAACTTTCCAATTAGTTTTTGGTGGTTGATGCAAAACCACTCTGTGGAAAACAGCGACATAGTAATGCAGCCCAACGGAAAAGCCCACAAAGGTCTGGCCCAAGCCCAGAAACTTCGAGCCCATTCCACAATCAGTGGAAAACACAAGAACCAAGTACATGAGCAGCATCAGCAGATACAGGACATAGCCAAGGGTTTGTAGCACCACTAAACAGATGTAAGTGGATTGAGCTGTGGCATAGAAAAACTTGAGTGGCTCAATCCCACTAGCCAATGCAGAGAGGCAGAGGATTGAGAAGTAGATTGAGAGATAAACTTGGATAAAGATCAAAACCTTTTGGAGAGAGAAGTAAGCTTTGATTTGGTTGAATATGAGAGAAACTAGGATTAGAGGGACTAAAATGAATGCAAAAGAAACTACAGAGGCAGTGGTGGATGCATACTTGTTGCCAACTATAGGCTTAAACCCTCTTGTCATTTCTTTGTTGGCTTTTGTTAGGTATTTCTTGGATGTAATTGAGATCCTTTCAAGATCTGGTAAGAGATGTTGCTGGAATTTTGATGGTAGATCTCTAAACTCCGCCACCAAATCAGCATCATCTTCTTGGTCAAGCCAACTTGGTTGCTTGTTGTTTGTCTGAGTTTTGGCTTTCGGGCTGTTGTTCTGTTTTTGGGATTCATTGGTTTTCTTGGCTAATGGGGTTTGTGATTGTTTTGGTGATGTGGGTTTGGTTGTTTTGTTCTTGGGTGTGTCTAATTTGAGTAGATCCAAGGTTTTCTTGGTGGAGGCAGAGGTAGTTTTGTTAGAAGATTTTGATGTGGAGTTGAGTTTCTTGAGTGGAAGAGAAGTGGAATTGAGCTTCTTAACAACTTTAATAAGCTCATTAGTTTTGTCTGCTTTTGTTGAATTTGAAGATTTTGATGCAATCTTGGTTTGGTTCTTGGTGGATAAGGTATTGGTAGTGGTGGTCTTGATGGTTTTGGTTTGATTTTTGTTGGATAGGTTTGGTTTTAGGATCTTGTTTTGGTTCTTGCTTGACAAATTGGTAGCACTACTTTTTTTCTTTGGCTTCACTTCACCATCATCTACTTCTTCCAGCTCTAAAATTCTCCTAATTCTACCAAGAAACTGTTGTTTGTGGCCAAGCTGCTGCTGCTGCTGCTGATGAGTAATGTCTGAAGATGCAGAGAGCAGAACAGAAGTAAAGAGAAAGAACAGAACATAAAACAAAAGTACCTGCTGCCTTGAATTGAAGTACATGAGTGGAGCCATCTTGTAAGAAGAAGAGGTAGCAGATGGTATTAATCTTGAAAGATTGAAAGATTGAAAAGATCTAGATTCAAGAACCTATATCAAGAAATGGAGAGAGAGAGAGTGAGAGAAGGTAAAACTAAAACTAAAGAAAGGATGGAGTTATGTGTAGTTTGATCAAAGTGATGACTTAAATGAAAAAGTTGAAGAAGATGAGATCAGTCACATGTATATAGAATAGAACTGACATTGTAGTATAAAGTTTTTATTTTTTATTTCCTCTACCAACGCGGTTTTAAAATCCTGATCTGTCAAAGAGTAGGGCAAGTGACAGTGGGAAATATGCAGCTAATTTGTGTTCAAACTGAGTGATGACTCCATTGGTCAGACATCTATGTTCTTTGACATTTGACTCCATTGGTCAGCTAATTTTTGAATCTCCAGGGAAATCAGCATTCTTTTAAGGTTGACAAACTGGAAAAAAGAGAGGATGAGCTGACCAAATAAATAAACAATGAGTTGAGCATTATTGTTAAGACTTAGAGTTTGGTGAATGCGAGGTGGATGCAGTGCTGCATTTTGATGATTGGTAAAAGTTTCGTTTCAGTACTTGCAAGAAGATCTAACTTTTCCATGATTTGTGTGAATAAGCTACTTTTATGGAGATGTTAAAGTTTGGTAGTAATTTTATTAGACGAGTTACATTAATTATTTTGACGGTTAAAAATAAATATTATCTTGTACTATTATTATTAGTATATTATATTATTAATCATTTTGATTGAAAAAACTATCAATGTTATATAAAACATAATGAACCCAATCTCAAATCACAAAAAGATTTTAACTGGGGTAAATTTATATATATATATATATATATATATATATATATATATATATATATTTATTTATTTATTTATTTTTTCTCTTTTAAGAACCTCATAGTTTTTCATTTAAGAGAATAAAATATGGAGGAAAAAAGTTGAAATAGTTGACTTGGGGGGTACCCATTTCCCACTATAGGACTTAAATGTGGGCTGATGAAAACAGAGAATCCAATGTTGTCGTTGTCCCACACTTGTTGTGCCGCCAGCTGCTATTAGATCCATGTTTCCATGTTTCAGCAGCCTCCACACTTCTTCCACTACTTCTCCTATATAGAGTAGTAATTCATTAGGAACTTAGGATTGGAAGGATTGGAAGGTGTACTACTAATACTATACATTTGACCACAGGTAGACCACTTATTGCCATTTTGGGCCCTCTGATCAGCCCCAATCATTGCACGTCAGTCTGATGAAATCTACTACTTACAAATGGGAGCCGCGCCACTGAATCATTGATAAGTGATAACTCAACTTTACATGCCATCAATCTTCTGCAAGACTTGAGAGAACATTTAATCTAGCCTGGAGTTGACTAAAATTCTCATAAATTTTAACAAAGTTTGAATATAATTTCTTTGGTTAAGCTAGAATAATTCTGCCATTCTAGCTAATACTACTAGCTAATAGTGATTTGTCTCATGTTAATCTACTGTGTTGCAGAAGACTACAATTGGAAGATCAAATCATGACGAAAAATCAAATTTCCCATGGGGAGCATCTTACAACCTAAGAAAGATTCTCTAATATATATTATTAAAAAAAGATTGAAAATTAAACCTTAAATAATACATAATTAAGAGATTTTTGTCGCACATTTTTTTTAAATGACTCTCAACCTATTTTCACAGCAATTAAGATAATAATTGATTAATATTTTTAATGTATTTCTAATAAATTGTTCTAAATCATTTTTTTAATTATATTCGATCAACATTAATTTTGATTCGTCAATATATTAAAAATGATGAATTATCATTTTTTTTTATAACGGGCGAGCATCATTTAATTTTATCCAAAATGTGGAATGGGGGCAGTAGTTGTAAAACTTAAAAGGGCGTTGCAAATAAATTACTCCCTCCGGTCTTTAAAATATGTCGTTTTAGCATTTGTTTTTACTGTTTCGGAACGTATCTTAAAACAGCCGGAACAATCACTATTTGAGACAATTTTGCCCCGAATTTTTTCTCGGAAGTACGTTAAGGATTAACGTACGTTCGAAAAAAAGTACGGAATTTTTTGGGGTCAAATAGTACCTCATCAAGCCTCCTCAATATGCGTTCCCTACTGAATATTGGGATGCGATAAAGATATTTATTGGAGACAAGAGGGAGGAAACGACACCAACTTTACAATGTCTCTTTTGATTAAAGTCTTGCTGTCAAGAGCAGGCCATCCTTCCATGTGCTATTGCTTTAAAAATGGCCATAGAGATGTGCCCTTAGCTGATCTGATGCAAAGAGAGGCTCACTTTCTTTTCATGATCGGACCAATAACTCTTCTTAAAAGACGATGATAGTATTAATCAATTTACACCAAATAGATTCTCAAATTATTTGAACCTATTAAAAACTAGTAGTAAACATTTTGATATGGAAAACACCACGAGGTGGTTTTTAATCAATTTGAAATTTTGTGTATAATAAATCACTAAAATTCTAGCATTAATTAATTAAAACTCAAAAATAAAAACCCATGAAACCATAGAATTGATTATTATTATTATTATTTTACGCAATGACTGTTATAATTATAGGATTAAAATATGAATATTGATGGTGGTGTGAATTTGGGTAGCAATGGCAAATTGGCAATAATAGTTGCGGTGCAAGCAGTGTCGGTGGGCAATCAATTTGTTGAACAATGGGACATCATAAATGTAGATAACGAGGACAATGGGACATCATATTTGTTCTTTCAGAAAAGTGGGGAGAAAAGAAAATACATTTTTTTTTTTAAATTTCTTATAAATGTATTAAATATTTTAAATTACACTTATGGTGGTTTAGAAACCATTTTACTCATAATTAGCGAATTGGAAAGAGTGGTTAATATTTCAAATTTTGAAATGTTTGCTGATTAAATCATTTTAGAAAAAAGATGGATGGTGAAATTGTCTCAAATTGAGGTGAGGTGGCAAAAACGACTTCTTCTAATAAAATGTAGAAAAATTACGAAAAAATGCGAAGAAAGGAAAATGAAATATAGAGTCCTAAATATCTTCTCTTTATTCCTTTCTCTTTTCTTTTACCTTTTTTTTTATACGGTGATATGTGTTCATATTTAATAAAGAAAAAAAAAGAAACTTATAAGAATATATATATTTTTTAAAATTCCGTGTAATTAATTAATTAATAAGGTAGCCAAAATCTTTTTACACTCATTAAATATTTGATATTTATTTTTAAAAAATTTAATGGGAAAAAATAAGGAGAAAGATTGAAGTTAGGGAAATGGACAAAATAGAAATTGTTTCATGAAAAAGGTTGGGGTGAGAGAGGCTCGAACTCTCGACCTCAGGATCACTCAGAAAGCTATGAGACCTACGCGCTAGCCAACTGCGCCACCACCCCATTGATGGGGAAGCCTCAGAAAGTCAATATTTATATTATAGCGGATTTCAGCAAAATAAGAATAGTACCAAATGGCGTCTAAAATAACATAAAATACTAAAAGTTTGAGAATACAAAATAAGAATAAAGAAAATAGTTGAATATAGCACTAAGATGAGTATAAATGGGTTTGAAAATATAACACCTATTACACGGTTTTCACTTCATTGAAACCTAAACATCTTCATTTATAAGTTGCAGTTTTTGCAAACTATTTCGACACTTGGAAACAGAATGCCATCAAAAGAAAGGTGTAAGTGGAAGAAAAAAAAAGGTCATCCATGAACAAATTGTTTTTACCGTGTCAATTGTCAATGTCTACACAAATGCATTCAGTACAACAAAAAATGGCAAGAGGACCAAGCTTGGGCCTGTCAGGTTTTATCAGTCTCTAAACTCTGAGAACGGTAGTTGTTGCGAAAGTAGAGCCTTCTCGTCGTTATCATCCAAATCGATGCTTTCACCCTTTCCGTACTCCAAATCAATTTCTGTTCTTTCCTCTCCACTTGCTCTTTTTGATTCTGAAACTTGTAGTTGAGAGTATTCGTCCCTTGAGGTCGAACGGTCTGCTTCTATTTGTTCCATTTCTGATTCTATCAACACAACCATCCTTGCTCGCTCCCTGTCCCTTGGGTATGTACAATAAAGGAAGGAGTAGATGAAACAACATACTGAATATGGAATGCCAAATGCCGTGTACAGCGCCTTGGCAAGTGATGCAGCATTTTCTCTATCTGTTTCAAGTTGGGCAGCATCTGATGAGGTGATTTTGGGAGTTTTATAACCATAAACATGCTGAGCTAAAACCCCAACTACAGGTGGAGCAAAGGAAGATAGTACAGTCTCGAACGAGCGATCCAACGCGTATATGCTTGTTCGAGATTTCTCCGGCACTATTTCTGCAAATATTGGACTGCATACACCACCCATTTATATTTGAGAATCCAAACAAGATGAAAATAACAAAAGTTTCTCACTTTATCAGTTAATGTTAAGGTGTTTCTTTCTGAAATGGCCTAGTCATTACTTTTGGTATGCATCACTCAATAGCAGCAAGATGTACTATTCCGTAAAACATGATATCGCCTCAAAGCCTAAAATGGAGACACGACAATCAAGAACATAAGTCTTAGCATTGTATTCCTTCATGCTACAAAGTTCATTGGACAGAACAACTTCAGATACCAAAGTGCCATTGCAAGGGTGAAGGGAGTACTTTTTCATGCAATGCAATGATGCGATCACAAGATGTAGGAACGACCCTTTAAGTTAGGCTATTTTTTGACATCCAACTACGGAGTGTTGCATACCAAAAGTAAATAATTCTCTCTAACAACTGGTTAAAGGATACTTACTTGTTTGTAGCTGGACCGTTCCAGGAAATGCAGAATCCCATGATGAAGAACACCAGACCATGCGTGAAGACTGTCGATGGATCATCAGGTAGTACGAGGAGTAAGATTGCTGCTAAGGGAATGCCTGAAGCAGAACTTATTTGTGACAGAACAATCCGCCCAGAATTTGGAAGGCGTTTAGCAAGGATATCACCCATCTTCCCTCCAAACAGGCCACCAAGTGAACCAGCCACAGTGAAAAGAGTCATAAGCAATGCTGTTTTTTCATGGGAGAAGCCAATAAGCTCCAACCACAAGGGAGCAAATGATAAAGATGACCAAGGAAACGTTCCAGAGATGCCTTGAGCCACAATTATTTGGAAAGATGGTATTTTCAAAACCAGTTTTGCTTCTTTTATCATGTCTTTTAACTCAGAAGTAAAGGACTGACGGGTTCGGTCTTTAGGTTTATTATCAGTATCAGAAAAATGAGGGTCATCAGCAAAGAGATAGACCAAAACACCAACTATTACGCTGATGAGTCCAACCAGATGGAATGCAACTCTCCAACCAGGTATCCCCATAAACGATGTTGAGGCTAGCAGCACAGAACAGAGCCCTCCTAGGATGGAGCCGAGATTTCCGGTTAGCTGCAGCCATCCAAATGCTATACCGCGATTGGTTTCATCAGTTGAATCAGCAACAAGGGACTGAATGGCAGGTACAACTATGGCAAGTCCTATCCCATTCAAGCCTCTCGAAACTGCTACCTAATTAACAACATAAAACATGAGGTTAGACAAAAGAAAATCCCAAGAGTAAGATTGAACTGTTCTTATCATTGTTAACCATACATGACACTCAGTAAGAAAGGAATACTTTTTATTCCCTCACAACACTTGGCAATACCCATTATCATTGGCCCGGCGAAGAATATCAGCATGTGATAATTACAAAATTGGGTTCAACCTGTTACATTCTAATGACAAGAATCGATGATTTCTCCTAGGTTCTAGGAATTATATACATGTTGAGCTCTTATATTCATGAAACAATGCAAGCCAATCTCCTCATTGATTCCATTTCCAGGCAATCTTTTTCAAGTTACATTATCAATGCAGGCATTGAAGCTCAAATCCCAGAAGAAAATTTCATAGGAAAAAAAACCAACAAACAACAGATCTGCCTCATATAATCACCAACACAACCCGTGTTGGGGGGGGAGGTCTTTCCAACAAAAGTCAACCATATCACATCCTACAAGGCTACAACAACCAGAAATAGAATATCCAAATTCCAACAGAGAAAACTCAAAAAACATAAACCTGTAAAGACAGAGGGAGGGAGAAAGAAGAGAAGGGACCTGGAAGAAAGTGGTGGAAATGGCAACAAGGAAAGTAGCAGAAGCCCAAAGGAGAGCACCTAAAGCAATAACATGAGCACGGTTATAATGGGCAGCGAGGTAAGCTGCTAAAGGGTAACAAGAAGACTGAACTATGGATCTAAAGAGGGTAAGAGACCCTAATCCAGTTGGGTCAGTGTGCAAAGCTGCTCCAACTTCTTTGTAAACTCCTGGCAACAATGACTCATCAGCTCTCTCCATGATTGATGCCAGATTCACCAGAACCAATGTCAAAGTTTCTTGCTTCATTTCTTCAAGTAAAGATGACGACTTTACTAATTACTGGAAGAATCTGTATGAAACCCAGATCATGTGAACTCCAAAGATGGAGGAATTCAAGGAATTCTATATGTTTTTTAATTTTTATCCATAAAAGGGGGATGGCTAAGTCGCTGGACTAGGGAGACAGACATTGTATTTGTGGGTATATATCAAGGTGTTTGTTTATTTTGTGTGAAAAACATTTTTTTTTCAAAACACCATTGATTTTTTTTTTGGTCGGATTTTTTTATTTAAAAAATACCACTGATGATGATAGCTTTAGTGGGTTTTAATGTTTTATACAGATTCTTCCAAAAGAAAAGAAACCCAAGTTCGAAACATCTCAATTTACTCTTAATTTGTCCAATACATTTTCTACTCTCTTCCTAATCTTGTGCGTTAGAGTTGATTGAAAACTTATTAATAAATGATTAGATTGTATTAAAATCATCATGGATAAATTAAAAAAATATATCTTAATTATGGTTTAACTATACAAAATTGTTGAATCATGGTTAGAGTCTTTGAATTATGTGTATATATTTCCACTATTACTATGAAAAAAGATCAAAGAATGAATTATATATGAGGTTGAAAATTTATGGTGATTTAGAGTAGAAAATAAATTAATTAGATATTTGAGATAAAAATAAATTGTGGTTTTGTTGTGTTAATTTTGGGTTGGATGAAAAAAAATATAATTGTAGAATTTCTATCAACTAAGCTGAGAATTTTTAGTTAATTGAATGAAAAAAAGAAGAAAATTTTGAGATTATTTTCGTCATGTTTTTATATTTTTTTAAATAAATTTATAAAAAACTCATGGGTCACCTATGAACTTTTCATTTCTGGTTATTAAATAATATCATTGATTTCATTGTTGCGTTCGTGGCTTGTTGTGGTAGACCACGAAAATATTTAGTAATGAAAATTATTGGATTAGTACTCGGTTGTTAACTTATAATTGGATTATGAATTGTGTGATATGTTATATGGTCATGTGTGACATGCAATATTACACTCTATGTGGTTATGTTCATTGTGTTTTGGTTGACTAGGATAATGTGATGGTTATACGAGTCCTAGATACGATAATAATACAGTGTTCTGTTGTCAAAATAAATAGATTATTTATGCTACATATTATTTTTTTTACATCGTTCTCTTGAATCTTATTTGGTGTGTACAACAATATAATTTGACGATTATCGTTGGAATGGGAAGCACTACGTGCAAAAATGAGATTGTAATTCCGCTATATATATTATTTGATTATACTAACAATCGAGTTTTTTCATGATTGTGAATAATTTATGTTTTCAAGAGCGCTCTATATTTTTGAAATACTAATCACATGTTGTGATAGATGGGTATGCTTGCTCTAACCAATGTGACCTTCACATTGGTGTAAAGAAATGGACTAATTTAGCATTAATTTGAAATATTTTAGCTTGTTGTTCGATGACGGTTCTTTGAATTATAGTTCGGCAATGCCAACCTTTGTAATGAGATACATTGAGAGTTTTATTTTATTATATAATTTGGTGTATTTTAGTGGGTATAAATTTTCTATTTATTGGATTGGCATCACAATATGATTTGTTCTCTTTCTAGGTTGTCTGTGAATACAGATTGTAAAAACCTGGAGTATCACTCTTGAGTAACTTTATGGTAGGATATCGTATGCGTCGTATGGTGTTATCTGACATCGACGTGCTTGTTGTCGCCGAGTGAACAGCATAGCTGTGATGTGACTTTAAATTGGAGTCATTGTATCTTTTTGTGATATTTTGTAGTACTTGTTTTGACACGTCTTTCGTCTACTGTTGTGCTTGCTTCTATAAAATCACCAGTAATATACTCCAATTTGGGCGACAAGTACACAAAAGACGTGTCAAAAAGGATTTATTAGTGAAGTACTAATAATTAATTTTCATAATAATATTAAAACGTAAATTATAATTTTTTTTGTTATGTACAATACAAGCGCATTTGCGTAATTATCTTAAAAACTGAAAATAGAAAATTAATTCGCTCATTTTATTTACTCTAAAAATGACAACTAAAATGATTTGAAAGGAGTAGTTTTTATTTTTTTCATAAGTTACAAAGTTTAACCCAATCAATTTAAAGAGCGTTAATTTTTTATTGGTGAATTTAAAATGAAGTAATTAATATAGTAAAAAGAGAATTAATGGAGTGTATTTATAAGCGCAATCAATGATTATTTTAGTGTGTATAATTATAATTAAGAAGACAATTATTAAAAATTGGATGATTTTGTTTTTGAACAAAATTATTGGACTACTTTCGGCTTGCAACTTAATGTGCGGGCCAAGCCTTTTTAGTTGGCCCAGGCTCAACTCGACCTGTTTATGGCTAATGCTAATATGTCAGAAATGGAGTAAATACTAATAAATTCTACAATTCTTTTATACTTAACAATGTGAAGTTATACATTTTTTTTAATAAGTTGAATGATATTAGACAATGTGCGCAAAAAATGAATGTTAGATCGATCGAAAATGGCAAAAAAATATCATCTTATTTGAAGAGCACACCCAAAGAAAAAGAAAGGTGAATATCCTCACATTAAATTGGCACTTGCATGAAGAAACCTTCACCATTTATTTTTTATTTAAACTAGCTATTGTGATGTTTTTATTCGATTTCTAAAGTAGCATTAACCATATTACACAGACAAGAGAAAGTTAACACGGCCCAAAACATTCACAAACAACTGTGGAGTTGCTGTATCTCCGCATGTGATCTTGCAATTTGTGTCACATTCCGTGTGTATGCACTCAGGCGTAGAAATTACCCCCTTGCTGCATAGCTGGGCTTGCACCATTCTACTCTCGTTCTCTGTATCATAAATAAACATGTCAGAAATTGATTACACAGAATTTTATTCAGAAATAAATAAAATGAGATCAACAGCATACATACCCATAGAAATGAGAAAGACGAGGAAAAGAAGCACGAAGATGGAAGAAACCTTCATTTAGACATTTCCTTTTTGTATAAGAAGACTTGAAAAAGAAGTAATGTATCATAATCTTTATAGAAAAAACATGTCCCTTCATTTTTTTTGGGGTTATAGACATTTCCTTTTTGTATAATAAGACATCATTCATCAGTATTGTGGTTACAACATTTATCTTATTCATTGGATTGTGCGCAATTATAGAAGGCTCAAGAAAGGTTAGGCGGGACACAGATAATAGATTTACTCAAAAACTAAAATAAACAATTCATATTCTATTTTATTATCTTAGAATTACCACTAATAATAATATTACACGATTTAACAAGGCACAAAACATTCGCAGTTAATTGTGATATTGCGACATTTCCAAATCTGATTTTGCAATTTGTGTCACATTCAGTGCGTATCCCCTTGCACCATTCTACTCTCATTTCCTGCGCAATAAATAAATAAAACATGTTACCACCTTTTTCCTCCTTTTAATCTCGAATGAAGTAAAGCCCATTTACCAAAGCCCAGCATAATCCCGGAAAAAGTCGGCCCAAAGATGGGTTTATTTATTGTTCTTTTGTTTCTATTTTTAACTTCCATGATTAGAGAACTATGTGCGGCCCACCAAAGATCTGTATCGACTTGAAAAATCGGATGATTGTTATCTTGTCATTCCATAAAATGATCACATGGACGGTGTAGATTCCACGATGGTGTTAATTATTACTTTATATATTTTGATTACATTTTTTATTTACTTAACAAAAATGGAGTAGTAGTATAATTGGGAAATGACTCACAGAAAGTGATTTCCTTTTCTCGGTTCTCATTGTAAAAGGTGAGAGAGTTAGGGATTTGGATTTTTTCTTCTACACTCAAACCTTTTGTTCATAAAATGATCAAAGTAGTGGGCTAGCTGCTAATAAAAGTTTAAATGTATTTAAAATATGAAAAATAAGTTAAGTTTTGTACTGGAAAGTGGAAAGTAGTAGACTAGTAGAGATGTTAGAGGTAGAGTAGGAGTTATGAGGAAACAAACAAGTACCGGCTGGCAGGCAGGCAGGCAGGCAGGCAAGCAAGGAAGTATGGTATATGTCCCTTTTATCACAAGATGGTGAATGGCAGAAAGTTTATGAAAACGGCAAAGGGTGAACCTATGCAATATGTATGGCTCAAAAGATGCACAGTGCAAAGATGATTTATTGTTTTAGGTATAAATAATAAATGGGCTAAGCCCTAAGATGAGAGAGTGGGGCTCAAGTGGAGTTACTCATGGGTTGGCCATCATTTCATATAAAAAATACTTTTAGGTAACGAGTGACTCTTCCAACGTAATTTTGCTTCATTTTTAAAAATTGAATTCGAAACCAGTGGTTAAGTGGTTAAGTGGTAAGGAAATTGTAATAGTATTTTACACCCTGTACTATCGCCGAAAAACAGATACCTCCCATGTACTTTAAAACGTCCATGACACCCCCCTGAACTATTATTTTCGAACAAAAAGGCCTTTCTATTCATAATTAATTACATTTTTTTATAAATTTTTGGAATTTTTTACAATGTTTCTTGAACATTATGTTAAATACATTTTTTTGTGAATTTTTACATTTTTTTTAGAATTTTTAGAATTTTTTAGAATTGTAAAAATGTGCATTAAAAACCTTTTTGCATGGGAACAATAGTTCAGGGGATGTCATGGACGTTTTAAAGTAAAAGGGAGGTATCTGTTTTTCAGCGATAGTACAGGGGTGTAAAATACTATTACCCCAATTGGTATTGGTGGCACGAATATGATGATGGATAGAACGGACGGGTCGACTTTGCACACAAAAACTCCTTTGTCTCTTCATTCCTATGCACAACAATTCCAAAATGGCCCTGTTACTTTCCCATGCCGTGGGCTTTATTGGGGTTTCCTTTTCTTAAATAAATCTTTTTTGCTTACTTTTATTTCTTCCAAAAACAAGCCATCCAATTCTTGCCTATCAAAAAGAATAAAAGATTTTAAATTCTTATCTATTTTTAGTATAAGAATGTTTTGTACATCAATAAATGTAAAAGGAAACTCAAATAATCAAATTAAATTAATATAAATACAATTATTAAAGATAATTATTGCAAATTAGAGAAAGAAATATAATTTTTGAGCATTTAAGAATTTACTTGTAAAATTTGAATTTGATTTAACAATTAAGAAACAATTAAGATTTAAAAGGATGTTATCTTGGTGAAAGGGCTGCCCAAAACTCAACCATTCACTGGTTCTCATCCATGTTTCCTCATCTTATTTATTCTGTTGGTTTTCTTTATCGCAGTTATTGCATTTAACAACTCACTGATGATGCAACCTTTGCGTACATCTCGTCCTAGGGTGATGGAAACTCTTTCACCTCCTTGGTTATGGTTGAGAATATGAATTGGTTATGGTGATGGAAACTCTTTCATCCATGTTTCCTCATCTTATTAATTACTCCCTCCTATTTTTCTCTCTCACTTGTCTACCATTGCTCTGCTTTGTTTGCAAATCCTTCAGTAAGTAAACAATTTACAAAGAATTACCTTCTTAATTTGCATTAAACAGTAAAGCTTTGTAATTGAGTATATTCTCTAGTTTGGTATCTGCACATGGAATTTGAAGGTATGATCCAACAAAGAAATGATTCTCTAGTTTACTTAAAGAATACCTTTTTCATTATTAGGTTATTATTATGGGCAAAATCCCAATAATTTTGATTCTTGTGGAAATCATTAACGCGGTTAATTAAAACAAATGCTGTAAATTGTTTACTTTTAAACAAGATTAATTACAGAATAACCTTAAACACTTTCAGATGATTTTAAGATTTTAGTATATCCAAAAACTTGAAAAGCCACTTTGCTTTATGTATTACTCCTATCCCAATTCCAAACTGTGAGCTCACAGTTTATAAACTGTAGTGGCAGACAAATGTGGACTTCTTCAAAATCACCTCTGACCCACTAGCAGACACGTAATAATGTCAAGATTTTAAGCTAACCAACACCATATAGTAAAAGCTTTTATATAATTACTACTTTACTATACTACTTCATTTTGCATTTCTAAGTTGCAAAATGGATGTTGTGGGCAGTGTTGATCTTTCTAAAACTTATGTTTTGCTCAAAACAAAATGCCTCGCGTCTCTGATTGAAAAGACAGATTTTTCTTAGTGGGCTTTCAGCCTCTTTTTATTCGGAGTTATCCGAACTATATCGGATATTGAATTATTCAAACTTATAAATTAATAATTTAATTGGATCAAACCAGTTCAACTAATCGAATCGGACGTGTATGGTTAGATTTTACATTCCTTCCAGAATGTAAATTGATGAAAGAAAAGTCTCGTGACTGGAAGTCTGGAACCGCAAGTCTAGCCCGAAACTGAGGTTGGAATACAAAAAAATCCTAGTCATTCCTTTTTCAAAGAAAATCTAATGATATCGATGATAATATCTTATCTTGTTCAACTATAATTAAACATTATATGATCTAAGTACGGTGTCCGTAATGATGTTTTAGTTGCTGGTGAGCCATCTTAGTTTACTTTAAATTGAAAAGAGTGGACCACTTAATAGAAGAAGTGACAATTCAAAAACATACATTGTACAAAAGATTTTTGTTGATGAAAATCTTTATACACATACACATGTTTCTTTTAGTATTAGACTTAGACATGAGTTACCATTATCCTGTTTGCTACTTAGATACGTACCAAACGTGTCTTAAAAGACGAACAGAGTATTAATTCAAAATAAAAATACGTATATAATACAAAATATCAACAGTAAGCTTTTGTTTCACTTAATATAAGTAATGTTTATGTTTTGATACCATTATCCCTTTAATGTGAAGATAATATCTCATTTTTTTTATTAAATTTAAGTTGATATGAACATTATTATAATTTGTATGGTAATGTCTTTTATATATTTCTCTCTTGTTTCAATCCCCCGTTTGTTCTCTTTATCGTTTTGATTTGATATGAAATTAATTAATCTCATTAGAATATAATTGGATAAAAATGAATCTTTTAAATACTAATACTATTTTCTTTATTTTCATACTTCAACTTGAGTGTTGAATTAAGAATGAGCATATACCATGATATTCGACGATAGGTTAGAGAGAGAGGAGGGGGGGGGATGGAATAGTAATGATGCGGTTGCTTAGTACTGGCAGTACTGTTTGTGAAATGTGACACTGTTTCTGGGGTTTGACATAACCCAACCCAACCCAACCCAACCCATAGGTTTCGTAATGAGTGAGTGCTGAGTAAGAAAGAAAGAGGCCATCATTGCTAAAAACAGCATAGCCTATACTCATATTTATTCACTGCCATGGACCACACCATCATATCCCTTTCACCAAATGAACTTGGCCCTTAAAATCTACCAAAATCGGCTAATCATTTCACATTTAATTTTATACATCCCAAATTTATAAATTGGTAGAACACAATCGGTAAGATCCAAGAAGATGTATACGTTTAGTACTCGTGGAGTATATATTTAGAACATATATGTATATTTTAAAGAGAATATTCACCGGTCTCATATTTTTATCGTGTTGTGAAATAAATTTTGAGTTCAAACTAAAATATTTTATAATTATAAGAGGAAGAAAATTCGACCCTTTTTAAATTAAAGTCATCTTGATCGTAACCCTAGTTCTAAAATGTCATTTTTGATAAATCGAGTGAGATTCGAACCTAAATTCGAATCTCTATCGATATTTTTACGACCAATAATATCATTTGGTTGTATATATATATTATATATTGTTGTCTCTCCTTTGGTAAATAAAATTTGAAGCAGCTCCATCAATCATCATTGATTCAAAATTTAAAACTGCAAAGTTTAAAAAAAGAAGAGATTTTTTTTGGAAAAACAAAAAGAGATCATAATCTATCAATGAGTAGGGATAAAAAAAGATTATCGACTTTTTAACGTATCAGCATTTACATGATGGAAAGAGAGTATGATATAGATTTGCCCATTTTGATCATCATCATCACGCTTGCAGAGGAGTGCTATAGTAACTTTTTTTTCCTCTTATTTTGAGAACAAAATTTGACAATTGGAAAACATCAAGTGCTTCTTTCTTGTCAATTGTCATTAACCATTTTGGTTTCGCGGGAAAGTGAGGAAATCTTTTTGTTTTTACTTCTACTATTTCATTCTTAGTATTGTTCGAAGATAATGACTTCCAATTCAAAAGCCCATGGGCAATCCTTCTCTTTTTCTTCTTTTCGTTTTTAGATCCACAATTATATACTTTTTTTATTATTTGGGTACGCATATTAAAAAAAATGGATGATTTACTATTTGAAATAATTTTATCCCTTATTTTTTATTGGACTTAAAAAAATAATGATTTTTTTTAGTCAAATAGTGAGTCATTCGACCTTTTTAATATGCGTGCCCAAACAGTAAACGACGTTTAATTGTGCACGGAGGGAGTATTTAGTTTTAATGTTTTTAAGGTTTAATCTTTTTGCTGTTTACACAAATATAAATCCCTATCTATAATTATGCATTTGGTGTTATTTTATATTCAAATCCATGTATCCTATATATTTGTTGTTGGTGAGAATGGAAATCCAATGCAACGCTAAGAAAAAAAATTGAATTCCTCTTTTCATTTTTCTTAGAGTAACAAACAAATTCAATGTAGTTTTCAGTTACAAGGAGTTATGAGCCATGTGAGCGAATGTGCTAACCAAACAAAGGCAAACCGATGCACGTAGAATTGATTTTTAAGTTCAATGAATTATAACTAATTATTTTGTTTGCATCTAGTAGCATTTGTGTAATTTAAATTTATTGAGGGGGGAGTTATTAATTACTCCATCCGGGTCAAAATAAAAGTCGTTACGTATAATGAGGTGGTCCGAATGACTCACTATTTGACCTCAAAAAATTTCAAACTTTTTTTCGAATGTACGCAAAAATAGTGAGTCATTCGGGCCACCTCGTTATGCGTAACGACGTTTATTTTGCTCCGGAGGGAGTAGTTACTAGTGCTTTACCAGCATTAAGCATAATTAGAGGACCCTAATAGAAATATCCCAAAAGGACTCCTAAGTCATAACACGTGTATTTTTGTAGACAAGTTGCACCTACTTTGAGCTAATTATTCTAGTCTACTCAATTCTTTCTGCTCACAAAAACTTTGTTCTCTTAGGAGAAAAGAATCCTTTTAAAACCATAAACGATACTTTCTCTCAGACATTCTGGAATAGTAAAAATTCGTAAAATAATAATTTTTAATCTTATTTTATTTCACATTGTTTCATTTTTACTTATAATTTCTACTCAAATTACTACACCATCATCAAATTGGGTTGATGCATAATTTTTTTTTTATCATTTGTACAAAATATATGATTCGGAAAAGATAAAATGACAAGTATTATGAACAGTAAGAATCCGTAAAAAAAAGTCATTTATTGTGCACCAGAGAGAGTATCTTATTATATCAATTTATTAGTACTATTGAAGATATAAGCCAGAAATAACTATTAAGAGTCGGATCATTTCCTTAATGTGTCATTTAGCTCAAAATATTACCCTCTCTGTTCTTTTTTAATTGACGTTTTAAAATAGTAAAAAATTGAAAACAATGATTTTTGATCTCATTTTATTCCACATTGTTTCATTTTTACTCATAATTTTTACTCAAATTATCACACCATCATCAAATTGAGTTGATGCATAAAAAAAATGCCATTTGCACAAAATATATATCTCGAAAAAGATAAAATGACAAATATTATGAACAGTAAGAATTCGTAAAAAAACGACAGTTATTAAAAGACAAGAAGTACTCCCTCCGTCCCATATTAATCGTTGCTGACTTTCTGGACACGCATATTAAGAAGGTCGGATGACTTACTATTTGAGACAATTTTGCTCTGAATTTTTTCCTGGACGTACATTAAAGATTAACGTACGTTCGAAAAAAAGTACGAATTTTTTTGGAGTCAAATAGTGAGTCATCTGGCCTCCTTAATATACGTGTCCAAAAAATCAGCAACGATTAATATGGGACGGAGGGAGTATTATTTATGGGACACATACAGTATTAACGTGTAAATTATAAACTAATAACATAAAAACTTCACTGTTTTGATTCCGGTTGATATTTTAACGAGATTATAATTTAATTACATATTCATTTTTATTATAAAAGAAGTTCAAAATTTAAAAATCTCATGTAAAAGCAGCAATTTCTCATTTTGTTTATGGCAAGGGAAATAAGAAACTCATGGTTTGCAGTGCACTTGCACGTTAAAGACGAGCGCTATAAAAGGCACTTTTGTCCAATAGGCACAACAAGGACGATATGGGCGTGAAATGAGCGTACTGTCGATAGAAATTTGTCTACCAGTTGCTGTCGTCACTCCTGACGTGGCGTAAGCAGTAACTTTGACCCCAAAAACTTACTGCCCGTAACTTTTTTTTCCTTCTATTTTTTATTTATTTTTAAGTGCTTATATTATTAATATTAGAAATCGAGCTAATAATTTACGTCACAAAAATGACATACATTAATTAATTATATTATAAGTTCACGTATGTGCAACTTGTTCTTCTATTTTTTTTTAAAGCTCAACTAAACATTTCCTATGAAAAAAAAGCTAAACATTTTATTCGTAAAGGGAAATTGGAGTGGAGGGGGTTAAGAACAGCAGGCCCATATGTAAAGGAAAATTAGCTATGTAGTTTATATGAATATACAATTTATTGCGGAACTTGAGTGAAATTTTTTAGAGAATCAATATGAAGAATTCAAAAAATAAAGATGGAGTGGAACTTCATGGTCTATTATTCTAACTAGAAGGATTAAAAAAAAACTGAACTTTAAAAACTACCGTGAGACAGTAATAATTATTAATAACAATTATATAAATTATGGAAGAATCAATTTTTTTAATGGATAAATACGAAGTATCTATGAAAAATGATTTTTTTTAGAAGGGCTAGTAGGATTTTGATCTCAGGTTCGAGTCTCGTCCTACCGTCTATAAGAAAAATATCTTATAATAAAATAAATAAAAAGGAAGAAAGGCACGTATAAAAAAACACAGAAGAACACATGGAGGTGAAGAGGGAAGGATATTTGATTTGTTTAAAGAAGATTTCGGCGGCTAGCGATTCCCCAAATTTCGCCACCAATCACTCCTAGACATCAAAAAATAGGAATTTACTAAGAACAACATGAGAAATTAGAAATAAAAAACTAATTCAAATATTAAACCAAATTAGCAAAATAAAATGCACATAATATTGCTTAGACATTAAGAAAGAACAGCACTGTATGGAAAACCTAATAATACAGTTTCTTAATTTATTTATAATAACGATACAAAATTACGATTAATCATGTTCGTAGTAGGTACGCTGAGAATAATTATAGATGGATTGTAGACACTGCATCGATTATCTTCAAACAGTAACTAAAACAAGTAATACTAACTAGATTAATAAAGAAGAGAATATATATAACGATCAATCAAAGGCAATGCCATGAATTATGATCGACCACCATTGCAATTGTAATGATGTATACATACAATGATCAGAAAATGAAAAGAAAGAAATGCTAGTAGTATACACACAATTGATTAAGAAAATAAGAAAAAAGAAAAGAGTGTGCTAATTATGTTGAAAGTCATGGTTAAGATGAAGAGGGAGACTAAAAAGAACAAAAAAAAGTAGTTTTTTTTTTTGGGGTCATGCATTTTGAAAGATCATACTCACCCTATCATTTTGCTTCTTCCTTCTCGACCATGCGGTTCTGATTATCTCATCATACGGATCATATATAATCAATTTAAAACAATAATAATAATCTTTAGTATACTTAATCTGAAGAACAAATCCATGATTCCATCACACCTTCATTCCTTGCGGTTGTCGTGGCTGAAATCTCCTGACCCTTATCCCCATGAAAATCTGATGAAGAAGCAGAGAAATTAACCACTTTCGTGCCATTTACTCCTCGTTGTTGTTGCTGCTGCTGCTGTGACGACGTGTTATTGTAATTGCCGTTGATTGACCTCAAAAGATCTTGATGATGATGGTGATGGTGATTCTGGTGGTGGTGGTGGTGGTGATCAGTACCCTGATGATCATCTACCGGCCAGTTGCTGCCAGCTGGATTACTGCTGTTCTGAATGCTTGGGCTGACGTGGCCCTGGCTTAACCCGAACTGATCTTCCAACACACCACCCATATTCTTGAGACCCGAGTGATCGGACGGTTGCTGTTGTTTGGGGTTGGACCCAAAAACGGGTGGGTATTTCATGGGTTGGAAATTGAGGAGTGGGTTTTGCTGGTTGATGTTGAGTAGGTTCTGCTGCTGCTGCGGCAGTTGGTAGTTAACGGAAGTTGAAGCATTATTATTATTATTTGAAGCAGCAGCATTTGTTGCGGCGGAGACAGTGGAAGCGTTTGCATCGACCATGGAGGAAGAGGCGGTGAATGACAATGGCTGCAGAGGTTGTTGAAGTTTTTGAGCGAAAGGCCGTAGGAGGTAAGGAGGAGGAGCCGTTGTAGGGTCTAGATGATGATGATGGGAAGCAATAACTGATCTGAGAGTGGAGGAGGCGCCGCCGAATAGATCAAGGCGGCTTCTCGGGAAAGGTGAGGAGGTGAAAGGGGGTGCAGGGATACCTGTAAATTCCTGGACCATGGCTCGAAAATTGGAGGTGTCTGTCGTCAATACGGTCGTTGGTGCGCGCCTTGATGCTCTGGATCTCTTCTTCGGGTTCCGCGCCACCGGGTTTGGGTTTTGATTGGGTTGTTCGGTGTTAGGCGATGGTCTCGAAGTGGGCTGTTCTTGCTGCTGCTGTTGCGGCTGAGGCGGCAGTTGCGGTTGGGGGGTCTGTAAAGATGGATAATCGGGTCGGGTTTGGGTGAAGAATTGTTGGGTGGGATTGAAATTGGTGAGATCATTTGGATTCGGTGGAGATCTTAAGTTTTTAGACCACACCATGTCGAGATTGAGGAAGGAATTGTTATTTGGGTTTGTGAGTTGTACCGGTTGCTGTGGTACTCTGGAGGAGGACGGATCGAAATAGTTGGATAACGGATCAAACATGGAGGAGGAGGAGGAGTGGTGGTGGTGGTTGGACAGAGGAGAGACATGATGGGCTAGTGGGTTGTTGAAGAAGGCAGAGATGGAGGAAGAGTCGGCGGCGGCGCGTGAATCAAACTCTTCGTCTCCTCCGCCTCCACCACCACCACCACCAGTACTGGAGGATTGCATACTACCTCCTCCACTATTGCCAGAATCCATTCTCTCCACAGATTGATTTGGGAAAAGAGGAGAACAAAAGGAGATTGGAAAAAAACAAACAAGAGGTATAAAAGGGGAAAGACGTAAGGTAAGGGGAGACAGAGATATGGAGAGAGAGAGGAGGTCTGCGCTCTGTGCTCTGTCTGCTGCTGCTGCTGCTTACGGATTACTACTTGTTACCCATTTACAGAAAAACAAAGAAGAAATAGGCATTTAAGAGAAGATGAGAGCTAGAAAACAAAAGGAATGAGGTAACACAAAATTTGATGATATGCAAAAGGAGAGGAAGAGGAAAAAGGCGTTTAGTTTGGAGGAGAGAGAAGTGGAAAAAAGGTATTTTTGGTAGTGAGGAAGGGAATAATAAACAGCCCACGGATCATGAGAGAAGAAGAAGCTAAACTGACTGGGTAATTCTCTCTCTTCTTTTTCCTTTTTGCTTCATAAGGGTTAATAAAGATTAAAGAAAAGAAAAAAGTTAAAATTTACGATCCAACTAAATGACGGAATTACTGAACAATTATGATAAGAAGTGTTCTAGGGTTTTTGGTGGAGGGGGGAAAAGAGAGAGACAAAAAGGATGGGCACTTTCTAAAATTCTTTAAGGGAGCTGCTGCTGCTGCTTAGCTATGGACTATGGTGATTGTTGTACTGGTTTTCATTGCGGTTTCTTTCAAAAAAAGATCATGGGATGGGGTGGGGTATAGCCATCAGAGAGTGGGAGACAATGCTGGTCAAAGTATGCAAGACTTGTGGCTCTGATCATTCTTATTTCTGTAAGTGTGAAAACGAGAAAAGTGGGTATGATGAGGATTAATTACCACTAATTCATCTTTTACTGCTCCTCGTTGATAGATTTAGATGTTGAGGTTAGCAAGCAACCAGATCTGGGAGAATAGAAGTTGTTGAATTGAATGGTAAAATGATGGCAATCACCATCAACAGTACAAGTACTTCAATTTTGCAGCACAAAATTAATTAATTAATTAATTACATTAATAAACATCATCTCTACCGTTCTTCTCTTAATTAGCTAGCTAGAGGTAATTATTAATTATTCATTTTGGTTCAATGTGATTATATATATATCACATCAATATCATTGTTTTATTGAATTCTTTACTAATTATGTGACACAGCACAAGAATAAGAAGAACAGAGAGAAATTATTTCCCAGCCACAGCTTTTGACCCAGTCAAGAACGTGCTTGACACACACACACAGCAGGATTAGAAGAGAAAAATCTCTCCCTCGTGTTATGTGGGTCGTTGATCATTGAGTAAATTCAGAGAATCTTCCGTGGTTATTATTTATTTAAGAATAATATTAATTACTAGTATTAAAGAAATATCTAAAGGCTTGGATGGATAGGTCAGCTCAACGACATCTCTTTTATTTTGTTTGTTGGATGAAAAGCTCAACAACACATTAGGTTCGCTACAACCATCGAAACTCTCTCTTTTGATTGATTTTAAAGATGATTGTTCTTATAATAAAAGGGCGTGCCCGAGCCCGCTAGCTCGGATCCATTCTCACATTCTTCTAAATTAAGAGAACAAAAAAAGATTTTATCATTCTGTAAATATATTCCCCAAATCAGAATTTCGTCTCATGAGAATACTGGTTTTATTCTTTAACAGCAATCCAAAAACTAATAGGGAAAGTGGTGAGTTCATCAAGTATTGTGGCGGTGTACATCGTGTATTAGTGTCGAAAAGAGAAACATTCTAATCTAAAAATAAAAAAATAAAAAAATAAAAAATTATATTATATTATCCTTAAAATTTTGTGTGTTTTCGTGGGTCATTGCGTTGGGCGGATCTTAGGCCACATTTCAATATCAGGCCCCACCTAACACCAATAAAAAAAAACTATTTTCTTTTTATTTCTTTTGACTTGTTATGAAATAAATGGTAGCCAAATAGCTCTTTTTATTTTTATTTTAATAATAAAAAAAGACTATTCTTTATCATCTTCTTGTTTTTGGAGGGGTCAACTCCGTAAGCTAGTATAATATGTTGCAGAGTTATATCATCATCGGTTCGCTTCGCACCCAAATTCCCAGAAAATGTGAAAAAGAAAACATACATTAAAAGGCATTAACATTTATAAAGCCTAAGGTCCACATGCATTCATCATCTACAGATTATAATTAAACAATTAGTAGTAATTTGTGTTGTGTCCAACCTAATCTAGACACTATACTGAAGTGTCTCCTTCATAAGAAGCAACTAGATGTTTATGTATATAATATAAAAAGACTCGTCTTGAATTTTGATCGGGCAATATTCAAATGAAACTAATAATAATAATAATAATAATAATAAATGGGTGTTGGAACTTACTCTTCGGCATAAATAATTGTCCAGTCAAGGTTGAGTTGGAATAAAATTGACACCCCACGTATATTGACCATGAATTTTTTTACTTTTATATAGAAAACTACTTCAACCTTATAATATAAATTTACAGTTAATTAAAAAAATACAATTTTAATATTTTTAATAGTTTAAAATAAATTGTAAAAATAAAAATTTGAGAAAAATATAGTGGGCTCGAAAAAAATCCTCAGCGGCGGACCGGGCCCAAATCCCCGGGAAGGGGGCGCCAAAGAGGGTGAGAGCTCCGTCGTGCTCGGACCCTGTCGCACCACGAGACGCTGTTAGCGAGTCGGGTTGTTTGGAAATGCAGCCCATATTACCCAAAAAAAGACTATTTTTTGTCACTTTATTTTGATTTTTTTATGGTATTATAGTTCGAAAAATACCTACATTAAGACAAGTCTAACCCAAACTCCTGGTTACAAACCAAAAGTTATTTCAAACCAAACGTTACACGCATCAATTTTATTTTTCTCAGACACAATTAAACACACGTTTCTTTAAGATTAGTAGATTAAGATTAATTCTATTCCGATATCATTAAATTGCTCACTTATACAAGAGATTGAATAATAGAAGGTTAAACCATTAAAAACAATTTTTTTATCTACTAGTTATTCTCTTAAATAAAATTAATCTCGTTCGAATTTTATCGGACTCTTAAGGTGACTCTCTCAATATAATTTTTTCAATTTTTAAAATTCGAACTCGAAATTTTAGTTAATGATTGACATATTCCTTACTAGTTGACTTTAGCTCCTAACCTTGTATAGTAAATTCCTATATTAGTGATTCCTAATATTCTATCCTGTTTTCTTTTTACCAATTTAAGAAAGCTATAGGTAGAATAAAAGTTTTCTTTTAGAAGAGTCAAATATATTTATGAAAGTGGAGAAAATAAATGTAAGTTTGGTGAAGTGGTCCCTTTGATGGGTGTCTCCGTTGCTAGCCATAAACATGGAGCTTGTTTGAAGAGGGTTTTTGTATCATTTTGACAATTGACCTTTTCTTTGGCTTATTACCAGATCTCTGCCACCCGATCGATATCCCCATACGTTCTTCTGACAAACTTAGACTTCTATTCTGTTTCTAACTTCTAACTCCACGCACGCACCAACCCCTCCTTCACAATTCTACACACAAATCGAAAAATACATTCCGTGTTTAGTAAATTTTAAATGTAAGATTAAGCTCACTTTGGAAACTCAAATCCCACCATAAAAGGGCAAGCCCAGCCCAAAACGAACATGGTATGATAACTGGTTTAAGACATAGTCCAAATTTCTTGGGCCACTTGTACGCTACGATGTTTAATGCCAATGGGCCAAACCAAAAAAAATCTGAGAAACACTTGACTCTTCTTCTTTTTGTCTTTTGGAAACGGTTGGTTTTAATTTTTCATATTTATTAAAAAAAATTGCATAATATATCTTAAAGTTTATTCTGTTTTTTTATGATTTTTTCGGAAAAAAAAATCGCATAAGAAAAATTATTTAGCTTTGCACTATATCAATTTCAAATCTGGCTGTCGGTTAGATTTACAACATAGCTGAAAGCACCAAAACATTTGGTACTTTTACTCTAAGTATGATTGACACGTAGCGCCACCGCAACCACGTGGCACTAGGCAATGCAAAAATGAGTCCTCGTTTTTATTACTCGTCATCACCATTTGTCTAAACAACACAAAAAGACTTGAGAGACCAAACTGGAAGAGATCGGAAATGATGATGGCAAAGGGAAGATTAATGAGCGGATGGTTAGGGCAAGGCTACACCAAGTTGGCCAGTTTGCTTCGGAAAGAAGGGCCAATAAAGAGGCAAAAGTACCCTACACTTGAAGGCCACCCCGCCGCGGAGGACTTTGCCCACAAAGGGGATCAAGCATACACCAAAATCAAAGGAAGTGCTACTGCTTCTAAAGAGCTAATTAAGGAGTTCAAAATATACAGATGGAACCCTGACAATCCCACCCAAAAACCCTTTCTCCAATCCTATCATGTTAATATTTCCAATTGTGGCCCAATGGTCAGTATTCTTTTCAATCAATTTCATTAATATTTTTTTTCCCAATAAGCAGAAGACTTATTGAAGCAACATGAAAGAAGATTTTCGATAATTAATTCTATTTGTTTAGGGTTAATTGTGTAATTTATGTTTTGACATGATTAGAAAAATGTTAGTGCGAATCCGTGGCTTTTTATATATAAAAGATTATTTTTGTTCAACTATCTCCAAATATCCTTAAATAAAAAATTTATTTAAGAAGAAAATAACCTCCTAATATGATTTCGAATTTGAGAATTGAAATGAGTAATTTATCAATAGATTAAAAGACCTGAATTGGGAATTTTTTGTTAATATTAATAATGATGATGATGATGATTAATATTAACAAAAAAAGATATGAATGGATTATGTGGATGTGCTGCAGCATATAAAAGGGGAGGATGATTCAACATTGAGCTGTAGGAGGTCTTGTAGAGAAGGGGTGTGTGGATCATGTTCCATGAATGTTGATGGGTCCAATACTGTGGCCTGCCTCAAGCCCATTGATACGGACACTACAAAGCCCACTACCATCACTCCTCTCCCCCACATGTATGTCATCAAGGACCTTGTTGTGGACCTCACCCCTTTCAACCTACAATACAAGTGAGAGATATTTTTACCGCTGAGCTATAATTTCATCGGTCAATGCGTCCAATACTTTTGTTGTATATAGCACCCATTTGTTTAGTGTAAATGACAATGTTGTTATAATTGTGATGCATTAGATTAATCGAGCCATGGTTGAAGGCGAAGAAGCCACCGGAGGATGGGCGAGAGTTCAGGCAATCCCCAGCGGATAGGAGAAGCTAAATGGGAAATATGAGTGCATATTGTGTGCTTGTTGTAGCGCGTCATGCCCTTCTTATTGGTGGAATCCCGAAGAGTTCCTTGGACCGGCCCCTTTGCTCCATGCTTATCGATGGATTAGGGACAGGTAGATTAACTGAATTAAATTGTTTCGCTCGCTATACTTATGGGGAATTTGATTAACTAGGTGTGTCTTTTAATCAAATGAACGTTGGCAGCCGGGAAGAAGAGGGATTTAGGAATGCGAGGTTGCAAGCGTTGACGGAGGATATGACGAGGTTGTATAGATGCAGGACAATACAGAATTGCAAAGCAACTTGTCCTAAAGGCCTAAATCCAGCGGATGCCATTCATAAAATGAAGACAAGGCATTTGGTTTCTGCCCATGTCGAAAAGATTGATGGCAAGGGCATTGAAGCAGCTTGAATGCTTAATTAGCTGATCTTTCATATTATTTGGGTAAATAAATGTACTTGTTATGTATTGGGTACGTACTTGGCAAGTAATTTGCAGTTTCTATTGGTTTTTTTTGACATGTTGTGAATCTTGTTCAGTTCCGGGATGACATTTCCCATTCCCGTACTAAAAATGAGATAATAAACTTATATTGTTTTATATCGGTTATACTGGTCAAATATAGTTCTAATTATGTAGGTAAGAAATTAAATATTCTTGATTTTGTTCAGACAACTTTTTTATAGTTTTTTTATTATTTTAAATTTGATGATACTATCAAACAAATTGTTTAGATAAAATAAGGGATGCTCATTCATTATTGTTTTCTAGAACTTCAATTCCAATATTCTCTTTGCATCATAACTCGTAAAAAGGAATTTGAATGCTAATCGTTTTTGGTCATTCATTGTCGTTTTCTGGAACTTCAATTCCAATATTCTTAAGTGGGCTCCTCTGCGCTTAAATGGGCTTGTGGGTGAGGGACTGAAGGTTTAATTAAAGTAGGGCTGAAATGTTACTAAATATAGATATATCATAAATATTATATATATATAATGATTTTATAATTTATACCATCCCGATGATTGAACAATAAGGTTGTAATTTAATTAATTGGTGCATGACGTTTTTATGACGTAGGTTATTCATCGGTTTATAATATTATAATAATAATTATTTTTAAAAAAAAAACAAGCATGAAAAATAATGTTTAAACTTTAGTGAGTTCTTAATACATTTTAACATAGTGATAAAAAAAAACCTTTTTGATGATTTTTAAGTTCCGATCAAAATTAACCGAGTTGGATTGAAATAAATTTTGAATTATTAGTAGTCTATTTTCAATTTTTTAATGCAACTGTTGAATTGGCTGGTTATTAAGAGACATTCAATTGGCTTCTTATCATATCCTCATAAAAAATGATTTTGGGGCGTCATAATAAAAATAAAGGAAATTTAAATTAATAAAGAGTGAAAAAAAAATACTAGAAGTTAAGGAAAACTGAGCTTGGGTTTTTTGATTTGGTTAAATCCACATGGGTTTAACGCTCCCGCGATCAATTCTTCAAAAACCCATCAAAAGCTTCTCCTTCTAAACCATGCCCATTCCTCGCTTCCTCTTCAATTCCTCCATCAAAAACCCAAGACAAGCCGCCATCAATCTACTTCAAAGGTTCGCTCTTCGAATCCCTTCTAATTTTTCTTCCTTTTCGTTGTTCCTTGTTGGTTTAGTTTGTAATAGAGCACAATGAGGGTTCTTGATTTATTTGCAATATGTGTGGGTTTTGATTAGAATCGGTTAGTACATAAATGCGCCGGTTGGATTCTTCTGTGCTGTCATTTGCTTTTTGTGTGTTTTATTGGGTGATTTAATTGCGGGTTCAATTGTTCGTGCCTGGTGTAGGTTTGGGTCATCTAGGAGGACTCAATCATGTAGCTACTCGAAATCAACAGGACGCAGTAGCGCAAAGCCAGGTGGTCATCCCATAGTGCCTGTAGAAGAAACCAGGACTTCAGGCACTTATGTCATTGTATGCTGCCTTATCTTCTCTCTTATCAATACATGTTTTGCATGTGTCAGGATGTCAAATTAATCTGCCACTCCTGTATTATGGGTTCTTGAATAGGCAAGCATAGCGAACTTTTTGTTGTTTGCAAATGTGTAATTTTGCAGCCTGCTGCTGCGGCGCTGGGATTTGTTGGGCTGGCAGCTTTTCTGCACTATAATGATGAGAGGAGGGCGGTTCCAAAAGGTAATTTCTGGTCCAAATGACCTCTTGTTATTGCTTGGCGCTTTTGGTCCTTTTATCCTTGTGCTTCTACTATTTTTACTGATTGAAATATGGTTCTTTTACCAGTGTGTTCAAAGGGAAAATTCTGAAGACTGATAAGTGTCTAAGTTCACTAGCCTTCTTATTTGCTTATGCAGTTATGCAACAATTAACTGATATCGATGCTACTTGATTATTCTTGCCTTGATGTGGATACTATTCTGTAGACTTATATATTCATTTTATGTAAGGAATACCCATTTATAGTAGGAGCAGTCTGTGGACCTTATTACATACTGCTCTAACATGGTCATTATCAATGTAGAGAAGTGGTATATTTTGTCATGAAACTCGGGACGTACAGTCACACAATTCCCTTTCCTTCTGCATCTGTGAATATTGAACCTAGGGGTTAAGATTCTCTTTTGATTTGCTTACCAATTTAATTGATTTATTTCAATCGCTGTTTCTCTTCGGTTGTTTATTGTGCCATTACTTTTGTATGCTTGAGTGTTAAAGCAACACAACTTAGTGTTCCAAATTGCTTGACGTACTTCTCTGTATATACAATTAATATGCAGTCTCTCGTCAGGGTTCATTGCTTGAACCCAAAATTGCATAACAAATCTTTTCCCTCTTTATTTTAGAGCTTGCACGTTTGAAAGCTTTCTTGGAATATTAAATGAAACACTAATCGCATTGAGCTCTTGCGGGTTTGAACTTTGAATACTATATAACTTCATAAATTTTCTAAAAAGGAAATCAATGGATTGAAGGGTTAATTGTAACAGTTTTGCGTTGGTAGTTGAAGGAACTCTTGTGTACTGTATGCTTTGTTCTTATCAGCAATTAAATCCTTAATGTTCTTCTTAGATTTTTCTTTTCTACTTTTCCCCCAATGATTATAATCATGCAATTTCATGTTTTCCATGCTCGTGAAAAATGTCAATACCATAATTTCTTTGCACCCAATCATGTTTTCTGAAGTTGGATTTTGTCTTTTTCAGCAGCAGGGCTATACTTTTGTACTTGTCTTTAGTTAAAACCTCCTTTGTACTATCTATATCGATTCCATTAGTTGTGGTGCTAATGGAATAGTTATGCATCTCAACTAAATTTGGAATGTTGAGGGGCAGATCCTCACCATTGGCGGTTTCCTTTGCAATGTGCAACACTAAGATATCGTTGAAATATTTATGAAGTATACTTATGTTGTGTATTGGATCAGGTCAGCAATATGAATGTGGATGTATCAAGGGTCCATCAATTGGTGGTTCATTTGCTCTAACTGATACAGAGAATCGGGTAGTTACTGAGAAAGATTTTCTTGGAAATTGGGTTCTGCTGTACTTTGGCTACACATCCTCACCTGATGTCGGACCTGAGCAACTTCAAGTGCTGACCAATGCCATCAACATGCTAGGTTTGATGCTTAACGAGTGCCTGCATAACTTCTTTGAATTTTTGTTTTTGGACAGTATTTCTGACTGGTTTCTTTGACTGAGATTAGAGTCCAAAGAGCATATTAAGGTATTGCCTGTATTTGTTACAATCGATCCGCAGCGAGATGTTCCTGCACATCTTAGTGCCTACCTTAAAGGTTAGTATTTCCTCCCCTCTATCTACGTTGGGTGTAATTTGCTAAATTGTGCTCAGATAACTAGTTTTTGCTGATGTTGTGTTCTCACAAAGCTTTTTCTGTGCCTGCAGAGTTTGACCCAAAAATAGTAGGACTAACAGGACATGTTAGTTCTGTAAGGCAGATGGCACAACAGTACCGGGTCCCTTACAAGAAGATTTACGAGGATGTGGATGATTATCTTGTAGAGTCTTCCCACAGCATGTGAGCCCCAGGCTTCACTAATTTAACCTTTGTGAATCGTGTTCTATTCTGGATTAATTTGGAATTAGTCTATATTTAAAAATAAATTAAAATTGAAATGTGTAGGTATCTGATCAATCCTAAGATGGAGGTAGCGAGATGCTTTGGGGTCGAGTATAACGCAGAGCAACTATCAGAAGCAATAGCGAAAGAAGTTAAGAAAGCTGAGCAACTATCTGAAGCAATAGCGAAGTAAGTCAAGAAAGCTGAGCAACTATCAGAAGCAACAGTGAAGGAGATTAAGAAAGCTTCATGATTGCGTGACATCAATGGTGATTCCAATTCTCTGTTTGGAGGGCCAAATATGCAGATTTCATGTTTGGACACTGCTCTAATATTCTCTCCGTTCTCGGATATAATTGGCGTCACTGAATGGCAGAATTCAATAGTTAGACATAGTTGACATGATATGAGGTTAGCAGATTCACACCTGTTCTCTGCAGAGGTTTAGAACTAACATGCTTTAGGGATGAGATGTAATCCATTGTCCATGGGATTGGGAAGTTATGATAAGACTATCGTAATTTCCAAAAAAAATCGTTTTATAATCCATTGTTCTTTATTTATTTGCTTGTACATTGTTTCTTAAGTTTTCTGGATACAAAAATATGAAAAATCCCATCAACGAAGCAATATTTGAGGATGGTTCCATTTAGTTGCCCATTTCATGTAGATCTTGCTATATACTATATATTTGGTAGCTAAAGTCCATTCAAAGTATATAATAAGATGGGAATAGAAGGTTGTTAGTATGGTTATATTAAGAAAATGGAAGAGAAGTGTAGGACTCCCCTACACGATGGGTTGTACATCTGTAATCCCCCATGCACCGACGTGCCCTCCTCTACTTACAGAAACCAAAAGTAATCTTTGATCTAACATTACTATCTTTTACTCGAGTAAGAAAAGATTATTAGATATACTCAGTATGCGTAACGACACATCGGATCAAATGTAAGAAAATAATTCATTAGGAAAGTTCTTTATTAACATGGCACCTAAGAACCGCCCCAAATTTAGGTAAGAAAGAGAGAATTCCCTTTTTTATGCTAAAAAATTAAAGATCCATGTTTCACATAAGACCGGGTCTCCTGGTTCAAGTTTTCCACCACAGAAATCCAAAACAAGGTGGGAAAAAAGAGAAAAGAGAAAAGAAATAGTAAATTAACAGTATTTCCTTTCCTTTTTTGTGAAAGTTTTCCTATTTTCCTATTCCTATCTTTGCCAACTCATATCATTTCTCCAACCAGAAGAAAGAGACAGCAAAAACACTTCTCCCATCTCCTGGCAGCCAGTTCAGGAGCTCCTGAGACTAGGCTAGCCAATAGCCCTTTTTCCTTATCTTTTCATTCTTTTTTCTTTCATTGAAATTCTAGTTTCTTTCTTTTTTCTCCTTTTACCATTTCATGAAAATGGTGATCTTGTTCTTCTGTCTGTAAACTCTTCCCTTGGTCTGAAAAAAAAATGCATCTTTCTTGACCTTTCATAAAAAAGAAAAAAAGCTGCATCATCTATAAGAAACAATTCAGACAGAGCAACACAAAGATAATTGTAAAAATGGGAGACCTTTCGCCCGACAGGAAATCGAGTTGTGGCCTATTGAATGCAGTTTTCGGCCGTAGAAGTTTCTGGCCGAGAAGGTCAGCCTCTACAGGTTCAACAGGACATGCAAACAATCCTAACAGATCACCATCCATGACGCCGAAGCGGCGAAGGAGTGGTTCTGATGAGGTTGTGTTCTTAGAAAACCAACAAACTCCCATCACCAGCGCCCCTATCCTGCCTAAGATCCCTCCTATGCAGAAACAGCAGCAGCAGCAACACCAAAAACCAGCAAAAGTTTCTCCTAATAACCAAAACCAAGGAGGAGGAGCCCAAAATTTTGTTTATGTCAACCAAGGTAGAAGAGTTCCTAAAGAAGCGATTGGGATATCAGGAGAGCTTGAAACTATGATCTCAGACCACCAGAAATCAAAAGGGAGCAGCACGCTCGTTCGCGCCTCCTCGAGCAATGTCATGCTTGCTGGCCAATTAGGCAACTTGAGGCAACCAGGAGGTGGTGGTGTCAATTCCTACAACATTCTTGATCACCTTCCTAAAACAAGAGAAGAGATGACACCTCCAAATAATGGGAAATACCCGAATAGCGTGATGGGAAACGTCGTGAAGAAACAGAACGAAGACAATAAGCCGAGCGCAGCAGCAGCGCAGCCACCTGTTTCCTTATGCAGGGCTCTGTCTACAAGAATGGATCCTGAGCAGTTGAAAATTATGGGGAATGAAGATTACAAGAATGGGAATTTCGCCGAGGCGTTAGCTTTGTATGATGCAGCAATTTCCATCGATCCGAATAAGGCTTCTTATCGAAGCAACAAGAGCGCGGCATTGACAGCTCTAGGTAGGCTTCTCGAGGCAGTTTTCGAATGCAGAGAGGCCATTCGGATCGAACCTCGCTATTTCAGAGCTCATCATCGATTAGCAAACTTGTACCTCAGGTAATATTAAAAACTCCACATTGGGGGAACAAATTATGTCAGATAGTAAATGCAGCTTTTATGTTCAATCTGAGCTTTTTATTGCACAGATTAGGGGATCTTGACAAGGCGACGTATCACTACAAACACGCAGGACCAGAAGCTGACCCTGATCATATCTCCAAAGTTAAAGCTGTTCAGAGTCATCTTGACAAGTGCACCGAAGCGCGAAGATGTAGAGATTGGAACACCGTACTTAAGGAAGCCAGGGGAGCTATCTCTTCTGGTGCAGATTCTGCAGTGCAGGTAAGCATCTTTAGCAGTCTTGTACATGTCTATCTGTCAAAAATCTTCCTTATATTGATGTTTCGTCCTTGTTTTTTTCGTCTGTCTGTCGGTTTTCATGTGTTTGATGAAAAGATATATGCATTGCAAGCTGAGGCATTGATAAAGCTGCAAAGACACCAAGAAGCAGATGAAACATTTGCAAAAAGTCCAAATTTTGGGTCAGATGACTGCACAAAATTCTTTGGGCCAATTGGAAGTGCAAATGTGCTGGTGGTGAAGGCTCTGGTGAACATGGCCATGGGCAGGTTTGTGTTTTGCTTCTGTTCTCCACTTTAGCCGTGAAAATTATTAGAACAACTCAAAAGTGGAACAATGGATGCTACGAAGTCAAGAGTAGCCAGAAGTTTTTTTGACACTTTACCTACCAATTATAACTTGTTCATACTATTCCCAATCATTTCCTTGGGTTAAATGTTTGTAACATTCTTTAGTGAATTGAATTTATAATCATCCTAAAAAAGTACTATTTCTATAAGTTAAGGTACTCGAACTCGGATAATATCTGATTTTGCGCGGTTTTAATAAAAAGTACAACTTATGAGTAGTTTTTTTTTGTTTTTATTATAGATAGAAATGCGAGTTAAGGAACTGAAACTCGACATCTAATTTATTTTTGTTTTGCAAGAAGTACTACGAGCTATATAAGTTACGGGAAGTTACTAGTTGGCTTTTTTCTTGGACAGATTTGAGGACGCGCTGGATGCGGCGCAAAGGGCGACAAGGTTGGATCCTAACAGCAAGGAAGCAAGCAATGTGATGAGGAGGGCAAGAGCGGTGGGAGCAACAAGATCGAACGGTAATCAGCTGTTCATGGCAGCAAAATTCAGTGAAGCTACTAAGGCATATGGGGAGGGATTAGAGCATGATCCTTACAACTCTGTTCTCTTGTGCAACCGAGCTGCCTGTCGTTCAAAACTTGGCCAATTTGAGAAAGCCATTGAAGATTGCAACACTGCCCTTCACTTGCGCCCTTCCTATTCCAAAGCCAGATTAAGAAGAGCTGATTGTTATGCCAAGGTCACTATCTAAAACTTTCACATTCATATTACTCTGCACTACTAATTCATGTTGGTTGAGCATAGTGATTTTTCCCCCCTTTTGAAATAGTTGGGAAAATTGGAGGCTTCGATACAAGATTACGAGGTGTTGCGAAAGGAATCACCCGACGACGAAGAGGTGGGCCGGGCCTTGTCAGAAGTGAACATGCAGCTACAAAGGCAAAAGGGTGGGGATGATTAATTAAAGAGGGCATTTAGGCAATGGAAAAGGCTCGATACACCGGCAAGCAAACAAGAAATGATTAATTAAGGCTTCGTGTCGAAAAATAAAAGGCACAATTCAATTGTTGTTTGCTGTGGGGATGAGAATGTCAAACCAGACTCGATTTAGAGGGGAGGAAATGTTTATTGAGGGAATGCATCATGTTTAAAATCATGATGTGATGTGGATTAATCAATGCTAACTAACTCCCAATCTGGTTTCTACGTGTAGATGTTGTATTCTTGTGTGAAAAAAGTTTTGGGAGGATTGCTTTTGCTGATGTAACTTAAGAAGGATTTTTTCTTCTTTGTATTTCTTTCACCTTTTTTTTTTTATCACTTTCTTATATTCATTCTAGATTTTGTTTTAGACTGGCCTTATAGTTGGGTATTGAAATTTTTTATCCCTTTTCTCTTTGATATTGAATCAATCCCATCTATTTTTATCGTTAATCATATGTGCTAGTAATTATTCTCCTAGAAATTACTTTCACCCAAAAACTACATTCTAGGAACCAAATATTGGATGACTATTGTTTTTTTTATAATATGTGTAAGTCGTTAAAATAATTAACTTTTTAAAATTTGATTTAAACTATTTTTTTAGATATTTCCCAAAATGTTTCATCTATTTTTATTGTAAACAATTAAACTTAGAAAAAAGCCATAAAATTACCCATACATTTGTATCAAATGTCGAGAAAATATCCACGTTTGTAATTGAATCAAATAAAACTAACAGATAATACCCTAATTTTAAAATTATCTTAAGACTTATTTGGTTCTTTTAAAAATTTACCTTAAATTTAGCTGATGTTAAAATTAATTTATAAGAAAATGACATTGAAATTTTTTCATCTCTCTCCTTACATCAGATAAAAGCAGACGTGATATAATCCAATAAAAATAAAATAAAATAAAAAATATATAATCCAGATAATTAATTAATGATCGGTTATGCTTTATTGTTCCATCAATTTTTAGATGTTATTTGAAAATTCTAAAATGGTTGATACTCGGTTTAATATAATCCAGACAATTAATTAACTCGTATCTAATTTTTATTTTTATTTTACTTTTGATGAAATTTCAAAGATTACATTACTTTTGGTTTAGATTATTAACATGATATGCATTTTTAACACATTAGCATTTATCAGGCGTAAGGAGAGGGAAAAAAATTTCATGTCATTTTTTTTATAAATTATTTTCCAAAGTCAGCCAAACATATTTTAAGAAAATTTTGAAATTAAAGTATGATCCATTAAAATTGACTAACGTGAGATTCTATTTGACTTAATTGTAAACGTGAAATATTTAGTATAACGCGGGGTGATTTTATATCTTTTTCATTAAACTTATAATTTAAATACACTATTCTAAATTATTTTTTTATAGGTTGGATATTACTAAACAACAACATCAACAACAACAACAACAACCAATATGGTAACTTTGTTATATAATTAAATGTAGGTCTAATAAAAAATACTAAAGTTTACAATTTTAAAACTTTCAATAATACAAATGGTGAAAACGTTGGAAACTGTCACAAAAACTGTAAAAAATCCCCAATACCAGATCACCTAAAATGGTGGATCCAATTTCGAATTTCAAGCACAAATCCCACAGATTATTAATCTCCTTACTGCAAATCACAAAAAAACCAAGCTCAAGTTGGAGCTCAAACCGAAGAGATGGGAATAGCCTCCTCCATCTTGATGCGATCAACTTCTTCGCCGCAATGGGCGCGGATGGCGGTCAACTGATACGGCGGCGCGTCGTCAGCGAGCCACTGCTCAATCTCAAACTTCTCCTGAGAACAAGCCATGTGGACCCCAGTAAGAGTCGTCTCGACGTAGTTAACGTACCAACCGGGGCGTGGGCCGGAACCGTCGGAGGTCAAGTTGATGGCACAGATCGGAGCGGTCAAGCAAGGGCCTCTGCCGCTGAAAATGTCGAGATTGCCCCTCTCGAAATAGTCGTAATCGGCGCCCATCAGGCCACCCCAAGTCTCGAGATTGGAGATGAAGAAGTCGGCGCCGTTGCCGTCGTAGAGATTGACGCTGATGACGGAGTCGGTCCCTCCTTTTATGATCGTCCCTGTCCTTATGTACAGCGTGTGCACGCAATCCTTACCGCCCTGCATTTCGAACAACGACAAGAGAAAAAATGAAATTACAGATTTGCCACTACTATGCGATTGATAATGAAATGGCTTTTGAGACGGTGACTTACGGCGACAGCGGAGAAGGGGATGAGGAGGAGCAGGAGGAGGGAAAGAGAGTAGAGGTGAGTCATCGATGGCATTTTTTCTTCTAGAAATGGGTTTGTTTGGTTTGGATTGGATTGGATTGGATAGGTTTTTTTTAGCAGAGTCGAGGAGATGGTATATATTATGTAGGCCGAGAAGGGACACTCGGACAGGTGATGGATGCGTGTAATGTATGGATTTTTAAAGTTTTGTGAGATCTGCACGACGGATTGTCGTTCCAAATAAAGAAACTTAATTATTAGCCTTTTTTTTCCTCTCAAGATAATGGTTTTTATATAATTTATTATTAATTATTTAATTGGTGATAAAAATACCGATAAAAATTTAGATCATTTATAAAAAAAGAAAAAAATAATTTTATTATTAACAAAGAAAGTCTCTTTTAAACTATAAGCCCGAAGGCAAAGAAGAAAACAAAACAACTATTTATTTTTTCATTATTATTTTAGGTCTTGCATATTTTCTTATATTTTTTGTCCAATCTTTATTTGGTAAATTTTATTATTTTATTTAAAATTTTCAAATAATATAAAAGTTAAAATTTCATTTTTTTTCTTGTAGTTATTGTACACTTTTAAACTATAGGAATAAAGGGAAACATTTTGTAAATCATAATTTTTTTTCTAAAATTTATTATTACAAGGAAAGAATATATATAATATAAATTAAAATCTTAAAGAAATTAATATTATTGTAATTATTAGAATGTTTAGAAATTTCATTCTGACGGCATACACTAGCTAATTGTGCTACAATTTTTTATATATCTTAAAGAAATAATGAAAATCATTACAATTTTAATTATATAACAAAATTTGTAGACCAAAAGAAGTACATTTATGTGACAAATCAAAATTCAACCGACCAATGCACAAAAACTTTAGTGTTAAGTGTTAAGATTTTTTAAAACAAGAGTCATTTTTCAAGAAGAAGGATGAAATCGGAAAATAAGAAAAGATTTTGTTAATTTATCTTAAAATGATATTTATATGGGAACAAAATTTGCTTCATGAAACATCGACATTTATTTGGAAATGGATTGAGGAGTAGAGTAGTTGTGACCCACCTCCAAATTAATTGTGATGAATGCCAGCTCACACCGATCATAAATCATAAATAGAGAGTCATATGTTTCTTAATAGTATATTTCTAGTCTATATAATTAGAAATTAGCAGATACTGATTTTAGAGCAGCGTTCACACCACCGACAAATACATTTGCACCTCCCAATCTCATTTTCAACCACAATTTTAGATCCCAAAATTAATATTGAAAACAAAATGTATATACGAATGGATATTTTTCCTAATGTGGAAATCTTCAAAAACATTAAGATAAAGAAAATTATTAGAAGTTTAGAACAGGTGGATATTTTATTTAGTAAGCATACAGAGGCATTACCGGGGCAAATATTACAACAACAAAAGAACAAAAACATCAAAAATCAGATCACCTAAAATGGTGGATCCAATTCTGATATTATTCATAAATACCAAGCTCGAGATCAGACAGAAGAGACGGAGGAGATGGAAGAGATAGGAATAGGCTCCTCCGTCTTGATCCGTCCATCTTCTTTGCTGCAATAGTTCCTGATGGCGGTCAACTGATACGGCGACACATCTTTGGAGAGCCACTGCTCGATCGTGAACTTCTCCTGAGTGCAGGGCCTGTGGACCCCAGTCAGGGTGGTTTCCACGTAGTTGATGTACCAGCCGGGGTGTCTGCCGGTACCGTCGGAGGTCAAGTTGAGGCCGCAGATCGGGGCGGTCAAGCAAGGTCCTCTTCCGCTGAAGATGTCAAGATTGCCCCTCTCGAAGTAGTCGTAGTTGGCGCCCATCAGGCCGCCCCACTTCTCGATATTCGGGATCTCGAGGTAGTAACCGTTGCCGTCGTGCAGCCGGACGCTGATGATGGAGTTGGTCCCGCCTTTGATGATTTTTCCAGTCCTAATGTACAGCGTGTATACGCAATCCTCGCCTCCCTGCATTTTTTAAGGACCGGGAAAGGAAACAACAACAACAACAAACAAGATAATTACAGACTTGCCACTAGGTAGTTAGTTAGTTGATTATGAAATTGAGTTTTAAGACGGAGACTTACGGCGACGGCGGCTAGGGGGAGGAGGAGGAGAGATGAGAGAGAGAGGAGGAGAGTTATCGGCGACATTTTTCTTGTTTCTGAAATGGGTTTGGTTTGGATTGGATGGGTTTTAATTGTATGAGGAGGGGACAGTAGGGCAGAGGTGATGAGGTGTGTGTGTGATTTTAAGATTATTATTTTTGTATCTCGTCGTCTTACGTATGGTGGGGTTGTCGTTTTGTGTTTGTTTGCACGTTTTGATTGTGTGTTTACTGTTTTAGTGAGGAAAGAAAATGGGAAAGGGTGGAGCGTATTTGTCGGTATATTTATTGTCGATCCCAATCCCAAGACCTTGTCTGTTAAATAAAAAAAAAATTCCCCAAGTTCTTGTCTTTTATTTTTGGGTATTTGTTGCAAACTTAGCTTTTTTTCGCGATAAGCGGTTGCAAACTTGGTTTAAAAATGATTAATAAAACCAACAATAACAAATTTATTTATCTTTAATTAATCTCTTGAAAATTTTCCTATGCATTTTATCAAACACCAGTCGGGTGAACATTTAGAACCCAATTTTTTACCCATATTACCTCTTTTATTTGACACAATTATAAAAAGAGAAAAAATAGAAGAATTTTTTTTTACCAACAAACTAATCAAATTACACACAAACTAATCAACTTACCTACTACAGGCCATGCTATGCAGCTGGCAGTGGATTCAGTAGTAGCGTTCAGGTCCTCTATGGTTTGGTTGTTAACAACCTCTCCGTTTTCTGCCATGACGGGTTGTTCGGGGGGTATATGGTCCTCAAAGTCTAGGTCAGGATGTTCAATACCGTTAGGGTTGTCCAGGCTGGGGGGGTTTGTAACTGATTGTGGAACAGGAGCTATAGCGGAAGACTGTTTGGCTAACTTGCGGGCCAATTTTTTCGTTCTCCGAATTTCTGGATCGTAAGGCTCTAAAGGCGTGTTGGAAGACTTGGTCATACAAACAAAAAAAGAGAGTTAATACTGTTAATTCCTGGCAACGGCGCCAAAATTTGATCGTTGTCGAAGTTGTCAAAAATAATAAAGAAAACCTGTTGCTAATGCACACAAAAGAACTGCGTATAATGGCAACGAGGTCGAACACAGGGACTAAGGGTAAACACTTAATTCAGCGTATAACTAAGAAAACCACACGAAATAGTAACAGGGGGGTTTTTAAGAGAGGTTGTTGATTAATAACTAAGAAAGCAATAACAAACAGAATTAAAATAAGTGAGAAATCAATAGAGAAAATATTCCCAGTAGAAATCTATCTCCGGTTGCATTTATGGTCGGCCGTTCACTGGTGCAAGTATCGTCTACCCCTAGCAGGTAGACGTGCTATGGGGATCAGGTATGTTTAGGTCTCCTGCTTTCCTTCGTACGAGAAACTACTCCAAGGTACGCTTATGGAATAGTCTTGACACTTTGATAGAACGCTAAAATGTCTTCTTTTCATCATCCTTTTAGGCCTCTTTTGGGATAATGATACTGCTAAATGATAGGTTTTTCTCTCCTTTCTACAGATTCAGTAATTTTGGAGCGAAATATTCAAAAGGAGCTGAAAGAACCTGTTTTAGAGCTGTTTTGGATAAAAGAGAGTTGTCCTTATCCCAGACCTGGGATAAGGCGAGCCGGGGGCGACGTTGACCAGAGTCAACGGGTTTAATGAAGAATTCAGACTGAAGCCTGAGTTGATAGCTGGCACGCGTTTTGACAGTTGCTCTGCTTCCAGAAGGGTTTTTCTGCAGAGTTCAACTCCAGCTAGAAGTCTTTTTGATAGTGAAACTCCTAGTTTCAATTTAGGAGATTTAAAACAACTTTATTTTATACTTATCACGAATTTTTGGGGAACGTTTCCTTAGGTTATTATTTAATTAGCTGCTGGGCAGAAGAAAAGGGGGGACTTCTTCCTTATTCACGTTCTGCCATTATTGCAGCTCAAACTCTTATTCTATTTCCTTCTTTATTTAATTTAATTCCGATTTAGTTTATGTTCATCTCTTTATTATTATTATTGTTATGTCGATGATAGGCTAAACAATCTCTTTTTTGGTAAGGATTCAACGCCCATGATTATGTGATTGTGAGATCAAATCGTACTTCACACACTCCACACTTGTATTCTTATCTTTCTTGTTAACATGCTAGTTTATTCTTGTTTTGAGTAAAGTTTGATCACCTTCACTTAGAACTTGAGTAATTACAGCCTTTCTCTAAGGTTTTGGAGTCTACATTATCAAAGAGAATATGAAGGCGACTAACTGGTCAACGGTTAGAAGAAAGATCAGACCTGGTTTATAGGAGTAGACACGTATCTCTCCCAGGCCTGGGATCGGTCTCTCCCCGTGTCTTATCAATTGCTCAATTAAATTCTATAGAGTGTCTCTTAGGGTTATTGAGTCAATTAGGGACTTTCAATAGAGTGTCTCTTTGTAAGTCTTGTGTAGGAGGAGAGCATGAGATCTAGGTGACCAATACCTGATCTCTATAGCCGTCCTATAAGTTGGTTTTTAACACTTTTGCATCAATGATCAATTGGCATGAATCGTGGGCTAGATAGAATCCTTGCTGGTTAGTTTTCTCCACTTGTTACATACAACAGTCTATTTATCTGCTTTCTTTATTTCTGTCTTTTAATTATTTGCACTCAACCCCCATTTCTTGGTATTTACCACAGTTGCAAAAAATTGGTCATTTAGCGAGAATTAATTTAGTCCTGAAATCTCTGTGGAACGATCCTTTTACCACTTGCTACATGCTGCTACCTGATTTTTGATGTTGAATTTTTCATTTTTCACATTTCTTGTCATCAATTTCCTAAAATCATACTCCCATTTATTCATGTCAATCTGATGTTTGTTTTCATGCCTTATGTCATTTAAATTTTATTTCGTTATTTTTTCACATTTTTATCACTTTTTTCGTTCGAACTCATATCGGTTTCGAGTAAAATTCTCGGGACCAATGGTCAAATAATTTTGCTCATTAGCTACTTACTTTTTATTATTTTCCTAACTCGCGCTATCTCTTTGCATTTCATTCAACTTTTTTATTTTAGCATTGATTGACGCTTTATTTCATGTGTTTTTACCACTTCAAAACTCCTTGTTTGTGGCAGAAACAGTCCTTTTTACGTCAATCTGGCTTCTTTTGGAGGAATCTTGGGCAAGACTGGTTCTGAAAGAATCTAGTGCTGGAGCGAAAGACTGGCAGTCTTAGCCACATGTCTTGGCTAAGACTGCAGGGTAGAAGCGTGCTGAACATGGACTCATGGGAAGCGGGATCAGATTAGAGACCAGCTGGCTGTTACATCCACTTGAAGATTTCTTAGATGTAATCCTATTTGAACAAAAACACTTTGTTATTATCTTATTATTATTATCGCTTTAGGATTTAAAAACAATTGGGATTTTTATCCCTGTCTTTTAGTTAATTTGAAGAAGGAGTTTGGAAAGGAACGTGATGGGCGGGGACTCTAACCTTGTTAAAGGTTAGGGAAGGCTGTCCATTACGACATCTTCCATCCTCCCTTCTTCTGGTTTTGTAAACAATTGCTGTGATAATTCCTTTGAAATATCGCTTTTAATTCTATTTTCATGTTCTTCAATTACTCTTTCTATTTCCTTGATTAATATATTTACTAGCTAAACACCTGATTCTTGGTAAGGGTTGAGTGAGCATACTTGTAGATCGTGAGACTGAATCGTTCTTAACCATCCTTCTGTTTGTATTCAATTCAAGTTCTGTTTTAACAAACCGGTTCCCGTCTAGGCTAAGACTTGATCGATCTTAGGCAAGACGACGAATTTGTAGCCAGTCACTAAGGGGACGAGCAAAACCGAAGTGACGAAGTAGGTAGCTAACCTCGCGGGGGTTAGTGAACTTGAATCGATATAGGCCTAACCAGATTGACGACCTAAGGCTCCGAGTTTGGAGTAGCTTGGCCTAGACTCTGTCTTTCCCTATGCCATTGAGAAAACGCATGTGCCTCAAGCCAGCAGCCAATTTGATAAACCCTTTAGCCAGCAAGGTGTCCACTGGCCAGGATCACTAGGAAAGGGGTACCCTCCGAGTGATTTGAATAAGAGGAAAGTAGGATTGGAAAGGGGTTCCTCCCAATCTATAGCAGAGTTATGAGAGAGAAGGAGAAAATCTAGAGTCGATGATCGATTAAACAAGTAAAGTGCTCACAAATTCGCCCTTGCCAGGAATTTACCTCACGAAAGTTCCAACCAATCTCACCCAACAATCTTAGCTAAGATTCACTCCTGCCTAAGATTGTTTCCTTTATTTTATTTTAGCTTATTCTCTTTTACGCTTTGTTTGTCTTAATACCAGGAACAAAAATACCCTCAAATCTAGTGACGAGGAAGTCGAGTCAAGACTACAATACACCACCAAGATCTCTGTGGACGAACCTCTTATCGCAATCTATGAGTCCCTTGCGGACGAGTGATAAGTTGTATTCCTACCCCATTTTCTATATCTTTTTACAACTAAATTTGATGCCCTAGATAAGCAATCAAATTTTGGCGCAGTTGCCGGGGATCTTTTGACGGTGTTTCTTGTAGTTTTGTTTTTATTTTTGTCTTTTGCAGTTGATGACTAGGTCCTCAAAGGAAGATTTACTACCTTTGAATCCGGAACTTACAAAAGCTGAAGCACAAAACAGAAAGAAAGCCAAGAGAAAGACTAACGGTGAATTTTCAGGGACGCAAACAGAATCTGGTCCCAGTAACAATCTAGGCCAAGATTCACGCCCAGCTGAAAACCCAATACCAACCATGGAGGAAAACCAGGAAGAACAGACAATGAGGGAGCAAAACAGGGGGGCAGAACGAGTGACCTACTCCTGTATTAATCTACCCCCGATGGCTAATGATTGGTCCATCAAGACAAACATCATTGCCAACTTAACCAAGTTTCATGGCCACTCAACCGAGAATCCGTATAACCATTTGAGTAACCTTCACCTCCAATGTGATACCCTCAAACCAGTAGGGGTAACAATCGAGAGAGCCAAACTGAAGTCATTTCCTTGGTCTCTCGAAGACTCAGCTAAGAATTGGTTCTATAGCTTGCCCCATAATACCATTACGACATGGGGAGATATGTCCGCTGCCTTCCTAAATAAATATTGGAATGTGACTAAGGCGGGGGCAGCAAGAAAAAGTTTAGTTTCCGTTCAATAGAGGAGAGGAGAGAGTTTGAGCGAGTATCATCAAAGGTTTAGAGACCTTCAAGACATTTGCCCTACCCACGGAGTGGCAGATCATCTCCTAATCCAATACTTCTATGATGGAATGTGTGTAAAGGATAGAGAAAGGCTAGACTCAGCCGCTGGAGGAGCACTTCAAGATCTTACACCAACAAGAGCAAAACTACTTCTCCAAACAATGGTTGACAACAGCCAAAACAATGCCTCATTTGAGAGAAATTCTACACCTTCTTCTTTGAATGCTATAAATGTGAAAAATAAACTTGATAAAATTACTGACATTTTGATGAATCTTTCTACAGGTACCACATCTCAGGTACAAACTACAGTAGCAGCAACCAATCCTACGCCCTCCCTTTGCGGGACCTGCCAACAGCTAGATCACCCAACCCATAGTTGTTACATGGTAGAACAACCCGGGGATCCAGCCCCAATCCTAGTAGATACAGCGTACAACAATAATCAAGGACAATCTAATGGACAACCTAAATTCCCACATGAGAGTAACCAATACCAGTGGAGACAACATCCAAATCTAAGGTGGAGACAAGATACACCTCAGCCTAGCCAACCAAATCAACAACAATACCAACAACAATACCAACAACAGCCACAACAGTCTCCCATCAATTTCCAACACTTTGTACCCAGACCACCTGGAGCAAATCAATCGAATGCCCCAATGTTACCTCCCGCACCTCAATCGCTTAAGATCACCGGAGTTCCTATAGAAGACACATTGCAAAAATTCATGCAGGCAACTCAGTCTAGCATTGTTGAGATGCAGAAACAAATAGGCAAGCTCACCCAACAAATCCAGCAACCAGGAACGAGTGGGCAATTACCTTCCACCACCGAGGATAACCCAAAGCACAACATAAGTGTTATTCATCTTAGGAGTGAAAGTGTTCTGCCTGAACGAAAGGGTGCGAAATCAGACCAGGAGGTACATAATCATTCATTTGGAGATGAGGATGTCGATGTGGATGAAGAAATTCAAGCAGAAGCTCAGCCGGAACCAATCTTGGCTAAGACGGAGACCAAGACTGATGTTCCAGTCCAAACACAACAGCTGATCTTAGCCAAGCCAGCGACTAAGACTGATGAGCAAAGTTTAAAACCTCTGGAAATAGTAGATATTCCACCCCCTTATCCTCCCAAGTCTTCTAAACAGAAGAAATTAGACAAAACTAAAGAATTCATGAGCATTTTTGGCAAAGTAGCAGTGAATATTCCTATGCTAGATTTAATTTCTAAAGTACCTTCTTACGCAAGATTTTTGAAAGAACTTTGCACTAACAAAAGGAAACTTGCAGGTGTTGAGAGGGTGAATCTTTTGCAGAACGTTTCTTCAGTACTTCAAAGCAAACTACCGGAGAAATGTGGAGATAAAGGAACCTTCACCATCCCTTGTAAAATTGGGAACAAAATGGTGGAAAAGGGCCTTTGCGATTTAGGGGCTGAGATCAATGTGATGTCCTTAAAGGAATACGAAGTATTTCAAATGGGACCCATGAAAGAGACACAGGTGGTGATTCAACTAGCTGACCGAACAGTGATCCATCCTAAGGGTTTAGTAGAGGACGTTCTCGTCCAAGTCAATAACTTTATATACCCTGTGGACTTTTATATTGTTGAAATGGATACTGATTTACCTTCCTGTACCACTGATGTGCTTTTAGGTAGACCTTTCCTTTAGCTCCTTAGGTCTGCTAAAGCAAAGATAGATGTTTATGAAGGTAGTATTATTTTGGAATTCTTTGGGAGCACGATTAAGTTCTACATGAAGGAGGGATTAAATTATCATAGTGAGACACATAGTGTTAATTTTATCGATATCTTATACCCTATTGAGGAAGAGACTGCAGACTTAAATGCTACTGACCCACTTGATTTTGTCTTAAGTAGAAGTATCTCAGCTAAGACGCTGGAAGAAATGGAAGTCCGAGTAGGAAACCGAGAGGATCTTAGGGAGATCTTAACGGATCTTCATAAGACTGAACCAGTGAAGGAAACCACGCCTTGCCCATTGTTTAGCATGTCTAACTCTGAGATCTTACCATCTATTGTGCAGGCACCCGAACTTGATCTTAAGGAGTTACCAGAACACCTTAAGTATGTCTATCTGGGCCAAGACAAAACTCTACCAGTAATAATCTCAGCTAAGCTTTCTAGCGAAGAAGAGACAAGATTGACAAGTGTTTTGAAGGAACATAAAGAGGCTATTGGATGGACCTTAGCAGACATCAAGGGCATATCCTCAACCATTTGCACCCACAAAATTCATGTGGAAGAGGATAAGAAAACTATTAGACAACCCCAAAGGAGGCTAAACCCTCCGATGATGGAAGTTGTCAAGAAAGAAATCATTAAATTACTTGATGCTGGAATTATATACCCAATCTCTGATAGTTCATGGGTTTCCCCTGTGCAGGTTGTGCCTAAAAAGACAGGCACTACCGTGACTGAAGGTGAGGATAGAGTAAAGAGAACCACGAGAATTCAGAATGGATGGAGAGTCTGCATAGACTACCGCGGGCTTTAACCAAGTCACAAGGAAATATCACTTTCCATTACCATTCATTGACCAAATGGTGGAAAGATTGACTGGGAAGTTCCATTACTATTTTTTAGACGGTTATTCGGGATTTCACCAAATCCCAGTGGCATTAGAAGACCAAGAGAAGACGACATTTACATGTCCCTTCGAAACCTTTGCGTATAGGAGGATGCCATTCGGATTGTGCAATGCACCGGCCACCTTTCAAAGGTGTATGGTTAGTATCTTTTCAGACTATGTGGAAAAAGGTATTGAAGTGTTTATGGATGACTTCACTGTCTATGGTGATAATTTTGATAAATGTTTAACGACACTGGAACATATTTTGAAAAGGTGTGTGACCGCTAATCTTGTTCTTAACTATGAAAAATGTCATTTCATGGTTGAACAAGGTATTGTCTTGGGTCATGTAGTTTCTAAGAAAGGTATAGAAGTTGACCAGGCTAAGATTGACGTTATCAAAACCTTGCCTTACCCCTCATGCGTGCGTGAGGTTAGAAGTTTTCTAGGCCATGCAGGGTTTTACCGCAGGTTTATCAATGATTTCTCGAAGATAGCAGAACCAATGTGCAAACTCTTGCAAAAGAAAGTGGACTTCGATTTTGACGAATCTTGCCAAGAAGCGTTTGACAAGGTCAAAGAGAAACTCATATCATCCCCAATCATCCAAGCCCCAGATTGGAACCTGCCATTCGAATTGATGTGTGATGCTAGTAACTCAGTTGTTGGTGCGGTTCTAGGGCAGAGTAATGGTAGAGATCCATACGTGATCTACTACGCCTCTAAGATGCTTGACGATGCGCAAAAGAACTATACCACAACGGAGAAAGAATTGTTCGCAATAATCTTCGCTTTGGATAAATTCAGATCGTATTTATTGGGAACAAAAGTCATAGTCTTTTCTGACCATACAGCCTTAAGGTACCTCTTGACAAAAGCCGAATCTAAGCCAAGACTGATCCGATGAGTTTTACTTTTGCAGGAACATAATTTGGAGATTAAGGACAAAGCAGGAAAGAAGAACTTAGTTGCAGACCACCTAAGTAGATGCTTTGTAAAGGCCGATTTAGAACCAATCAGAGATGATTTTCCAGACGAACATCTATTTGCCGTCCAGGTAAATAGACCATGGTTTACCGACCTAGTCAATTTCTTAGCCACGGGTAAACACCATGGAGACCTAACGGCTCAAGAAAAGGTTAAGATTAAGCACGACAATAAATATTTCTTTTGGGATGACCCTTATCTTTGGAAAATTGGATCTGATCAGTTGATTAGAAGATGCATTCCTGAAACTGAAATCCCATCGGTTTTGAGATTTTGTCACTCTTATGCATGTGGTGGACATTTTGGAGCTAAGAGGACAGCCCTAAAAGTCCTAGAGTCAGGATTTTATTGGCCCACCTTATTCCATGATAGTTATATGTTTTGTAAGACATGCCCTGAATACCAAAAGATAGGAAACATTAGCGCTAGAAATCAAATGCCCATGAATGTTATATTAAATTGTGAGATTTTTGATCTATGGGGCATTGATTTCATGGGACTATTTCCTATGTCGGATGGAAAACAATATATATTGCTTGCGGTGGATTACGTGTCTAATTGGATAGAAGTTAAGGCAACTATGACTAATGACGCTAGGACTGTTGTTTCATTTTTGAAAACTAACATTTTGAACAGATTTGGCGTGTCTAGGGGATCATTTTCTTTTAGATCAATGAGTCAATGATGCAATATGATACACTTTATATTACATAGTGTAAATAAAAGACAATTGGATTAGGTACTCACATTTAAGTAAAAAAGAAGAAGAAAAAGAGAGTATTAGTCAAAAGTAATACAATTCATATCAACAACTTTTTGGTGTAAGTACTTTGAACTCTTACGTTTTATTAAAGTCGTTGGTTTGATCATTTAATATGAAGAGATCACATGATAACACTTTTTCTCTTATTGAGATAACTAAATACAAACTAGATTAGACTTTGAGTTTGGTTTGAGAATATTTATAATTTCACGCGTAAATATAATTCACTAATAAGGATTAATTTAATTTATCATTTAACTGGCGATAGTCACTAATAATTTGTTGTGTTATATTGCATACTTTAATCGTGTGACTAACTTACATAATAAAAGAAAATTTTCGTTCCATGAATTAAATCAATTTATTTTGTTATTTATATATATATTACAATTATTGTTTTAAAGTTTGTCATGTTCGGTCCCCGCTGGGTGATTTTCTTGTTTAAAGTGCTTGAATTTATGTTTAAGCTAACTGTTTTTTTCGGTGATGTAAGCCTTAAAATGTTGATTTTTTTAACAAATAAATAAAGAAAGACATTAAAATTTTATTCATAAGATATAATTTTATAGATTTGATAGATACGTATAAACATAAATTAAATTAATTTTTTCTATATTTTTCTTATTTTTTATGAAACCTAATAACATGTTATAGCAGGTTATCAAAATATAAATTATATATTTATTGGTCGGGTATTTGTGTTCAAAAATAAACTTAGATATTATAGTCAGTGCAACCCTGGAAAAAATTTGGGTAGATCATGATCTACCTATATCATGATCTAGGATGATGGCACGTGTCCCGAATAGTACTAGAATACCAATATTCCTGACACTTTTAGACACGTGTCATTATCCTACATCATGATATAGGTAGATCATGATCTATCCAAGTTTTACTCGTGCAACCCTTATGTTTTACAATTACTTGCTCTATAATCCAACCCTTATTTTTTCATAATTTTATAAATTTAGTTAAACGCTGATTTTGCTCCCTATGTTTGTCCCGAAATTTTTAATAGGTACCTAGATTTAATAAAGGTCCACGTTACGTCCTTTATTTGCTCCTTATTTGGCTTTTTATATTCCTAACCAGAATTTTCTATTGTAAAAATAGTATATTTCAAAATTGCATTTTAGCTTAATAAAAAAAACTTCAAAACTTCAAAATAAACCCTGCAAACCAACCAATCGGAACCGTTTAAACTTAAAAATGGATCAAACCAAGCCAAACCAAACTTAACTTTTTAATGTCAATACAACTATTCACAAAACTAAATGCATAAGCAAGGATATAAGAACCAACATACAGTGCATTCACCTTCAAAAAAAAAAAAAACATGCAGTGCATTCTTTTTTCACTTTACTTTAATGAAAGTACATATGCTTGGTTTCACACAAGACTCAAAGATTCTCAATACCTTTTGCCTTACTTGACATAAAAGAAAAATAATAGCAATTTAGCATCAGTAAGTGTTATTACTATCCATTTATATATGATATTATAAACAAAAATGAAACTTAAATTTAAATTGTTGCTGTTACCGAGGGTGTACACTGGTCGGTTATAGCCCAAAACTACCACCGACCCGTTAGAAATTAAGAGGTCAGTTCGAGTCGATTTTTACTACTATAATTATAGGTTGACGGGTTGAACAGATCAAGTCAGTTAACCGCGAGTTGACGGGTTGGGAGTTTAAATTTCAGAACCCAAAATAATGGATGTGCTATTCTGCAGAAAAAGTCATAAATTTACATAACTCTTGATTAGAACTATCACTATCAAGCTAAATCCAGTGATGAAAGAATGAGTTTTGTTGCAGAAAGAACTGATCTTGAGCAGTAAATCAGAAATCCGAGTCAAACCCAGAAGAAACAAGAGGATTCTGCACAACCACACAATCGTGCAACAATCCACACGTGGGTTGTACACCATCGGTTGTGCTTGAACAGCCATAATAAAAAAACACCAAGAAAATCAAAACCAAAACGTACCCTTCTTCTCAGCTCACAGCTTTTTCATGGCAAAAAAACAGAACGGATACGAGAAAAAGAGGGGAAAGGGAGAGGTGGGTTGTTGTTGTTATAGGCAGAGAAGGAGATGGGTTGTTGTTGTTATATCAGAAGAGAAGCAGACCGGTAGTGCTTGGAAAATCCTATTCTATGCGGTTATTTGGACAATATGAAAGACACGCAACGAAGTCGTGTTCAGACAAAAGGAGTACAGTGACTCGAGGTGTCTTAATAGGATTTATTCTTTGTGGCATTGGTGGTTGAAAAGTAAGGACAACGGGTTCGCCTACAGTTTGCCCGATGTCCTTCAATCCCCGGCATGGTTACTCAATCGGTGAATCGAAGCTCGGTTTTCTCAGATGTAGGTTGATGAGGAGTCAGGTCTAATAGTGGGCTAGGGAGTCAGTCCTTTGCCCTTTTCTTTGGGGCTTCGTTTGTTGTTGAGAACGTTTGTCGCACTGCTATTGAAGCAGTGTCTTGTAATCTTCAGTCATGTTCTTCATGACAATTCATTTCAATATAACTTTCTGCTGATTAAAAAAAATCAGAAGAGAAGCTGCTTGAGGTTTTGGAGTGAAAGAGGATGGTGTTGTTGAATGAGAATGCAAGATTGGAATACAAAGTGGAAACTTTGGTTGAAGAGAGTGGAGATTTGTGAGCAGAGGCATTGGGTACATATGATGTACCTACTACTCAGTACATCATGATCTAGGATGATGACACCTACTCTAAATAGTGTCCAAAAGTGTCAAAAATAGTGGTATTCTAGCACTATTTGAGGTAGGTGTCATTATCCTAGATCATGATGTACTGAGTAGTGGGTACATCGTATGTACCCAAGTTTTTTCCAGAGGCAAGGAGAGGAGAGAAGAAGGAAATGGTACGGCGTAGGTAGAAGGAAAATCTGAAAATGAAATCGGGAGAAAGAGATGCTTATATAGTAGGGTTAGTTGGCGGATCGGTTTTCAAAATGCGATCCGCCATCAAATATATGGGTCGGTTATGTATTTAACGGTTTTATTATTTTTTTAATTTTTGGTGGGTTGGATCGGGTCGGGTCGGTTAGACGGGTCAAATGTACATTCCTAGCTGGTACTATATCACTGTAGACAATCAACGAGTTGATTATAATTATAATTATTAATCATCAATAACCATTTACGATATTAGTCATCCCTATTTTGTTAATAAAATGACGGATATCCTAAAAAGAACAATTCTTCATGTTTTAAAGTTCGTCCTACCTATTTATTGATGGGAAAATGCATCGCAGGATCCCAATGTTTTACAAAAAATTCGATTGAGTTTTTAATATGTTCTTACGTTCAATAAAATCTCTAATATTATATTTTTTTAGTTCGTTAAAATCTCCGTTGTGTAAAAAATTCAACGTAACAGCTCATTTCGTTATCTTTATTATTTTATTCATATTATCTAATATTTGAGACCCAAAATATTAAAAAAATAAAAATAAAAGGAAATGAACAAAAAGGGAAAAGGAAAAAAAATGTAGCAAAATAAATAAATAAAAACCTACTAGAGGGCTAGTAGGGCCTATTTTTTTATGAAAAATATTTAAAAATATACACTAACGGAATATTCCGTGCCACATAAAATTTGTACCATGGAAGGATCTAATCGAATCTTATACACAAATGTTAAAAAATTTATTAAACTTTAGGGACCCAATTAAACTTTTTGTAAAATGTTGGAGACTTTATAGTGTATTTCCCCAACTATTGATCAGTTGAGTGTATTGACATACATGGTTAGACACATGACATGGGCCTTTCGGCCTATAAAATATAAAAAACACATGGGCATCATGATGGGCTGAGTATAGCCTATACGAATGGCAGGCTAACGGGCTTGAGTAGTCAGGATATTTATTTCACTAAATTCAAGTATATATATTTTTGTCGGAACCTCATATTTCATAGCTCAATAAACTAGTATTAATTTTATTCATATACAATTGATTGAATTACGAGTTTATTTGGGATAATTTTCATAATTTTTCTTCTTCTTTCGGATCTGATTTAATACCCAAAATAGTTTTTAGAAAAGAAATCAAATTTGTGGATAAAATTGCTTATGTATCAAACCAAACCAAATCACACAAAACCAAACAACTTCTGATCTAATAACCAAACCGAATTCGTCAATATAGGTTACATGAAACATTTATGGAGTAAGAAAAACAACAAGCTCAATTTTGAGGATTTTGAGAATTTCGTCGGCTATTGTTAAACGTCGGAGAAACTTCCATTCCTCAAAATTGAGCTATGCCCACGGAATCCTTTATCAGCATAAATCTTTTTTTTGTAGTGTGTACTCTTTAAGTGAAATAACTCTTAATTTAGTTTTTTTTCCAAAATAATTCTTAGGGTTACGAAAATTTAAAGAAGACTTTAAATGGAGAAGTTAGGCAAGAAAAAGTGACCCTAAAATAAAGAGAGGACTTAAAATAGACAACCAATAATTATTAAGAGTTGTACTATACTTATTAGTCATTCCCCCTCAATTTCATGGGTTGTCATTTCTCAATTTCTCTAAATTTCTAACCTCTTACCTATCTTCTCCTCCAATCCCCATTCACAAACAACCTTTCCCATGCAAACATGCAAATCTTTACCATTTATTCCCATTCTTATTTTCTCCAACATTCCCCACATCTCCCTTTCTCCATAAGGAGGAACGAGTCCAAGTTAACCAGGGCGGAGAGCCAGGAATAAATTTTTGATTGGGCGAAAATTATATAGAATTTTAACATGCATATATAACATCACATGACATTATATATAAAATAAATATGAATTTAAATAGAATATCAATGTATTTTTAAAAATAGTGTATCTCGAAATAAAAAGTAACAATTAGTTGTAATTTAATTATTTCAGTTGTATTATTCCTTTTTTCATGGAGTAAAAATCATCAATTATCAAGTCAGTGTTGAATTTTTCTGCAATTTCTCTTTCAATGGAAACAATCAAATAATCTATAAGAAAATCATCCTCCATCCTATTGCGAAGTCTTGTCTTAACAATTTTCATGCTTGCTTTTGAAAAATGAATCAATAGTTTTTATCTTAGACGACATATTTAATCTACATAAAAAAATAAGTTATTATTAGATGTATATCAAAATAAAAAAATAAGCACAATATGAAATAAGAAAAAAATAAAAAAGAGCACGATGTAAAAGAAACTAAAGTAAAAAAAATAAAAAAGAGGACAAACTAAAAGAAATGTACCCGTTTTTGTTAGGTGAAAATAAAGAATTTGATAAAGATTAAAGTAGTAAAAGAAGAAGAGAAAAAGAGTTATTATATAGGTAAACTAAATACTAGGAGTACGTGAACTACTAGGTTTAAAAGAAAAAAAAATTGTAGTCATTTCAAAAATAAAAAATAGCATGCATGCAGGATAAAATTTGAAAATAAAGACATGGAGCCATAGGATGGGTACACATACGGTATACATACCTAATTTAAAGAAGATAAAAAGAGAGATTCTGAGCGTGCGTGGACCCACCCTGTCGCCGCCCTTGCGATTAACATTGTCGATCCGATTCGCCCCTCCAGCCAGAACCCGAATCCGAACGCGCACCCGCATTTGCACCGGTATCTTCATTTCATCTCATTCACCTAAATATCCCTGGTAGACACACCCACTCACACAAATTATCAATCTCAAGTCAAAACTTACGTTATCCAAATCCCCAGAGACCAGATCTTTAGCCACCCACCACCCGAAAATGCATACATATAGCCAGTGGCGGATCCAACCCAGGGTCAGGGTCGGCCCAATCAAAAAAAAAAATTTAATTGAATGAACATATTAATTTACTAAGTAACATTAAATATCAATGTCAGGATGGGCGAGTGGTCTAAGATGCCAGGATTTCTTGCCCTCCAAGAGGGCGTGGGTGCAATGCTTTTCAATTTATGCAATCTCGTCTATTTCAATGCTTTTCAATTTATGCAAAACTTTTGACCTCAACTGGTTGTATTAATATTTTTTCGGCAGATATGGACAAATATGCTAATTGTATAATATTAATATTTTTTTGCAGATATGGACAAATATTTGATTAAACCATCTACTCAAGCACCATCGATATCATAAAATGTTGGTCTAAATGAAAGTGAAGAACGACTTGCGAAGAAAGTCGAAGAGATTTTTAAAAGTTGATTTGAAAAATCTTCCAGCTGATCTAGGCATGCGACCACAAATTTTAGCATACCATCCTAATGATCGGGATCAAATTCGTAGAGCTTATATGTTGAAAGGTCCTTGTCAACAACGAGACATACAGTTTCCTAAAACATTAATTGGAAGTATTCAACGACGTTTTAATCCTAAATGGTATGATGAATTTAGTAATTGGTTGGAGTATAGTTCGTCCAAAGATGCAGTTTTTTGTTTATGTTGTTATTTGATGGGTTCAGAGAATGGCGACCAAGGAGGGAGTGGTATTTTTATTTCTACTGGCTTTGACAATTGGAAATACATGAAGGGACAATTACAGAAACATGTTGGTGGTGTTAATAGTAGTCATAATAATGCTTGGAGAAAATGTGAAGCATTGATGCATCAAAAGCAACATATTGAAGTGACTCTTTCTCAACAATCTAGTCAAATAAAACAAGATTATCGGATTCAGTTGACTGCAGTAGTTGATTGTATTCGGTTTCTACTTCGTCAGGGACTAGCTTTTCGTGGTCATGATGAGTCTGAAGATTTAATTAATAAAGGAAATTTTCTTGAGGTTTAACAGTTCCTTGCTAACCATAATGAAACCATTAGAAATATTTTGAGTCAAGCTTGTGGAAATCTTAAGTTGATAGCACCGAGTATCCAAAAAGAAATTATTAGTGTTGCATCTAGTGAGACTACTAATATTATTCTTGAGGATATTGGAGATGATTTTTTTGCTATTAAAGAGCAAATGAGTGTTGTTTTGCGGTATGTGAATAAGAAGGGGTAAATTATTGAACGCTTTCTTAGTCTTGTTCATGTTACTGACACACGTGCTTGCTCTCTTAAGAAAACCTTGGAGTTTTTATTTGCCAAACATAACTTGAGCTTGTCAAAAGTACATGGGCAAGGTTATGATGGAGCGAGCAACATGCAAGGAGAATTCAATGGTCTTCAAAGTTTGATCTTGAAGGAGAATTCATGTGCATTTTATGTTCATTGTTTTGCACACCAACTTCAACTTGCACTTGTTATTATTGCAAAAAAATATGTTGCAATTTCGTCTTTTTTAATATGGTTGCTAATGTGTGCAATATGGTTGGATCTTCATGCAAAAGGCAAGATGCCCTTCGAGAGAAGCAAAAAAATCATGTGGTCGAAGGATTACAAAATGGTGAAATATATAGTGGAAAAAGTTTGAATCAAGAGAGGAGCATTAAAAGAACAGGAGATACTCGATAGGGTTCACATTATGGTACACTGCTCAGCTTAATCTATTTATTCTCTTCAGTAATTGATGTGCTTGAAATGATAGAGGAAGATGGCTTGAACGTAGATAAAAGAGGAGAAGCATGTGCATTATTGAATACGGTATAGTATTTTGAATTTATATTTTGTTTGCATTTGATGAAGAATATATTAGGAATTACTAATGAATTCTCTCAAGCACTTCAAAGAAAAGATCAAGACATAGTAAATGTTTTAGATTTACTCAAAGTATCCAAGTTGAGATTGCAGTCAATGAGGAATGAAGGTTGGATGTTATTACTTAATGAAGTATCTTCATTTTGTGGAAAACATAATATAAATCTTCCAACTATGAGTGATATGTTTGTTGCCCAAGGTAGATCAAGGCGGAAAGGTGAGCAAATTTCCAATCTACATCATTATCAAGTTGATTTATTTTATCAAGTCATTGATATGCAACTTCATGAGCTCAATAATCGATTTGATGAGAGGAATAGTGAATTACTCCTTTGTGTGGCATGTTTAAATCCAAAAGACTCCTTTGTTGCTTTCAATAAGGAGAAATTGCTTCAATTGGCTCAATTTTATCCTAATGAGTTTTCTACAATTGATGTTCTTGCTCTTGATAATCAACTTAAGAATTATATTTTGGATATGCGGTCGGATGTTGAATTTTCAAATTTGAAAGGGATTAATGATCTTTCCGAAAAGTTAGCTGAAAGAAGAAAGCATAGTGTATATCCATTGGTGTATTTACTCTTGAAGCTAGCTTTGATTTTACCGGTTGCAACTGCAACAGTGGAAAGAACTTTTTCTTATAGACTGCGGAACAGTATGGGAGATGATATGTTAAATGATTGTTTGATTACTTATGTTGAAAAAGATATTTTTGATAGTGTAGAGAATGAAAGAATCATACAAGGATATCAAAAAATGAAAACTCGTAGAGAACAATTGTAAAAACTACGTATATTGTATGAATTCTTATGTATAATTAATTTTTTTCTATATTGTCTTTTTATTTATCTTTTTGTTAAGTTTATTTGAATATTTGTTATTTAGTGACGGATATAAATACTCTTAAGCATTTTTCCAATTTTTTGTTCAGCTCGCTTGCTTTTCTTTTAAAATACTCAACAACAAAAATTCAGCGGCGTTGCCCCCAAACTCCCGCCTCCCGAATAAAATTTCTGAATCCGTGCATATAGCGGAGCGGCTCTGCAACCCGGAATCGAAGAAGGAACGAAGCTTTAACCCATGCTTGTCTTACATTGTCATCACCTTAATTGTCCTTGGGCTCTTAATTGGGCTTTCTATTTGGATCTACACCGCATTTTTTAAACCCTGACCTCCTCAGTTAGTCGTTATTGCAGCCACCGCTGCCAAGATCAAGGACCCACATTGTTCCAATCACAGAAAGGCACGTATCAAATATGAAATCAAACTCAAGGCCACGAACCCGAATGGCAAGCAACACATTTTGTTTGGTGGCAATGGTGGAAATAATAATGGACCGGATGCCACATTATGGAATAACGCGCACGTGATTGGTACGGGCAGATTTTCGGGTTTGGATCAGGATCTAGATAGTTTGGATGAGATCCGATTCGAGATAAACGGGCCAGGTAGGGGTAGTATCGACAAGATCATGGAGGACAGAACAGCGAAACGACATGTCGGTTTGTTGTTGGAGATGAAAGTGGCGGTGAAGATTAGATCAATGGGGGTAAATAGGTGGTAGAAGGTCGTAAATGTGAGTTGTAATTTTGGGTTTTGGGTTGCAAAGGTGGCCTGATGTCCTCTAATACTAATGGGCTAGGGCTTGTTTTTGTTTTCGGAAGCAATTTTGGCTTTGGGCCTGGTCCTGGGCCCGGGCCTTCTTTGTAATCCCAAAAACTTGTTTATCTAAGGGAATGCAAACATTCAAGTTTGATACAAAAATATCCACAATAATAAGAAATGATACGATACTGATCAGAGCCAAATCTGAGCTTTAACCCAATTACTAATTGGGTCGCACTGACAACCCTAAACTTTTAAAGCCCAAAATGTTAAGGTTTCCATTATCCAAAGCCCATATACTAATTGGGCTTTTTTTCTCCCTTGTGTTGGGTTGAATAGAAAATACTTAAAACATCTTTTTAGGAGCAATGGCGGCCCCACCAACTTTAATAAAAAAAGAATATAGTTAACCATTAGAGCATTGCCATAATAAAAAAAGAATATAGTTAACCATTAGAGCATTGCCGCCTCCTAAAAAACAAGTTGGAAAAACAGGTTACTTAGAAGATGGAGTTGACTTAGACTTTGACTAGAAGTTGTATATGTATTGAAAATGAATTGTTTTTGAAATCTCGTGAGTTAACTAAGCTTTATTAAAGTTTATAGTAAAATTGAGAAACTATATTCCTTTAAAGTAAATATATAAAAAGAAAGTTTGACATGTAGTTTGGTCCCCATCCAGTCAGGTATACGCTACCTACCTAATCTCGCACGTTAATGTGTTTTCTTATATTTCAACAAAGTATTTACTCAATTGACACCATGCCAAACTACACAAGTTTATTTAATGGAGAATCATTTTCACTCAAAAGATTTAAAAAGTAAATTATTGTGTTTTTCGTCTCTCTTAGCCTAAAGGAGGCAGCACTTTGTAGGAAGTGTTGGATTAAAGGAGTGACACTTTAAAAGAGTATTTATTTTGACACTTAAACTAGAATTATTATTTTCTCTGCACTAATGCTTTACAACTCGGTAGTATTCAGTCATGGACATTTGGAAAGCAGTTCAGTGTGCAGAAAGTTGGTTTGAACATGCATTATTTATATACACATACACTTATAAGACGACGACGACAACATAAAAAAAGTTTCTTACCTGTTTTTCGGTTTCCTTGGGTGTTATCTTGTTCATTATGAAAATTAGACTAATTTATCACGAGTATTATAAAATGCTAAAAGGAAATGACTTTCTAACATGAGTTTTCATATTGTTATAACTAGAATTCAAGACTAAAGTTGAGAGCGAACTAGTCTCTTATCACACTCAATTACAATTAACGTTTGACAAAAACAACAATCCATGGTCTTCTTCATTTTGTGTCTTTAATTTCTCTTTTGGTCACAACCGATGTTTCGGTCGGAATCCGTAGTCTCCATCAATAACGTGCATCTTCAGTCAAATCATACACAACACGCACAAAACCCAAAGCCAAATACATTTACCAAATTACATATTCTATATCGAACTTTCTCATCAAATTTTTGACAAGTCAATATGATATGAACATATATTATTGATTCCAACTCAGCGTCGTAGTTAATTAACAATATATATATATATATATATATATATATATATATATATATATATATATATATATATATATATCGTTCAAACCTAATTTTTTCCAATCCATCTATATAAGCAAAGCATGTACAAGTTACGGTATCTTTGATGAGTGGTCGTCGTCGGCCAATATCCATGCAAACCTACACTAATTACTATTCATTTGCTCCCCATAACAATGGCATAGAGGGCCACATGTGGATACATGTGACCATGTATGAGTATGCACATTGATCCTCACCAGCCAATACAAACACAGCCATACCTAGGTCCCTTTTGATCACAGTACATGTATAAAAAAAAGGATCGTTAAAAAAAATGATAGTAACATGTTCTTATATGTACTACGTATAGCTCCAAAAACAAATCACCACCACCTCCCCCTTATATGGTGGTGGCTCGACCCTCTAGGGGGACCGATTGCTCACACCTGTTGTGAAATCGGTGTTCGTGTCTTGCATTGTTTGACAAGTGTGCAATAGGACCATCCCTTCACAGCTGGATAGCATCACCCATCTGACAACCCAATGCCAAAAAAGCTCTCCCTCCATGCAACCTTTTCTTTATGGATCTTGAAAAATGTACTACTAACTACTAAATTCTAAAAAAATAGGGTTCATAAAAATAAAAAGAACTTTCTCACATGCAATGCAAATTAAATTAAAGGTTTTATCTAGACATATCTATACTGTGGTTTGGGTTGGTGGGAGCATGCTGGATCATGAGGAGTTCAAAAGAAATATATGACCTAATAATCTATTAGTATTAGTACGAACCTATTGGATTTTTTTACAGAAAAAAAAAGTTAATTTTTTTAAAAGAAAAGGGACCGATTTAATTACACTAATATATGAATATTATATAATTGTGAGAATGTGTAAGGGAGGAGGTATTTTTAAGGAGTAGGAGTTGTGTGGTTTGTTTTTTTCTTTTCATAGCATCCAATAATTGAAGCATAAAAGAGAGAGTGACTTATAATTAGTTTATTTTCAGTTAAGGCACCAATGATGAGAGTTGAAGGTAGGAGTGAGTGGTGGACTCCTCTCCACGTCTAAAGGGACTTAGGTTGTCGAAAGAGGTGCTCATAAACCAGTTAATAATTTTGGTCGAGCAGGGAGAGAGTTATCCATCTTTAAACTAAAACACACGTTTAAGTTTAAAAAATGAAAAAAATTATGTTGGAATTCCGACTCTTTATATACGATGTGGATTGAGCTTCTCTAATTTTCTCTTGAACATAACTAGTCATGTTTGAGCAATCTAAACCGTTTAAGTAATTAATGAGTTGACCACTTGTTGAATTTTATTGACTAGTCAACTCATTAATGACTTGAATTTTTAATCTCATCCGTCCAATCTTATTAATCGGTTCAGATTGTTCAAATATAACTGGTCATGTTCAAAGAAAAATTAGAGGAACCGGATCCATATGATGTAACATATTCGAATGAAAATAATCTTCTACCGAAAGAGAAAAATGATTCTCATTAAGATAATTTGTCCCTCATATATTGCCAAAATAAAATAAATAAGTAGTAAAAAGAAAGGGAAAAAAAATCAATTTGTTTTCTTCACATCAAAGTCCCTCTCATTAAGTGGATTCCAACTCCTCATTCAACTATATATATGTAGATTCTCCTACCTAGCCAGCTATAATGGTGGGTTTCCCTTTCAACAACCTAACCCAAAAGTAATTTATCATTTCACAAAGCAATAAAAGATTATAATTAATATAGAAAAGCATTTTTTATAGAAAAGGAAAATGAAGGGGAATTGAATTGATTAGTACATCCATCCCTCCCAAACTGCGGGGCTCCTCCAAATCCCAGCATCCAATGATTTACAGGTTCTTTCCTAGTTTGTGAGCAATGGCCCAATTATGTTGCATTCAAGTGTAATCCATAAACTATTTCTCTAACGGTGAGCCATATACTAATCATATTTTAAGTTTAAAACTTCTTACCACGGTAAGGATCAAAGATTTACCATTTAATCGACATGGTTGAAACAACTTCATTTATTTCCATAGCAACCATTTGTCGAAGCTTAAAATCCAACTAAGCATCGGTTGGATTGGTCCGTTAAACACTTATCTAGTTGCGGCAAACATTATCTGAAACCATTTCCTATTGGTGTATTGTTGTGATTTGTCACCCATAAATGTTAAATTATTTCGCAAAGTGGGAGATAGAGGAGATTATTAGTTAATTGAGTCACTTATGTGCTCTATTATATGGTGCCAGCTATTTTTTTTCCCCTAATGGTAAAAGCATGCGACGACTAAAGCATAGTATATTATACCAATTAATTAGTACATTAATCCACCAAAATCTTCCTCCCAAAATCTTCCTCCCACTTGTCTGAAAAAGGGTTGTATACTACTACTCATCCTTGGTATGCCAAAAAGGAGGCAGGTAACAGTATAACCTGAGATTAAACAATGGTGGTTAATTGGTCCTACTGCTTAAAAAAATGGTCTTACATAATTTTTATTGTAGTCATTATAATGCGTGCTGATTACTCCGAATTCGAACTGGGTATAAATTATCTTACTCTTACATAATTAGCCACATTTTATTGTTTATTATTATCAAGGAATTCTTGAGAAACGAATCGCATTCTTGAGAAACAAATCTTATAAAAAATGGTCTCTTGCATTAGATTAACCAAATTGACAACTCGAACAACTTAATTAACCGATATTATATTTTAGTGTCAAAGAAGTTCTCACTATTAACCAATAAAGCAAGAACCTTTTAAACTATGTGCTGAATTAAATTTTAATTATTCTCAGTTTGGAAATAGTTGTATCAGTTAAAGGTGAAATTTGTTTAAAATTAGTTGTTTTTTTTCAAAAATCCAATGACTTATTTTTAAATTACCTATAATTTTATTTTATCAATAATGAACAATGAGAGATTTTTTCTTAGTTAAAAGGAAATAGAAAAATTGATAATTTTATCGAGCACAAATTAAAGTTATTAGTTTGTGTAAAATAATCTTAAAAGAAAATTATTAGTTCTTAAGAAAACAGTAGGTAACTCGATTCAAACTGTTATGGTTTGATCACATAATCTTTATATTTAAAAGTCAGTAACTGAGAGGCATAAAATAGTTCTTAACACGTTAGTAGAATCTTGAAAAGAGTAATAAATTCCCTCTCCAAATTTAAAATTCCCCATGTTACAATCTAGAATATTCCCTAGTTGTTGCTCACAATTATCTTAAATATTCATAACTACAAGTTATTGATCTTCCGAGTCTCCTCAAAATAAGGAATGGGGCTCCTCTACAAATAATTTATGGATACAAATAAAAAAAAATTATGACTAATCACGATTTGAATTTTCCTTTTAAATAACAATAACGTAAGTTTGGCATTCTATTAATCGTTATACCACGTGCATACTTTATTTTACATAATATCATTCGTTACTGTTATCATTTTTTGTCTTTTGTTATGAACTGCTATAGATTATGATATAATAAAAAAAACTCATTAATATTTTATGAATCTATATGACTATTGTGTCACTTCAAAAAATTAATTCCACTTTTTTAAAATTTGCATACAAGTTGAAAAAGTGCAATAAGTCTAATATATATGATTGAACACTAAAATGTCTTCTATTCATCATCCTTTTAGGCCTTTTTTAGGATGATGATACTGTTAAATGATGATTTTTTCTCTTCTTTCTACCGATTCAGTGATTATGAAGCAAAATATTCAAAAGGAACTAGAAGAACCTGTTTTAGAGCTGTTTTGGTGAAAAGAAAGATGTGCTTATCCCAGACCTGGGATAAGGCGAGGATTCGCAGCGCGTTGACCAGAGTCAACTGGATTAATGAGAAGTCAGACTGGGCTTGGACCATGAGCTGGATGCGAGTTGTCTGTTTCCAGAAGACTTATTCTGAAGAAATCACTCTCCGATTAAAACTCTTCCATTTAAAAATAATTAGATTTTATTTTATTTTATTTTATTCTATCCTTATCTAGTTTTTAGGAGATTAGAAACTGTTAGGTTTCTATTTAATTAGCTGTTGGGCAGAAGAAAAAGGGTCTTCTTCCTTATTCACGTTCTGCCATTGTTGCTCAACTCTTGTTCTATTTTCTTCTTTAATTCGATTTCTGTTTTATGCATATTTGTTTATTTATTATTATTATGTCTGTTCTAGGCTAAACGCCTTCTTCTTGGTAAGGATTCAACGCCCATGATTCTGTAATTGTGAGATCGAATTGCCCTTCATACATTCCATACTTATATTTCTATCCTTTTTTATTACATGTTAGTTTTTCTTATTTTATGTAAAACCTGATCAACTTCAATTAGAACTTGAATGATTACAGTCTTTCCTTGAGATTCTGGAGTCTACATTATCAATAGGAATACGAAGGCGACTAACTGGTCAACGGTTAGAAAAATGGTAGGATCTAGTTTATAGGAGTAGACACGACTCTCTCTCCCAAGTCTGGGATAAGACATTTCCCTGTGTCTATCAATTGCTCAATTAAATTCTATAGAGTGTCTATTAGGATTATTGAGTCAATTAGGGACTTTCAATAGAGTGTCTCTTTGTAAGTCTTGTGTAGGAGGAAAGCAGGAGATCTAGGTGACTAATACCTGATCTCTATAGCCATCCTATAAGTTTGGTTTTTAATACATTGGCATCAATGATCAATTGGAATGAATCATGGGCTAGATAGAATCTTTACTGGGAAGTCTTTACCACTTAGTTACACACACTCAATCTGTTTACTGTTTTTTTTTAATTCTGCTTCTTTAATTATTTGCACTCAACAATCTATTATTGGTATTTACCATTGTTATAAAATCGGTCATTTTAAGAAATTAGAATTGTCCTGAAATCTCTGTGGAACGATCCTTTTACCACTAGCTACAATTTTAATTAGTTGTTGCATGGTGAATTGTAATATTTTATTTTTGACAGTTTCGGCAACCATCAATATATAAGTATGTAACTTAACTAATGAGGTTCTGATAAAAAAACCTAGTGAAGCCAAGTGTTTAAAGACTACATTACTTCATCTTTAAGTTTTAATTCAATTATTATTTTTAATTAGTAAGTAAAGTACAACAAATGGTTAATATGAATAATTTGGTAAATTTTAATAGTTTTGTATATATGTTAGTTTGATGAAAAATATTAAAAATTCGTAGACAAGGGTATATTTCTAGCATTAATAAATAAATTAAAAATGTGATGACCCCAATCATTATATTATGCAGTTACTTTTTCACAATATCTATTACATTACTCGTTACCGTTTTTCAAATCAAAAGTTAATCGATGATTTCTACTTGTTCGTGGCTCTAGCTACAAGCCTATAAACAACACCCTTGATTTGTGACAAAACATCCCATCCTAGTCCTAGCTTAATTGATATCCAACCTCAAGAATTTATTATCCATCTTAGCTAGTAGTAATTAATTAAGATAGAAATAGAAAAGGTTGAGACCTAAATGGTTAAGTAGAACATCCAAAATAGGAAAGGAGAAAAAGGAAAATGAAAAAATAAATACATAAAGCAAATCATGGCAGTACTCCTTTTGACTCAGCAAAGTGATAAATTATCTCAAAGTTAAAATAATAAAAAGAATACTATGTTTAATCTCTAACAATAGGGGCTGCCCATTCCCCAAATCTCCAAGTACTATATATCTAATCATATAGTGAAAGGAAAACAAAAACTTTTTTCATTCATAATAAGTTTTTGTCAGTACGATTGCGAACCATAATTGTTAACCCATGATGGAGATGAAGTGGTTATTTTGAATCTGACTGCTCTAATGTTAAATTAAAATATAATTTATCATGTTAAATCATATTAATGTATTATTTAGCAATTATTAAATTTTAAATAAATTTAATTAAATTTCAGTTATTTATTTGTAATGAAAATATGAAATTAACCTAATATGATAGGTCATGTTTTAATCAATATTAAAATAGTTATATTCGGATTCTTTTAATAGAAAATTTGGTAACAAACAAATAACGAGCTAGTCATGAACATCATATATTTAGTTTTTTATTTTTTAATTTATAAGTTTGGATATTATTGAACAAGCATCACATAAGAAGAGTCCTGAAAAATAAACTATTTTCGATTTAAAAAGGGTAAAAATCAAAGTATCACAAACTGATTTCATAATATACGAAATCCAACCTCAAAGATCAAAACTTAAGGAGAATCTATCACCTGAGAGCAAAACGCTCTGAGCACTTAAGCACATAAACCAATACAATTAACGAGGCTCGGCTTGTTATGCATCCTCCACTGGCGAATGATTGGTCCTTTGATATGGTTATTTTAATCCAAAATAGTACTTCTTCGGGAGCAAAATAAACGACGTTTTCCTACTGAAAAGCTGGTTCAAAATAAGTGATGTTCACACTTTCCAAGGCATAAATTGCATCCATTTGACTTATTTTACCCCTACCCTCGTCTCATCTTCCTCCTTTCCATTCATGACATGGTTGTAAATTTGGGAGTGAATAAAGGACAGAATTGGTAAATTAATTTTGCTTACTATTCTAAAAAAATCATTTATTTTGCATCGAAAGAAGTACAGTATACTCGGTTAAATGAATGAGCACTCTGTAAACAACTTAAGGATTTTGCATAATACGACTATATTAGTAGTAATAATTTCGAAATGAAGGAACGAGACATTGCATTAAATTAGCTTGCTAATTACGTGTTAACGTGGACTCATCAAGAGAGAGCTTAATGATGAAACATATGATTACGCATACAGTTACATCATTCCCCAATCATTTAGCCCTTTCCATGGATCCGACTCCTCTAATGTTGATTAAAATATGACCTATCATGTTAGGTAAATCTCATCCATTTATTATAAATAGATGGTTGAAATTCTATTGTATTTTTTTAAATCTTAATAGGTAGCAGAAATTATGTTGCTTTCTATTTTTGGACTCTTGTCATATATTAAGCTAGCGTTTGGTTGGCGGAATCAAGGAGGAAAGTGACTCGGGGATCTGAGATTCCGAGCTTTATTGCGTTTGGTTGCGACAAGAAATCACTCTCCCTTGGAATCCAACTTTTCTTGACCGTCTTGACTTTCCAAAAAATAGAGGAAAGTGATTCCTTGGCTAGCGGGTGGGGAGAGTGATTCCCCTTTAGATGGAAAGTTAATTTTTTTTTGTTAAATGACATATTTGTCCAAAACTAATTATAAAAAACAACCTAATAAAGCGTCTTCTTCCTTATCTATTTTCTAAAACTTTGCCAAACTATATTAATTACATAAAAATTATAATTAATTACATCAAAATTATAATAATCACATAAAAATTACATAGTAATGATGTAAATAATAATAGGTAGAAGAAAATACGGTTAGGAAAGGGAACAAATCATCCAAGAAATCCCGATCCTAGACTTGTCTATTGTTGCAGTTATATTTTTTTGCATTGTTAGAACAATATGTGTCATACTTTGTTATAATTTTTAAGGACTCTAATACGAAGGTTATGTCATTTTTTATTTTCTTTAACCTGCAAAAAAATCATAGTTATAAAACAAACTGATTTGATATTTTGATTGTTGAAAGATAGACAATTAAATAGAGAGAAAACCTAACGTGTTTAGAGGAAACTGTGTAGCACAATATATATAAAAAAGAATAACTATACACCTAACGAGATAACAAAAGTCACCTAACAAGATAACAAAGACACAAATATAGAAAAGGATAAAATAGTTATTTTTCTTACTTTTCTTAAGGATTCCCAAGTACAAAACAAACACAATAATGTTACTTTTCCGGGAATCTTAAATCCCAACCAAACACAAAAAACTAACATTCCCCTCAATCACTCTCCCGGGTATCATTCTCCCGGGAGAGTGATTCAAAGGGGGAAAGTAGCATTCCGTGAACCAAACGCTACCTATATTTGTTAAATTCTAATGATAACTATTAAGTTCCTATCATCTTTGTACTAAAAATCATATAAATATACGATTATTCTATTGGAGATAATGTAATATACAAACTATATTCAATATCATTAAAATATCTCAATATTTTTAGAAAACATTTAAAACAAAAATTGTGAACCAATGGAAAAAATATCAATTATAGCCAAGTTTGAGTTAAAATAGTTTATATTTTTTTGGTTTATACCGCATTAAAATAATTTAATTTAAGGGCTTGGGCTGTGTGTTATGATTGTATATGAGTGACGGTGATGAAGTTTCTACCGAAAAGATATATGATAAAAAAAAATTATCAAAAAATATAAGAGTGGTATTTTTTTTTTTAATGCTGGGATTTAACGATATTTTTTCCCTTAAAGGGTGATGGATTTTTCTACAGGTAAGTAATATATATTTTTCTTTTTTATGTATGTGAAAAAAAAGTAATTTAATTACTTGGCAATTATTAAATTTTAAATAAATTCAATTAAGTCGCAGTGATCTATTTATAATGAATGGATGAAATTGACTTAACATGATAGGTAATGTTTTAATCAACATTAGAGGGTTGGATCCCCCTTCCATTATCTACTATTTCTTTTACTATTACCCTTTTCATAAGTTTGAATTTGAAAAAAAATGGAGAAAACCATAATTTCTTCAACTTTGGTCTTAATGACACTCGAACAAGCTAGTCTTATATCAGAAAGTAGTCGATAGAGACATCCAAAATGATGCATGAAAACTATAAAAAACAATCTCAATTTAGAGAATAGAAAAAAAGTATCTGGTGTGTTTATTTTGTGAGACTAGTTATTTTGAGTCGAGCATTTTCAACCTGTGGATGTGGGTTTTGTCTTGCGGACTTTCGAGTTATGTTGCTCCTCGAGATAGATTGTGATCCGTATTGTACGTCCATCGTACCTTTAGATATTATCTAATATAAAATTCGGCTTTAAAATTGAGACTAATAATAACATCTAACCCTTACTTTTTTTTAATAAGCAGTGGAATAATTTTATTGAAATCATGAGAGCATGACAAAAAAGAAAACAGAGGAACCAGAATACAAGCCCTAGGCTGAGAGAAAAGCAGCAGCCTGGGACTAGAACTAGCTAGCAAAACTAACTCTTCCCTCCCCACGAATATAACCACGAAAAAGAAATCATCATCTGAACCGAATTATACGGGAACAAGGAGTCTCTACCTTTCATCCAATTCTGCCAAGAAGAGAAGATAAGGTTAACGGTGCGATATGTGCAAAAGGTCTCATGCTGGAATACCACTTTGTTGCACTGTGTCCAAATGATCCATAGCACCGCGTAAAGCAACATTTTTCACATCTCTTGTACCTGCTTCTAATTAGAGACAACCAACCCGCTCCAACTCAACCATAAATCAGTCACAGTCCTCGGCGGCACCCACACAATGTCCATCCAGCGCATGATATGATCCCAAACAAGGGAGACGATCCGACAATGGAGAAGAGGGTGATGAGTGCTTTCCTCCACTTCAGAGCAAAATGGGCAGCAACTGGTCTTCGACGTTATCATGTTACCCTTCCGAAGGAACTCCATCGTAGCGATGCGATCCTACAAGGTTAACCAGACGAAGAATTCCACTCATTAGGGAACCAATCTGCTCCAACATGACTCTAAAAGAGGGTTTTTATCCCCTCTAAACCGATGGTTCACAATCTCCCGGCAGAATGACTTGATAGAGAACAAACCCTAAGCTTTAAGATCCCACATCAAAACTTGACTATTCAGACCCATACTCGACAATTAACATGTCTTGAAGATTACGCACTTCATCCACCTCCTATTCAAAGAGCCCTCTCCTCCAAGACCATCTTCATACCCAAGACCCGCCCTGCCATTCACCGAAATCACTAACGAAGCCTAGCTGGTTACATAAAAGGGAATACAAGCGAGGGAATTGGAGAGCTAGGGGAAGTCGCCAAGCCCATAAATCCCACCAAAATTTTATTTTGTAACCGCTGCCTATCTTTAGACGAATATGAGAAGTCCAGAGCCCAAAAAGGGGGCTATTCCGGCCACATGCCCAAATAATATCATCCCAAACCGGAGAGAAGGTGGCGCTTTCTCTAAGCCAAAAGTCCCCCACTGTACTAAAATTTTATTATTTCCGAACCATCTCCGTTCAGAATTTCTGCTCTCCGATTAGCAGCCCCCAAGCCCATTTCATCAGGAGCGCTTCATTACGAGTTTGCAGGCTTCCGATTCCCAACCCACTACGCTCCAGCGGACGTATCGCAGCCTCCTACTTAACCTTTGCTAGACCTCTCTTCTGGTCATCTCCACTCCAAAGGAACCTTCTCATAAGAGTCTCACATTGACGGATAATACCCTTTGGCATGTGAAAAATAGACATGTTATATATAGAAATACTGTCCAAAGTTGACTTGATAATAGTCACCCTCCCCCCACCGAAAGCAACGATCCTTTCCATGTACCCAGCTTCTTCCTTAAAGCCTGAATCAAAAAATCCCAGCTAGAAGCTCTCTTAGGGTTCAACCCAACGTAGGAGCCTAGATACTTGAACGACAAAGCTTCGAATTTACAGCCAGCCCGACGAGGCACCGTCTCTCCTGACTACTTGAAAATATTAATCCCTACCAAGGAGCTTTTATGATAGTTGACCTTCAAGCCCGAAAAAACATCAAACCAACGCAGTAATCCTTTTACATATTGAATTTTTGCCTCCTCGTTGTTGACAAATACCATTGTATCATCCGCAAACTGAAGATGTGTGACCCTCCATCATAAAATGTCATTACCTATGCCCCTCAAGAGCCCATGATCCTCCGCCCGACTGAACAATTTATGGAGCCCTTCAGCTGCAATGTTAAACAGGAAAGGAGAAATGGAGCAGCCCTGTCTCAGCCTTCGCGCCACCCCAAACTCGGTAGAGGGAGATCCGTTAATTAAAACCGATACCTTTGTCGTACTCATGCATTGGCTAACCCATCCCCACCATTTTTAATTGAAGCCCATGTGACCGATAATATCATCTAAGTAGCTCCACACTACCGAATGATACGCTTTCCCAAAGTCAAGTTTGAACAATAAAAACGATGTTTATGTATGTACCTTAAAGTTGAATGAAATATCAGTATGAAAAAAGTTAACTAAAAACTTAAAAGTTAGGGTTTAAGTTGATTATGAGGATTCGTTTTTAAACATTAACTCAAAAGTCATGCTCGAGAAAATTTGTTTCGAATCATACGAAGAACTTGTCTAACAAATTTCAGTCTGGATCCAACAGACAAATCAAAAGTTATGGTTTCTTTAAATTTGGATTCATGGGTTTCATGCGATGATCAGATTCCGAGGAAAACTCATAAGTTATCTATTCCACATCATAAAGAGACAAAAAAAAAATACAATCTTCTACAAAAACAAATATAATGAGTGGTGCATGTAGCCAACAAAGAAAGTAAGTGTTTGCAACATATATTTGATTGTACTATTCTTTTGGCTTTTATAGAGAGAAAGACAAGTTGAAGCCTTGAACAAGGAAGAAAACAGAGCTTGTAATAGATTTTCCCATCCTTTGTTAAGGCAGGCTGAGTATAAAACACCCATTTTGTCGTATTTTTTGGAAAGCAAAACCAGCATAATGCATATTCATCAGATAACTTGCAAAATTACAACAACAAAAAATTTACCTTGTACCCAGGTAATTACAAGATGTACAAGGCCATCAAAGGCAGGAAATTAAGCAGTCATAATTAATATATCTTGTTCTTTCTTTTATAATTTGAACAAGAAATTACAAAACATTAATTAATCCCACCCTTAATTACATTACATGGGACATCAGATCAATTATCTTCTTAATTATGTTGCTCTCTAATAATAGTACTCCAGTTTTACTGAGCAGAAGCTTGACGAGAGCTCTGCTTCCACTGGACCAAACGTTGCAAAAAGTCCATAACCTGCGGTACCATTTTCAGAATTGGTAAGTTACAATGTTACTGTTACATATGATGTCTGAAAACATATGTAGCAAAAGTACATTTTTATTATTTTATTTTTAAAGATGTATACTTGCCTGGGTGGGTTCTTGTAAGGAATATGATGCATTTGTCTCTTTTGGAAATTTTGAGACCAGGATCCCAAATCCTTGTCCTCTTACTCGCAGGACCTAAAATTAGAATATTAATGATCCTTAATTAGAAAGAAAAAAACATCAAAAGTAAAAGAATAGAGGTTCAATTAATTTGCTTTGCTTTATTTTTCAAGTATACCTTAAATGCATCTTCATCGGTTCTATCATCTCCAATGTACACAGGAAAAACATCTGTGCAATTAGCAAATCCTGCAAGAAATAATAATAACAATAACTAATTAATTAAATTGAGATCCAAGTGATTAAATTAAGAATAATATTTTGTCTTATAGTTTAAAACTTTATTTAAACACTTTTCTTGGTGGGGCAAAAAAAACAATAATGTGGTGTAGGCACTCACCGATACCAAGTACTTAGATTTCATTTATATTTAATTATTTATAGTATTGGTCAATAAATAAATATATATATAAAAGAAGAACAAGAAGACAAAGAATAAAACTTACCAAGAGACTCTAACAAAAATTCAAGAGCCTTGCCTTTGTCCCATTTAATGGTAGGGCGAATTTCTAGCACCTGCGTAAAGAATTAAATAAATAGAAATAAGATATGTTTTCTTCTTTTTCTTCCGAAAAAATGGAGTATTTAAAATTATTTAGAAACTTAATTGGATCCAATTTCGCACCTTCCTTCCTTGAGTGAGCCGTAACTTTGGGTACTCTTTTAACGCGGACTTAACCACTTGAGCCAGTCCATTCCATTTCTGTATTTTGTTTTATACATCAAAGTTAGTAACTAATACGGACGTATTATATGTGAACGAGATTAGATAAAGGACAATATAAAGAAATAATAATCGTCAATCTCTTACATTTTCCTCAACACATCGATAATGCACAGATAAGCAGAACTTGTTGTTCTCCACTTTGGCTCCAGGAGTTGTTTTTGTTTTCTCAACTAATTCTTTGTAAACCTTTAAAAAAAAAATTAAAGGTAACCCATTTTTTATTAGTTGTAGTTGTAATTATCGCATATGTTTAAGCACAACAAACACAATGATTGCTAAAATGACTAATTACCTCATCAATCATCGGAAGAAATTCACTTGCAGGTTGGAAGATAACATCTTCATTTCCCTAAAGTAAAATAAAAACAACAAGATTAGAAATGAAAACAAAAGGGTTGTGATTATTTTTCTTTTCGGTTTTTTTTTATTAGAAAGCTTACCACTTTCTTGTATTTTGACCCTTTTGCTGGCCCTTTAATGTCCATTCCATGGCTTCCAGCATAGTACAACTCTGCTAAACGTACAAATTTATACACCTAAAAACAAACACGATACAAACAAAAATATCAGTGCAAATTCAACTCTAAAAAATTATTCAACTCCTAAACTGGATTGGTGTAAAAAGGAACCAACACTTTGAAATAATGTACCTTATCTCTGCATCTTCCACTCACAATAGCAGTAGGAAAATATCTTGCAAGTTGCCTCACAGTTGCTCTCATCTGATTTTTTTTTTTTAAATTAGTACCAAATGATAGCATCTTCTTGTGAGTAAGAAAACAAGGATCATATCAAACCTTTTTGGACATAAAAGCTCGATCTGGGTCAGCAACGATTGGAGAAAGTGTACCATCATAGTCCAGAAACATGACGATTTGTTTTCCTTTAGATTCTTCAATTATGTGCTCAAACATCTCTAAAGCAGACGGGTGATGAAGCTACAAAAAAAAGAAAAAAAAAACAGAAGTTTGATTTTAGTGTCCAAACGTGTCAAAGATGAGAACTAATTAGATGATTAATTGATTTTTTGTAGACACTCACAATCCATGAGGTATGATCTTCAGTGAGAGCAGGGGAGGACTTGATATGGGTCGGTGAGGAAGCTCTCATGGATTCCACCCAAGCATTAATTCTCGCTCCTCCATTGATTTCAAGATTGGTCAGAAGCTTCTTCTTGGTGGAAATGGAGATGTACCCACCAGGCGCCGCCGGTGGTTTCTGCGCCGCCGTGGTGAAGAATGAGGAGTTTGACACTTGCACGGTGATAGGCATGCCGGTCTTTGCATCGGACACCAACACATTCTGGTTAGTCATGTTTCCTATTCGAAAATCAAGAAATAGAGTATGGTCTGATCTTTTTGTTCTTTTCAAGAAACAGAGGAGATGGGAAAACAGAGTATGATGCTACTGATTTAGAGTGGACACTGGTCTGTATTTTGTTTTCAAGAAATGGACGAGATTGCTCTATATTTTTTCAAGAAACAGATGGTGATGGACAGTGCTCTGTTTTTTTTTCAAAAAACAGAGGAGATGGAGAAAGTACTGCTCTGATACAAATCAAACTGTTATTTTTTTGTTTTCAAGAAACAGAGTATTGCTCTGTTTCGGAAAAAACAAAATTAGAGAGGGGAAGAAGAACAAGAAGAAGGGAGTAAAGTAAAGCTGGTGAGCGGAAGAGGAGAGGAAAGGAGAGGAGGGATTGTGTGAATTGATGCGGGAGGAGGGGGGGATTTATAGTTATTAGTTGCAAATGGAACTCCAATGGTGGGACCCACCAAAGGAAGTGGGTCCCAATTCCTAAATCCAGACTGGCCCCACACCACCTCGGCTTGGACCGTAGCCGTCTTCTTCGGTATTACACTCTCACTTGCTCTTGCTTGCTGCTGCCACCGAAACGTGACATTTCTTAGGCTGACTTAGATCGTACTGGGCTTCCGCCACGCGTCCATACATGATGATACAAACACCCAAAGTTGTCATATAAAATGTAATAAATTCTCAATTTTTACCATATACTATAACTGTGGTAAAAAAGATAAATGTACTCAATCAATAACATGTAGACAATTCCTTCCTTTTTTTAATTTTTTTTTATCTTTTTGGTTATTCTATTTATTTATTCCGAGCACCAAATTAATCTTATTCTTAGCATTGTCAAATATCTTTTTCAATATTTTATTTAAATTACTAAAGTCGCGAACACTGCACTAAAATTAAGAGTGAATAAATTTATTTTCGTAATTAGATTGTACTAGTTTAAACAAAAAAATAGAATGACCTCTTTGGTGATTGACTCATTGCATCAATTATGAAACTTTTTTTTTTATATTTCATTTATTTTTTTAAGCCAACTACACCCAAAAGCTGAAAGCAAGTTATGTAAAAGAAAGAAAAAAAAACCTTAAAAAGGGTAAGGAGTGGTTTCCTTAACTTTGGCAATTGGTGGTCGCCAAATAGATTTTGGTAGGCGGGCGCCCCTTGTAATGCTTGTAATGGCAATTTAAAAAACTAGCAGCAGCCTCTCAAGTCTCAACCTACCCTGTTATGCAAAAACATACTAGTACAAAACAGCCATCTGCCATGCATTTTAATTCCAGAATCTCATAGAAAAAAAGGCTCTAAAAAAAAGAGTATTAGTAAATTAAAACTTTTACATTCTCTACACCGATGACACGTATTCCCTGACCAAGACTTGGCTGTTGAATCTGAAAGGGATTGTAGAGGAAACTATGGGGCAGCCGCATGTCATAGTATTATTCTATTAAGTCTAATAATTTAATTATTTTTAGAAAGAAAAAAAGAAAAGAGAACAAGAACTAACCGACAAGAAAATGGAAGGACCACACAACAACCAGAGATGACTAGAAGAAACTAAGTCCAGCAAAGAAAAATGTTTAATGTTAGTCAAATGTCAAAAAAGATGAAAGTAATTAAATAATCAATTAGCTAAGGTGGTGAAGGGGAGAGAGCAAGTGAAGAAGCAAGAAAGAAAGAGTCAGAGAAAAATGGCAGAAACAGAGACAAGACAATTCGTCTTTACTACTCTCTGTAATAAAGCCTTGAAAGTTGAAACTAGTGAGAAGATTTTGGAACCAAACAAACAGAAACCTTTCTACGGTCTACCTGTTTTTGGGCTTTTCGTCGTTAAATTAGATTTTAAAAAAAAATAGAATTTGTTGGAAAATTATCCTATTTGCAATAAATAAGTACTCTGTTTAGTTTGAATTAAAATTAATTTTACTAGGAGTTGTGCATTTTTCTCACTGGTTACATATCCAATTCCTTCCTACAGTTAATCACTAATAGAGTTTTCAATGACAATGTTTGATTGAATTTGACAATTGCGATGGTTCATTTCAATTGGGGTCAGGCCCTGTTAACTGATGGCACTAGATCGAAGGCCTAAGGAAGCCTGATATTAGGGTTTTGGTTATTGTAATTTACACCCTAGGTTTTTCTCGAATTAAAAGAAAATTCTTTCTATTTTATCCGGTATTTTTTATCGAATAACGTAAATTGTACTCTTTTTTTAGCTCTTTTTTAAACTTTAAATGTGTATAGATTATTTGGTGGGTCTATTCGAGATGGATATAATCATATATTAAAATGTCATCTCTCATTGTGATTTAAACGTTAAATTAGAAAAAAGTAAATTTTCTTTTAGGTAAATGGGTTGAATTCACTTGAATAAATAAAAAATTAGGCAAAAATTAGGCAGTTTATTGATTAATTGTTTTGTTGATGAATGGAAAAATTTCACCGGTCCCTATAAAAAAGACCATAAATTTTACTCATACTCACACATATAATTGGAAGCAGCATAATTATTATATCGATCCAAGGTGACTTGCATACCAAGAATCAAAAGGTATCCCAACTAATGAGATCAAAGAAGACTGTTTGAAGTAATTTAAAACCAATAAACTAAGAAAAAGTTACAGATTCTGGTGCAACAAGGTCGTCGTGTTCAGAATTTTCCACATGCATGGAGTATATATATAAATCCCTTTTTTCTCTTTCTTTTTGCAACCATAGGTTTTGGTGGTATCTATTGATCACTATATTAACTTATAATTGTTCACACTACACTAATTTCTTATAATCTATAATTAATTATTCAAAAGTGTAGGGCTTTACAGATGCTAACTGGCCGTAATTGGTTGTTTTTTTTTTTTTTTTAAGGTTATTTTGAGGGTATATATTGTTTTATAGATAGAAGGGAGACATGCATTTAAAGTTCGAGTCTCTCACCGATAATAAATTTTAAAGCTAGGGTAGTATTAAATGTACCAAGAAACATTTTCACAAGTTAAAAGTGATCCCGTGATTTTCGGCTAAGTCATCGCTTTTAGTTAATTTAAAAACCAGCATATGGGTGTTAATTAGCAAGGACAAATAAAAAGGGAAATGCTTATTAGTGTAGTTTTGTTAAGCCTAATTATTACAATTGGTGTGATTTAATTCAACGCTTTCACTCTATTTCTTAAAAAAAAGTATAAATTCAAGCATAATTTAAAATAATTAACCTCCAATATTTTACTTTTTAATTGGTTGATTAAATGCTTAATCTGCATTAATTTGTCATCTATTTTATCTTTTTTTAGATAACGATACTGTTAATATTTGGTGCATTCTCTTCTTTTTGCAGAAACAAGCTAAGAGATCGAAGAAGAAGAAAAGAAGCAGAAACACCAAGAAAATAGAGCAAAAATAAAGAAGCGAGCAATCGAACCAATAGCTAATGGGCAGCGGGCTTGGGCCGTTGGGTTAAAGATGCGCTTTGTGCAAGTTGTTTCCAGAAGAATTCCTTTCTAGAAGAATTCATCTTCCATTAGGTTTTCTAGATTGAGTTGGACTCCCATTAGGATTTCTAGAGATAAAAACAAATCCATTTTTATATTTTATTTTATTTAAATTTTCTTAAGAGATAAGAACAAAATTAGTATTATGGGGGATTATTTAGATGGGCAGAGTGGGAGATTAGAGGAGGCTCTTTTCCTCATCACGTTCTGTCATTGTTTTACTGCATTTATTATTTTTACCATTTTTTGGAGATTTAATCAATTTATACATATTTTTTCAATCATTTTCATTATGACTGTGGTAGGCTAAATCATTTATTCTTGGTAAAAACTCTAAGGTCACGATTCTACTGTTGTGAGATAAAATCGGGATTTATAAATTCTGAAATTCATATTTGGTTTAAGCCTGGCCAATTTAGATTTCAATCTGAATAGTTACAACTTTTCTTAGAAACTTTGGATGCAACATTGTTGATAGGAATCTGCAAGCGACTGATTGGCCTGCGGGTCAAATAGAAAAAGAGTAAAATCTGATTTATAGGTGATTAAGCTCTAATTGTAGTAGTTTTTACCACTTAATCTCTTGCATTTTCGAATGGTATACTATTGATTCTGGTGCGAATCATTCGATTATTGCAGGAGACAGCCTTGGAGAGGCAAGGAGTAAAAAAAGAGCAGAAATGGGCAGAAATGGAGCAAGTAGGTTGATGGATGCATTCTTGACCAAGACTGGGCACGGACATCTCTATGGACCAAGACAGACCATCTTGGCCAAATCTCACTTGGAGAAAATTGCAGAGCAGACAACAGATTAGATGGCGTTGGCAGATGATTTTTCCTGCCCTGACGATTGAAGCATTGATCACGGATCGATTGAAGATACGCGCTACTGATTTGATCTGATAATATTTCCTTGGGAGGATGAGAGCAATCAAAATACAATTTAAAGTTGATTAGGATACGATTTTCCTTAATTTGAGCTTTTAGTTATTTTTGGGAACTATTTATACTCTTTTGAGATTTTTTAGAAGGGGGTGCCGCCGTGTGGGTTTGAATCTCTTTCTCTAGTTTATGTCACCATCTTCATATACATTGTGCTCCTTCAGAAACGAGGGATTTTCCATCATCTTAATACATTATTTATTTGTTTTTCATTATGATTATGAGTAGTTAAGCACATCTTTCTTAGTAGAGGTGTTAAAGCATGGGCATGAATATACATGAGACCTAATCGATCTTTTTAGTCTTTGAATTTGTATTTAATTAATCTCACGATTACTCCTAAAGTATTTATGTTTGATATTAAATCTGGACAATTTGTGTTGAATAGTCCTTGCAGCAGGCATTTCCCCTAATCGTGGATTATCGATCAAGAGAATCGAAGAAGATACCTAAGCATTAGCGGCGGGACCGTGAAACGGTAGGGGGGAGGTTAATCAGATTCAGTCCCGATTGATTCCCGAAGATACTAGTCTAGAGTTGTCTTCTCCTAGTCGTTCATCTGCCAACTCAGTAAACCCTTTAACCAGCAAAGTGCTAGTTGGTAAGGCATCATCTCTAAGCGTACCTGAGGTGGTGTTGATACAGGAGGGAAGCAGGGGTCATAAACATACCTTGATCCTATAGCAACTCTGTAGATTGAAGACGAATACTCATGCATCGATGATTGTATCTCTTATCTCATAGCTTGCTAGCCTCTACTAGGAATCTCTTTCTTATCTGATCTTTGTTACTGATTCTGCCATCTTGACCAAGAACATTATTCTTGGCCAAGACAGTTACTTGCTTTATTTAGTTTCTAATTTTAGTTTTAATCATAAACCCTCAAGTTCCACCTAAGTGTTATTTAATTATTACAAGTTTACACAAAAGTCATACCATAGCTCCCTGTGGATCGATCCTCTTACTACTATCTATGATTAAATTGTTCTTAGTAGCGAATTATAACTCATATTTATTTTTGGTGGAAGAGACCCCACTAAATTTTGGTGCCGTTGTCGGGGAGCTAACGGATATTGACCTTTGTGTTTTCTTATTTTATGACTAGGTCATCTCGCGGAAGATTGATACCTTTCAATCCAGAGTTGACCAGAACTGAAAAGGGAAACAGGAGAGCTAAAAGAAGACTAGTGTTACCTAGTCCACCTAGAGAAGAACAAGAACCAAATCCAATAATCAACATGGAGCAGCTAGAAGAACAAACTCTTAGGGCACTGAATTAAGGATTAGAGCAAGAGACTTATTCTTGTCTTAATCTACCACCATTAAAACACGAATGGGCGATCAAGACTAATGTCATCCATAACTTGAAAAAGTTTCACAGTCACCCTAACGAGAGACCCTACATCCATTTAAGGAATTTTCACTTGGAATGCGATTCACTCAAACCTCAAGATGTATCCATTGAGAGGGCAAAGCTAAAGGCTTTCTAGTGGTCATTGGAGGATTCGACGAGAAACTAGTTCTACATTTTACCTAACAATACCATCAACACAATGTCAAGAGCCTTCTTAAATAAATACTGGAATGCAACCAAGGCCGGAGCCGCAATGAAAAATCTCATTTCCATCCAACAGAATAGAACCGAGAACTTTTGAGAATACTATCAGAGATTCAAAGATTTGCAGGACATCAGTCCTACACACGGAGTAGCTGATCAAGCTCTAATCTAGTATTTCTATGACAGAATGAGTCAAAATGACAAAGAAATGGTAGATGCTGCAGCTGGAGGAGCTTTGCAGGACCTTACGCCAAATCGAGCCAAATAATTACTTCAAACAATGGCTGAGAATTGCAATAATTATTGCTCTTCAGAGCATTCTAACCCTATTACCTCTTCTGTTAATTCAATTGCTATGGAACAACAGATTGCTAGTATTGCTAACTTCATTCAAAATCTTTCTACATGTGCTTTTGGCCTAAATAACAACCAAGGTGCAACTGTGAGTGTATGTGGAGTGTGCTGCCAAACTGATCATCACACGAATCATTGTCCCATATTGTAACCAACAATAGCGGAAGAGACCACTACCTAGTTAAATGCAGCCTACAGTTACTATTAGAGCCAACGAAACAAGTACCCCCAAAACCAACCTCTCCAACTACCCGCACCTCCTCAGCAATTACAGATTGTTGGCGCTACGTGCGACGATGAAATAGACAAAAGATTCTATCAGCAACATGTTATGTTGATAGAAATACAGAAATAGTTGAAGTTGCTAATGGAGGATAGGGAGAAGTACATCGTTAATGCGATCAGCCTGAGAAGTGGTGTGAACTTGCCCGAAAGAGGAGACAGCGACATACAAAAAAGAGAAGGAGAGGCCTAGGCACAAGAACTGGTAGGAAGTGATGGAGTTTGAAAGGAAGTACAAGTACAAGTCACCGGAATAAATTGAGGAAGAAGAGGCAGAGGAGATGGAAGAAGCAGAGAAAATCATAACGATACAAAATGAACCTTTCTTGACCAAGCAAGATATGAGGCAAGAACGAATAGCCAAGAAAGTGGAAGAATTTGCAAAACAGAAAGAAAAAATGGATGATACACCACCTTTTCCACCTGCTCCTGTAAAGACGAAGAGGGAGAAAGAAGAGAAGGAGTTTATGGACATTTTTAAAAAAAAGTGGCAATTAACATGCCTATGCTTGAATTGATTTCCAAAGTTCCTAGTTATGCTAGATTTCTTAAAAATTTATGTTCTAACAAAAAGAAACTTGCAGGGATTGAACAGATTAGCTTGACTCGGAATGTCTCCTCAATGTTCCAGTCAAAACTTCCAGAGAAGTGAACAAATCAAGGCACATTCGACATACCTTGCAAAATAGGGAACAAGAAGATTGGAAAAGCTTTATGCGATTTAGGAGCAGGGATCAATATGTTGTCACTTGCAGAATATGAGAGGCTGAACATCGGGACTATTAAGGATACTAGAGTAGTCATTCAACTTGCGGATCGATCAATCATACACCCCAAGGGAGTTATTAAGGACGTTCTTGTCCAAGTCGATGATTTCATATACCCTTTTAACTTTTATATTGTCGACATGATCAAGGATCTTTCTACAAACTCCACTGATGTCCTTTTGGGCAGTCCTTTCTTAAGAACTGCAAAAGCTTTAACTGATGTGTATCATGGTTATCTTTCACTTGAGTATTGTGGATAAACCATTAAGTTTAATATGTATAACGCCATGAAGCATCCAAGCGAGATGCATAGCTTGTATTTTATGGATGTATATGAACCTCCAGCTGATGCAGTATATGCACTTAATGAGACTGACCCTCTTAACTATGTTCTTACCAGGGGAATGGAAGGAGAAAAACTGGAGAAAATGAAGGAAGAGTTAACCATTAGCAAAGATTTATTAGAGAATGTGGATGAGCTTGATGTCTTAGGGCCTCTGTTTAATGAAAAAATCAATTCTGAGCTTCCACAGGTCTATAATAAACTCTTACATTTTGTTGTGCAGGCACCAGAGATCGAGCTCAAGAAGCTACCAGATCATCTCAAGCATGCCTTTCTTGGTTAAGAATCCACACTGCCAGTTATAATTTCTAGTAAATTGAGCAAGGAAGAGGAAAAACGATTGGTGGATTTACTCAAACAACACAAAGAGGCAATTGGATGGACAATAGGGGACATCAAAGGGATATCACCAACCTTCTACACCCACAAAATCCACACGGAAGAGGATAAGAAGAAAGTCAAACAATCACAAAGGAGGCTCAACCCCCTATGATGGAAGTTGTCAAGAAAGAAGTCCTCAAATTGTTGGATGTGAGTGGGTTTCCCCTGTGTAGGTAGTTCCAAAGATAACGACTGGGTTTCCCCTATGTAGGTAGTTCCAAAGATGACCGGAATTACAGTGATAGAAAATGAGGATGGCAAGCAAGTGCCGCCTAGAGTTCATAATGGGTGGAGAGTCTGCATTGACTACAAATTCCTCAACAACGTGACCAGGAAAGATCATTTTCCGTTACCCTTTATTGATCAAATGCTAGAAAGGATAGCTAGTAAATCGCATTATTACTTTCTCGATGGTTACTCAGGGTTTCACCAAATCCATGTAGCACACGAGGATCAAGAGAAAAACACTTTCACTTGTTCTTTTGGAACATTTGCGTACAAAAGGATGCCATTTGGTTTGTGTAATGCACCTATAAATTTTTGGAGATGCATGGTTCGCATTTTTTCTGATTTTGTAGAAAAGAGTATAGAAGTTTTTATGGATGATTTCACTGTATATGGAGATTCTTTTTATCACTGTCTTAAAAACCTTGAAGCAATTTTGAAGCGGTGCATTGAAACTAATTTAGTTTAAACTTCAAGAAAGGTCACTTCATGGTTGATCATAGCATTATTCTTGGCCTCGGTGAGCGGCGAGGGTGAAGCGAAGGTGAGCGTCAACATTGGTGAGAGGCGAGGGTGAAGCGACAGCGATGGTGAGAGGCAAGGGTGAAGCGATGGTGAGCGGCGACGGTGAAGGAGAGGGTGAGAGGAGAGGTGAGGCTGAGCGGCGCTCGCGAGGGTGAAGGAGAATAAAAGTGCTCAAATGGCAAGAATAAACCCTAAGGTAATTAATGTCAGAATTGATTCAAAGGGTAATTCAGTACGGTAGGTTCCCAAAATCAATACCTTATCGTATCGAAAATTATTTCGGTACCGTACCGAATTACCGAACAGTAAATTCAGTCGAAAAAATACCATCTGCATTTGCGTAATTTCGGTATGGTACCGCGGTATTTTCGGTATGGTATTTTGGTGGACACCCCTATCTGCTTGTGTTAGGAACCCTTGTATCTTTTGGACTTGAGAATAAAAGGTCAAATAAATTTGTTCCTCCACTGATTTCTTAAGTCTTGAGTTAACTGTTTTTGGTTTTGCTATGATGAGTGAGATAGTACTGAGTGTTGAACAGACCTTGTTAATCTAGGATGGATTGAATGAGTTTAGTGTCTAGGTATTTTTCTTGTTGAAGTAGTATGTTGAGTTGAACCTGGGTTGCTGGTTTAAAAATTTTATTTTTGCATATTTTTTATGTTTGTTTGTGTGTTTTATGCTTGGGGGCAAGCATTATACTAACTGGGGGGGGGGGGGTTGATTGAGCTCTAATTGTAATAGTTTTTACTACTTAATCTCTTGTATTTTCGAATGGTATGTTATTGATTATGGTGCGAATCATTTGATTTTTGCAGGAGACAGCCTTGGAGAGGCAAGGAGTAAAAAAAGAGCAAAATTTGGCATGATTCTGGGCAGAAATGGAGCAAGCAGGTTGATGGCTGCATTCTTGACCAAGACTAGGCACGAACATTGATATCATGTTTCTCGGGCATGATTTTATCCTCTTCTGCTATTTGACCCTTATTTCTATCTTTATTGCAGATCAACACCAAAAGGAGAAAAGGAGCCAAAAAAATGCATTTTTGAAGTAATTCTTGGAATTTCAAGCTTCAAGGCCTAGAAGATCAGAGTGTCATCGAGCCCTCGACGCTAACCAGACAAGTGAGCGGTCTCTCGCCCGCGACACCTTTGCATCAATTCTCAATTGAAAACCAATGAGAAGAATCTTCGAAGATCCACACGGGATTCCATGCGTTTCCAGAAGATGTCAGGCGCGCCAAAGATCCCAGAATATTCCCCTGAGAAGGACGTGTGCTGTCGCGCTCCAATTGGCCCTATCTCTACCCTTAGTTGTTTTGTCCCTTAGCGGATTGTAGGACTATTTAAGCTTAGTTTTAGGGTTTTTGTAAAAGGGCGGACATTTAATAAATCACTCCACTTTCACCTTAATTTTAGGGATTCGCCTTTTGTCATAGGAGCAGTCGTCGGTTTGTAAAAGGGAGAAGCTTTTCTCCTTTGAATTATTGAATCATCCTTCAGTTTCTTCTGAACCCTTTCCTTTTATCCTCTTTTATTGCATGCTATTTGTTATCCATTGTTCATATTTATTTATAAGTAGCTAAATTTCCTTATCTTAGCAAAGAGTGTTTCAAGGGTTGTAAGGCTTAGTTAAGAGGCCAAAACGTGCTTAATACTTCTTTACTATTATATTCATTTGCTTGCCATTTTCTTGTTACTTTCGCTTGTGTATGTTAAGGGCTTGATCAACTTTTAGTATTTCTTTGTGATTATTGTCACCTTAATGGTAATAACTGGCGTGAGGTCATTAAGGGTAGTAGACGCCTAGAGCGGAGAGGTTACTATAGTGTGATCTCACCAATCTAGGGCATTCGAAAAATTAGGGTTGTGCCGCGAGCTTGACAAACTTAGACATCGTGCCCTAGATATGTCTTACCTCCGCTTCATGGGCGTTTTGAGTATTGCCTCCCCGCATTCGTGTCTGGGGGGACGGCGAAACGTCAAGGCTACCTCATAAGTGGAAACAAGGGGTAGCTTCTACCTACGAAGGTAAGTAGGGGGTGTTGAGTGGAAACTAGGCCCCTATAGCATATCTATGGAGTGGAGAAGGAAAATCCTTGTGCCGATGATTGACTGACCCTGGAAATAACCTGAGAACACTCCTTGCTAAGATCTTTTCCTTTCTGAATCTTTATTTACCCTTTACTGCCTCCTAGTGTTTTCGTGACATTGCCATTATTTTAATTTCTTGCCTCCGACTGTGTTTTACTTTCGTGCCCTTGATAATTATTTTAATTATTTGTCTTGTTAGCCACCACATCTGCGTTGATTGATTCTATTAATCAACATAAACCCCCCCCCCCCCCAATGTTACTTTTATATTTGGCTGTATTTACCCTCTGTCATACATTGAAACTGAATTATTATTCCTTCAATCTCTGTGGTTCGACCCTATCTTGCCCTTTACACATTTTATTTGTGCACTCATGCATCAGAAAAATATTATTATATTTGAGTGACGATCAGACATCTCTCTGGACCAAGACAGACTTGCTTGGCCAAATTTCACTTGGAGAAAATTGCGGAGCAGACAGCGGATTAGATGGCACTAGCAGATGATTTTTCCTGCCCTGACGATTGAATTGTTGATCACGGACGGATTGAAGATACACCCTGCTAATTTGATCTGATAATATTTCCTTTATTATTGGTAAAGACTCTATGGCCATGATTCTACTATTGTGAGATCAAATCGGGATTTATAAATTCTGAATTTCATATTTTTACTCTTTTGATTTAATGTCAAAATTATTCATATTTGGTTTAAGCCTAGCCAACTTAGATTTTAATCTGAATAGTTACAACTTTTCTTAGAAACTTTGGATGCTACATTGTTGATAGGAATCTGCAAGCGACTAATTGGTCTGCGGGTCAATTCGAAAAAGAGTAAAATTTGATATATAGAAGTAGAGGGAACTCTCTCCTAGGTCTAGGAAAGGTCTCTCCCTGTGTTTAATCAACCACTTAATTAAATCATATAAGTGAACCTTAGGGTTGTTATGGAGGTTAGGGATTCTTAATAGAGTGTCTCTTTAGGAGTTTTGAGTAGGAGGAGAGTAGAAAATCTAAGTGAACCTGACTTCTATAGCCTTCCCATGAAATTTAGTTTTGAATATATTTGCATCAATGATCAATTTGCATGAATCATGGTCTAGATCGAATCTTTACTGGAAATTTGTCATCAATTGAGTTCAATCAATCATCTTTTACTTACTGTTTTTGTTTCTTTTGTTTTAGTAGTTAATTGCAAACAAACCACCCCGCAATTACCGGTATTAACCGTTGTCACGAAATTGGTCATTTTAAGAAGTTAGAATTGTCCTGAAATCTCTGTGCAACGATCATTTTATCACTTACTACAGTCTTAATTGATTATTGCATGGTGAGTTGTATTACTTTATTTTTTACGGAATCGACAACCATCATTGGTTGATCAGGAATGTGAATATAATTAGTCATGGCTTGTAATTATTTATCTTCAAATGTTCCGTTCAATAATGTTAAATTTGAGCAGCCACAAAAAAGATGCACCAAAGGAAAAGGGAACATATATACCTTACGATCTTATGGTATTTTATATGATATTTTAATATATATTTCTACGAGCAAAAATTATTGACTGGCCTAATAAAACATTGACTAATTAAACTTATAATTTAACAGCTTGATTTTCTAAAGCTTTTGTTGCAAGTTTGTATAAACATATTTAGGCGTGCCACCGAATTAAACTTGAGTGAGTCATTTTGGAATCTTAGAGAGTTGTTTAGACTTGGGATCAATCCACATACATATATACGTGATATTCACACGTCATAAGTATCAATTTAAAGAGTCGCAAAAATTATAAGATTGATCCAGATGTTTCATCTAATCTAGATTGCTTAATTAATTGAAAACTATCGACCAACACATGTATTTTTTATTAATTAGATAAATGATCTAATTAATATATATAGTGATCCATGTGTTTCATTTAAATATACTCAATTAATGAATTTTGTACCAGTCAAATCCTCTTCAATCAACTCGACTATACTCTATTAAGTTGTTTTAAAGCAGTTGTTTTAAAACCACCAATATTTCAACTCATTTGAACCTGAAAAAGGATCTAGTAAGTACCTCCCGAGGTGATAATGTGTATTAATCGAGTTTGAAAAGAGAGAGTAGATATATAGCTAAACTTTTGAAGGTATATAGTACGGAAGACTGCAACTGGTAAATATTAATTCTACTGCTTGCTTTCCTGAGTGGTTAATTTCTCCATAATGGAGCGCCGCTTGCAATGTATAAATTAATAGAATAAGAGAAAGGGACTCTTCCAACAATAATGCGACCCAACCTTTGAATCTGGTAAAAGAAAACAGCCCCACGGCCAATTAATACAGAAGGCAGTGTCCCCCCCTCCCTCCTTTTTTTTTCTTTTTTTTATAGAAAAAACAACCTTTAATATTTTGTAGAAATAATTGCTACCCAAATTATAGTTAATGCGATCAAATAAATACTGATAAATAATTACAAAAAAGTTGGCATTACCCCTTCTGGTTGTACATTATATCCAAATACATCCTCATCTCATTTTGACATTTATATTTATCTAAGACCAAAATGAATATTTCTCATATATATTTTTATAATTGGTATTGATTATGATGAGTAGCGCAATTATATGTTGTAGTATACAAAATTTTCACTTTAAGAGCTTTGTCGCCTTTCCGATTAGGTTATGTTCAGTTAGAATTTAAAACAGTTAATACTCTCGAGTATCTAATAATCTAGACTAAAAATAAAAATAAATTGCTGTCACATCCAACCTACCAAACCACATTCTGTGCTCAACAACGTATACACTTCCTACCTACCTTACATGTTCCTTTTTCTTTTCTTTTTTAAATTTCTGTTATTCGTAGCTACAAGACCGTCCAGCCAACAGATGGCTTACAAGAGTCGCGAATTTTGCAGGAAAAAAGAAACGACGTGTCGTAAGAAAACCCGTGACTTTTTCAACTGTGCGTGGACGTGCGCTAACAGTAAAGCACCTAGCTAGGCTTCCGATTGATGGGACACTACGCACGACGACCATTGTTCGTCTGTTTCTATAGTGTGCGACACCACACGTGTGCCTTACTGTTAGACTTATTCTTTTCTTTTCTCAAATTTCATCCCAATTAAAATTAATTTTAAACATCAAATTTTTAAAAAGTGGTGACTTTTTTAGAATAATTTTTTTTATTTAAAATTTTTAAATTCGTACGAAATCTTAATTAAAGATTAATAAATCTCTTATTGACTAGCAACATAGGTTAGTTTTAGACTTTTAGTTAGGGGTGCATCTTCTCTTCATTTCCTTTCTTTTCCTCTTTCTTTAAGCACTTTTCCTTCCCACGTCCTTAAAGATATCATTTAAACGTTTAAGGTGACAAAGTAAAACACACGCGTGTTTATAAATTTACGTTAAATAAATTATCTTTATACTAAATTAATTTATTAAAAATATTAATAATAATCATAACATATAATAATTTATTATATGTTTTTACATAATGATACAATCGAATAAAATAAAAGTACGAAATTACTCGCATTATAACATTTATATATACAGGAGAGATTTTGGATCGAACATGTGCCAAAAAAAAGTGAGATTCTTGGGTGTTTGGTGGGGGCCATGAGGAAAAGCAGACCAAATGATACTCCCTCCGGACACAATTACTTGTCATTTTACTATTCATGCACGCATTTTGAGGATGCTGAATGGCTCGCTATTTGATCCCAAAAAATTTCGTACTTTTTTTCGAGCGTACGTTAATCCTTAACGTACGTTCGAGAAAAAATTCAGAAGTTTTTGGGGTCAAATAGTGAGTCATTCGGCTTCCTCAAAACGCGTGCATGAACAGTAAAACGACAAGTAATTGTGTCCGGAGGGAGTAATAGTTAAGATTATTATAAGAATCAAACCTGAACAGCCGGAGATCGGCGGATTCCAGAATAAAATTATACGTAGATCACTGCCACAAGTTAATTACTTACTTACGCTGCTCCTAGTCTTTGTGTGTGACGTGTACGTTTTTCATTTCCTTTAACATTTAATTCGAACAATGAATAATAGAATTTTGTTGAACAGAATTCGAATAAAACTGTGTTTAATTAGGCGAATAAAACTGAGTTTAGGCGTTGAATCGAATTTTATTGAGTCAGCATTCAATGTATTATTGGGTTTGGCTTCCAAAGTCTTTTACAAATTAGGCTTCCCCATCCGACTTATTAGAAAATCAGTCACATAAATATGCACTGTAAAACATGTCTTTGACATTAAATAAGAAATAATAATACTCCCTCCGTCCGGTATTAAGTGTCCGGTTACTGTTCATGCACGCGTTTCGAGAAGGTCGAATGACTCACTATTTGACCCCAAAAAATTCAGTACTTTTTTTCGAACGTACGTTAATGATTAGTGTACGTTCGAAAAAAAGAAAAAAAGTACGGATTTTTTTAGGGTCAAATAGTGAGTCATTCGGCCTCCTCAAAACGCGTACATGAACAGTAACTGGACACTTAATACCGGACAGAGGGAGTAACATATAGTAAGATTATTATTTCAAACAGCACAAATTAAGTACAAGAGTGGTTACATCGTTTATTGAATACGATTCGTTAAGAAATGATGTTTGGAATCGTTTATTGACTAGGGAGGGAATGTTCCTCCGTCTTTAGTTAGGATTCATCCAACCTTACACCAATGTGCATGTAAGAAAATATATTGTACATCCAACGTTTTACGTCCGTTTTTCTAGTCGCTCATAAAAATACTTGAATAAGTGGTGAAGTCAATCACATAAATGTGTGATCTTTGTGATAACGTGTTTGTCCTCATTATTTACGTGATTGAGTGAATAAAATTACATGGTAAGAATAACAAATTAAAAATCTTAATAGATAATTAGAAGCAGTGCAAATTATAGAGTGGTATTATTCTCAAATTTCAATTGAAAAAAATAAATATATATTGCTTTGAATAACAAAGACTCCAAAGTAGGCAAAGAAAAGATCTCAATACATACATGACTTGGCACTAATATGTGCTTATATGTTTAATTTTTTATCTAAATGTATGCGCATATGCTTGTGTCAACAACTCTATGTTTCTGGATTAATGGCTAACACAAATAAAATGCAATCAAATGTTTTGTTCCTCCAACTATTTTTTGAAGTGGAAGGCTGACTATTGTAGTGCTATTGTAATGGGTGAGATGTTTGAGGTATTGAATAGGGCTCGTTAATCTAGGATAGATTTGGAGATTGAAGTGTCTGTGTTAAGCCTGATTTCGGATAATATTTTATGTTCTTTTTTTTTTTTGGTTCTCAATCTGAGCTACTAGTAACTTTGTAGGCGTGAAATGAAAGTTTTGGTTTTAGTTAAGTTTTTTCGGTGTCGGCCCGCGTATTTACACGTGGATATGATCCAATAATGGCCCACTTGGTAGGTCCGTTACTGGGCCGTTTTATGTAGAAAGGTGTTGGGGTCTTGTCACTTTAATTGAACTCTGAAGGCTGCTCAAGAGTCATGACTTGGTATTGTTGGGTGACAGCCAATTGCCACTCGCCAAAAACCTCAAAAGATAGAAAAATTATATAATAAATCTCGTATTTTAATTAATCATCCACCCAAATTAATAAGGTGATTATAGATAAATGTTTTCTTTTGGAATTGATCACACTACTACTCAGATTTATAGTATTTTTAAAATTTACAAATTTCAAACCGCCTAATCTGTAAATATCAATCTTAACGTGTAATTTTTTTATTGACTAATATAAATGAGCGAACAAAATGACATAACATACCGAATGTACTGTATAATTACTCAAAAAAATATTATTATTATTATTATTTGCTTGTAGATTGATTAGGACGTGGGATTGGCTTTTCTGTTTTGTTTTTTCTTGGTCATTTTTTAGCCTAACCTTCTTCTTTTTCCTTTTTTTTCTATTTATTTAAAGTTTGTTTGTTTATATATATATATAATATTATCTTATTGTGAAAAATATAGCATTTTTTTAAAGATATTTTAATAGATAATAACATTGCATTTTATAAGAATTTTGAAGAAAAATGATAAAATTAACTAAAAAAGAGGGGGAAAACAATTAACTAAATACTAAAATTAACTTTTAACTTAAAAGTTATTAAAATGGGAGGCTTTAATAATATGATCAATTATTTTTATTAAAAATGAATAGCTCACTAGAGAAAAAGTGATTGAGAAAGTGATGAGATTATATTCTCTTATAGTAAGACCTTAGATTTTATCATCGTGATGTTTGCAGTTCATTAACAATGTATGATATGAATCCACGATAGTGAAAAGGGAAGGGAATATGTGATCAACGAGATGTCTTCTAACCGAAATAACTGCCACGCCGACATATCCCCAAGACTTTCGGCTACCCGTGGGCCCCGCCCAGGACGGCTGGCCGTTGCCTTAGTAACCAACCACCGCGCATGAGACATAATGAAGACAAACGACTGGACGAGTAGTGGGTCCCCCTCCGTTCCTATTCTTATTTCTTACGTACTTTATTTGAATTCGATTGAAATTGGCAATTGGAATCTTTAAATTATAAGATAAGATAACAAAGTGAAATGTTTTTTTATAAAGTTTCCCCCATTTTTTTCTTTTTCAATTTAATTATTTTTGGGTAAAATAAAAAATAAAAGTAAAAGTATGTTCCCTTTCACTCTAATCTAATCTTATTTGCTTAGTTTAGAAATAATTGAAACCACACATCCACAATGGTTTTGGTTTTGGTTTTGGCATGTTATCTTGTACTGTTGGAGAGATGTGTAGTCAATAATTGACACCACCATCCATTGATAGTTAACATTTGCATATTGGAGTATTATTCCAACTGTCAAAGATATGAATTCTAGATAAAGAAAAGGGATTTAGAGATTTAGATAGATTGTTAAAAAGAATCAATTCAAAATGCATATATTTTTTAGTCAATAAAATTAATATATACCGAGATAAAAATTAAAGCGGAACAATAACCACTATACCAACTTGATATTCAGGACGGGATTCACAAACTTTGGTACATATTTCATACCTCACTCAATACTCAAGAGGTGGTGAAAATTCCCCGGTCAAACTAGTTATTGACGTACGTGGTCGAAATCAATCTCCTAGCTAACCCTTTCTACTCTTTCTTTCATACAACCAACACTTGTCGTATTAATAGAAGCTCGATCGATCAGATAACATTTGTCACTTTGCAAATCACTTTTTTCTGTTTCTTCTTTATTCTCTGCCTCTAAATAACAACCGTTGGCTACTGACCGGGAAAAAAGTACATATAAATTTATGGAAGTTGATCTATTGGTCTATTTGATCGGTTGGTTCAATTATGCACTTGTATACGGACAGCCGACAGGAAACTACCGATAACTAAGTTTCATATGTTTATTTATTAAGTATGATTAATTTACCACGAGAAAGTAAAATTTATGATTAAATGAAATAATTCCATACGAAACTATAATACAACAAGTAAATGAATGTTATTTTTTATAAGATAAATCGTAACTATATGTCTCTTTTGTGATAGAAAATAAAATAAAATAAACCATCATCATTACCAAAGAGAAACAAATAACAAGGGATAATTAAAATTAGATACGAGTAACAAAATAAATTTATAATAGAAATTTCATTCTTTAGACTCCAAAATATCTACATTAATAGCCAAAACTATAATTTACGGTATTAGAAAATCCTAATAAATATTTGTAAAAAAGAGTAAAATAAGATCTCCTAAAGTGAGTGATCCATGCGGATATATAGAATATTCTTCTAAATTAAGGAGTTATAAAAATAAGTATCAAAAGATTAACCTTTTACTTGTTTAATTAAAAGTGTTTAAAACTTTTAAAAAATCCATTCAAGAAATTCTCCAAATTGCAAACGGAACCTCCGGGGAGCACCTTGGATGTATAAATAAGTGAATTTGAAACACTTTACCGACGGTATAAAATGAGTTAAATTTTTTTTATTTTTTTATTAACTTTCAAGATTCTTTATTCAGCAACAAAGTGTAGTCATTAGCCACTTTCTGAACAATCGGACTCTTTTTATTATTTTCCCATCACCGATGTTGAAGGCAAAATCCAAAAATCAACCAAGAAACTAAAAATAAGAAAAACATCAATAATGGTACGTAATTTAGAAAACGTATTTAATTTCACGGGACAAGCCAGCAAATTATTCACTATTCATTACACGTCTACTCAAGCAGCCCGTGTGTGTAAGAACAAAAACACATGTCCGCTTAATTAAAGGAATCTCATACCTGGACGAGACCTTGACTCTTCTTCTTTTTCCGAAAGAAAATTGTATTGAAAATTAAGCAAAAGATTTCTTATACATATACATAAACTCAATCTAAAACGAGAAAACACTAAAATTAAATGACGTTTGGTTCTTAAAGTATAAATTTATCAGGAATGTAATTTTCTTTGAAAAATGGTTCCTTTTAGAGTGAATTCCAAGGAAGTTATATTTTTTTTGTTTGGTTGATAATTGTAAGTACAAAGAATTGTTCAACAAATAATTATTAATATATATTTTAAAAATTATATTATAAATATATATAATTGTCAAAACATAAAAAATTCTTTTTCAGTTTAGAAAAGTTAGATTTCTGACTTTTTTTTACTGGAATCACTTTATTTATTTATTACCAATTATAGAGACTTTAGAATGCGAGACTTTAAAGAAAGTAACTGTCCATTATTATAAAGTTAAGAATCTAACATTTTAGATCTATTTTCTCTTATATTCCGAGAACTAAACGAATTTTATCAAAACACTACAAAAAGTTTTTTTTGTTTTTAATATTAGGGACCAACAATTTCTTACTTAAAAGTCGATCGTAAAACCAATAACACCTAACGCTCATTTAGTAGATGCTACAGAATTTAAATAAAATTTGAACTCTACTTTAATTTATATTTAGCTTTCTTTATCAACTAATAGTAACATATACAATTATGGCATGTTTGAAGAAAATGAAGTTGATCAATTCAGCCTTCAAATCCAAGATTTGGGTCCTATCCCAAGTACCTGGTTCCATTCGTTTTCTTGGTTACGGCCATCCAAATGACAACATTTCATTATCAATGCCTTATCTTTATTATTATTATTATTATTATTATTATTATTATTATTATATGGTCGGCAAACGGATCCGTCCAAATTAATCCACGAGTGAACTATAGCACGCGTCTCTCTATATCACAACACTTGTTTCTTTTTCCATGCCTATACTATAATATATATATATATATATAGTTGTATTTTCTTTTCATGAGAAAAATAATCTTTATAATTTATAGATTTGAAATGGACCTTTAATTATTACTTTATTTTATTTTTTGCTTTTTCTTTTTGGTATCTTCCCTTAACCATTTCCAACTGACACAGTTGCTAGTTAGTGATTTGATTAGTGTGGCCTTTCTTACTAAGGTCCATGTCAACACGATGGAATTCCACGTCGACATATATTATATCTAATACTGTGAAGATACGTTTTGAACATAATCATTCTTTTTCACTTCTCAAATAGAACAAGTGAAAGAGATTTGCTAAAATAAAAAACAGGTGAAAAGATTGGTATGATATCTTAAAAAAAGGAAAAGTTTCCCAACTTGCCATATGTGGATCACTTAATTAATTATCTTTAATGAAGTCAATTAATTAATCTCAACACAAATATTAAATAAAAAAGAAAAGCCCAACCACATTATTCTTGTTCATGCAGTTTATAATAATATCATGCCATAATATTTCTAATCAAATATTTCTACTCTTTATACTTATGATATGATTTTTGTTTTAAAAAAGAACAACCTATAACTTACCTTTTAAATTTAATAATTAATTGAGTTTATATTTATGTTATGAATCTTAAAGTTACGAACTAGTATTTTGAAATTATTTGAGTTTTTTATATTTTTATATTCTTAACATTTTTCATATGTTAAACCAAAACTTAACATACATGGATTCACTTCTAAATATATTTTATTGGCTAAATTATAAATAATATAAAAATTATGGTGAGTAGAAGGCTCAATTGAAACTAAAAATGAGTATAAAACTCAAATTAATATGATTATTTGAGTGCAAGTGTTTGCATATAAAAGCCCTAACTTAATGGCAATATTCTAATGAAAAAATTGAATGCCTTCAGGTTGATTGGTTTTTGTGGTAATGGATCTTGAATTGAATGCGTCAACAAATTCGTGCAAAATTTGATTAGAAACCAAGATTCCAACTTGAATCGCTAGAAACCGGTCGCGTAGTGAGTAGTTGATGCTCAAATGGCATAAAATGCCAAAACCCAAAATTGAAAATACAATGGAAGGAGTTTTTGATGCTCAAATGGCATAAAATCTCGTGTGTGATAGGATATCCAACGGTTCTAATTAGTTAATTTCTCTTCCAGTCCAACCAAGTACACAAGAATTTGAAAAAGCCAACTTTCTCACTTGAGGGCACATTGTTTTTGCACGGGTCATCTAAGAATTTTGAACTTTAAAAGACAGCATAATATATGTAGGACTATATGCGACGAATCAGTATTTAGAGGATGTGAAATTGTTTTTTTATATTTTATAAACGAAGGTAAGATTCAAATTTGAGTTTGAGATCCTACTAGTATTTTTACCACCTGCATAACAATCAACGAGTTATATACACATTGACTATCAAATTTGTTTCGTTTGATAGTAGACCGTATAAGATTCACCCATTGGATACATTAGTTGTTCCAAGGGATTTTGTTTTCTTTTTACTAAGCAACTTCTAAGGCTAATGAGTTTACAGGTATGATGGACACGATAAAGATTAGTCACTTGATAGTTGATAGAAAGTGGGTGAGTTTTTAACTTTTTTTCATTAAGCGGCTACTCACGGACCAAGTTTCGCTTGTAGTGGGCTTTTATTCTGGGCTAATGATTCTTAGGTTCTACTGGGCTGACTGCGTTTTGGACTGGGCCATGCGCTTACTTTTTTCATCCGCCTCCTTACAATCACTTAATAGCCTGCTGCCCAATTAAATAAAATCAACTCCGCTCAAAATAACTAAATATGGTCAGTACTAAAATTAAGTCGTAATTTTTCTGTTAATGGGCACATAATTTTCATGTCAAGAGGCTCGGATTCAGTCTTATCTCACAAAATGCCAAAACCCAAAAATACAACAAATCCATACCGGAGCATCGGTCCAAGCCCTCCACTACCACACAGTGAATATTAGGTTTTAATCGCACTGCAAGCTTCTCATACCATGTCAACACGTATCAACAGTTTCTCTACTTATGATTTTTTACAGTAGCATTCAAACTGTTTGATAAATCTTTTTCACCCCAACCTGGGCATAAACTTGTCACGGTCGATAAGCAAACGGCCCAATAGTTTAAGAAAATTTACTATCCATGTTGATTTTGTTGTGGGCTGGCATAAAAAGAATAATTCAATGCAGCACTATTTACAGCCCAAAGCCTCATCATTCTGGATTTATAGTATGGATCAAAGTTCATATTCGAGCCTAAATGGGCTCAGAAGCTGAGAGTCTTCCTAAATATTTTAGGGTTCCTCTAACAAAAATGGAAGAGTTCAAGATATTCTAACAGAACTTTATAGACACTTTAGAAATATTTACCATTTGTAAAGAAGAAATGAAATCTTTGTCTAAAGAAATGCGTTGAAAAAAAGCGGATATAGTGGTTTTTTAACTCTCAAAATGGAATCTATTCCAAATTCATTTTTAGAATACATTTTTAAAATATTTAAAATAGATATTTTTAAATACATTTTTAGAGCTATTATCGATACTAAATAGCAGTCAAGAATTTGTACGTGCATTTTCACGATTTAAATAAAAGATGGCAAATTCATTTTTTTATATAAATAAAGTATTTATTGTAAGCATTTTATTTCCTAATACAAAACAAGAATAAATTAGTTGATATACTTGCATAAAAAATTGAGCTTCTAATATAATTTCTCCACTTGTCACGTCAAATCATATATTTTAAATGTTAAATGTATAAGTTCGCCAAAAAAAATTATGACAAATTTGTTTAAAAAATTCATGCCACCTATATTCGAAGGTTTTTGCGCTAGAAACGCACATTTTAACTTTCCAATTGCTTTTTTTGTCAAAAAAATAAAAAAATTTCCAATTTATTTTTGTTTGGCAAAAGAAAAATAATTCAAATTTCATCTCAAATCGTTGTTAAATATTTTTTTTTGCGTCGACTATTCATATAACAACTTACGGTTTATATATATATTTTTGGTCAAAAATAAGAAATTATATTAGGAAGAAAATAAATTACATCGAGAAGAGTCCCTTGATAAAAGGGCTGCTAGATTATCAGGAGGATTAAAACACCAGTGGCAGTGGCGGAGCCTGCCATCATCGCTTGGGGGGGCGAGAAAAAAAATTACCTGTAAAATATGAACATTATCGTCAATAATTATTATAATAATAAATTTAATATGTATTATGTATAATTAATTAAATTACCTAAATTGTACTCGACGCTCTTTCAAATTAACAAATCCATTTAATATCGAGTCTAAACTGAAAGTCTCGGCAATTTCCCTTTCAATATAAACCACCAAGTTATCTGCGAGAAATTCGTCTTCCATTTTGTTACGAAGCCTTGTTTTAACAATTTTCATTGCTGAAAATGCACGTTCACCTGTTGCTGTAGATACTGGAAGAGTTAAAATAAGACGAATCATTCTATCAATAAGATAGAACGTCTTTGACATCTTGGTTTCTGCAAACACTTTACATAATTCTGAAAGAGATGACAAATCCTGCAGCTTGGGATGACTCTGTATCTCAAGCTCAAAATGTTGCAATTGATATTTGAGACTCATCATTTCTTGCTCACTAAAATCAAGAGGATAAAACTTTTCAGCAAGCTTACAAATATCCTCAATGTTAAAGGATTTGTAGCCATCATTTGGATTCAATGCTAAACTAAGTGTCAAAAGCTCCATTGCTTGCTCATTGAATCTGCTATTTAGCTCCTGCAATTGGAAGTCTATTGCAACATTATATATATCAAAGTGATAGTGATGCTCCTTAGTAATATCACGTTGACGACGACCTCGACCTTCAACATATCGAGCACTCAAATCAGGGATCTCAACATCTTCTTTCTTTGCAAATGATATAACACTTTCAATAAAATCATTCCAACCATGTTCTCTCAACTTCTGGATCAATGCTTTTGAAGTTGAAACTAAATGTAAAGCATTCAAGATATCTTGAGACTTTTGCTGCAAAACTTGACAAAGTACTTCAGTAATCCCCATGACTTCCTTCACTAGATGCAAGATGAAAATAAATTCAAAAGATGTCATCATATTCAAAGCTGAGTTGGCATCACCTCGTTGAGAGTAAGTAGATCCATTAGTCTTTACTTTTTCAAGAACAGAGCAAATTGCATCATACATGCTTAGAAGGTTGCAAATGGAATGAAAATGTGATCCCCAACGAGTATCAGTAGCTCGTTGTAAAGTTCCAATTTGATTGAGACCCTTTCCAGTTTCAAGTTCATCAATAGAAAGCAAATAGGCAATTTTAGATGCTTGGGCAGCTTGCAATTCATCATGACGTTTACATGAAGAGGTAACAATATTGACAATAAAAGTCAAATTGGAAAAGAATTCATGAATTGGATGTACCTCTCTAGCTGCAGCAACTAATGCCAGTTGTAACCGGTGAGCAAAACAATGTACATAATAGGCACAAGGACAATCCTGAATAAACAATGCTTGTAGCCCTTTCCATTCACCACGCATGTTGCTTGCTCCATCATATCCTTGACCTCGCAGGTTCTGAATATCAAGACAATAACGAGAGAGAATATCTGAAATCTCACTCTTTAGTGTTGCTGAAGTTGTGTCTTGAACATGAGCTAGATCAAAGAAATGCTCTTTTATAAAACCATCTTGATTAACAAATCTCAAAATAAGAGCCATTTGCTCTCTTTTAGACTCATCTCGAGCCTCATCAACAATAATACAAAATTTAGAATCACCAATATCTTCTCGAATCTTATTGCGAACTTTCTTTGCTAGAACATGTAGAATCTCCTTTTGGATGTCATGTGAAGAGTATTTAGCACTAGGAGGAGCATTTTCCAAAACAACATTTGCAACATTTTCATTGTATGATGATAAAAGTTGTATCAATTCAAGGAAGTTACCGCAATTTCTAGAGCTTGAAGTCTCATCATGACCTCTAAATGCACACCCTTGAAATGCAAGCCAACGAACCGCATCAATAGAAGTCTTGAGTCTCAGTCTATTGTTCTGAATTTGATTAGACCGTTGCGCAAGTAAGACTTTATCAATGTGGCCAGATTGATTCATTAAATCTGCGCAAGCTTTCACGGCAATATTATGGGGTGAGCTCGAATCTGTCCCGATATGGTTCAGAAAAGCACAATTTTTCCCATCATTGACCCTCTTCCATCTCTTGAATCCATCTCTTATAAAAGCATCCCATCCAGGTCGCCCAACTGATTTCACAGTAAAAAGATAACATGGCAAACAATATGCGGCATCTTTGGTAGGAGAGTACTCTAACCAAGAAGGAAATTGAGAGAACCAAGAAGCTTGAAAACGTCGTTGTTGCTTCTCGCATAAAGGATACTTAGAGTCAGAGCTAGAAGCACGAGGTTGATACGGACCAGCAGTTAGATAAGCACGTCAAATCTCATCTCGTTGATTTACTGAATAGTCCCACATTTGGGGACGTAATCCTGGATCACGTTCTAAACCATCTACTTTGACACTAGTAGACATGGGACGAATAGAGGAATCAAGATTTCTCCCACATTCAATCTCAGAAGGTTCAGCGGGATGCACCGGAATTGTTGAAGTATCAACATCAACATCCAATTGTGTGCTAGGTCCGGATTGAACACTTTGTTTTCTAAAAAATGAATCGAGACATTGTTGCTTTCTCGGCGGCATAATTCAAATTCGATATAAAATTGCAATACACCTAAATTAATACCATTTATAGCAAATCAGTAAAACTTGACAGTCTGCAAGAAAACAAACAGGAAATGGATGAATGGCTTTATACTTACAAGTTACAAATTACTTACAAATTAGTATAATAATCTCAATCCCACCACCGTTTGAGGCACCACGTCTCTCTCACTTTCTGGCTCCACTTCTAACTTTCTCAAACTTTTGAACCCTAAAAGCCAAAAGCCAAAGAAAAAAAAGACAAAAATCAGAGGGAAAATCCAAAAGAGTTAGCAATATTATTAATTTATTACAATATTAGTATTACTTCCAAGTCTTTGTCTTCCATTTAATTTTACTCTCTCTCTCATCTCATCATCTGATCAGTTTAGAATTGAAAAAGAAAAGAAAAGTGCCTTTTATGTTTCTTGCGATTGGCGAGTCAGCGACGATGGGTTTGGAAATTGGATGGGTTTGGGTTTGGATGGCGGCGACGATCGTGCTGCACTGCTGCTGCTGCCGCGGCGGCGATCAGGCAATTGACGATTGGCAACGCGACGATGGCCGGCGGTGATTGGCGACTGGATTGGCGACGATCGGGCGATCAGGCGATGGGTTTGGGTTCCAATTTGCACTTTGCAGGATGGATTGTTCTTGGTAATGGTTGCTGACTTGCTTTGAGTGATTTCAATTTTTCTGCCCAGAAATGAGAAACCCTCATCGTCGATTGAGTCGCTTAGCGCACCTGAGCTGGAGTTGGGCCTCGGAGCCAGACGCGGCCCAAGCCTCTGCCCACTGCCCATAAAATTTGAAAGTTTATGACAACCCAAGCGGGCCAAGGCCACTATCCACAAAATTTTGAAAAGCTTGGGGGGGCTACAGCCCCCCCTGGCCCTAACGTGGCTCCGCCACTGACCAGTGGTAAGGGTATTGTTTAGCTCGAGCCGCTTTTACCACTCAATCAGCCACCGAATTAGCTCTCCTACTAATTTGCTCAAAACTAAATCTATCCAACGATCTTAATTTCCATTTAATTCGATCAACAAGAGGCTTAATCTCCCAGGAAATGTGCGTAGTAGAGGAGTTGAGACAATTTGAAAGAATTTCCGAATCTGTCGCAACAATCACGTTGTAATTCCTGGAAAATGCCAGGTTGACAGCCTCCACCATAGCAAGCGTTTCAGCTGCGTTAACCGAGTTAGATGCTTACAATTTATATATAAATACGCCGAGCTCTAGGTCTAAAATTATAAGGTCCAAGCCCAACCTGTAACATAACGGGCAGGACAAGGTTTGAAATTTTATAGTTCTAGATTCAGGCCGGCCCAACAAGCCGTCTGTCTATTAAATAGGTCTAGACAAAATTTTAATCTCAGGTAGTGTTTTTTCTTTCTTTTAATAATAAGTGGGTTGAGATGTAGCTCAATAGATCAAACAAAAATAAATATATATAAAAAAAACTGTCTTAGGTTAATTCGTTCATTGACGTTAATAGTTTTTTTTTAATATATTAGATAAGAATATAGATAAATAGACTCGAATTTAAAATCTTGCCTTCCCTACTTTATAGATAATATCATTACGTTACGAGTAATTATATAGTACATCTAATATACCAACTATACACGCCTAGTTGCATTACTCAAAATAATAAAAAAGTTACATATTAGGGTTGATGACAATTTTAAAATTTTAAAATACTATACATTTAGATAGAAGTCGGATAAACCCTTGATTAAATGCTAATATTGTGATTATTCATCATCCATTTTGACTTTTTTAGATGATAATACTGTTGATAGAAGGCATTTTATTTTCCTTTTTATAGAAATCAGATAAAAGAATCAGAAAGAAGAAAAGGAATAGAAAAGCCACTAAATAGAGCAAAAAGATGATGATGGAACTTGCCGAGTCATCCAGACATGCTTCACCAGGCCGAAGACAATTCAGCTGGACTTGAAAAATAAAGCGGCGGGCTTGGGCCCAACAAGGAAGGATGCGTTTTTGCACTTCTATTTCTAGAAGGACACTCAGACAACAGTGTTTCGAATTTTGTAAACTTCAGAGGATAATTACAATTTAAATTAGGAATTTATTTAGATTTCTATTAGATAAAAAAACAGTTGAGATTATCTAGATAAAAGAGGACAGGAGGGAGAGGAGAACGTAGCTAGTTTTACACTTCATCTTCTTCCTTTGTTTCTCTGCATATTTTTCTGCACTTTATTAATTTATTTTTATTCATCTTTTTCACTGCATGATTATTTTTCTTTATAGAATTTAATTATGTTGTATTCTATCTAAATCATTTATTCTTGGTAAAGACTCTAAGGTCATGATTCAGCTGTTGTGAGATCAAATCGAGTTTTATAAATTCCAAATTCATATTTTTACTCTTTTTTATTTAATGTCAATTTATTCATGTTTTGATTAAGAGTAGCTAACTTGATTTTAAATATGAATGATTACAATCTTTCCTTAAAATATTGGAGTCTACATTGTTGAGGGGAATACGAATGCGACTAACCGGTCGACGGTTAGAAAAAGGGTAGGATCAAGTTTATAGGAGTAGACACGTCTCTCTCCCAGACCTGGGATAGGTCTCTCTCCCTGCATTTTATCAATCACTTAATTAAATCCTATAGAGTGTCTTTTCGGGTTATTGAGTCGATTAGGGGTTTCTAATAGATTGTCTCTTTAGGAATCTTGCGTAGGAAGAGAGTAGGAGATTTAGGTGACTAACCTGATTTCTATAGCCTTCCTATGAATTTTGGTTTTGAATACAATTGCATCAATGATCAACTTGTATGAATCATGGTCCGAATTGGTCTTTACTGGGAATTCCTTATCAATGAGTTCACCAATCACTTTCTATTTACTGTTTTTATTTTCTCTTTGTTTAATTATTAATTGCAACAAGCCACCCTCATTATTGGTAATTACCATTGTTACATTGTTGGTCATTTTAAAGAATTAAAATTGTTCCGAAATTTTTGAGAAACGATCCTTTTGCCACTAGTTACAGTTTTAATTAATTGTTGCACGATGAATTGTAATATTTTATTTTTGACGGTTTCGACAACCATCAACCTTAAAGGAATAAGTTTGCGTATACCTACTCTATTAATTAGGTGCACGTCTAAACAGAATGCGAGGTGCACTATTTAATTACTTATAATCTTATAGCTAAATTAGCTTACCTAACCCTAACTTCTTGGTGAGTGGTATAGATTCCGTAGGTTTAACTTCTCTTTTCTTTCACCTTGTAAAAAGATTGCAAGTTATGGTTGACTGAATTATAACCAATTCAAGACACATAAGCAGTTGGTAATTAGTTGACGTGTCAGCTTTTATGGCAAATGGCTTGTGCATTCTATTATGCACAAATCTAGTTATTCCCTCCCAAAACACAACACTTCTAGTTCTAGCTCCCACACATTTTAATAATTCCTCTTCATTTTTTTTTATTTTTTTACAAAACGAAATAAAATTTAAAATTTTCATTCTTAAATCAAAGTTTCATGATCTATCATACCCTAATCTAAAATACCCCATGGTTTAAAATATGGAAGTAGGAAAATTTTGAATTAACCTTAAACTCATAACATGTATTAAATAATTCATGATTTTACATATTAGCGCGTCTAGAAGTGTGATAAAAAGATCACGAATATAAAAAAAGAAAAGTCCTTCCTATGCCAACTAGATCTATGAAAGAAACAATGGAGGCATCAATGTAAGGTTGTTGGCTAAGGATGACAAGATTCTTAGCTTTGGTTAGAGTATGAATATGAATTGCGAAGGGACTAATTAGTAGTACGTACCCTACAATATGCCACATCATTAAAACCTGTAAAGTGCGATAACCAGCTTGGGTTTTATGAACTTTCTCCACCTTCCACCTTTCTAAACGAATCCTTTGAATTGCTTTAGGATGCAAAAATAAAATCCCATCCACACTCCTTTTAGCGGTTAGCACCATACCCTCCTTTCTTGGATTCTTATACTCAAGATCAATTTTAAGGTAAAGTCAAGAAAATTAAAGTGAAGAAAAAGAAAGAGAGAAATATTCACCTAAGAGTACTTTTTTCGGTCTGAATTAAATAATTTCTATGATGTTAATTTTAAACAGATCGAAGTAATCATTTTTGACACATTTTTTAGTTATATTTGATTCTAATACCCTTCTTGTTTTGCTCTAACTAATTATTTTTATTACTTTTATTAATTATCTATCCTCGACAAAATAGACAAACACCCCACCCCTAAGAAAAAAAATGTCATTTAATTTTGGATCAGTATCCGATTATTATATATACAATAAATCCAAGATTAAAGGAGGAAAGGGAGGTGAAGAAAGGGAAACGGCTAGCTAAGCTTTGTAAGGATTCCTAATCAATGGCCCAACAAGAGCTTTTTATTTCTTTCTTTTTTTCATTATATTTTTTTGAGTGTGAACTTGGCTTGGCATGGTTAGAAAGAAAGAATAAGAATATATTGGATAACATATTTGATCTTTTTGAGAGTGTATGTGGACGCTCCTCCCTCAAGAGATAAAGAGATAAGATGTGTGTGTGAGTTTTTTTTATTCAATCTCTATATTTTAAAATCAAAGTGAAAAAAGAAAAATTGCCACTTGCAGCCCATGGTTATCATTTTCTCACCTGTGAATCAAAGACTGCAGATAAAATAAAAGAAAGAAAGAACCTCCTAAAGTGACGGGAGATCCTATATGCTTCCATTATACACCTTGTTTTCTTCTTCCATGTATAGTACTCTCTTTTGTTCATGTGCATGAGTCCATGTCATGATGAATATAACTAATTCAAAGACCATCCAAATTGGATCGTAAATGTAGATTTTGAATTTTGTACAAAGTTAATTCAGATATACGTTGTAGACCTACCAAAGTATTATAGAATAGAAATTATCTGATACAAGTGAACTCAATTCCATAACAGTTAGTTTAACTATTGTAATATTTTCTTGTGGATGTATTCAGTTGAGTTGATATATATTTAAAGTGTTTCGTTTAATTGAAAAATATCTTCTTATTTTCTAATACTTTTTCTTTTCCTTTCAAATAGAAAAGAAAAGAAAAGATCACATGAAGAATCCGTAATTTGAGGCATTAAAATCATTGATGTTGTCAATTTTGAAGAAACTTCTAATGGGGTTGATATACAATTTTGGAACTTCTCCAACTTGATTGACACTTGAGGGGACACCTCCCAAATTTTAAACCAATTTGAGGAGATCCTAGATGCTTCCATTATACACCTTGATTACTTCTCCAATTTTGTTTATTTTATGAAGCATACCTCCACTAGTTTTCTAAAATATACTTATAATTTAATTTTTATAATAGTAAAAAAGTTCAATAAAATAATAAAATCTACCAAAAAATTTATAAATATTGGAAAAAATATGTAACAAATATATTAATACCTAAAACAATGAAAAAAATAATTTTGAAAATCAATTACAATTTGTTTTAAATGTCTTACTTTTTAATATTTTTAAAAAATATATATTATTTTTGTTCAATGAAGTTAGTTCTTCTATTTTTCCTTAAATTTGTATAATTTTTTGAACTTTTTTTTTTATAAATTTTTACCTATTAGAGAGGTTAAGATTTCAACTTTTAAGAAACTAAGTAGTTTATATTTTAAGCTTTTAAATTATTTTAAACTATACGAGACTGATCGTCAATCAAATACAGAATTTATAGTGCCTGAAAACGTGTGTGCACAAGAGATAAAGTGTACAGTGGGAGTCAGGGTCGAACACAGGGACTGTGAGAAACTGATCTATGGTCTTGAATGTATTCGGGGGAGAAGAGCACGAATAGTAACAATTAGGGGGGGGGGGATTTTACTTGGCCAACGAGTTGGCCAAGACAGATATCGGGAGCTAACAATTCTATCTAAGAAAGCAATATTCGGGGTCCCTAATGGTAAGATAAGTGAATCAGCGAATAAATCCAGAAATAGTAAAACAGGTCAGTAACAGATGCAGGAATAACAGTACAGGCGTGAAACAGAACAAGGGTGAAATAAGCTCAAGTAATCAGATGGAGAAAGGGTTCTCGGCAAAGGCACTCTGGGTTGCATTCGGGACCAGATTGTCATCAGCTCAAGGGTATTCCATTCAAGATGTCATAGAAATGACATGGGGACCAGATTCCTCGGATATCCCCTACTTTTCTCTTAAGAGAAACTACCCCCCGTTTCCACATGTGAGGTAGTCTTGACAGTCCGCCATCCCTCCAGGCACGAATGCGGGAGGGCCATACTCAAACTGCCCATGAAGTTAAGAAAAGACAGATCTAGAGCTAAAGTCCCTCAGTTTGTCAGACTCGTGACCCAGCTCTAATCAACTACCCAACCTATCTATTCGAGACCACTTTGACACAGTCAAGACTAAACAGATGCCTACTTGCTCATGCAACTTTCCTTCCGTATTCATCACATAAATGGCAGCATTTACACAAGATAATTCTCAGTTGATCAGGCCTCAAATTAAATCATGCAAAGATGTAATTAAATCGATGAATAGTTGAATATAGCATCAAGAATATATTAAGCACATTAAGGCCTCGAATCTGCCCCTGCAACCCTTGAATCAGCCTTGCCAAGAACTAGGAATTTAGCTACTCATACTTAAAGATAAACAAATAACGATTAAGGAAAGCATAACAAGTAATTAAATAGTGTAAGGGAAGAAAACTTGTTACTAAAATTCCGTTTATAGCTCGGCAGCAATGTTGAAGAAGCTAACAATGGCTAGAGAGAGAAACTAGAGAGAAGTCTAAGCTACTTCTAAATTATGCTAATTAATTAATTACTAGGAGAGATCAAAGAAAAAGCCCCTAAAACTATTCATGGATGCCCTTTATATAGTAGGGCTCCAAGCACAAAATATCTACAGCCCAAAAACTAGGGACAAAATGCATTAATTGAAAACCTAAAGAAGTGGATCTATGTTCCCAAAAGCACAAAGCTGGAAAAGCATAAAGCTGTCTGGTTTTTCCAGCTTTGGCAGGTCTGGAGTGGGCTCAAGACTGAAATCCGCAGGTGTTTGGTAATCAGTGCAGAGCGTCAGAACAGTGTCAGAGGGATCACATGGGCGTTAGGTGGGGTGACACGTGGAAACGTCATCCTTTACCCTTCGGGAGTCCCGAACTGGGAATCCGATTCGGGACCTTGAACGCTGCTTTGGACTCGGGACCTCGACTTTTGGTCTTGAAGCTCGAATTCGCTCAAAATGCACCAAAAACGTTTGTTTTAGCATAAATTCCCTTTTTAGGCCTAGATCTGCAATAGTAATGAAATCAATGGTAAATTAGCAGAATCAAGCTCTAAATAAGTGAGAAAATGGAGGGAAAATCATGCATAAAAACATGCTATCAGAGACAAAATGAAATATTTTCTAAACTATAAGGTTTTATTATATAGTTTACTTTACCTTTAAGCTTTGATTTTCTTAAATAAATAATCCCAAAAAAAAATTGATCAGAAAATAAAATCAAATTGATTGATGTATTTAGAGTTAATAGTTACGAATTTGGGTTAGGTTGCCCATGTTTCTGGATGGTCCACCTTATGCCACACCATACGGCTACATAATTTTGATGTGGCCATATATACAAATTCTAGATAACTAATTGGAATAAAGTAATTTTCTTCAAGTTGGATGAGAACAAAAGAAAGAAAAATTAGGAAGAATTATAGTTTTCCAGAAGTTTCTGCCTGTGCAAACTTGTGGGTTTTTATTGTTACATCTTGTAACAGCATCACCCTTTTATTTATTTATTTAGTTTTTTTACATGTTAATTTTTTATATTTATATTTTTAAATTTAATTTTTAAGCTAATATAATCGTTGTTTTTTTAGATGTTAAATAAGGTTTAACTATTTTCAGGAAAGAGTAACTAACATAAATCAAGTATAAATATAGTAACTTATTTAACTCAATTATAAATTGACTTATCTTAATATTCGATACAAATGTAAAAATGAATTTTATTCTTTTTTTTTTAATATGTTAGTACAATATTTTATAGCAATAAGAAGGTGACAAAAGTGGAGGTGACATGAATAGCAGCAGCAGCAGCACATGTGAAAGAGTTGAAGATACGGGAAAAAAAAAACCAAACATCATCACATCACATTCTCACAATAATTAATTTACATGGAAAGTTATATTTAAATTCAAATTCAAATACAATTACTATAATTAATGCATTAATTACAAATGACCCGATGACATTATTATTACCATTACCAAATTACTAATTATTAAAATTAACAAACTTAATTTTAACTTAAAAGTTTTTTTATGGTCAAGTAAGGAGAAAAATTACCAGCTAGACCAGAATGAAATATATTGACATGAACCGGTAAAACTGACCTAAACAGTAACTTTGCAAATCCCAAAAACTTGATTGCAGAAAGTTACTCACCTAGACATAAAAAAAGAAAACATGCACAAAAAAAAAAAGACTTTTTTTTAGATAGCTAAGATAGCTGACCAATCAATTTCAACTGATGGCCACTTTTCCAATCTAAACTTGATCTTATCAAGCTCATCCCAATGGGAAGAACAATCAGAGAAAGTCAAGAATGACATATCTGACTCATCAGGTGAGGAAGAACTAGCTGATGATGATTCATCAGACAAATTATCAACCTTGTAGTCATCAGCATTGGAATTATCAGATTCCCTTTTCAATTCCTGGTTGAAAGAGCAATCATCTTCTATTTTTGCCTCCAAAGGAGCTGGCTTTGTAACTTTTGAGCCAGAAACAGAGCATGGCTCCCCTGTTTTCCCCTGTTTTTGCTGAGTGTTAGCAGCAGCAGCCATGTTTTGACAGATGGCTTGCAACTTCGCATCCACAGAGGAATGGAGAGGCTTGTAGTCACCAAATTCCCCAGAGACATGAGCTCCTTGATGGCTAAGATGCGGAAAATTAAGCCTGGCGAACTCTCCTCTCAGCTTGTAAGCAGCGTTGTCATAAGCCAAAGCTGCTTCTTCAGCTGTGTCAAAAGTGCCAAGCCAGAGTCTTGTTCTGTTCTTAGGAAGTCTAATCTCAGCAACCCATTTCCCCCAATGGCGCTGCCTCACTCCTCTGTACAGCTTTGTTGGCTTTGGAGGAGAGGAGGCTGCAGATTGCTTCATGGGGACAGGTTTTGGACCCAAAAGGTTCGATCTTTGGCTATGTAGGAGGAGGGATTGAGGGTTCGCGGCAAGAGCTGCTGCTATGTGCTGCTGCTGCTGTTGAAGATGGATTTGAGCCTGGATTTGAAGGATTTGAGATGGGGTGAGGTGGTTAAGACCGATTGAACCTGTTTGATCAAGACCCAAGTGGTTAAAACTGGAGTACCCTTGAGAAAACATATGGGTGCTCGATGATGGGGAGCAAAAGTCAGGGTAGAAACTGGATTGTAAAGGAGAAATTGGAGAAAAAGGAGCAGAATTTGAGGAAAAAGTAGAAGTAGGTGAAGAAGAAGCACTTTTCATAAAAGGTTCAAGTGCTTTCATGAGCTCTTCTCTACCAGTATCTGATGAGAAAACTGTTCCTGCCGTGTTACTGTAGAAATCTATAGCTGCTGACATTTTCTGTTGCTTACCAAAATTAAAGAACAGAGAAATAGCACTAGGGTTTTTATAAACAAACAAAAAAACTGATGAAACTATCAAAGATTGCAAGAAAAACCAACCTGAGGACCAAAAATAAACCCTTCAAGCTGATGAAGTTAAAAAAAAAGCACCAACAAAAGAAAGAAAAACACAAACACAAATTGTTATTCTTTTTGAAAAGACAGAAGATTTGCAGAAAGGGATACAGAGAAGCGGGGGGTTGAAGAAGGGTAGGATGAGAGATTAGAGGAGATTTTAACCGAAGCAGAAGGCAAAAGATGGGATCTTTGTTTCTCTCTTGTGACGTGTTTTTTTGTGTGTGTGTACACTCTCCTTGTTGAATTGCTTGGCGTCTCCCACGTCTCATCTTTATATAAGCCTGTATAACTCAAGGTCTTAACCTTGGGTTATCTTCTGTGCATCCACGCCACAGTTTTTTCTATTTTTTTATTTCTCGGTTATAATCTATTTCGAGCTCCGTCGAATATCCAAAGAAAAGTGACTCTCTCACGTTATTTATTTATATTTTTAGGAGAAATTAAGTTAGAAAACTCTAAATACATGTACCGGTAGGTGAGAAGCTAGAACGAAAATATTAGGGGGGAAATGCGTAGATTTTTTAGAGTTTAAACTATGATAGATTAATCCGGGAAATAATTAAAATTTTAAGAGTCATCATATAAAATTTATAATTTTTTGGGTCAAATTATAGTGATATTTTTTAGAGGATAAAATATGGTATAATAATATTAAACTTTTAGAAAAAATGAAAACTTGAAGGACTATAATGTTGTTGTGTGTTTACCTAATCTATAATAATATTAAGCTTTTAGAAAACTATGAATTATAGACACCGACACTGGCATACAAAAATTAAAAATCACATAACACATATATAACATATATTTATGTACATATTTTATATAAATAAGTTCTAAATTATATATAACACTCGATAAATATAATATAACACGTGTCAGAATCATCACATTTTGTATTCAGTTTGAAATCATTAATTTTTTACAATTATGACTAAACAAACTGAATACAAGATGTGATGTTTCTGACACGTGTTATATTATATTTATCGAGTGTTAGTGTCCAACACAGGACACGGTGAAGAAAAAAAATGTCCGTATTTCTTAGTTAAAAAATATAATTTACCTATAAATTATTTATTTATTTACCAATTATCATTATTTTCTGTCGTTTTTCTTTAAAAAAAAATCATTTTGAGGGGTCCTATATGTAAAACATTTATCTTGAGCATTATAGCATGGGTAGTCACTAGTCAATGCCTTACCGATACCACGTTCTTGGAGGCTACCCAATGAGAATGCGCCACGCGCATGTTATTGACCAGCAGGTGTTTGGTCGCTGAGCAGTAAAATTTGGGTAGATCATGATCTACCTATATCATTATGTAGAATGATGACACGTGTCCAAAAATGTTAAAAATAGTGGTATTCTAGCACTATTTGGGGTACGTGTCATTATCTTAGATCATGATATAGGTAGATGATGATCTACCCAAGTTTTTTTCGTCGCTGAGCAGTAGTATTAGATTTGGTAAAATTTTAAATTAAAAGAGTTACTACCAGCTTTTGGAATTTAATGAAGATTTTGTCGTTACCTCTGTTTGGTTTGTCGCCGCGATTTAAAAATGAATAGTAAATACTTTCTTTGTTAGTATTTAATAACGTATAAATTTTAGAATAGTAGAAAATTAAAAATAATAATTTTTTTTATTATTATTTTTTTTTTTAAAAAAAATTCCACTCAAATTAACACACCATCATCAAATTAGGTTGATACATAAAAAAAAATTGTCATTTGCACAAAATATATACCTCGAAAATGATAAAATAACAAGTATTATAAACAGTAAAAATTCGTAAAAAAATGACAGTTATTAAAAGACAGAGAGAGTACTAAATAGTTCGAGTAGTATACGTGGATGAGATGTTTTAACCATCTTTGATGAATTAATTCAATTCAAGCAATCAAAAAGATTCAAAACATTATTCTTTTTTCTTTGGGGTTATAGCATAAAGGCCCCCTGTACTATCGCGAAAAACAGAAACCTCCCCTGTACTATAAAAAATGATGAACTGGCCCATGAACTATTGGTCGGTGGCATAAGGGCCAAAACTAACAGTCAAACTAACTGACTGTTAGTTTTGACCTAGGGTAGCCAGTTCCCATTTGTTTCCTTCCCGGTTACACCTGCAATTTTAAATAAAATGGAAACTAATTAAATCAATTAATTGGAAATAATAACATCCCAAGAAATAAAAAACACTGGACTCAAACTTAAACTAAACAGGAGTCTTTTAACAAAAAATTGCCCCGTTTCTTTTATTGCCACACTTAATAAATAGACTGAAATTAAAACATAAAACACAATTATTCAGACCTAGAACCCTAAAATCAAAATCGTGTGGGAGAATAAGCACTCCAAGTTCCAGCGTTTTATTTCAGAGGTCGCGACGTAGATTGTGGTTCCTCTGCATCTCAACCGCCATGGATTGTTCAAGCAGTCGGTCAATAACATCGTCCGTTGGTAATGGTGCAGCATCGTACCCACGATACAAGAACAGAACATGCAATTGTGGAGTGAGAGCTATTGTGAAGATATCAGAATCAACTAACAACCCAGGTAGGTTGTATTACAAATGCGGGAATGAAGAGTGTGGGTTCTGGTCATGGTGCAATCCCCAAGTCGGATCTGTGCCGGAGGCTCGTCGGGAAGGAAACAGTGAATGGGTTTTACTCAAGGATGATATTATCGACGCCGTAAAGGGAGAGAGCGATGTTACTCGCCGGGAATTGAAGAAGTACGTTGCTGCCATAGCTAGCAAACCAGAAGCGCATGTGGAGGGGTTCTATTGTTGGTCTGTAGTGCTTTATCTTGTCATCCTTCTCCTTTTGCTCTGGATGATCATTGTAAATTAGGGTTTGAACAATAGTTACAATTTTAGGGTTTCGAATTTCGTTTAAAATTGTAGGGTTTTTTATTTCTGTCATTTGAAATTCATTTTGATGGACATGATGAAGATGGTAAGGCCTGCAATGGGGTGTTATTTTGCTTGTTTTTGGTTGATGTTCACCTGGTAGCCTGAAATGGCCAATGAAATGTTATGTTTCCATTGAAGAATTGTTTTGATTTTTGGGTTGCAATTCTCTAGTGATCTTTCTGTTTTGGAGATAATTAAGGATCACAACTGGTGTTTGTGGAATTGGTGTTGAAGCTTTTGCTAGTTTGTAGATATATGGAATTTTTAGATTGGACATAAGACTGAGATTGCGTAAACTATCTGTGGTATTGAAGCTTTGGCTAGTTTGTATTCATTACTGGTGTTTAATGTGATGCAATGTTGGGAAATAGCTGCCTCTCCATAGGCTGCATCATGTGCATGCCTGTGTGAATGTTGGGAAACAACAAATGTATAAAATGCTGGATGCCAGATTTTCATGAAGTTTGTTTGATCTGCTTGCGTAAAGGAATCATGAAGTTTGTTTGGTTAAATAGGGATATGCAGTCTCAGGTTTTCATGTTTTGGTTAAATTTATAGGAAATTGTACTTAAATGGAGCATATTGCATACAGGACAGTGGTGGTATTTCCAACTGAATGACAATCCAACCAGTGATTGCTCATAATCTCTTCATTGATGTAAGATTGTAAACCGATGCTAATTGCCCTGCTCATGGAATACTAAACATGAGAAGAATAGCAGCAATTCAAAAGTTTATTAATCAAAATTGAAAATTAAACATGCAAGTTGTCGTGCTCCTATAACTCTCATTGAGCAGCATATCAATTGTAGAGTATGAATAAAGACAAATCAAGCAGAACCAAAGAAATAAAAGGCCTATGCATCCAACACCCCATAATCAAGAAACCAATCTGGAGATTTTTTCCAGAAAATTCAGTACTCTTCATAGTTCGTAATGATCATATATATGGTTCTCTTCATATGACAAGTGCAGTACACAAAAAGAACCAAATTTTACAGCCAAAAAATGCATAGTTAATTAACATCATATAAAATAAACATCATCCAAAATACACCATGATTCCAGGTGCAGTACACAAAATGAACCACATTTTGCATCCCAAAATATGTATCATCCAAAATACACCATCATTCCAGGTGCAGTACATAAAATGAACCACATTTTGCATCCCAAAATATGTATCATCCAAAATACACCATGATTCCAGGTGCAGTACACAAAATGAACCAAATTGCCAAAATAAACATCCAAAATGAACATCATCAAGGGATCCACTCCCTTGTTGGTCTCCATATCCGTTTCTTTCTAGTCTGTTGGGTTGTTGTCTCAGGAATTGGTCCAGGTGCAGTCATTGGTGGCACTAATGGTGCAGCCATTGGACTTGAAGGAATTGGTCCAGGTGCAGTCATTGGTGGCATTAATGGAGAAGGCATTGGACTTGAAGAAGGCATTGATGTAGAGGTCCTAGCAAATCTTGCACTGGAACTTGCATCCTCATCATTATCCTAAAAACAAACAGAAACCACAAACAACAACCATAACATCAAAATGAGGGTGTATAAAAATATTAATATTGAATGAACATAACTCAAGAGGCCTCACCTCAGGCACATCTTCGTGAGTACTGCCAGGACCTCTTGCAGCATGGCCAGGTTCACAGTCAGGTGTAATTGGGGTTGGTGGGGGTGCTTGTTTCCCTCTCCTCCTCAAGGGTGGTATATCAGCCCTCATAGACTGAGGACATGTCCTTGTATTATGTCCCCTTGCCCTACAATTTCTGCATGTCATAACCACCCCACCCTTTGTCAATCTAGTTGGGTTAGGTGGACCTGCCTCTCCAGCCTCCCTCCTTCTCTTGAGCCTTGGTCTACCACTCTGTAGCATACGTTCAGGAGGCCTCAACTCATAATGGCCTTCAACCACAGGCCACTCACTTTGATCAGGGACTGGCAAAATGCCATCTTTGTATGATTCTAAAAATGTAGTCTTCTTATAAGCCAGGTGTATATAGTCATGAGGATTCTTCTTCATGAACAAGTAAGCAGCTGAGGCATGCCTACAAGGCACTCCTGTCATGTCCCACCTCTTGCAAGAACAAGTCTTCTCTTGCAAGTCACAAGTACACTTCTCTCCATTTATGTGCTCTATCTCAAACTTGTGCAGCTGGGAATGAGGGTACACAATGTAGGACTGACAATCTTCAATCCATTTCTCTAACATGTTGAACCATCGTGGACAAATTGTCCCTTCATACAACAACATTCCTTGGTACTTTATATAGAACCGTTTCATCAGCAATCTCCTAATAACCTCCAGACAAGTCAGAATTGGCTTCTTCCTTGCAAGTCTATCACACGTACAAATTAATAAATTCTCAGAATTTGATTTTGTAAGTAAACATAGTCCAAAATATGGTAATATCACACATTACCTGACATATGAATTAAAACTCTCAGATAGGTTATTCAAGAGAAGATCACACATAACCCAATTATTGAAAGCATGCCTTGACCACCTCTGAGGAGGTATCCTCTTCAACCAAGCATATGCAAGTGGATTTTCACACTTAACTTTCTCAAGATGAATGTTGAACTTTGTCACTGTATATGATCTTGCTGCATCCCATAATATATCTTTCATATGCTTGCTCCCTCCAAACTCTCCTTTGAAATTATTCCATATGTGCCTCACACAGTACCTGTGATCAACATCTTTGAGTTCAGTATCAAAGATATTTTGCAAACCCTGCATAAAAGAGAAAATTGTTATTGAAAATACTTTTGAATTGGTAGTTAACATGAAGACAGTAATATTAATGTACCTTTTGCCTGTCAGACATGAAACACCACTCCTTCAATGACCCAATGTCATCCTTCAACCTCTCTAAAAATCACATCCAGTTTTCCTTGCATTCAGAATCAACTACTGCCCAAGCAATAGGGAAGATGTTTCCATTCGCATCTTTTCCTATTGCTGATAGTAAGTGTCCCTTGAATGTACCTTTCAGGTGACAACCATCAATGCCAATAAATGGCCTACAACACCTCACGAACCCACGCTTACAAGCATCCAGGCACATGTACAACCTCTGGAACACCCCATCTTGAGCAATAATTTTAACTGAGCTACCAGGATTTGATTTTCTGATCGCCTCTGCATAACTCCACAACAACTTGTACTGCTCACTATGCTCACCCTCAATCAGTTGCTGAGCTATCTTCCTTGCTCTAACCAGCTTGTGATAGGAAACCTTAAGAAATTTCTCTCTTCTCACCCTGTTTGCAAGTACTTCTAAATCCATATCCGGATTATCCTTGAAGTCTGCCAAGTATGCTTCAGCTACCCATCTGGCACTTGCTCTCCGATGCTCTATGTCCTTTCCACAATAATGCTTTCTCTTGAAGGACTTGATCTGGAATGCACTCCTATCTGCTGATGGAGAAGCATGTATTCTCCATCCACACTGCTTCTTGCACTGGACAGTGATTCTACTTCTCTCATTCTTCACATACGTAAAGTCATGTCCTATTTGAATAGAATACAACTTAAGAGCCTTCCTAAACACTTCATGACTTGCAAACTTCATTCCTACTTCCAGCTTTATTTCTCCATCAAAATCTGTAGCCTCATTGAACTCTGAATACCTCCTCCTCAATCTCTCAGCTTCCTCATCACTGTCAGAGCATGGTGGGGTTTCTAGATGGTCACTATCTTCGTAATCTGTCTCCACATCAGGCACAGTAGGACCTACATGGTGGGGTGGCCTATTCACTCTGTCATTTCTGGGTTGGTCATCCCCAACATGTACTCCCCCAAAATTTAAATCCACATCCTCATCCTCTACATCAAACAAATCATCTTCTTCATCCTCCTCAGAATCCACAAAGTCACTCAGCTGTTCCTCACTACTTCCATCATCCTCCCCTTCCCAGCTGTAGGTTCTTTCTGCATAACTGTCCCTTGAAGCTTCCTCATCACTTTCTACATCAGGTTCATCATGTGCAAATACATTGCCACTGTAGCTAGGCCCATCTTCCTCTAAATTGGGCCTACATACAGGCCCAACACTTGTATGGTCTGGCCCATTCTCAGGGTTTAGCTCCTCTCCTCCCTCTACTTCAATCCCACCCTCACATTCAGGCCCAACAGTTGTACCTACCCTTACACAAACATCACCATCACCACGTGCACTTTCAACCATTACTTCCTCTGCACCATAACCTTCATTTTGCTGTTCATCACCACCATAACCTTCAGTCTGCTGTTCATCACCACCAACAACTACATTCTGATGTTCATCACCAAAAACAACAACTTCATTTGGTATATCATCACCACCAACATCTTCCATTTCTTCATCACTGTCAAGATTGACCACTGTAATTGGGTTGTGGATTACATGTTCCACATACACTTCCATTGTAGCTTCACCATCTCTTAACATGTCTGCAATCATTCTCTTGACATGTTTATCCTTCCTCAAACCTCTCTTGCCAACCTCCATCTCTTGCCATGGGTATTTTGCATCATAATGATACGCATTGAGGTATCCTGCATTCACCACTCTTTTATGTATGTCCTCAATTATCAACCTATCATGCTCTATTTGGAATACTATTTCCTCTCCATCTACATAATGCAGATTTGGAAGTAGTACCCATGTACCTCCAACGAAAATCTTCACTGTAATGATCATCCTGTCATGGTATTGTTCAAAAAGGAATTACGAAAAGGCCACAACAAATTTATACATTCAATTTCAACAAATATCGAAACAGAACTAAGAAAGCATGTGAATCGAAACCCTAACACAGATAAAGACAATGGGTTTCTTTTTATTATACCCCTAATGCATGACTGTTTAATAGAATCTATAATAGAATAAAAAAACCACAACTTTTCAGATATTTGACAATGCATGGTTCTTTCGTTGTCATCGAGGCGGGCAAATATAATAGATAGCACACTGACCTTGGTTTAGAGAAAGAGACAAAAAGGCACAGACGCCTGTACCTTCCTCCTTCGTCGCGTCGCACCCACACAATTTGAAAGTTACTTCCCTCCCTTCGCTATTTCCATAATATCAAAATAGAAGATTGAGTTTTGCTTTCTCGCTGCAGTTCGTCCGCTATTCCTTCAACCACTGGGATTGAACTCTTCGCGTGGTGTCAATGGCGAAACTCTTTTCCCATAGCAGATGCGTTCTGATTTGATGTGGGTTGGATTAGTTTTACTTTCAATTCCGTTTAGTTTAAGTTTGAGTCCAGTGTTTTTTATTTCTTGGGATGTTATTATTTCCAATTAATTGATTTAATTAGTTTCCATTTTATTTAAAATTGTAGGTGTAACCGGGAAGGAAACAAATGGGAACTGGCTACCCTAGGTCAAAACTAACAGTCAGTTAGTTTGACTGTTAGTTTTGGCCCTTATGCCACCGACCAATAGTTCATGGGTCAGTTCATCATTTTTTATAGTACAGGGGAGGTTTCTGTTTTTCGCGATAGTACAGGGGGCCTTTATGCTATAACCCCTTTTTCTTTTCTACAAAGAGAGAGATGATGTAATTAAATGTGGTGCAGGACATAGAAAACATTTTTTTATTATAATATTATTTTTGTAAGCTTAAGTTATAATTAAGCACTCCCTCAGCTAATTACATTCCATCAAGTGCAATTAATTTACATTAAAAAATAATTATCTTATCTTAGAAACTGGTAGACGGTATTTTTTTGTGTGTAAATAAACCAAAAATAATTAGAGAGTCATTTTATTTATATAGGAGGGAGTATGATTTTTGGTAGAATATATTACTCAAATAAATGACTTACCCTACCAAAATGAAGCAGCAAAAAATATTAAAGGCAAGATTATCAAAATTAGTGGCAAAAGTAATTGCATCCATCAGTCTTATCCAAACGAAAAATGAAAAAAGAAATCATATCTTTAATGTGATCATCATTACAATGTGAGATTATGCTAATTAGTAATTAATTAATTACATTTGGATAGGGCAATTGCGAGGAAATGAGGTGGATTTGGTGTTGGTGGGTTCTATATACTTGGTAGTTGGAGTAAAGACAAAAACTTAAACTTAAAAAGGTGATTAATTAATTTTATCTTTTGTTAATTGAACCATGGTTAGTGGAGGTTGGTTTAGGGACGTTATCATGTGATTGTTGACGACAGATTCCTATATGGACAAAGTATCGTCAATTGCGGCGCCTTGCGCTTGGCTATTGAGAGAAGAATAAAAACAATGCGTGGGAAATTATGCTGGAGACTCAAATTCAGATTCGAATTTCACCTCTATTTATAATTATTTTTAAAAAATTAGCAAAGTATTTATTTAGAAAATTTTACGGGACCTAAATTTGAAAAATCGAATTTGCTGTCAATTTTATTGTTTTTCATTAGTTTTATTAATTTGAGTTATCAATCAATAAAAACACATATATAAAGAAAGTAAAATTAGCCAAAATAAACTCTAAATTTAATATAGAAAACAAATCTGAACGGACCGATTCTCAGCCCAGCCAGAAGAGTGTGGAGTATTTTGTGCTAAATTCTATGAAGTTCAAAATTTCAATAATCACTAATTAAGTAATTAATCTTGTAGTGATTTGTCACTTAGTACCAAGTGGCATTTAATTAATATGTAGTGTCGGGTCAATTTTACCCAATCTTAAAGATGACAAGAGATTCATTTTAAAAAGCAAAATGCAGAAAAGAAAGAAGATAGGGAAAGGGATGAAGGAGATAACCATGATTGGGTTTCTTTTCTTCCTGTTGCTCTCTTATAAGATTTTCTTTTTACAAATCAAGAACTATTCAACAAATACTTTGCAAAATTTGTATAATTGTTAAAATATTTTTTATTTTATTCAAAACGACAACTATTTTGAGAATAAAATTAAATAACTAAAAGGCTCTTACATGTTAAAGAAAAATGTATTTTTAAAATTAAAATTATCATTTATCCGTTGAAAGTTTAACCATGCTCGAATAAAATTAATTTTAGTTCGAAGAACACCAGGAGAAACACAATGAAAAAAAATTTGGGTGTAAAGTCAAAATTGAAAAACTTTTTGAGAATTGAGATGGATGCGCACCAAAAGGATTGGCTTTAGAGTTGCGTAAGTGGTAAGCCAAGGGATCAATTCTATCAACTCTGGTTGGTCCGTCCGTCAGTCGTGTCCCCACACGAAATTGAAAGTCGGTAGGGTCCACGTTGACACAATTACACGTCATTTCCAACGTGGAAATCACTTCCAATCCACGCATGGCCAAAGCACACCTCTGGATAAATTCTTCTACCATTTTACCTTACTCATCTATCAGTATCATAATATCATTCATGATGAACAAAATTATTGAGTGCTCTAGATGTATTATATAATTTTTGGGTAAATTTTTTTGTTAATATTGGATTAATTTCTTCTTCTTTTTTAGTTTTTTAATCGGGTGTGTATACAACAACTTATTGCAAGCATTTAATTTCTAAAAATAATTCCAATTATTTTAAACGAATTATAATTAATTAATTCCAAATTTTATAGAATAAATACTCTTTTAAAACTACATCAAAGAATGATAAATAAATATAGATTAGTAATCAAAAGTCCTAGCTTTGCATTAGAAAAGCACTCTTGTAATTGGTGTTAAAAAATAATTTAAATTAGTGTTTTTTTCCCAATAAATTGAAAAATCATATAAATTAATTAGATGGTTGTGATTAATTAATTAAGGTATGTTTTTAAGAAGCATGAAGAGTAATTAAGTAAGTAAGCTATATATATTTTCCAATGTGGTACGAAAATTGGCGCCTCTTAACGGCTTGAAGAGTCTTCCACACTTTTTCTTCCTCTCAAAATCTTTCTTATATGGTCTTCACGCTACTTGAAGAGTCTTCAAATGTGTCCCCCTCACTAAGAAAATAAAAAATCCCATAAGTAAGTAAATAATAAATAAATATAGTATAAAAATAATAATTATTTTTAGCACAAACTTCCAACAAAATAAGATAAAAAATGAGGGAGGGGAGTGCATGAACATGTGAAGAACAAAGTGAAGAAATGTGCGCACCAGGTGAAGAGAAGACCTTGATCGACGTGATGATCTATGTGCTCTTGTTTTTTTGTTTTTGGAGAACAAATTATGAAAAGGAAAAGGCAAATCCAAAACCCAACTCAACTAACCAGTCACTACTGCAGTAATACTGCTACTCTTCTCATTTCTCACTTCTTACCGACACTATAGAGTCTACAATACCTATGTGACGTGCGTCTACATAAAAATGCGTTAAAAACACCAATACATGAACATTCTATCAACTTTTAATTTAGGGTTCAAATTCAAAAAGGGAATGAGAAAAACAATGATGGAAAATGTTGAAGTAAAATTAAATTAATATTGTTGAAGACGAAGGGCATAGCACGTGGGGTTCTTCATGTGATTCATTTCGTGTGTCTAGATTCTGCTCATCTCTTACAACGATTTGGATGGGTTCTTAGTAGTTTGCTTTCTTTTATCTTTAAAAGAGAGTAGCAGTGTTGGTGCAAGTAATTACATTTTGATAGATAAAAACACATGGTTGTCGATTCCGTGCTGGTGAGAGTTTCAATTTTACCATTCAAACGGGATGTATTGATTGTGGTTAAAATATCGATCTCGGTTAGAATTTTAGTATTTTATTTCTATATATGTACGTACAATTACATATAAATTTACAAACAATTTCAACATTTATGGTACATTTTTTAGCATTAGGATGAGACGTACCGTCGTTCTTTGACCAGTATGATTGATATGAACCGAGATAGAAATTGAGATGGTACGACATATTTTATACTCCTTTCGGGGCAAAACAATAGTCGTTTTAGGATTTGCTTTTACTGTTCCGGCACGTATCTTAAAGAGGCTGGAACAGTCACTATTTGAGACAATTTTGCTCCTAATTTTTTCTCGGAAGTACGTTAAGGATTAACGTACGTTCGAAAAAAAGTACAGAATTTTTTGGGGTTAAATAGTAAGTCATCCGGCCTCCTTGATATGTGTTCCCTACTGAATATTGGGATGCGAGGAAGTCATTTATTTTGCCCCAGATGGAGTATCTCATTTTTACTATTGAGATTGAACGTACCATTCATACTTACCGATACATTACGAGATTGATAACACTAGTAAACGTCATTCTTTTGAAAACCGAGGGTGGTTAGATAGACAAAAAAAAAGACGCGTTTTACTCCTCTCATTGTTCTATTGACTCTTAACTAAGGTAGTCAAACTCGGCCCAATTCGACTGGTTCGAACGAGAAAATCGGTGACCAAGCATTAGGTCGGGTTTTAAATCGCTTAAAATCCTCTTTTACGGGTTTTCAAACGGTTCGGCCGGGTCAACTAGTGACCCAATCAACCCAGTCAAGAAGTCTTCCCAGGTTCATTAATTTTTTTATAAAAAAAATCTATTCAATTGGTTCGGTCAAGAATAATTTTTTTGACTAAACTATATTATTTGCGGGCCTAACAAAAATATAAATCTAGGCCAATATGTAAAAGTACAATGCATCAATGATCCATGATTATTGTCAAATTTATAGGCTTATGGAGAGTTGTAACTGTATTCTTTCCCATGTAGTATTATTTTATATCATGTCTTCTTTTTTCTTTTCATTCCTTTAATTATTTTGTGCCATTTCTATGGTTTTATTTCTATTTTTTTCTTTAACTTTCATCAATTATTTCCATTTTCAATACATGCACATCATAGATGGTATAATATTGACTATTAAAATTGATAATTCATATTTTCCTCTTAGATATTTTCCAACAAAAAATTAAAAATCAAAAGTACCCATATTACTTTAAAATTTACATAACAAAATTCTATTCACTTACTTTGTGATAACAAATATGGTAGTTTATTATATATGATTAAAATTACGGATAAATCTAACTATTTCGGATTTTTCCGGGTCAACCCTCTAACCCTAGACCATTTTTCTCATACCGAATTTATAACCGATCCGAATTTTACAACCTTCCTCTTAACTCTTTTTTCTTTTTTTACCAAAAAAAGCTGCCCCTCTTAAACTTCACTTTGTTGGCATCATGCTTCTGTTATATTTTTTTATGTTTTATTGTTTGACTTTAGTCATTGATCGATGTTATTATTCAAATTATTAATTTTATTTATCATCATATTTTATATTTTGCACTTCTAATAATCTTTATTTTTAATTTTATAAACATACAAAAAGTATTTAGCTACATTTTGTTTGAAATAATTTTTCTATACTCGTATATCGTGGCACCAAAACTTTCATTGTCTTTCTGGTTTCTTAACAAACTTATTGGGAAGAAGAAGAAGAAGATCAAATGCTTAATGTGCTTCAATAAATTAGTATTTTGCCACAATAGCATAAGAAGAAGAAGAAATTTTGCCACAATAGCATGGATTGATCATAACCCAAAAATAAAAAGAAAATAAAGTTAAAAAGTCAATCTAGTTTATACCCAATATTTGGATCACACTCTCGATTTGTAATTTATTTATTTAAACTTCATATTTATCAATTTCAATAAACTACACTTTCAATTTAAAATAATTTTAAAACCTGATTGGTTCACGTTATTTTTTAACAAACCACACCCTAATTAAAAACTAAGGCTGTCATTTGTATATTTGGTACAAACACCGGTTGGTTTTACTATATAAAAAACTATTATCATTGACTCTAATTATTTTTTGATGCCCCATCACGGTCTCAAACCAAATTTCATATTCTGGCCACCAATACATATACCTAAAAGATTAATTTACATATTATTTAATTAGTTGACTCATTCAAATGTCAAATCTCAATGAACCACATAATAGTTGTACTAATATTCAACAGAAATGATTAAATTAAGAGAATTATCAACCTGCAAAGTGAAACGTGGCACAAGCTAAACTAGAGATAAGTTTGTTTTTCAACGGAAAAAAAAGAGAGAATCTCACCACTACTAGGAGCACTAGCTAATAGCTAGCCTAAATAAACCATTTTGACCTTTTGAGGGTGGAGGATATTGTCACCACCACCAATGGTGGCGGAAAGCCGTTTAAAATTAAAATTATTGGAGGCAATAAGGGATGATGATGATGGTCAAAGCAATGGACAAACATTATATATATTTTTAACATGAATTATTCTTTAAAGAGATCAAATGTTGTAGTAATTAATGTATTTTCACTAGTAGACCAATCCTAATTTTAGTAACATTTTTGGTACAGAACTAAATAAAATAATAATCATAGGACCAGGCCATTATCACCTTAATAATTTAAACAAAATTGTAAACTTTCCCATCTTTAAATAGGTCATTGTTGTATGTTAACATCCCCAAGAATCGTAATACATACGAAAACTTAAGGTCAGGATCAAGATTCGTGTGAGTTGCAAATAATTGTTTAAGGCACATAAATATATAAGACAGAAAGAGAGAAAAAACAAGAAAGACCTCCATCATATAAACTTATTTATGAAAAATACAGAAAATAGAACCGATAATGCTCGAATGGAAATAGTATTATGCTAAAAGGCATAGAGAATTACACCTACTATATTAGACAATCCCAAGGCTTAAGAAGTAAGATTTTTCCTTATTAAGTAATTGCTAGGATGGTGACTATAGAGCATTATAGGCAATGAAAGTGTGGTCCTTGATAGATTTTGGTAGGAGCAAGTTATTAGATACCAGAACTCAACTTTATCAGAAGTCCAAATTGAAATTGCAAGAGCATTCTTTTTAGAAAAAGAATGTTATATAGTAGAATGTATAAAATGTGAAGGGTCAAAAATGTTTTAGAAAAAGATGGTATATAGTAGAATGTATAAAATGTGATAAAAATGAAACCGGACAAAAATGGATATTATAGCACTAGCCGTGGCTAGAGGAAAGCCACAGTTCCAATAAATGGAATTGACAAATACCCACCCAAACAAAATCAAAGCCTCAACAGGTTGTTCTTTGGGAATCTTGAAAAAAAATCCTTTGAAGGTCGCAGTATTGCTACTACTCCACCACAAAGAAATAGGCAAGTAGGATGTGTTATATCTTTCAAATCTCGTTCGAACATGATCAAACCCTAAAAAAAATGAATCAACCGCAATAGAAGCTATGATGCTACAATGCTCTAGTTGAAAATGATAGATAAGTCCTTAAAATTATAAACAAATAAACCACCTTTCAACAAAAACAGCAAAGAAAGAAAAATGAAAACAGAAACTGAGAATTTATCCAACTGTTTTAAAGTGAACAACAAACAAACACAGCAATGAATGCATCACATGTAGAGACAGTGTGTGCAGAACATAACTAGGGCTCAAGGCATGGTTCAAGGCAAGACCATACTACTACTAGCATTTCCTAATAATTGTTTCTATTGTTTAGATAAGGATGCAGAGATAGGGACCTGGACTTAAAACTTAGCCTTAACTGTTTTGCAAAATGTACGACTGAGCTACACAAAGAAGATTTCAGTTTTCACTTAAAACTTCGCATTATAATTGAAATTATCAGTCAAGGCAAAGTGGCAATGAAATATACCATGATTCAACCGTTGGTTATGTGAAACCTTGACTATTAGTGGCACCCTTGCCTTCCCTTCCCTACCAAACATGGTTAGCACCTTGATCTTCTGTTAGGTCCAGAACAAGGTGAGTGTAAAAACAAGATGGGTTGTCCAGAATATGAACAAAATTATGCATGCAAAATGAGAGCCTGTGCACAAAGTTGTGTTGTGCCATACAAGAACAAGTTTGAGACGCAACAACAGACTTGCACTAAAATGTGCAGAGGACAAAGCTAACTTTCACATCTAAGCCTACATCAACGTAATTTTGCAAGGGAAAAAAATGATGATTTGAATTGCTATGCCGGTGTAAATATGGTGCACTGACAGCAAATAAACAACTTCAATTTTTCAGAAAGGACCATTAAAGAAAACAAAATGGTGTGCTTTTATGCTCATACCTGGTTTGAATTGCATGAACACCCCCACCCCCCACCCCTCACCGTTAAGAACATCTCCTTAAGAACAGGGAGAGAGTAAAACAAATCAAATAAAAGGAACTAGTTAGAGCTTCTTCACTAGTGCTCAGTCTTGTACATGAATACAGAAAAACTAATTTTCAACCTTGGACAGTAAAAGAGATTTATCCAACCAATAACACCAAAACTGAGAGAAAACATTGAGCTAAGGTAATGTAATCAGATACAACTATAACGGATGGAGGAGAATTAGAGTTTCAATTCTCTCATCTCTACAATGGAAATTCTTGCTCATCTAGATGAGGATCACAACAACAAGCATTACAAATTGCGCATGGATAGAATACAACTGCTGTGGAAATAGTAAAACTTCCAAGAACATTCAACATTGTAAACGACAACTGAAAATCACATGGAAGGGGAATTTGCACACAATCATGCAAGTGTGTACGCCGGGTGCCCAAATTAGCAGAACAATAGTGACAGGACAAGCTTACAGTTATCATAGGTGTTCGAAAAGCACAACACTAATATTTGTCTGAAGGCATGCCAGTGGTCCTCTCAAGATCGATCTTGCAATTCTCTCTCAAATCTTTCAGATTGACAAAGTTAGCTTGCTGCAAGCATGATGTAAGGGATCTTGTCAAAATGAGATATCAAATTTAAGACATAATATTCAATGATTAAGTTGAAAAGTAATCTTCCTGATGACATTGACAGTAAGTACCCATGAAAACTGACAAAGAAGCCAAAAGACAACAAAGTGAAAAATGGACAAGAGTTTTAATAATTCCAGAGCAAAAATGAAGTCTAGGAACAGGAAAAGGTTACACTCACAAGCTGGCTGCATTCATGAGCAAATATATCCTCCATGTTACGAAAGAGAAACCTCCACTGTCCCGTCAGGTCAGATTCTAATTTGGATGACTTGCTGGAGGTTCCTTGGCCTTGCGTGTCAGTCTGCTTTCCTCTAGCATATTTGTTGACCAATATGCTCGCTTCTTTCTGACTCCTCTTCAATCCTGAGAGGACAGAGATGAACCATATCAGTGACAGTTACAACTCAGAGAATTCTGCTTCACAGTGACAAACTAAAGTGGTCGGACCACCTTTCAACAATCATAGTTCATTTGCTTAAGATTAACTTACCAGATATTCGACCCTTGACGTCCTGGTAGTAAAGGTCTGACCAGATATAAGCAGCTGATTTGCAAATTGCAGAACAAAGATATACAACTTAGCTCATATGCAAATGATTGGAAAGACAACTCTTAACAAAAAAACGTACTTAAGAATCAATGGGAAAGGAAAGGGCTCAGAATTACCTTTCAAGCAAAAAGAACAAGAGCAAGTTTTGAGCAAGTCATCTCCAGCATTAATGTTGGTACAAACATCACCCTTGGCAGAAGTGCACTTACCCAACTCAAAAGATTTTGAGCCTTGTGACTTCGACAAACTTGACCACTCAACAGTTCCAGATTTGTCGCTGGCTGATTGGCCTACATCAAAATCCTTGCTGTAACTTGTATAGTCATGGCTGACAAACCCTTCTCGAGCTAGACCACTCAACGTAACATTTGACGCGGGTTTCCCTTCATCATCGCTTAAGGTCATGGAACCACTAGACCCGCAACTGTCTCTTGATGCATCCCCATCTTCCGCAGCACCACTCTTGCAAAAATCAACACCACCATCCACCAACAAATTAGACGCCTCCTTCATTTCTTGGGGCCTATGCGAATGCGAGACATCACACGCAAGATTCTCTTGTAATTCTTGGGGCGCGAAATCAGTAGGCGCAGATGAACCCTTCTCCCCACAATCGTCGCCTCCCAATTTTGTTTTGCATTTCTCTTTGACCAAGTTTTCAACACCTAAATACACTCTTTTGGCGAAATAAGAATCCCCTTCCCCATCTTTAACCACATATTTACCATACCCATCTCCAGATTTAAGCCCTAAATCACCTGTAACTAAGGAAAACCCCCTCTTCACCTGATTTGTTACATCCCCCAACGCAACACGCTCCTTCAAACCCTCATCCGTCAAATTATCTCCACTCATCTTAAGAAGCAAGAAAACCAGAAATACAAAAAGCAATCAGAATCTGAGAACTTACAGAGAGAAGCGCGGAATGTATCACCCAGATCTGCTTGGTGGAGTGGGCTGGTGCCTGCCCTGAGATCGAAATGAACTTTTTCTTTTGGGAAACGCAGCGGTGTTTGGATATTTTGGTTTGAGGGCGGGAATTCCGATCGTAACCCGGGATTTAAATTGTTTGGACTTTGGAGTTTGGAGCGCGCGGAGCGGGTGAGGTGGTTTCAGACTTCCATTTTTGGGTTTTGGTTTAGCGTTTGTGTTGGGTTGGGTTAGCCCTTACGAAATTTGCTGTTTTTTTTTTTTTTTGGTAAATAGATATTGTTTCTTAAATGTCCCTCATTATCCTCTTACTCTCGAGAACTCTGAGTTTCAACTTCAAGTGTGAAATTATATCGGTACATATATTTTTTTCAAGCACAAAAAAGAAAAGTGATCAAAACGTCAATTTTTTTTTAGAATGGAGGGAGTACCGTTATGCAAAAATCCCCAGCATAAGCGAAAAAGGAAAAGACGTATCCCAAAAGTTAGTAAAAAAAGAGGGCTTTAAACTTCAAGCAGAGTCGGCATAAAAGAAAATCAATACTAAACACCCTAACAAAGAAGGTAATTAGCACCATATATCCTGACAACAAAGTCAGGGAAAACGAGGTAAGGACGCGAAAAAGATAAACTTTCGCATACAAACCAATCCTACCGATGCCTTGACGAAGCTAAAAGGAACAAAGTAACGCATGCTTTGTTCCTAAATCCACGCTATTAAGTTTTCACATGGCATGACACCATCACAACAAAAGATCATGGACACTTTAACCAGGTAAGTTTTTTTCCCATTTATAATAAGAAACATTCTAACTTGATAATCCATCCTCCATGCTATAATTTAACAAAAAGAAGCCTTTTCCATGTCTAAAGGTTTAAACAGACAAAGCAAAATAAAACACAGACAGAATGCTTCCAGCCACCAATTCTCCAAGCATTCCTCAACGGTTGGCCTTTGCAACTCTTTCGATCTCATCTTTCTTCTTAATTGCATAGCTGAAAAGGTATGGTCAAAGTCAGTAAAGCACAGGAGAAACAATTTTCTACATAATGGAAAAATGAATGAATTACCTGTTAGAAGAGCCCTTTGCTGCATTGATAAGCTCATCAGCCAAACACTCTGCAATTGTCTTGATGCTTCTGAATGCAGATTCACGAGCACCAGTTGTTAGGAGATAGATAGCCTGGTTTACACGTCTTAGTGGTGAGATATCCACTGCCTGACGCCTCACAACACCAGCAGAACCAATACGGGTAGCGTCCTCACGTGGTCCACTGAAAAACCAGACAGAGACATGAACAAAATAAAATCAGTGTAAAGAGAGAGGCAGCTGAATGCCAAGCATACAAGTGTAAGCCCACAGTACAGTTATCAAGAAGACAAACAAATGCTTCCTCTCAGTCGCATACCTATTCACAATAGCATCAACAATCACTTGGATTGGGTTCTGATCTGTCAGAAGATGAATGATTTCCATTGCATCTTTCACAATCTTAACAGCCATCAGTTTCTTCCCGTTGTTCCTACCATGCATCATTAGAGAGTTTGTAAGCCGCTCCACAATAGGGCATTGGGCCTTCCTGAAGCGCTTCACAGAGTAGCGCCCAGCTGTGTGTGGAACATAGGTGGCATGCTTGGAAGCTTGGACTCCAATGTAGTCACTCAAAGAAATGTCCCCAACCTGATTAGCAAAAAAATAGTCAAAGCATAAAGACAGGATCTTTGAACAGTATAGTACTCTAGCTAGATAAATGATGTCATATAAATCACTTCTAGTATTGGGATTTAAATGCAGCTAACAAGGTAATCACCATGATCAACACACTATGCCTCAGAACAAAATTCAACCATTTGAGTAAAACTTGTACACAAGTAACACAATACCCAAGATAAGTATCAAACCGGGGTGAAATTCAATGTAAGCACAAAAGAATGATAACTTATGCACATCAATAGCCAGACCTCAGAGAGAACTTGATGAAGCATCAAGATAGCTAAAGGGATTTCATTCAAATAAAACAGACAACCTAAACTTACGTTCTCGAAAGGAAAAGCCTACCAAACTGGCTGCTTCTTCACTAAATTCTTAAATGACTTCCACATACAAGCTCTTTACAAAAAGTCAAACAAAAGCATATAAATCCCCCAACATCTTTTTTTATCAAGATTTGCAAATGATTTAAATTCATCATTTCCATCTCCAAACCCTACTAGAAAGCCCAATCAAACTCATTACAAGGTTAAAACCCACAGTGGTTTTCTCACATGATCTACACTGAACAGATTTCATCCTAACAAATCCACAAGAATAAAATCAAAATAAAACTTACGAATCATTGAACGAACACAAATATCACTGCACGGTATCATGTAATAAGAAGCGAAGCCCAAGAAGAGAATGGAAACCTGGATATCCTCAAAGGTCCAGCGATTGAAGAGCTTCACGTCAAACTGAGGCTGGACTGGATCAACAATGGTGGGTTGCGCAACAACGGTTTCCATAGCTTACCTACAAACACAAATACATACGATGAGATAAAAGTCTAAGCGACTGGAGAAATAGAGATGTTGAAAAGGTTCAGAACCTGGGATGAAGGTTGTGGAACCAGAGAGGGAGAGAGATCGGGGGCAGGCGGCTAAGTGAAAGTGGAGCAACGAGCAAAAGGGGCAACAGTGTAACCTACTAAAACCCTAAACAAAAACAAGCCGAAACATGTTACAGTTATACCTTCTTCTTTTTATATTTAGGGCCGAAGTTTAGGAAAAGTAAAAACAATTCCCTCACTTCTTTTTTATTCAATATTTGCATTCGTATTCCTGAATAACCTATAAATTGTTTCAAGATGTTCTATAATTGAGTTTGTCCATAATTAAAAAGATAATATTAATGCTAATTTATAGAAGAAAAAAAATCTCAATTTTAACTAACATTGGCTAGTTAAATTTATATTAAGGGACGACTAAGTAAATTACAGTCATATTATATTCGATTTTGGGTGAGGTTAAGTCTATGTATGAAAAGAATGATTAGGGTTGAATGAAAAGGAAGAGAAATGAAATTTTTAAAGGAAAAAAAATGCAAAAAAATAAAAGGGAATGGAAGGGAATGTAGAGGAAATAAATTATAAAAATTTCTTTCCGAGCTCATAAAAAAATGAAGGAATTAAAGGGAAGAAAAAATTATTCCATTAATATCCTTCTAATTTTTTTCCTACTTTTTTATTGCAAAGCAAACTGAGCACGAATTTCTTACCTCCAACCATAGCACGTTACAGTCTCCATGATAACCATGCCCACATGGCATTTTAGTCTCCAGTTCCCCAACAACAATCATATCCTTACAAATAGTATACACTGCAGTCTCCTGTTCATACTTAATCTCCACCTTTCTCAATCCCAGCACCACACTCTTTGAGGCAGGCGGTGAACCTCTCTTCCCTCCATCACTCTTTGTTAAATTCTGCAACAGTGTCTCATACCCTACCGCGCCCACATAATATTCTGGGTTTCCAAGATATCTATCAATTTCAAGACGGAACTCAATTGAATTATCCTCATGCCCCACTAGAATATCGCCCCAGTCAATGATTTGCTTCCGCCCGCTTCTTGCTCGGCTAGAAAAGTCACGGATCTGCAGCCTGAGCAGCTCACGCGTCCTCCTCCTGGCATCCTCCTCTCCTTCTTCTCGATTTCCTTCGTTTTCATCATCGTTTTGATTTGTTGTGGCGTCATTCTAATTATTGGAGATGAGTTATAAGGATAAAGTGGTAAAATAACTATAAATAAATATTCTCATCCATATTATCATACAAATATTATAATTTCTTTCTTTTTTCTCTTGTATCTAAAAGATGCAGTCATGCAAAGAATTTTTTTAAGAAATTTCCTCACTCTTTTTTCCTTTTCTTTCCTTTCCTTTCCTTTTCCTTATTAAATTTCTCTTCTTTTTATTTCGTACACTTTAAACCATAAGTGTTAACTACTTAACCTTTAACCCTTAATCAAATTTGGGTCGAGAAAAGTTAAGGGGGTTAACATATAATCCCCGTAAATGATTTTTAAGGGGGCAAATAATTTTTTTAATATTTTTTTTCTCTTTCTTAAATTTATAGCTCATTACTCGTTTTTTTTACCAACAAATAAGACTCACGTACTATCTCTTACTTTTATGGGAGTGTATTTTATTTGTAAAAGACATGCCTAGGGTTTGACCTCCTAGATTGGGAATCCAATTTTCTCATACTTAAAACGAAATTTTTATATTTTAACAAAATAATATTAATGTATTATGATGTAGTAATATATATTACAATATTTAAAATACTGTAATATTATATAGTATATAATTATAAAATATATTAGAACTATTTTATACCAAAATGGAAAAATGAATAATGCCAAAAAAAATATTTCAAACATTTATTCATTCATTAATTTAGTTTACGCGTTCGTATTTTTTTAAAAATATACCCTAGCTAATTAATTTAATTCCTATATTTATAAAATATTTTCAATCGAACTTGTAAATGATTAACTTAACTTAGTCCCCGTGTTTGTAAAAAAAATCAATTAATAAAGTACACACAAAATTACTCCTAATAATTTTTACCTTTTTTTAATTTTTTTTGTTAATTAGTTTAGTTGGTCCTATATTTGGAAAAGTTTTTTCAAATATACTCTTAGCTGATTAATTTAATCCCCATATTCGTAAAAGATTTCATTTTAAATTCATAAATGTTTAACTTAATCCTTGTGTTTGTAAAAAAAAAATCAAGTCTATTTTTCGACGTATTTATAAATTTTGTTCAAAGAGGAAAAAAATACAAGTATCTAAAAAATATAGACAATAAAAATACTACTAGCCCGCAAAGCGAACCCAGTGTGCTAGTGTATTCTATAATAACAAATTATCAACATAATATAATAATATATAAAATGTTAATATAATAAAATACTTTATTATATCATATCATAGTACTCCCTCCGGCCCGAATTACTTATCGTTTGGGCCGGAATCACGAATATTAAGACAGCTGTAAAATGGTCAGCTTTTTGTCAAGCCACACATCGACCTCCAATTCATTTTTCAAACGCCAGCTCCTTCCTCAACACATTCTCTCTCTTCTCTGCTTCTCTTTTTCAAATCCAAAATCCTCCATTTCATCACAAAATATGGGGATATTCATATCATTTGAATCCTCAATTTCAGCATAACAATCCTCCATTTTTTGTTTGATCAAGCTTTGGTTTTGTTGTTAAGGAAAGAAGAAAGGAAATTTAGGAGATGGAGTGAGGAGCTTTGGTTTTGTTGTCAGAGACGTTGGTTGTGTCTCCAACAAGAGCTAAATTTAAACTTCAGAAAAGGTACGCTAATTTTTTCATTTTAAAAAAAACCCATGTGTGACACGTCGTTCCACGCCGAACGACAAGTCGTTTGAGGGACAAAAGTGTAAAGCACAAACTAAGTGAACACAATTATCCAAGACGACAAGTAATATCAGGCAGCGATTTTTGGCCCAAAACGACATCTATTTACAGCCGGAGGGAGTATATTATAATATTTTATACTATTCATATACTATAATATATTAGAAAGTGATGATGTATTATTCTGTAAAAAAAAATCATTACATAATAATTATACTGTTATATTATTATTTATTAATATCACATATTCTCTTGCTAAGATATAATGTCTAGATAGCTTTGTCATAACAATATAATTTATTTTCTTTTTTCAAAAAAATCCTAAGATACCACTTATTTTTGAGGTAGTTTTTTTTTTTTGCATTTTACCTTGTTGAGGGAAAATAGTTTTACAAGGCAGCTCTAAATTCTTAAGATTCCCTAGTTCTATGCGTACCGAACAAAGCATTCCTAGGAATTTAAGATTATATTGACAGAAAAATTCTAAATTATCTTAGACCAAACACCCTCGTAAGGTTTATGCACCTAAACCAATAAAACTAATTAACAGTCTAGTTTTTAGATTAATGTTTTAGTAATTTAACAAAAATATCCAAATATAAAGGGAAACATTATTAATGAGATAATAAGAATATTGGTAGGTTTGGGAAATGTGAATAAATACTCCTTGAGCTTTTTAAATTCTCTTGTACTAATAATTAACGTTTTTAATACTTCCTCTAGATTTTAATAATTAACGTTTTTAAGCATAATTTTTGGTTTTTGCTTTCCGTTTTATCATATATCTTTCTAGAAAACTAGAAAGTAAAATGACTATAGCTTGTTGTACTTTGTGCGCAAAAAGGGTTTCGGATAGAATTATGTTAAAAAGAATTATTGATCATGGGGAAGAGAAGGAGAAAGAATGCAACCAATGGTATAGTTGCATTATTAGAATACTTATTAGAATTTTAAACTATATGCAATCTTATATATAGAGCATATATAGTATACTAAAAATTATTTCCAATACTTAACGTCTGTATACATTACCGATATTCGTATTTTTTATTGGGTTAATTAATCTAGACTTTAATTGCGAGAGTATTTTTGTGAATTATTTTTTAGATTTATTAAAAATTGGAGTAAATATTACTATTGACACATTTATATTTCAATTTTTAAAAAATTACACTTGTAATAAAAAAATTACTATAAGTTGTAAAATATATGTAGGTTTTAAGTTTTTTTTATGGGACGTTGTTAAATGAACAATCTAGAATGAGCAAACTTAACAATTCACCACCCGCCTTCTATTAGAGTTGAAAACAAAAATGTCATCTTATATCCTAAACACGAATAGAGATGAGAACAAAAACCCATTCCGTCACCCACATTGAACATTGAATCGCGCGCCATTATTAACTGCCAAGTGTATATCCAATCATATTACTCCACGTGTCGATCTTACTAGTCTCCACGTCACACACCTTCACTCTATAAAGCCAATAACAGCAACCCACCCGTCTTTGACGGACCTTTTCCTCTTTCCTTTATTCCACGCATCCATTCAAATTCCGATCCCTTTCCCATCAGAAGAGAGGATTTTTTTTCTTCAAGAAAACCAAAAAATGGAGCAAAAGAAGCAAAATTCGACTGCAGAGGAAGAGACCCAAATGGTATCTCGTCGAATCCAGCGGCTATCCTTGCACTTGACTCCAGTGCCGCGGTCTTTGCAGCACGTGGAGATTGTGGCTTGTGCGAACATGGCGAAGGTGGAGGTGGGAACAGAGAAGCTGTCGTTGTATATGAGAGGGAAGAATAGGGAGATACAGGAGAAGGTGTATGAGTATTTTAACGCGAGGCCGGATTTGCAGACGCCATTGGACATTTCGAAAGATGAGCACAGAGAGTTGTGTTGGAGACAGCTGGTGGGTTTGGTGAGGGAAGCTGGGATTAGGCCTTTTAGGTGTGTGGCAGAGGATCCTGCAAAGTATTTTGCTATTGCCGAGGCTGTTGGGAGTGTGGATATGTCTCTTGGGATCAAGATGGGTGTCCAATACAGGTGATCATTGTTATTTTTTTAGAAAGAAAACACTAAGTTTGATTTTTGTTTCTTTGGTCTTGATTGTTTTTGGATGTTCTCATATGGGTTGTTTTTTTAAAAATTGTATTCTATCTGTGTGTTATTTTTTAGTTTTTGTGCTGCTAAGTTAGCAAACCCAAATTAGGTGAATAACCCCTGATGAACTTCTAATGCATATATTAGTGGTTTAGGAAGTGTAGGATGAGAAGCTTAGATGAGTTCCTCAACTATGCATGTTCAGCTTATCTGAGCCGGGTTTTATATGGTCATGCTTTTCAGTCTTCGTCTTTTGGGGTTTTGTGGGGTTAGAATCTAGCTAAAGGAATTGGATGAGGATTTTGGTTTCAGCTTTTGTTTCATTGCTTTCTGAACTTGGGGGTGGTGCACTAACGTAATAATGCTTGTGTATTTGTACTGAGAAATGTGCGGTTAAAATTATGTTTTGTTTGACCAAAATACATAATAGTTTTGTTGGTGCCTTTAGGTTTGGAGTTGCCAGTGCTACTTTTGTTTATAGTGTGCTTTCAGTGATTTAATCCTGTTAGTTGGAATTGGATGGGTATTAGATTTAAGTGGCAATATATCGGCATTTCCTTTAGTCCAGTCATGAACCTGTCATAAATAGCAAATGGGACATCTTATTTTAAACAAAAATAATGTTTTGGTAGTCTTAATTTTTCAGATGCAAAGATTTCATATTTGAAGGTACTGGTATAAATTATGCTCTATTCTTATATTATGAAAAGATTTAAAAAGTATTAGAATCTTGAACTCAGCTTGATTCATCATCTGCATTAAAAAAATAAGACTTTTCTTACAGTTTTGAAAATATTTTAATTGTTAGTCGTTTGTTGAATTTTTTCATGGCTCAATAAACAATTTGGTAAGCTGGCTCTCAGCTTTTTGGTTCATTTGTGGTACCTGAATTCAAATTTGAATGAGCCGGACCTCATTGGAGAAAAGTTGATACGACTTTTACTTTTCAGTTGCATTGTTTATCCCCTTACTGTCATGTATGGCACATATCATTTGCTTAGGATAGCATAGCAATTTATTGAGTAAAGTGTGCTAACTTCGAATTATTTTTATGCAGTCTCTGGGGAGGCTCTGTCATCAACTTAGGAACAAAAAAGCACAGGGATAAGTACTTCGATGCTATTGACAATTTGGACTATCCAGGTTGTTTTGCTATGACAGAACTCCATCATGGTAAGTTACTTTCCTGTGTTCCTGCTTCTAATTTATTACATGAAACCTCTCTTTGCCAAGTCCAGCATGTCCCTGTTGTCAGTGTCAGCTGCACATCATCAAAGTGTAGCAAACTCTTCTCAGGTTTTGCTAACTTGAGTAAGATAGGTCATGGATACTTAGATGCGAGATATTTTTAAAGGAAGTATCTATTATTATCCAACAGTTCATGTTGGGTGGGAATAAAAATAACTAAACTCATGATAACTTATCAGTGATAAGTCATATGGACAGCCTACTAAGTTGTTTTCTTCCATTTGTCATCTGCTTGTTCCTTACAAGGACTACATGATGCTGTAGTCACGAATTACTTGTATCTTATTCTGTTTGATTTGTGCACGGATACCATAACTTTGATTTTGTATGCATTTCTTAATCCTTTTTCTTCTCCTCATTTCTGTGTTATTCCTATTTTGCGCCTGTAGTTCCATATTTTTACGTCTTTAACCAAAATTTTGACGTATGTGCTCCAAAAGGCTCAAATGTTCAGGGTCTTCAAACCGTTGCAACATTCGATCCAGTTACAGATGAATTTGTAATCAACACACCCAATGATGGTGCCATCAAATGGTGGATTGGTAATGCTGCAGTTCATGGAAAGTTTGCCTCTGTTTTTGCCAAGCTGATGTTGCCTACTCATGATGCAAAAGGGTTCTCTGATATGGGAGTCCATGCCTTCATTGTTCCAATAAGGGACATGAAAACCCACCAAACACTTCCAGGAATTGAAATACATGATTGTGGCCACAAGGTTGGTCTGAATGGGGTTGACAATGGAGCATTGAAATTCAGTTCAGTAAGAATACCCCGAGATAATCTGCTTAATCGATTCGGAGACATCTCACGGGATGGAAAATATACAAGTAGCCTCCCTACCATAAACAAAAGGTTTGCTGCTACACTAGGGGAACTTGTAGGTGGTAGGGTTGGCCTTGCATATTCTTCTGTTGGTGTTCTTAAGATTGCCGGCACAATTGCCATCCGATATTCTTTACTACGACAGCAGTTTGGCCCTCCCAAGCAGCCTGAAGTTAGTATTCTTGATTACCAGTCTCAACAGCACAAGCTAATGCCAATGCTAGCTTCAACATATGCATTTCATTTTGCGACCTCATATCTGGTAGAAATATATTCTGAGATGAAAAAGACTCATGACGATAAATTGGTTGGAGATGTCCATGCTCTTTCAGCAGGTCTTAAGGCTTATGTCACATCATACACAGCAAAATCGCTAAGTGTTTGTAGAGAAGCCTGTGGAGGCCACGGATATGCTGCTGTGAATCGGTTTGGTGGCTTGAGAAATGATCATGACATTTTCCAGACATTTGAAGGGGACAATACAGTACTCCTGCAACAGGTTGTGCATAAATCCCATTTTATGATGTCCTTGCTTGGCATTTTACAATTTGAACTATTAGATTACACATTGCATAAAACACGGTGTCACCTGGTAGTATTCTGACCCTATCATAGTTTTAGAGTGTCATGGCCCACACAAACCTGTTTCTCCTTGCAGACAACATTTTTTCTGCATCATTCTCACCAAATGCTATCTGAAAAATGATATTCGTGCTGTGCCAGGGTTGGGACATTTTGCATGACTTATGAACCAATTTGAATTTAATAGTATTTTGATTTTCGTTTATGGTTAAATTGAAAAGAAATATAAGCTTGAGTGAACCTTCCCGTTTCTACAATTCTATGAAGGAATTTTACTTCTGTGGCATTGCTTCTAAGGATAAAAAAAAAACAGTCATGTGTGGTTGGAGAACTTGGGTGTAATATTGGATGCATATATCTAGATCTGAACTTTTTCTTGTGATGCAGGTAGCAGGCGATCTATTGAAGCAGTACAAGGAGAAGTTTCAAGGGGGGACACTGGCAGTTACATGGAACTATTTGAGAGAATCCATGAGTACTTATCTTTCTCAGCCAAATCCAGTAACCGCGCGCTGGGAAGGTTCAGATCACTTGCGAGATCCAAAATTCCAGTTGGATGCCTTCAGAGTGAGTGATGTCTTCATTTTGTTGTATTCTAAATTGCCATATCTGCAATTATCCTCCCATTTCCTGTAATTTCTGGGATTTTTTCTTGCAGTACCGAACATCTCGATTGCTCCAAAGTGTTGCTGTCCGACTTCAGAAGCACTCCAAAACTCTTGGAAGCTTTGGTGCTTGGAATAGATGCTTGAACCACCTTCTCACTCTTGCAGAGTCACATATTGAGTCCGTTATCCTTGCAAAGTTCATTGAAGCAGTGCAGAAGTACTTGCCAACTTATTCTTCAACTCTTTCCGAATGTATTTATAGCATTATAGGGTTATTTTTACTAAAACTTCTCCCTTTTTATGCTACAGCTGTCCTGATGCAAGTTCACGAACCGCATTGAAACTTGTCTGTGATCTTTATGCTTTGGATCGAATCTGGAATGATATTGGAACCTACCGTAATGTTGACTATGTCGCACCAAACAAAGCAAAGGTATTTTAGAGGCCCTGGTTCATGTTTTGTACAAATTCTGTCGGGGTAGCACACTGTTACATTACCTTATACATTCTTGTAATCTCTTGTGCAGGCAGTACTGAAGCTGACAGAATACTTGTGTTTCCAAGTGAGGAATGTCGCAAGAGAGCTGGTCGATGCTTTTGATCTTCCAGATCATGTGACGCGAGCTCCAATCGCTATGCAGTCAGATGCTTATGGTCAGTACACTCAAAATGTTGGGTTCTAATCATTATACAGTGAGCAAAGATGCAGGGGAAGGGAAAAAGGGGCATGCTTTTATACTTGTTTGAATTCCACATCACAATCCTCAAAAAGAATAGAAAAAGAATACACAATAGAAGCTTTTCCAGGTGGAGGGAGTAACATCATTAGTCCCCAAAAGCTGGTTATTATACATGGTTCTGAATAATGTACCAAAAAACTGGTACAGATTGGACACTGTTCTACTAACGTCTGTCACCCATTTTTATGCGTCGGGTGTTACTTTTCTTTTTTCCCACTCAAAAGTTTCAATTGATTGCTTTGCTTGTAGTTTGGATTTTGGCAACTTGTTTGTTACCCTTCCTTGCAAAATTTTGTCAGATACACCAGGTACATGTATAACGCCGTTCGCCACCAATGTATAAAATGATTTGTCTATGATTATCGATACCTTACAGGTACACCCTCTTTAAGAGAATGGTGCTACATAAGAGTTTGTGGCCTAAAATTTGAAAAAACAAAATAGTTGAAATTATATTAAACTTCCATCTGTTATCAAGCATTAGACAATGTTGGTAACTGGTATCAACGCAACGGGGTTTGAACAAACCTGATTAAAAGAGAAATCATCAACCCAGAGGTGGTTATAAGAATTGTTGTCAGATTTTAAAGAGGTTTGGCAGTCGCATCAAAAGCCCTCTCCCCCTTTAACCTCCCCCAACCAACCCATCAACCTGAAGTGGAAACCTCCACCAATAGATGTGGTTAAGGTTAATACAGATGCAGTTGTCAGAAATTCGGGGATTGGGCTGGGATTCATAGCTCAAGATGAGGAGTACGGTGATTTTTTCAGGGGCTATTTTCATCCCCACAGGACAGATATGCCAACGGCGGAGGCCCTAGTGTTGCGAGACACCATTACGCAAGGTAATAGGGGTGCGAGAGGATCATCCTTGAATCGGACTGCCTATAGAATATCTTAGCTTTGACCAATAGAGATTTCCCCCTAGACTCAGGGCTTAGTGTTGGAAGAGGTGACACGACTAGCGTCTACATTCAGCAATTGCTCCTTTACGCACACAAAAAGGACCACGAATGTCCCAGCACATGAGTTAGGCCAAATGTCTTTGATTTCCGGTTTAGGAAATATTTGGGTAGGAGAATGCCCCAAGCGATCACGTCTTTTGTATTTACAGACGTAAATTAATAGAATTCGTTCCTTCCCTTCAAAAAAAAAGAAGAGAAATCATCAATCCTAAACTACTTTTTTCCGTGAAAATGAAGTTAAAAAATACTCTAGTTGAGTATAATTGGATGAAAAAAATAGGCTTTAGCAAGCAATATGCAGCCAAACGGAGCATGATATTACCGGAAGCAACTTAACGGCTCTTCCAGACAATACTTTGACATTTACAAGTATTCTTCTTCCCCATCTAAACCACAGACTTAGAAATGCTATATATATTATACTTACATAACCTTTAATACCTGATTTGGCTTGTAATTCAAGTACGCTACGCGTGCCACTTCACTTTTCTGTCTGATGTCCTCGTACATTTTCAGTGAAGCTTCGGAAAACTTATTCAGTCTGTCGAGAACCTTTGTCAAACTTGCATGTATGCAGCATAAGTTTGAAGATACATCATCGTTCTTTGCATCATCTTTGCCCTCCGAGCCCGCATTGTTTGTATCGCTTGATTTATCGGCCGTCTGTGGTTGTTCAGCTTGCTGCTCCATTAACAGTCGCAAATCAGACAAAAATGCTTTGATGGCATTACTGAGTTCCTCAGATGGCAGAGCTTTGATCCCAGCTGACCAATCGCGACAGAGAACAAATATAGGCGGGGCCAGAACTCGAGGGGAGAATGGCCTCCCTCTCTTGGATCGCTCTTGTGGATGCAGGATGCAGTTTTGTAGCCACCCATTAAGAGCTTCGATATAGGATGCATGGCTGTTGACCCAGTTAGTGAAGCTTAAACCAAAACATTCAATCTCCTGTTGGAGCTGATCCATGATCTGCCTACGGGAATCTCCCCGTGGAATGCCTGTTGAGCTCCTTGAATGGTATGCTAATGATATGGTGATGTACTGTGCATGATGGCATTCAAGCATTATCTTCCACATTCTAATTAACCTGCACATGCTCATAGATTATTATCCATACTTGTCATCAGCCATCGCATGTAGTTGAATATGAAGCTTAATAAGTACAAATCCTATAGAGAACAGGTGATCATGCTACTGTATCAATTCTCAACTTTTTGAGAGGAAGAAAATAAAACACTACTTACCCTTGAATTAGCTCTAGTAGTTGGTGCTGAAGTTCTTCATCCCTCATTTTCTCAATCCGTTTTGAGATAGAATCTACTGAATGAATTGCCACGCGTATCCGTGAATGTAGATCCTTGACAACAGTCCTAGTTTTATCAATCACTTGAGTACTACAATCCTTAGCAAACTGGTGCCTAAGATGGCCACATTTTTTATCATACTCCTTCCTAATAGCTTCACTAGCCTTCAGAAAGAAATTGGAGTCCAGAGTCAGCACATATGGATGGGAACAATATGCTGTGAATAAATACCCATATAGATGCACATATGAAGTTCATTTATACATAAGACCCTGGTGTGAATATCTCTTTTTCATGTTTGAAAGGTTAAGTTATATATAGGGCTTATGTAAAACCAATAAAGGGCTAATCGAAAGTTGGATAGGGTTGGATTCGTGAACAGACCTTTTCGATTTCTAACTAGATAGACCCAGCAGACAGAACATACAGGTCCATGATATCAGAAGTTAATATGCTACTTTATATCACAACAAAGAAAATGCCTCCTCCTATAAATTATTATGATATATATGAGAGCTGAGACACAGTTAAGAAAAAAACACAGATATGTTTGGCACAACAATTATAAAATAGTGCTAACATATATTACATCTCATAGTGGAGAAGTATGAAGAACCATGAATGAAAATAAGACCATCAAAAAGAGAAAAAAAGTTATAGAAGTAAGAGGCTTTACAAAGATACCTTTACTTCATCATGGAGCTTCCTCTCCCATGCATACATTCTGTCAAGAGTGCAGGAATGACTTCCAGAAATCATGTAGAAGTCCTCAAAAAAATCACTGCCGCTATCAGAAACATCATCCTTTGCATCGATAGCAAGTGGATTTCTTGATGAAGACGACCTAGAAGAAGTTGTTCGCTTCCAGGTAATGATCTTTGTTGTATGCTCTGCAGGTTCTACAATACCAAGAAACAAGAAACATTGTTTACAATACAACCATAAAAGTAAAATATAAGCTTAAAACCAGATATATTTGCCTGAAAATTGAATTGACTATTTGCTCAGTATTTAATAGGCTGTATGTTCATATTTGTTGCTCTGAATTAAACAAGGGTTATTTAGCCCTACTCCCAGTGAACTGAAGGACAAATTTATTACACAGACAAACAGTTGGAAAAAAATTCTGAGCTTCCATGATAGTTATATAACCAAATCCACTCCAATTGAAAACTTTATAATTTGCAGCTGCTTATAAGGACTTTTTTTCCTTAGAAAATACAATTAAGAGTTTAACATGGCTGATTTTTGGTCTGAATGAGACTTTTCTTTGTAATTATAATACTTAAGAATGCCGCAATTCCTGGAGCAAAGGCAAAGAAAGAAACTTGAAAAGGAGAGATAAAAGCATTTGAACAATCTCTGATCAACCAACAGAACAAACTGGGAAGCTAAAGCTCACCATGAGAAACAAGCGCAGTCTTCCCATGGCAGCAAACTAATTGACAAGCAATCAAAAGTCCTGAGGCAGATGACCTCCCTGCAAAAATCACAGTTGTTACAAAGTGCTTCAGAGACTTTCAGCTATAAAAATGTTGCACCAGCAAAGCATACAATTTCTCAGCATTAAAGGGGGCAAACGAAGGAGATAAATTACTTGGCTGGCCTAAGCCATTCAGCAAAAGAAATTACCCTTAGCTTCAGAAAATCCAACCCTGATATTGCTTGCTTCAAGCATTCTGGAAAGTTCTTTGCCTGATTCAGATGCTCTAAAGAAGCGATGTTCGATATCTTTTATGCTTGAAAGAAAATCTTTAGCTCTATGTGTAATGTACTCTGATGGATCTTCTCTCTCAGCTGATAAATCATTCCCCGCTGACGCTCTCTCTTTCTTTGAACCTGAGTGCTCAAGAGCCAAACCATTGACATTTCCTACCATTCCCCCCTGCCTCATTTGACCTTCAGGAACTTGTCGTTTAGAACCTTCACCTTCCCTCACCCTATTTGAATTGGCATTACCTTGTGCCCTTTTTCTATCCCTATCACATCGAACAAGTGAATTACCAGAACTTTCAAAGCCCCTTTGCTCCATTCCGGACCTTATAGCTCCTTCCTGTGCCCGGCAATTTTCACCAGATTCAACCCTTTCCAATTTTCCCTTCGCAGCCACAAGACCTTGGCTAGTGCCAACTTTTTCGCCCCTAAAATCATTCCATCCTCTTACACTATCAAAGTTCACATCCAACTCATTGTGCTGCCCCACAAACCTAAAACTCTCACAATGATCACTAGGATCAAAATAATCCCAAGAACCACCTGATTCAAAAGGAGGGGGAGGCGGTGGAGGCATTGGCATAGAGAACCCTAATGACTCATCCTCTACAAAGCCATTAGCACTTCTGTTGCCCAAATTAACTTTAACAGTCACTGCATTACCACTACCTCCACTTCTCATATGACTTACATTCACAACTGGGGATGAAATGGGGCTCTCATTGTGCAATGGTGAATCTGCTACCTCTGCAATGTGAGAGGGAGAAGGGGAAGGGTATGAGGAGTGAGATGGGGTCTTGTCGAGTTCAGTAGCTGAGGTTGTTGAAAGAGATGATTCTATCAAAATCTCCGCCTCAGCGAATCTACGGAGAGCAATGCCAATAGTTTTAAGAGAGTTAGTGTAAGAGACATGAGCTGCGGCAAGATTGTACCTAGAATCAATTGCTTGCTTAATGAATCTCCTGCGTGCCTTGCACAAACGCAGAGCTTCATTCTTCTCTGCTTTGGAGCTTGCAGAACCCATCTTTTCACACTTTTCACAAGATCAACTTCATTACAGACTCTTTAAAATGATCCAAGAGCCTACAATAGTCCCTCTACTCCAATAGAAACTAAACAACCACCCAACTAGACTAGCTGCATTTCTTGGTGCCTAAACAGAAATCACTTAAAACACCCACCAAGAGTTTGAAAAGAGAAAAAAATCAGTGGTTAGGAAAAAGCACACTTGAAGAAACATCCAAAGCTAAGAGATTTGAAGAGAATAGCAAGTGAAGATGAAAAAGCTAAAACCTTTTTCTATCAAAACCATAAACCTTCACTTACAGTAGCAACCAAAGAAAGCAACTTTTGCAGGCACAAGAGCATGTGGGTTCTCCTGTCTTTTTACAGATAACAAAGAAACCTACCTTGGGAGAGCTTTGGTTACAAGATTAAGACAAGACCCAGGTAGCCGAAACGGACATGCGTGGAGTGAAAAACTTTAGGACTTTAGGACAATCGAGGCAAAGGGGAGGGAGGAGTAGTTGTTTTCAGATAGCAAGACGTAGAATGAGGTATAATAACAGGAGAAGAGCAAGTAAAGGAAAGATGAGGAGTTGGTAGAGTCATAAAATAAAGCCATTAACGGATGGAAAGAGAGCAATGAATGCAGAAAATAGCAGCATGGTTAGTATCAGTCATCAGACTAACAAAAGGAAAGATCTTTGCACAGAGAGAAAGGAAAAGAAAGAAAGAGAAGCAAAAATGAAGTGATGAAGGGCGAAAATAAGGAAGAGAGAGGAATCTGCAAAAGTTGATTCAGAGAGTGAAGAGGGTGAAGAGAAGGACATGCCTCGTTATGTGTGTATCTGCGTTCATTCCAGTTCATTAAAACAAAACAACTCAATTTTAATTTTCTTTTTCTTTTTCTTTTTCTTTTCTTAGGATTGTTGCCATGCTTTCAACTTTATGCACACCCTAAAATTAAGTCAAAAAAACATTAACCACCCAATTAACCCGCTCTAAAACTCGCCCGTGAATATATTGATTTTAAGTATCGTAGGTAATAAGTATTAATCTATAAAATAATTTTTTAATAAATAAATATAAAATTGCAGTTTATATTGATTTTAAGAGAAACTAAGAAGTTGAAATCTATTTCAAATCAACCTACAAATGAACCGGAAACTTCGAAAACCTTTGAAAACTCAAAAAGATGCAAATCAACTCATCCATTAATTTCCCATCCAAACTAATGTCAAAAGCTTTAAAATTTTGTTATAAAACACTCATTGCAATGTGGAGCTTTGTTAGCTGGTAGCAATTTATACTCTTTTCGTTTCCAAATGTCTATATATTTTGTAATAGTATAATTAATAATTTAAAAGTTAATTGAATTTCTCATAAATCACATCCATTTGTACAAGAATTTCCACTTTCATTAATATGTCAGATTCAATTTACAAAGAATTGAATTCTCTTTTAAAACATCATAACAATCACAAGATTCGTAATAATTTCAGTTGGGCTGAACTAAATTCATATGTAATTTCTATACCAAATACTGTATCTCTTAACTATTTCCCACGACGGTTTATAACCATACCGTGTTCTACAACTTTGGGCAAAACATAAACTCTTCGTGTGAGAGAATCCTGGATGAATTTGGTGAATGGCAACAAACAACGGACGAAAGACGAAAGAGAAACTGTTTTTTGTTTTTAGTAATTTTTTATCGGAAAATGTGTTGTTTGACATAATTACCCTTTAGGCTCCTTAAAATCCGGTTTTGGGAAATTGCCTCACTCACCTGACCTGTTTTTATTTCTTTTTATTTATTATTTTTTGTATTTTTTCTCTTTTCGTTTTAAAAAAAAAAAAAAAACATCACACTACTTAGTTTAAATATCATTTCGCAATTTGCAGATGAAATGCAATACCCATCTTTTAAGGTACTTTTTGCTGCCAGGTGAGTGAACTGATTCTCATTCGGAAAATACATTTTGTGGCACCTGTCAAACAATTATTTGACTCTTTTGGTACCTTTTCTTTTTTTGTCTTTAAAAGGTACCGGTAAATAAACAAAATGTCACATTTGGTACCTCCGACTAATACCGTCCACTTTCCACCGTTAAATGGCATACGTGGCACGCCACGTCGGATGCCACGGCAGACACGGGTGACATGGCATGCCACGTAGGTCATTACTGACCCGGTTACGATTACACGACCCGGGTCCGGATTTTCCCGACCCGGATTTTTTTTAAACGCGCCATTTCGGATTTTTTTTAATTCCGGATTTTTTCCTTTTCCGAATTTCTTTCTTTTTTCATCCGATTTTTTGTTTTTTTTTTAAATTCTGGATTTTCCTTCTTTTCTTCCTTTTCCGGATTTCTTTCTTTTTTCATCAGGATTTTTTTTCTTTTTCCTTTTGATGGTTGCCGAAACCGTCAAAATAAAATAATACAATCTACCAATGCACATGTAGTTTTATAACAGTAGCAAGTGGTAAAAGGTTCGTCCTCAGGGATTCGGTGGCAATTAATATTCTTTATAAATGACAAGATGAGTAACAGGTGGTAAATACCAATATTGATTGTTGTGTTGTAATTGCTTAAGAAACAGAAATAGCATAAAACAGTAAAGAAAGTGTGTTATGTGTGTGTTCAAAGATGACAAAGTTCCCAGTAAGGATTCGACTAAGCACATGAATTAAACTAATTGATCATTGATTCAAGTATTTTCAAGACCGAACTTATAGGCGGCTATAGAGACCAGGTGTTCACCTAAATCTCCTACTCTCCTCCTAAACAAGGCTAATAAAGAGACACTCTATTAGAAGCCCCTAATCGGTTTGACATTTCTAAGAGACACTCTATAGAATTTAATCAAATGATTGATAATTCGCAGGGAGAGACCGATCCCAAATCTGGGATAAAAATCCTATAAACCTGACTCTATTCGTTTTCTATTCTGATCCGTCAATCAGATAGTTGCCTTCGCATCTCTCTTTACAATGTAGACTCCAAAGTATCAAGAGAAGACTGTAATTAATCAAATCATATTTGTAGATGATCAGACTTCAATAGGAATAAGATTAACTTGACATTCAACTAAAACAATTAGAGATATAAGCTGGAATTTAATAAGAACAATTAGATCTCACAATCAATTATTCACGGCAATGAATCCTTACAAGGAAAAATAGAATTTAGCCAAGCATCATCATAATAAATATATAAAAGAGATTAAAAGCATAAAAAGGATTTAATTAATTAAAGAAGAAAGTAAACAGAGTTTTTCACGCTCTGTTAATGGCTGTTGTCCAGAGAAAAGAAGAAGGAAATATTCGGGAAGAAGGAGTTAAAAGTTCTAGCGCTAGTCGGCTACTATCTATAGGCAATCCCTCCAATTTTCAAATCTCAAAAAGAAATCAAATCTGACTAAATAATAATTGTTTTAATCTCCTCTACAACAAAATAGGAGATTCTCTAACAATGGGACTTCTAGCTGACTGGACATAATTCTTCTAGAAGGAGAAGACAGCTGGCTCACTCTAACAAATTCAGATCTCTTTTTCCCAGGTCTGGGGCAAGGAAGCTTCTGATGTAAAACAGCTCTCAGCTTGGCGATTTCAGCTCCTAAAGAATGCTTTGCTTATCAGCAACATAATCTGTAAAAAGGAGTGGAAAACCCAAGAATTAGCAGTATCATCATCCTAAAATAGACGCAAAAGGATGATGATAACAAGACATTTTACGCTCAAACACCTTTTCAGGATTTCTTTCTTTTTTCATCCGGTCTTTTTTTTTTAATCCGGATTTAAGCAATCATGCTGGTATTTTCAGATGTACTCCTATCTTTTATTCCGGATCTGAACATCAATCACCATACTTTTTTCCTATCTTTCCTTTCCTCTTTGCTTTCCTTTCTTGTTAGTTTTTACCTTTCTTTCCATTAGCTTGCAGAAATGAACGCACCAATTTAGAGATGGGTCTTCAAATCTCAAGCCCACTTGATTGAAATCAAATATTAAGCGTCCTTATTCTCTCAAAGATGGATTGCATAAAAAAATCAAGGCAAAATCATAGCTAATTTATATCTTCACTGCCAAATTACCAAATCCACACCAAACCATTTCAAAGAAGAAGAAGATTGCAATATTCGGTGGGTATTCACTCGTTTCCTCTCTTTTTTCTTTTCTTTCTTCTTCCTCTCTTCTTCTCTGTTTTGTTTTCTTCCCGTTGTTGTGGGTTTGGTTTTTGACCAAGAAGGAGATGGGTTTTGTGTGGTGGTTTGGTGGCAGCGGCGACGGGTGGTTTGGGGATTTTAGTGTGGGGTAGATCAGGTTTGATGGTTTGGTGTTGGAGATGGGTCAGGATTTGGTAGTTTTGGTGGTTGGGTTTGAGGCCGGTTGTGATAGTGGTGGCGTTGTGGAGGTGCGGTGGTGGTGGGAGGCCGGCTGTGGTGGTGGCAGCGGCGAGGGGTAGAAGGAAGCCGGCTGTGGTGGCGGATTTGGTGGTGGTGATGAGCGGTTGTGGTGACGGGTTTGGTGATGAGCGGTTGTGATGATGATGATGATGAGGGGTAGAAATGAGAGGAGAGTGAAAAGAAAAGAAAAAGAAAAGAAAAAGAATGGAATAAAAGAAATAAAAAGGAGAAAAGAGAGGAAAGGTTTAGAAAATAAAAGAATGAAACGGCGTCGTTTCAAGCAAATGGTGAAACGACGTCGTTTCAATCCGGGTCGGAAAAATCCGGACCCGACCTGTGTAATCGTAACCGGGTCAGTAATGACCTACGTGGCATGCCATGTCACCCGTGTTTGACGTGGCATCCGACGTGGCGTGCCACGTAGGCCATTTAACGGTGGAAAGTGGACGGTGTTAGTCGGAGGTACCAAATGTGACATTTCGTTTATTTACGGGTACCTTTTAAAAAAAAAAAAAGAGGAGGTGCCAAAATAGTCAAACAATTGTTTGACTGGTGCCACAAAATGCATTTTCCCATTCTCATTCTGTAGTGGTGTTATTAGAGCTGGGCCTAAAAAAACTGAAAATCCGAACCGATTCTTTGAATCAGACTGAATTGGGATGGTTTGGTTTGGATTTTAAATCCAAAAATAGTGAAATCATAACCGAACCGTTCAGAAATAAATAGTTTAGTTCCGGTTCTATATATCATGCAACCCGGTTTATCCGATTTACCCGAAATAAATGACGCTTTATGTTTTGACGCTTTAATTTGTATCGTGAACTTATATTTTGGCGCTTCGATTTATATCGTGAACTTGTATTTTGGCAAGGTAATGTGAATTTATGCGATGTGAGACATGGGTTCAGCACATTTATTTGAGTTTTTATTAGTATTTTTTCTTTTTCTTGTGAAATTCTGGAACCATGAGACTAATTAGAAACTTTCAGAAATTTCACCGGAACAACCCGGAACTGAACCGAAACCAGATGCTTCTGGTGCGGTTTGCTTCTAGCTTTAAAAATACAATTACCCGAAACCGAACCGAACCGGTTCTAAACTCTAATTCTGGTTCTGTCCAAACCTGAACCGAACCGCACCGTGCCCTGGGGCGTTATGGACATGCTTATATTGAAATTAACTCACTCTTTTTTAACCACCTTAAATAGTTGAATATTTTTTTCGATCTCTTCAAGTAATCTCTCGCTCTAGTATTAGAAAAAACAAATTATCCCATCGGGTCATATTTGGACTATAAAAAGATGTCTTTTTTAGCATTATTTCTATTTTGTAAGTTAAATTTTGAGATGTATATTCTTTTATTTTAAAAATATCGATTATATTATTAGTTATTATTACAATATTAAAATTCAAATTCATAAAATGACATACATTAACTAATTAAAATTCGTAACTTTATCTCAATAACACTAAAGACCATCAGCACCAATGTATCAAATGAGGGATTATTTGGTACAGCAATGGATTTTTTGGGGAGCAAGTGCCGAGTAGGATAGTCCCGGTACCAAAATTTGGTACCGCATTAAACTGACAGTGGGACCCCCCACTGTCAATTTTTTTTTTATTTTAAAAAAATTAGGTAACCCAATGGCAGCGTGCCACGCGTGCGCTGCAGGGCTGTCAGCCCTGAAGCGCACGCGTGGCGTGCTGCCATTGGCCACCGAATTCTTTCTTTTTTTTCCCTCATTTTTAAATGGGGTTTTTTATAATAAATACTGAAAATAATTTTATAAAAAATATACCAATATTTTTAATTTTTTGAGATCTATAAATTGAGACTAGGGTTGTATTATTTGGACACAAAAAAAAATCAGAATTTTTTACATTTTTTTTCATTTTCTTCTTTTTTAATTGCCTTTTTTCATTATAATTACACAAAATAATTTAAAAAAATATACCATTATTTTTATTTTTTGAGATCTATAAATAGAGCTTGTGTTTGTGTTATGTTGTGTGTATTTTCTTGTTCGTTTGCAATAATCTATATATACTGAGTGATAAATAATATCGTATGTTAGTCTTAAAAAATATTATATTATGTATTGTATTAAAAAAGTATAGATTTTTTGAAATCTGAAAAAAATTATGAAATTTAATTAATTTATATTAAAAATATATTATATATTATTTATTATATTATAAAAAATAATTATTATAGTAATAATAAATTTAATAAGAAAAAGAAATGAAAAATATGGTGAGGTATATGATTAAATGATGTGGAAGGGAGAGAAAGTGAATAACACTTTGAATAATCCCTTGCTGTGAGAAGTGGGTGTTATTTGATAATTTGGTTGAGTGTTAAACTGATGTGGTAGGAAAAAAAGTGAATAACACCTTAAATTTAACACCCATCGTTGTGGATGGTCTAAATAGTCAAAGAATCTTGTTTCGTTTTTTCTTTTTCTCTCCTTTTTTTTTCGTGGTTAAAAGTGATTGCATTCGAGGATATTCAGCTTTCAGTCTAAAGATTTAGACTTTATAATTTTTTATATAAAAAAATGTACTAATAATCAAAGTTAGTATAAAATATAGCCTCTGATATTAGTGGGTGGAAATTAAGAATGGGGGAATTTGTGACTCAGAAGTTCTTTTAATAGGGACAGAATCTTTGATGTAGTGTAGTGTTTGTACTTTGTCCATTTAAAAAAAAGAAACAGCATGGAATATCATTGACCTAAATAATTAAAAAAATAATGGATAACACAAATAGCTGAAACTTAAAACGGCAGCATCCATTGAATTCAAGACGGGATGATAGAGAAAATTATGCTCCAAAAGTTACTTTTTTAAAAGTCAACAATATTTGGCCTGAGAACAAGGAAAAGAGAGAGAAGAAAAGTAAGTTGTAGGTAACATTGAAAGAGGAAAAAAAATGAAAGCATGGTGGATAGGGTTACAATATATGTCTCGAATTAATTAACATTTTAAATTTTTTGTTTCTCTAAAATTAAATAACATTTTATTACTTTCTAATTTTTTAAATAATTTTATGTTTAATTTTACTAATTTACTCCTTATTGGTGAGGAGTAATACTCTATTTTGATGTCTTCACAAACATTAAGGAGCAAAGGGATGTAATTGATACCAACCTATAATTAGTGTGAGTGATTTGTCAATCTTATCTTTTAAGAAAGGTTGCATGTTTAAATTCTCGGTATGAAAAATAAAATGTCGAGAACACATTATCTATCATTGGACCAATTTGATACGAACATAATTAATTTTAACCCAATAAATTAAAAGATATATGCAATTCACACAAAAAAGGAATGTAATTGAAAAAAAATAGAGTTTTTTTTCAATAATAACTGATAAATTTGTATTCTAGCATTTTCCGTTTTTTATGTCACGGGATATGCAAGACCTTGAATTTTTTTTTCAATTGTTTGGTTTGGTTATAGAATAAAATAAAATAAGCTTAATCATAATACACAATTAGTAGAGCACTTGCGCTTTTAGATTTTTCTTTAATTTAATACTGTGTTGTGATTTGTATGATTTTTTTTATATTGCTATCTAAAAAACTTTAGCTAATGATAAGCCAATCTAATACTTCCTGTTAATTTAATTTCCTGTTAGTTTAATTAAACGTCGTTTTAATTTTGGGCATGTATATTAAGAAAACCAGATGACTCACTGTTTGAGACAATTTTACCTTTTATTTTTTCTCGAACGTACATTAAGGATACTCGTACGTTTGAGAAAAAATAAGGGGCAAAATTATCCTAAACAATGAGTTATCCAGTCTTCTATGCGTACCAAAAATTAAAACGACAGTTAATAATACTAGGAGGAAATATGAAATTGTGAGTACATGAATCAATACAAAAAAAAAAAAAGAGTACCAAAATTCGAAACAAGCCCACGTGATCATGAGCAATAAAAAAAACTCGCAATTCCAATAGAAAAAACCTTTTATTTGCTCACTTGTGGCCAAGCCCAACAAAAAAGTATAAATCAATACAAAAGCCAAGCCCAAGCACAAGCCCTTATCATTATCACATATACTTTGGTTTTGCAGCCACTTTTTCCTTTCCTAAGCCGCGGTATCTAAAAGGCTCCACGGGAGGAAAATGTTATTAGGACATATTCCTTCCGGTTTTCTCTAAACGATTTTTTCTATTTGTGCACGCATATTAAAGATGTCAAATGACTCACTATTTGAAACAATTTTGTCCTAAATTTTTTCTCGAACGTACGTTCGAAAAAAAATACGGAACTTTTTGGGGTTAAATAGTGAGTCATCCGATTTTCTCGATATACATGTCCAAATAGTAAAAGTCGTTTAAAGAAAACCGGAGGGAGTAATTCTGAGAAATAACGAATTTACCCATTCTAAAACCAAAAATAATCCATCTGTGATAAAAATAAAAACAAAAATAAAACTTTTATTTACACACCCACGCATTTATTCAACTGATGAATAACTTAAGTAAGTAAGGTATATCCATTTTACATAATATTATGAAGGAAAAAAAACTAGGGCAGGGGCGAGTAAGAATTAATTTTGTTTGACAACCAATTTTTTTTGAAAAGTTTAGACTTTAGAGTTTTTTCAACGACAAACAACATAAATATAAAATTCATTCTACTTTTTGTCCAAGCCTAGATAATGTTTGAGTGTGTGAACCAAAATTAAGAGAAATGAAAAGTAAATGAGATAATATCAAAAGTGGCATCTGCATTCGATTTAATGTATTGATTTGATCTCTCATCTCATTTTTGTTCACATTTGACCCTCGTGTTCAAATGATCGTTTCTATTTGGATCCTCACGTTAATTCCGTCCATCGCAAACCGTTAAGTGTCACACGTGGAATTTATTATTATTATTTTTGCTTACATGTAAAAGAACTTTTTCAAAAATACAAAATTCCAAAATGTTTAAAAATTTTCTAAAATTCGAAAATAAATATAAATACTTCTAAAAAAAAGAAATTAGATAAACTAATAATGTTTGACATAAGAAAAAAAATGAAATTTAAAAAAATCATAAATGTTTAAAAAATAACATTATATTTTTTTTTGAATTTTCTGCATTTTTTAAACTTTTTTTTAAAATAAAAAATATTGAAATATGTTAAATCATTTCTTTCTCTAAGATGTTTAAAAATGAAAAAAAAAATCTAAAATGTTTGGAAAATTGTAGAAAAATTCAAAAAACTATATAAAGATATTTTTTATTTTTTTAAAATTCATTTATTTTTCTCAATTAAAAATTTTCAATTAATATATTATTAGATTTGTTTTCAAAAATTATTTATATTTATTTTCGAATTTTAGCAATTTTTAAATTTTTTTGAATTTTGAATTTTTATTTTTTTAAATTTCTTTTATAAAATAACGTGGCAACCACGTTAGGAAAAATAATAATAATAAATTTCATGTAGAGCACTTAACGGTCAGCGATGGACGGAGTTAACATGATAGTGTAAATAAAAACGATCATTCGAATACGAGGGTCAAGTGTGAACGAAAAAAGCCAAATCAATACATTAAATCCAGTACAAATGCCATTTTTTATATTATTCCATAAATATAAAAAGAAGTTGATGTTCTACTGTTACAATGACAACCAAACTAGAGTGGTCGGTTCAACCAAATTTTTTCTTTTTTTCTTTTTACTTGAAACTTCAAACAATCGGATTTGCTTCAATTGTTTTTGGTATATTTGTGACAAAATTGATTAAATATCAAACATTCGATCAGACAATTCATCTCTATATGACCTCAAAATTGGGTATGAAATTTTCTATTTGTTTCTTCATATTTTTTTTATTTATTTCGAGCAAAATACTATTCATTCCTAATTTTATCTTATTTTTGAAGTTATATACCGTGTCACTTATATTAATTAAATCTCAAATTCATTTGGAGGAAATAGTTTTTTACTCCCCTATATTATCGTCGAAAAGCAAAAACCTCTCATGTATTTTATTTTTGCAATTACGCCTCATTTTCTAAACAAATTGCCACCTTTCATTAAATTTAGCTAAAAATTAATTAATTTAAAAAATGTTTTAAAATTTCAAAGAGTTTCACAAAATACAGAAAATTCAAAAAAGTAAAATAATTGTCGATTGTCTTCATTTTTTAAAATAATTAAATAATATAATTAATTTAAAAAATATATTTTCCCCTAAAAACTAAAAAAACATGATTTATTAAAAATAAAAATAAACATTTAAAATTCAAAAAATTGGAAAAAAGAAAAAGAATAATTCCATCGTTTAACATTCAATTTTATCCTATTAAATTTATCTTTTTACTTAAAAAAAAATTAAAAATTCCATTCCAGATCTTATGTATTTAACGTGAGCAACTCCAGTAGTACACCTTCATAAATCCCAAAATACACTATGAATCACATACCCAATTTCTTCATCCCCTCCTTCTGCATTAAATGATGATGACTCCTCTTGCAAGCACCGATCCCTCATCATGATTCCACCACCACAACCAAAACAACATATCCCAGTAATTGATCTGCAGGAACACGAAACGACAAGCACGGGTACCAAAACAACAAGGATGATTGGGGTAATTAAGTAATTAGACGTGTAGATCTAGATCTGGAAAACTTGGAATAGCAAGAATGTGAAGGGCTCAGAGAGAAGAATGATCGCAGAGATGAGATCTGAAGTAGGAGGAGGATGATGAAGAGATGGGAGAGAGAGGATTGGGATGACTTGATGGATCCAGGTAGTTGGGACTTGGGAGTGGGGTAGGTGCAGATGAAGGGAGCAATGGAGTGGGAGGAGCAAGAGGAAAGAGGGGGCGAGGAAATGGTGGAAATCGGCATTAATAATTCCTATTGATTCGGGCGTTTCAATTGTGGAGAATACAATTGGTTGTGATGGCGGCGACGAGCGGCGGGGAAGGAGGTGCCTGAGGAAGGGGATGAGATTAGGGGGAAGCTAAATACATTTTTAGTTTTCAGAGGGAAAATATATATTTTAAATTAATTATATTATTTAATTAATTTTTAATACATAATTACCTTCTCCAATAAATTTTTTTTAAAAAAAATTTATTATAATATGTAATCTGTTACATTTAACAACTAAATTTAATACATAATTTACCTGCTTAGAAAATGTAGTCTAAGGGAAGCGTAATTGAAAAAATAAAATACAGAGAAAATTTTTACTTTTCGACGATAGTACAGGAAGTAAAAAACTATTTCCCCAATTCATTTTTATATTTATCAATTAACTACAAAATTAGTAATTCCTTACTAAATTAAATAATAATTCCTATTTTTCAAAAAATGAATTTAATTATATATAAAATTATTTAAAATTATTAATTAAATTAAATCCAGTTCAACCTCTGATTGAACTTCTACTTTTTGAATATTTTTACTCTTCAAACATCCCGTCCGGTTTTAAAAACCTTGATAAAAAAAAAAGTGAAGAAAGTTACGCCCCTTGGTGGCGGCAGGGTCATTTCTCCTTTTCTCGCGCAAGCTGTTACGTCATCACCATGAACTGTCACCCACTGAGAGCTCCATGTCAAAAGAAACGAGGTCATCTAATAAATGAATCAATAAATTGTCAAACCGGGTTCAACGAAACAGGCCTCCATTGCTATGCTAATTTTAGATTTAATTTATTTGTTGTTATCATAGTTGATTTTTTTTTCACCTGATAAAAAAAAATTTCACCTTTTTATATTTCAGGTTCGAATTTAAATTATAAAAAAATTGTGTTTAATAAAATTAATATTATATTAGAAAGATAAAAATGATATTCAGACGACCGAACAAAAAATAATTAATATTATTATAATATACTTTCTCTGGACCATAATAATTGTTATTTTTTTATGGAATATTACTGAACACTTTATTTGACTTTTTAATATTTATTTTACTAAATGTTATTGTTTCAGAAAGTCAATTAAAGTACTGCTGAGAGAGTATAATCATTCTAATTAGAAACTACTCGTGTATGTCTTAGATGCCTAAGGACAAATAACATAAAAAGTAAACTCTAACACAAATAATAGCAAAAATAAAATCCAAATATCTAATTCATTCACATTGTTTATCTCAAGCCATTCATTGTTAAAAAGTATAATGCAAAGTGCAATTTAGCCCACTGGCATCACAAAATCCAAAAAAAAGTGTATGATGATAGAAAGTAAAACTTGGTTCGTTATCCCCTTCTTCGAGTCAAGTCTCACATCCATCCCATTTGAAATAAACGTGCCAAACGAATCAAACCCGAGACGGGGGGGTATGTCTAGACGAACTTCTGAGTCCCACGACCTGAAAAAATCAGAGCAAACAGTACGGCTAAATGTGTCATTTGTGCTCGTTGGCGAAAGCTAAAAGAATCCAACAAGAAATGCGTAACATGTAAGAAAAGCACACCCATGTGTCCCCTCATATGGATTTATTATGCAAGCTTTGCCTCGTGAACCTGATGAACCTGACGAAAATATATTGCATCATCCACAAACACCAACATATAAATTGGGATTGCGCACCACGGGATCCCTCCACTTATTATTTTTATTTTAGTCAGTCCCTAACGTTTGTTTTTGGTCAATTTAATCCCACACGTTACCTCCGTTAGACCCGCGGAGTCCCTCCTCCCCAAACGGTGACAAACGACGTTAGTTTCTATTATTTTATTATTAAAACTGGTAAAGTGGTCAGGTAACGGGGCCAACCGACTGAAAAGTTGTCGGATTTCAACTTTTCCCTCCCAATTTTTTCCGTATCTTCTACATGTATTGATACACAAATAATATTAATTACTCCCTCCGGATTATAAAAAACGACGTCCGTACTGTAGATACGCATATCGAGGAGGCCGGATGACTCACTATTTGATCCCAAAAAAATTCGTACTTTTTTTTGAACGTACATTAATCCTTAACGTACGTCCGAGAAAAAATTCGGGCCAAAATTGTCTTAAATAGTGAGTCATCCGACCTCCTCAACATACGTGCACAAATAGTAAAAGTCGTTTAATAAAATCCGGAGGGAGTAGTATTTATTAATTAGAATTGAAATTAATATTTTATTAATTAATTAAAATAAATTACAGTATTTATTAATTAGAATTAAAATAAATATTAATTTAATTTAATTAAAATAATTACCGGTATTTATTAATTAGAACTATAATAATCCCCAATTTTGTTTTCTACTTTTAATTAAAATAAATAATTAATTAGAATTAAAATTAATATTTTATTAATTAATTAAAATAAATTCCAGTATTTATTAATTAGAATTAGAATTAAAATTTTAATAATTAATTAAAATTGAAATTAATATTTTATTAATTAATTAAAATAAATTCCAGTATTTATTAATTAGAATTAAAATAAATATTAATTTAATTAATTAAAATAATTACCGGTATTTATTAATTAGAACTATAATAATCCCCACAAATAATAACCGGTAAAATAAAATAAGAAAGAAACATATTTAATAAATAAACATATTAAAAAGAATATTTATTTGTTTTATAAAGTAAAAGAAACATATTTAATAAATATATTGTATACAAGCATATTAAATTATGTTTCTTTTACTTTATCAAATAATTACTGGTATGTATTGTTTTCAAATTTGTTTGTATTTCCCCTATTGGGATACACAAATAATTACCGGTATTTAATAATTAGAATGAAAATAAATATTACAACCCTTTACAAATCCTAGTTGCCTTGACTTCCTCTTCATTTTCTTTTTTTATCAGTTGCCGCCACCACCATCATTCTTACAAACCCTAATTCTTCCATCTTTAATCATTGATTGTTACTTTTTTCCAAATTATGAACGTGATGTCCGACAGTTCTTTTGGTTCAAGTTCGAAGCGCACATGGAGGAGGAATACTCAAAGTGGAGATGATAATTACGATGGTGAAGCGAAGATTTGCGGCTGCTGGTTGAAAGCAAAAATGTGGGTTAGTTGGAAGGAAGAGAACGTAGGTAGAAGGTTCTATTCTTGTCGAAGACACCAATGTAAGTACTTCAGTTGGCATGATAATGAGCAATTTTCACAAAGGGCGAGGGATGTTGTTCATTCACTGTTGGACAGTGAAGAGAAATTGAAGGCAGAACTAAGGACATTAACTTTAAAATTTGATCGTTTGCAGGATGCATACATGAAAACAGTAGCTGAAGTTTCCAGTTTGCATAACAAAATGGATAGGTTTAGATCGGGGGAGTGTAAGGGTTTTTTTAATTGTGCAAAAGTTATAATTTGCTTGAGTGTTCTAATAGGTGTAGTTGCACTTTTGTTGATGTTTCTGAAATTCCCCCATTTGGTTTGTCTGTAGTGATATTTGAATTTCAATTGAATATTAATATCTACTAAACACGTGATATTCCCAACTTTTGAATTTCCATCTGGCTACTGATTTCCCTCATATATTTGTGTTGATTTGATATTGATTTGTTGAGTTAGAAAGAGCTTATGTAAGGGTTGTGCGTATTTTTCTTGTAATTACATGCGATTCGTACAAATGTAAGAAAGAGCTTATGAAGGGAGGCACTAGAGAACCTGGATCTCATTCTTTTCTGCCTTGATGAGATTGTTGACAGGGGGTATGCAAACTGGCTCTTAGATTTTGCTTGCAAGTTGTTTGGTATGTTTTATTCATTTGATTTTTGTTTGGCAGTGATAGCATGTTTTTGTGTATGATTTTCTCCCCATTTTCTCACCATTTTAGAGCTTGATTCTGCTAATTTACCCTTGATTTCATTACTATTGCAGATTTAGGCCTAAAAAGGAAGTTTATGCTAAAACATGCGTTTTTGGTGCATTTTGAGCGAATTCGAGCTTCAAGACCAAAAGTCGAGGTCCCGAGTCCAAAGCAGCGTTCAAGGTCCCGAGTCGGATTCCCAGTTCGGGACCCCGAAGGGCAAAGAATGTCATTTCCACGTGTCATCCCACCTAAACGCCCATGTGATTCCTCTAACACTGTTCTGACGCTCTGCACTGATTACCAAACACCTACCGATCTGACCAGTTCAGCCTCGAGCTCAGTCCAGACCTGCCAAAGCTGGAAAAATCAGACAACTTTATGCTTTTTCAGCTTTGTGCTTTTAGGAACATAGATCCATTTTTATAGGCTTTCAATTAATGCATTTTGTCCCTAGTTTTTGGGCTGTAGATATTTTGTGCTTGGAGCCCTACTATATAAAGGGCATCCAAGAGTAGTTTAAGCATCTTCTTCATCTTTTGATCACTTAGCATAATTTTATAGAATTAGTTTTTCTTAGACTTCTCTCTAGTTTCTCTCTCTCTAGTCTTGTTAGCATCCTCAACTCTTGCCGCCGGGCCTCAAACGGAATTTAGTAACAAAGTCTTCTTCCCTTAATCTATTTACTCACTTGTTATGCTTTCTTTAATTATTATTGATTTATCTTTGAGCATGAGTAGCTAAATCTTTAGTTCTTAGCAAGGCTGATTCAAGGGTTGCAAGGGCAGATTCGAGGTCTTAATACGCTTAATACATTCTTGATACCATATTCAATTGTTCATCATTTTAATTACATCTTTGCATGATTTAATTTGAGGTCTGATCAGCTGATAATTATCTTGTGTGAATGCTGCCATTTATGTGATGAATACGAAAGGAAAATTGCATGAAACAAGTAGGCATCTGTTTAGTCTTGACTGCGCTGAAGTGGTCTCGAATAGATAGGGTGAGCAACTGATTAGAGCGAGGTCACGAGCCTGACAAACTGAGGGACTTTTAGCTCTAGATCTGTCTTTTCTCAGCTTCATGGGCAGTTTGAATATGGCCCTCCCGCATTCGTGCCTGGGGGGATGGCAAACTGTCAAGACTACCTCATGAGTGGAAACGGGGGGTAGTTTCTCTAAAGAGAAAAGTAGGGGATATCCGAGGAATCTGGCCCCCATGTCATTTCTATGACGTCTTGAATGGAATACCCTCGAGCCGATGACGATCTGGTCCCGAATGCAACCCAAGAATGCCTTCGCTAAGAATCCCTCCCTAACTGACTATTTGTGTGTATTTCTCCATCTGTCTTACTATTTCTGGATTTATTTGTTAATTGAATTATTTTACCCTTCGGGACCCTCGAACGTGACATTCGGGACCCCAAATACTGCTTTCCTAGATAGAAATTGTTAGCTCCCAAAATCTGCCTTGACCAACTCGTTTGGCCAAGTAAAACCCCCCCTGATTGTTACTTTCTGTGCTCTTCTCCCCCGAATACATTCAAGACCTTAGACCAGTCTCTCACAATCCCTGTGTTCGACCCTGACTACCACTGTACACTTTATCTCTTGTGCACACACGTTTTCAGGCATTATAAATCTTCATTTGACTGACTATCAAATTGGCGCCGTTGCCGGGGATTGTTTCAAGACTGATTTATTTTTCTTGTTTGTATGACCAGGAGATCTGCACCCGAATTACTGCCCCTTGATAACGAGCTAGGACGAACCGAAAGAGGACTTCGACGACTGGCACGAGGAAACTCCAACCCTTGTGTTCGGGACCTCGAACGTCTTTTTGACCTGGAAGATAGTCCAAACCCCGAAAACCTACCCCCGGTCCATCCAGAAGGACCTGATATGGATAATCACGGTACCGAAGGGAATGCTGTTAACTTGCTTCCCCCACCAATTCAGAGTATCGATGAGTTTAATGCTGCCCCCGAAGCCCCAACCAGTTGCATTGTTTGGCCAGTGGTCCCGAACGACTGGCAACTCAAGTCTGCAACCATGCATCATCTGCCACTCTTTCGAGGGTTGGCTAAGGAGAATCCACACCGCCACCTCCAGCAGCTGCACTCCATTTGCGACGCCATGAAGCCTCACAACGTTACTGTTGAGCATGCCAAGCTCCGTGCCTTTATGTGGTCCCTCAAGGACGACGCTCTTGACTGGTTCTATGACTTGCAGCCGCAATCCATCAATTCATGGGCCGAGATGTCCAAAGATTTCACGGACAAGTACTACCCTGTGTCTATAGCAATGGTAACCCGGAAGCAGCTCGTGTCCATCCTCCAGAAAGACTCGGAAGACCTTGAGCAATACTATGAGCGTTTCAAAAAGATGCAAGCCTTGTGTCCCTCGCATAATCTGTCCGAACATGCCCTCATGCAATACTTTTGCGAAGGCCTTAACGGTCGAGACAAGGCCTTGTTGAACGCTGCTGCTAATGGTTCCATTACCAGACTTACTCCCGCTGCCGCCAAGGCTACTATCGAGCTCATGGCCAAGAACAACCTCCAGCTCAACAACTCTACTAGCGTTCAAGACGCCCGTTCAGCCGCTATGGAAAACCAATTGGCAGCCATCACGGGCATGTTGCAGAACATGGCTTCAGACCATCCAGTCCAGCTCAAGGCCTGCCAGATCTGTCAGCTCTTAGACCACCCCACGGATGCTTGCCCCTTTATCCCCGAAGAAATGCCCGTCAATGCAGCAGGAGGATTCAATGCCCCGTATGGTCAACATCACAATCAATGCTGGAAGCAGCCTAGTTACGGGTGGAACAACAACCAGCAGGCCGGGCCCAGCCATCCGTACAGACAAAACCCATACGGAAATCACCCCCCTCCTTTCAACATGCAAACTTTCAAGCCTAGGCCCAATTTTCAGAATTATCAATATCAGAGGCAAACTCCCCCAGACCAGAACTTCACCATGCAAGCACCCCCGAATGAGGACCCCTCCCACGATAAGAAGAAAATCGCGGAGCTGGAAAAACAGATTCGGACCCTCATGGCGGAAATGAAAGAGGTGAAAAATGGAGGGAGATTTCCAGGGCAGACGGAACCTAACCCGAAGCATGAGGCATGTGCCATGAACCTCCGCAGTGGTCTCGAAATCCCTTCTCGTGTCCATCCAGATGCCAAGCCTGCAAAATACATCCCAGCCCCCGAAGCTGAGATTGCCGTCCAAGCCCCCGAATGTGGACAACCTACTGACCAGCCCAAGAAGTCCCGATTTGGCGACGCAGTACTTGACCATTTCTTCTCGAGTACAAAATCTCGCTGTAAGAAGAAGCAGCCCGTGGAAGAGGAAGAATTCTCCCAGGAATTCATCAACAAAGTCCTCGAGCCCCCGTTTCCTCAACGACTGATCCAAAAGAAGAAAGAAGAAGAAGATCGGGACATCGTTGAGATGTTCAGCAAGGTCGTCATCAATATTCCACTCCTCAAGGCCATCAAGAACATGCCTCGATATGCTAAGTTTTTGAAACAGCTATGCACCAACAAGAACAAATTCACTGAGGTGAATCGAATTAGTGTGGGGGCTAACTTGTCCGCCCATATCCAGCCCAGAATTCCAACCAAGTGCAAGGACCAGGGCATGTTCACGGTCCCGTGCAAGATCGGGACCATCGATATCGGGAAAGCAATGTGCGACTTGGGAGCTGGAATCAATGTTATGCCCTTGACCATCTACAACAGTCTCGGACTGGGGCCCTTGAAAGAAACCACTCTTGTCATCCAACTCGCCGACCGCTCGGTCGTGTATCCCAAAGGCATAATCACGGATGTTCTTGTCCAAATTGGTGAATTCTTATTTCCGGCGGATTTCTATGTTCTCTCCATGGAAAACCCAACAAACACCAAGTCTTCGGATCTACTCCTGGGACGCCCTTTCTTGGCCACTGCCCGCGCTAAGATTGACTGTTACGAGGCCTCTATCTCCCTCGAATTCGACGGGGAAATCATCCATTTCAATATGCTGAACTCCATGAAGTACCCCCCCGAATTTTCGAGTATCAATTTTATTGATGTGATAGATCCCCTTGTGGAGAACATCGCCGAGCTAAACTCTGTTGAGCCCTTGAAGCTGATTCTCGACCGGAGTCTCACCCCCGAATCTTTGCAGGAGATGACGTCCTCCATTGAGATCCCCGCTGAACTAATCACGGTCGCAGCAGCTCTCGAAGCCAATGTTGTCTTGACGGTCGAGCCCCCGAGTGAGTCCCCAGAATGCGTCAATCGTGAACGGCTCCCATCTTCTCTTGAACAAGCTCCAGACCTTGAACGTAAGGCACTGCCCTCACACTTGAAGTATGCCTACCTCGGGGAGAGAGAATCCCTCCCAGTCATAATTTCCAACAAGCTGGAAGCGGATCAAGAGATTGAGTTAGTAAACCTCCTCAAGAGTTTTAAGAAGGCCATCGGTTGGACAATTACCGACATTAAGGGTTTGTCGCCGTCCTTGTGTACCCACCGCATACATCTCGAAGAGGACTCTAAGACAATCAGGCAGCCACAAAGGCGTTTGAACCCCCCCATGATGGAGGTATTTAAGAAGGAGGTCCTGAAGCTGCTCGATGCCGGGGTGATTTATCCCATTTCTGATTCTCCATGGGTTAGCCCAGTTCAGGTGGTCCCGAAGAAAACGGGCATCACCATCACCCCAGGTCCCGAGGGTCTGCCAATTCCCTCCCGAATCCAGAATGGCTGGCGTGTATGCATTGACTATCGACGCTTGAATGAGGCCACCCGAAAAGATCACTTTCCTCTGCCCTTCATAGATCAAATGCTAGAGCGCCTTGTGGGCAAGACGCATTATTGCTGCCTGGATGGGTATTCGGGATTCCATCAGATTCCAGTAGCCCTTGAAGATCAGGAGAAGACCACCTTCACGTGCCCATTCGGGACCTTTGCTTACCGACGCATGCCCTTTGGGTTATGCAACACCCCGGCTACGTTCCAGAGGTGCATGGTCAGTATCTTTTCAGAATTCGTGGAAGAATGCATCGAGGTATTCATGGACGACTTCACGGTCTATGGTAATTCCTTTTCCGAATGCCTCTCGAATCTAAAGAAAATTCTGCAAAGATGTATAGAAACTAACCTTGTTCTTAATTTTGAAAAATGTCATTTCATGGTTGACCAAGGGCTAATCTTGGGCCACATCGTGTCCCGAAAGGGCATCGAAGTGGACAAGGCTAAAATCCAAGCTATCGAGACCTTGCCTTACCCCTCGAATATTCGAGATGTGCGTTCTTTTCTTGGTCATGCAGGATTTTACAGGAGGTTCATCAAGGACTTCTCCAAGATAGCCCAGCCAATGTGCCAACTGTTACACAAGGATGTGGACTTCATATTCGATGAAAGATGTAAGACAGCTTTCGAGACCTTGAAAGCCAAGCTCATTTCTGCTCCTATCATTCGGGCCCCCGACTGGACACTCCCCTTCGAGATCATGTGCGACGCGAGCAACCAGGCTTTGGGAGCTGTTCTGGGTCAGAAGAAAGACAAGGAGACGTACGTCATCTACTATGCCTCCAAATTGTTGGATCCAGCCCAACAAAACTATACGACGACAGAGAAAGAGCTTTTGGCAATTGTCTATGCCCTTGACAAATTTCGGCAGTACCTCTTGGGCACAGAAGTGATTGTGTATTCTGACCATTCTGCCCTTCGATGTCTACTCAAGAAGACCGACGCAAAGCCTAGGCTTATCCGCTGGATCCTCTTACTTCAGGAGTTCAACCTCACCATCAAGGACAAAAAGGGGACTGAGAATTGCGTAGAAGACCACCTCAGTAGGCTCCCGAACCAAGAAGACGACTCCCAAGTAGCCATTCGGGAGACCTTCCCAGATGAGCATTTGTGCTTAGTTGACACCGCAAAATTCCCTTGGTTCACGGACATAGCTAATTTCTGTGCCACCGGTGCGCTTCCAGTCAAAGCCTCGAGTGCGGAACACAACCGGATCCGCAAGCAAGCCAAGTTCTACGTTTGGGACAACCTCTACTTATGGAAGCACTGTTCAGACCAGATTGTTAGGCGCTGTGTCACCATGGATAAGGTCCCATCGATCCTCAAGTTCTGTCATTCAACAACGGAAGGGGGACACTTTGCCGCGAAAAAAACCGCACTCAAAGTCCTTGAAGCCGGTCTTTATTGGTCATCAATCTTCAAGGACAGTTATCTATTCTGCGCAACCTGCCCTCGATGCCAAGCCATGGGAAACATCAGAGCTAGAAACCAAATGCCCCTGAACAGCATCCTTGCATGCGAAATCTTCGATATTTGGGGCATTGACTTCATGGGACCGTTCCCGAATTCATTCGGGCATACATACACCCTGCTCGCCGTGGACTATGTCTCCAAATGGATTGAAGCAAAGGCCACCAAAACAGACGATTCAAGGGTGGTTGCTGACTTTCTCCGGACCCACATCTTTAACCGATTCGGGACCCCACGTGCTCTCATCAGCGATCGGGGGACGCATTTCTGCAATCGAACAGTCGCTGCACTACTTAATAAGTATGGGGTGACTCACCGAGTATCCACAGCTTACCATCCCGAAACCAATGGGCAGGCTGAGGTCTCGAATCGGGAGATCAAGGCTATCCTCGAGAAGACCGTGAATTAGTCAAGGAAAGACTGGAGCCTCAAGTTAGGAGACGCGCTATGGGCCTATCGTACTGCATTCAAGACCCCGATCGGCATGACGCCTTATCGATTGGTCTACGGCAAGCCGTGTCACCTTCCAGTCGAGATTGAACACAAGGCCTTTTGGGCAATCAAGAAAGTCAACATGGACTTACACTTGGCCGGGAAAGACAGATGTTTGCAAATTCAAGAGCTTGAAGAACTTCGGGGGGATGCCTATGAAAATTCAATGATATACAAGGGCAAGACCAAGGCCCAGCACGACAAACATCTCGTAGTCAAGAACTTCACTGTTGGGCAGAAAGTCTTATTATACAACTCACGACTACGGATTTTCTCGGGGAAACTCAAGTCCAAATGGACGGGACCATATCAAATCACCGCAGTGTTTGACCATGGGGCTGTTGAAATCCAGAATATGGACAATGGGGAGCCATTTAAGGTGAACGGTCACAGGTTGAAACCTTTCTATGAAGGATTCAAACCTTCAACTGCAGAAGAAGTAAGGGTCGAGGACCCAGCAATCAACACCCCCGAATGAGGAAACAACGTCTAGGCCTAGACGATAATCAAGGCCAGGTGTGGGGACAACCCCCGAATTTCTAACCCTCTCTCTTTCATTTTCCTGCCTTTAAATTTCAAAACCGACATTCTTTCTCTCTCTTCCCCATGCATATTTCTTATTTTCCCTAGATAGTCTTATTTAATTTTGTCTATTTTTATTCCCTTTTGTCCCTTGGTTTTTATTTTTATTAGAGTCAACTCTAGCTTTTCAAAAAATTTATGTGCACTTTTTATGTTACCTAGGTAGAATTTGAATTTTCTTTGTCTTCTTTCCCTCTCAATTAATTTCCTTGTCTCTCTCTCTCTCCAATTTAATGTCTTGTCCCCTACTTTATTAACCCCTATTTAATTCTTTTTGATTTTATTCCCATCTCTCCTCTTTTCAAATCCTAAAAGCTGATTTGCTTTCCCCGATTCCCGCGTAGGTGCAGGCGCACGCTGCCCTTGGCACCTAACGTCCTCTCCTGTCGCGACACGTGGACAACGGAGACCAAGGCAATCAACTCCCACCTCTCTCTCCACCTTTTCACGTCTTCCAAACCCACTCACCCACGCCACCTAACCGTCAACCTTACCCGTTACCTAACCAAAACCCCCTCATCTCTCCCAATCAAATCAAAACACATCTTTTTCTCTTCCTTCCAAAAACAAAACCCTCTCCTCTTCCTTATGGCACACACTAGCATTAACCTCAACAAAGATCCCACTTCTCACTCCTCTACTCCTACTCCTACTCCTACTCCTCTCTCCAACCCAAACCAGCCAAACACCACCACCTCCGATCACTCACCCGCCGCTACTGAACGGCTCGGATCTTCATCCTCCGAGGCCACCATCAACCTAGAAGAAATCCCCTTTACCACCTCTCCCAAAAATGACGAGATCTGGAAAAGTCCACCGTGTCCCTCCAACCACCGCCGCCGGCAGCAAAAAGAAAACGCCCCCCAGCCCCGTCAACTCCGTCCCCCTCGACGTCAAGCCCATCGGCTACGTCATTCCCTCTGATACCGAGGAGGAGGAGGAGCCCCAGTCAAGTTGTAGCCTCCGTGAGGCCCGACGGGTGGAGAAGGAGAACGAAGAACAGTTTCCTTGGGACTCCAACGACCAGCGCGCTGAGGACGACGACGGTGGACAAGAAGGAGAGGAGGAGGTCGAGCTGACAGAGCGGCCGGTCGAGCAAGACGCTCAGGACCCCGAGCATACTGCTCCAGGTCCCGAGGAGGTTCAAGCGGGCACTGCAGAGGAAGCTGCCACGGAAGGGGAAGGAGAAATCAACCCACCCAAACCTCCCAGTCCACCCCCGAAGCCGGCCAAGGGCAAGGCCCGAGCGGGGAGAAACGCCCCCAAAGCCCCCACTCCCAAGGCCCCAGCCTCTAAGCCTCCGGCCAGTAAGAAGAGGAAGCTTCCGGCCACTCCAAAGGGTAAAGCACTTGCAGTCGAGACTCCCCGCAAATCCTAGCGCGTTGAGGAGGACGACGACGAGCTGGAATCTGCTTCGGGATCCAAACCTAGCTACCTGGTAACAACCAATCTCGACACCTTTAATGAACTCTTCATTTTTAATGATAAGCACTCTTTGGAAAAGGTGGCTTTGATGAACTTCAAGGGAGTAGCCCCGTGTCCTAGGCTAGATTTGGAATTCTATGATAAGATGGGTGTTGGGTCCCGAATTCGGGAGTTGATTAGTGGAATATGGTGGGAGAGTTTCTTTTACATGGATCAGCCTACATACTTGTAGCTCAGCCTTGAGTTCTTTGCGAGTTTTTGGTACAAGGTTGATCTGTTCAAGCCCAAGGGTGGGGCCGGTCCTGATTTATCTGCCAAGGGTTGTGTGAATTTTCGGCTGGCTAGTAAATGACACCCGATGTCCCTCAACGACTTCAATGTCTATCTCGAATTTTTCAGTCGTGAGGGTACTCAAGAGGCCGCATATCAGAACGCCCTGACCACTGTCCCTGCCGAGTTCAACAATCACAAAGCCCTTCGGGAGCTCTCTGGAAATCCTAACGTCAAGTTCGACTCCCGCCACACCAAGGCCCACTGCATTAAGGACCCTGCGCTCCGCATCCTACAACGCTTCCTGTCCATTGCCCTCGCGGGTAAATTCGGGACCTCAGGACAGCTTGCCCAATCGGAGCTGTTTTTTCTATGGGCTATGTACCACAAGAAGTGAGTCAACCTTGGCTACTGGATCGCCACCTCTGCTCATAATGTCGCAAATGCCCCCCAGGGTCGCTCTCCTGTTCTTGGATCCGTTGTCACCAGCCTGGCCTCGCAGCTTTACACCTCGACACTCCGGGAACTCAACTTGTATCGGCACCCGAATTCCTTCAAGCTCATTGGTCTCAAGACCTTGGATGCGATGGAATTTCTTTGTGTTATTAACGGTGTCTTGAGATTTCATGCAGATAACAAAGGCAAGATCGAGGGCAAGTACGAGTACCCGGACCTCTCCGAACCCCGAGCCCAGACTGATGCCCCCGAGCCTCCTTCTGCCAAGACGAACGCTTCCACTGCCCCCGAGGAGAATGCTCCAGGTCCCGACCAAATGCCGAGCAACAACACCATCATCCGCTTACTCACTGACATCCTGGAAACCAATCGCGCCATCCTCAAGGAATTTCGGGAGCAAGTTGCCTCCCTGATTCCATCTCGCCCCTGATCCCGAACATTTTCAAACCCCCCTTTTGCCCCTGCGTGGGCTGGTTATCTCTGCTTGAACAATTTCCATTTCTACTTTAAGTTTGAACTGCCTATCTTTTTGTCTCCTTCCCGCATTGAGGACAATGCGCTGCCTAAGTATGGGGAGGAGTTTAAACTAGTATTTATTATGCATATTTTATTCTAGTTTTTATTTTTTTTCGGATTTTAGCTTACTGCCTATTTTTGAAAACACCTCAATGATGGACACACACCTGACTTGTGCACATAGAATAAAAATGTTGTCTATAGTCAAGGTCCCGAATGTGATATTCTTTGCCTGTTATGCCTTATATCTGCTTCAAGACCTAGACACCAGTAGTCACGAATCAGCACCTTGTGAGCATTTGAGCCTTCATGCCTATATTTATTGTTTGAGTGATAAATGCATGACTAGGTACTGGCTGGGCTTGCATGATATCCATGGGTATAGACACATTTAGACATAGGAAAGCAGCAAAAAGATTAAGTCCTCGCATCGAATTGTTCTCTCAGTTTTTCTCTATTATGTTCTCCCTTTTTGACCCCGAATCCCTTCTTGACCTTCCATTCTAACCACTTGAATTTTCTTTGATCTTTCTCTTGGCAGGTGAGCGATGTTGTTGGGAGCGCTATCGAGGGCTAGACTAGACAAACGAAGCAGCAAAGGCAAAGTGTGGGGATCCCGCAAAATTTCAAGACCCTGAATACTGGCGCAAAATTCAAAACCTCAAGCTAAATTCAAGGGCAAACCAGAACGAAAAATCACTTCCCACCCACAGCAAAACACAAGTGTGGGGAAGTGAAATCAGAATATCAAGCCCCCGAAGAGAAAGGTCTCGATCCTCAATTCAGATCCCTCTTTCTCTCTCGCCGAAAAAAAAAAGAAAAGAAGGAAAAACAGAAATATAAATAAAAGAGAGAGAGAAAAGATCAAGACCAAGCCTTGAAAGCCAAGAAGAGGAAAATCAGCAGCCAACATTCATTCAAGGTCCCGAGCCTAGGTCCCGAACGAAGAAAGCAAGGATCCCTCTCGAAGAAGAAAAGCCTAGTCTAGCTTTCGCCCTCAGCAACATTGCCTCACCGTTTTGATTCCTTTCTGCCAAGGGAGCGTTCCAGGTTTGAGTAGGTTTCACCACCTTCTCATTTCACTTCCTTACTATCCCTCTTCTCCACTTTTTCTTCTCATTATGCTTCTTCCATTTCCTCTTGTCATTTATTTTCTTTGCTTCCCCTTCTTGCCCCCGATGCGAAGTCTTTTGATTGCTAGATTGCCTATATATGTGTCTAATATACTCGGATTGACTTGCAAACTTGGTTTTGTGCTACATTATTTGCATATTTGAGTGTTTAAACACCTAGCCTTGTTCACGAGCGTGAGTGCAAACACCGATCCATGTGAGGACTGCTGGTGAATAGACTGATGTGGAAAAGTCTCTTCTCAAGGGTCGTTATCCTTCTGATTTGGTGCAGGTGTATCTAGGCGAAGTTTGTTCTCATTCGGGGTCCCGAATCTTGACAAGCGTGCTTATTCTCTGTGTTATGGTCTGGTGTGTCTGTTCTATTTTGGGACTGTTTTAAAATTTTGTGAATGCTCGAGGGCGAGCATTGGGCAGTGTGGGGATTATTTGATACCATGTTTTTGTGCATGATTTTCTCCCTATTTTCTCACAATTTTAGAGCTTGATTTTGCTAATTTACCCTTGATTTCATTACTATTGCAAATTTAGGCCTAAAAAGGAAGTTTATGCTAAAACATGCGTTTTTGGTGCATTTTGAGCGAATTCGAGCTTCAAGACCAAAAGTCGAGGTCCCGAGTCCAAAGCAGCGTTCAAGGTCCCGAGTCGGATTCCCAGTTCGGGACCCCGAAGGGCAAAGAATGTCATTTCCACGTGTCATCCCACCTAAACGCCCATGTGATTCCTCTGACACTGTTCTGACGCTCTGCACTGATTACCAAACACCTACCGATCTGACCAGTTCAGCCTCGAGCTCAGTCCAGACCTGCCAAAGCTGGAAAAATCAGACAGCTTTATGATTTTTCAGCTTTGTGCTTTTAGGAACATAGATCCATTTTTATAGGCTTTCAATTAATGCATTTTTTCCCTAGTTTTTGGGCTGTAGATATTTTGTGCTTGGAGCCCTACTATATAAAGGGCATCCAAGAGTAGTTTAAGCATCTTCTTCATCTTTTGATCACTTAGCATAATTTTATAGAATTAGTTTTTCTTAGACTTCTCTCTAGTTTCTCTCTCTCTAGTCTTGTTAGCATCCTCAACTCTTGCCGCCGGGCCTCAAACGGAATTTAGTAACAAAGTCTTCTTCCCTTAATCTATTTACTCACTTGTTATGCTTTCTTTAATTATTATTGATTTATCTTTGAGCATGAGTAGCTAAATCTTTAGTTCTTAGCAAGGCTGATTCAAGGGTTGCAAGGGCAGATTCGAGGTCTTAATGCGCTTAATACATTCTTGATACCATATATTCAATTGTTCATCATTTTAATTACATCTTTGCATGATTTAATTTGAGGTCTGATCAGCTGATAATTATCTTGTGTGAATGCTGTCATTTATGTGATGAATACGAAAGGAAAATTTCATGAAACAAGTAGGCATCTATTTAGTCTTGACTGCGCTGAAGTGGTCTCGAATAGATAGGGTGAGCAACTGATTAGAGCGAGGTCACGAGCCTGACAAACTGAGGGACTTTTAGCTCTAGATCTGTCTTTTCTTAGCTTCATGGGCAGTTTGAATATGGCCCTCCCGCATTCGTGCCTGGGGGGATGGCAAACTGTCAAGACTACCTCATGAGTGGAAACGGGGGGTAGTTTCTCTAAAGAGAAAAGTAGGGGATATCCGAGGAATCTGGTCCCCATGTCATTTCTATGACGTCTTGAATGGAATACCCTCGAGCCGATGATGATCTGGTCCCGAATGCAACCCAAGAATGCCTTCGCTAAGAATCCCTCCCTAACTAACTATTTGTGTGTATTTCTCCATCTGGATTTATTTGTTAATTGAATTATTTTACCCTTCGGGACCCTCGAACGTGACATTCGGGACCCCAAATACTGCTTTCCTAGATAGAAATTGTTAGCTCCCAAAATCTGCCTTGGCCAACTCGTTTGGCCAAGTAAAACCCCCCCTGATTGTTACTTTCTGTGCTCTTCTCCCCCGAATACATTCAAGACCTTAGACCAGTCTCTCACAATCCCTGTGTTCGACCCTGACTACCACTGTACACTTTATCTCTTATGCACACACGTTTTCAGGCACTATAAATCTTCATTTCACTGACTATCAGGCAGCATGATACTTGAAACAGATGCTAGTGTTATTGCTGGAAATGTGGCTGTAAATTGCATGGATCCTAGTGCACCTCTGTCTGAACAGGTTTGTTTTTGTTTGACTTGTAGACTTGTAATTGCTCATAGTGTGCAACAGTTGCGTATACTCATACATCTCACTGTTATCTTTTCGCTAAATGTTGCAAACGATAGGTCAAGCATTGAATACAACTCGTGAACATTTTGCAAAAACTTTTTTCCAGTAAGAGTTGATCGTTTTTCATGGGAAAGAGAAGAACATTGCTTGCTGCCTCCCATTCATTTGCATTGTTCATGTTTCCAATTGCTTTGTATTAGTGTATTCCTGATTGGATGTTTATTTATGATATTTTATCTCTCTTTCTCTTATGAATTGAGAGTATATTTCAGCTTCTTTTAGCCATTTCTCTTCCTTTTCCATTGCGCAGGCATGAAAGATCATTAGAGAGGAAAAGAAGTGAAAAGGGCGAAAGATAGAGCATTTTCAATCAAGTCAATTTTGAAGGTTTTCCGTGGAAGTCATTCCTGTCCATCCCAAGGCCTTGGGATGGACCTGCAGCACTTGCTGATTTCTGGGTAGTCCGGCCATGAATTTGCACGCCAAGGATTATTTTAATTCTCAGTGCTTTTCTTGTCTCCTTGGCGTGCAAGACAGTTTCTCATCTCCCCAGCCTCGGTCAATTTGTACTGGGTAGCGACGCCTCAGTCAATTCCTTTCAAAGAAAGTGTATTCCATTCAATTTTTGTTGAGCCTATTGAACAAATGAATGCATTCTGCTTGGATCTGTATTTGAAAGCTAGCTCTTTTGCAATCTATTTTGTTTCAATTTCTTTGGAAAGCGGATGGTTATTTCATTCATGAATTAATAGGTTAATAACGTTTCTAATAAGGGTTGTGCTTATTTTTCTTGTAATTAGTGAATTGTTGCAGAAAGATGTATGGATTGTATATTAATTCAAGTAATAAGGCTTTCCTAAGCACACAAGCATACATAATAAAATCAGGTGAACAAATTTAAAATAGCTTTGAATTAATTGTGACTTCTAAACAAACAGATAAATCTACATAAATCCATAACAAGTTCCACAAACTGGTACATAAATCCATAACACGTTAATAACAAACTGGTACATAAATCGTTCCACAAACGGGTACATAAATCCATAACAAGTTCCACAAAGTGGTACATAAATCCATAACAAACGGGTACATAAATCCATAACAAGTTCCACATACACATAAACATAATCCACAAACTGGTACCATAACAAACGGGTACATAAATCCATCCTTAAACACATTTAGTAATGTATTGCAACTAAAACAAGAAAAACAATAAACAAACTTCATGCAAGTCCTTTGTGCTTCTTATTTTTGGAGCCCTTAGGCCTGCCCCTAGTTCTTTTCTCTTGTTGAGTTGGTTGTGTTGGCTGAGTTGGTTCACTTGATTGAGTTGGTTGAGTTAGTTGAGGTGGGGGAGTTGGTTGGGTTGGTTGAGGTGGGGGAGTTGGTTGGGTTGGTTGAGATGCTGGAGTAGCTAATGGAGTAGCTGCTTGAGTAGGTGCTGGAGGCATATACTCGCCAAACCATCTAGTAGGATTTGGGGATTGCGAACCACTGGCTGAACTTCAAGGGCGTAGCCCCGTGTCCTAGGCTAGATTTTGAATTCTATGACAAGATGGGTGTTGGATCCCGCATTCGGGAGTATATTAGTGGCATAGGGTGGGAGAGTTTCTTTTACATGGATCAACCTACATATTTGGAGCTCAGCCTTGAGTTCTTTGCGAGTTTCTGGTACAAGGTCGATCTGTTCAAGCCCAGGGGTGGGGAAGGTCCCGATTTGTCTGCACCGGGGTGTGTGAACTTTCGGCTGGCCAGTAAATGGCACCCGATGTCCCTCAATGACTTCAATGTTTACCTGGGTTTTGTCAGTCGTGAAGGTACTCAGGAGGCCGCATATCGGACTGCCCTGACCACTATCCCTGCCGAGTTTAACAATCACAAAGCCCTTCGGGAGCTCTCTGGCAATTCCACAGTCAAGTTCGACTCTCGCCACACCAAGGCTCACTGCATTCAAGACCCCGCGCTCCGCATTCTGCAACGCTTCTTGTCCATTGCCCTCGCGGGTAAGTTCGGGACCTCTGGACAGCTTGCCCAAACAGAGTTGTTTTTTCTATGGGCCATGTACCACAAGAAGCGAGTCAACCTTGGCTACTGGATCGCCACCGCTGCTCACAATGTCGCAAATGCCCCCCAGGGTCGCTCTCCTGTTCTCGGATCCATTATTACCAGCCTCGCCTCGCAGCTCTACACCTCGACACTCCAGGAGCTCAACTTGTATCGACACCCGAATTCCTTCAAGCTCATTGGTCTCAAGACCTTGGACGCGATGGAATTTCTTTGTGTTATTAACGGTGTCTTGAGCTTTCATGCAGATAACAAAGGCAAGATTGAGGGCAAGTACGAGTACCCGGACCTATCCAAACCCCGAGCCCAGACTGCTGCCCCCGAGCCTCCTTCTGCCAAGACGAACGCTTCCACTGCCCCCGAGAAGAATGCCCCAAGTCCCGACCAAATGCCAAACAACAGCACCATCATCCGCTTACTCACTGACATCCTGGAAACCAATCGCGCCATCCTCAAGGAATTTCGGGAGCAAGTTGCCTCCCTGATTCCTCCTCGCCCCTGATCCCGAACACTTTCAAACCCCCCTTGTTTGCCCCTGCGTGGGCTGATTATCTTCGCTCGAACAATTTCCATTTCTGCTTTAAGTTTGAACTGCTATCTCTTTTGTCTCCTTCTCGCATTGAGGACAATGCGCTGCCTAAGTGTGGGGAGGAGTTTAAACTAATATTTACTATGCATGTTTTACTTATATTCTATGAACTATCCTTTTTCTAAATTTTATTTTTAGGATTTCAGCCTATTTATTGCCTATTTTTGAAAACACCTCAATGATGGACACACACCTGACTTGTGCACATAGAATAAAAATGCTGTCTATATTCAAGGTCCCGAATGTGATATTCTTTGCCTGTTATGCCTTATATCTGCTTCAAAACCTAGATACCAGTAGCCACGAATTAACACCTTGTGAGCAGTTGAGCCTTCATACCTATGTTTATTAATTGAGTGAATGCATGACTAGGTACTGGCTGGGTTTGCATGATATCCATGGGTATAGACACATTCAGACATAGGAAAGCAACAAAAAGATTAAGACCTCACATCAAATTGTTCTCTCATTTTTTCTGCTCTGTTCTTTTTCCTGACCCCGAATCCCTTCTTGACCTTCCATTCTGACCACTTGAATTTTCTTTGATCTTTCTCTTGGCAGGTGAGCGGTGTTGTTGGGAGCGATATCGAGGGCTAGACTAGACAAACGAAGCAGCAAAGGCGAAGTGTGGGGATCCCGCAAAAATTCAAGACCCTGAAAGCTGGCGCCGATTCGAGACCTCGAAGCTAAAACGAAGAAATCAAGGAGGGAGCAGAAATTAAATTTTGTGAATGCTCGAGGGCGAGCATTGGGCAGTGTGGGGATTATTTGACAGCACGTTTTTATGCATGATTTTCCCTCCATTTTCTCCCCATTTAAGGCATGATTCTGCTAATTTACCCTTGATTTCATGACTATTGCAGATTTAGGCCTAAAAATGGAGTTTATGCTAAAACCTGCGTTTTTGGTGCATTTTAAGCGAATTCGAGCTTCAAGACCCAGAGTCGAGGTCCCGAGCCCAAAGCAGCGTTCAAGGTCCCGAGTCGGATTCCCAGTTCGGGACCCCGAAGGGCAAAGGATGTCATTTCCACGTGTCATCCCACCTAAAACGCCCATGTGACTCCTCTGACACTGTTCCTGCGCTCTGCACTGATTACCAAACACCCACCGAACTGACCAGTTCAGCCTCGAGCTCAGTCCAGACCTGCCAAAGCTGGAAAATCAGACAGCTTTATGCTTTCTCAGCTTTGTGCTTTTAGAAACATAGATCCATATTTTTAGGCTTTCAATTAATGCATTTTGTCCCTAGTTTTAGGCTGAAGATATTTTGTGCTTAAGGCTCTACTATATAAAGGGCATCTAGGATTAGTTTAGATCATCTCTTCCTAGCTTTTAATCACTTAGCATAATTTAGAAGTAGCTTAGACTTCTCTCTAGTTTCTCTCTCTAGCCATTGTTAGCTTCTTCAACATTGCTGCCGAGCTATAAACGGAATTTTAGTAACAAGTTTTCTTCCCTTCATCTATTTATTTACTTGTTATGCTTTCTTTAATCGTTATTTGTTTATCCTTAAGTATGAGTAGCTAAACTCTTAGTTCTTGGCAAGGCTGATTCAAGGGTTGCGAGGGCAGATTCGAGGCCTTAATGTGCTTAAAATATTCTTGATGCTATATTCAACTATTCATCGGTTTAATTATATCTTTGCATGATTTAATTTGAGGCTTGATCAACTGATAATTATCTTGTGTAAAGGCTGCCATTTATGTGATGAATACGGAAGGAAAATTGCATGAGTAAGTAGACATCTATTTAGTCTTGACTGTGTCAAAGTGGTCTTGAATAGATAGGTTGGGTAGTTGATTAGGGCTGGGTCACGAGCCTGACAAACTGAGGGACTTTAGCTCTAGATCTGTCTTTTCTTAGCTTCATGGGTAGTTTGAGTATGACCCTCCCGCATTCGTGCCTGGAGGGATGGCAAACTGTCAAGACTACCTCATATGTGGAAACGGGGGGTAGTTTCTCTTAAGAGAAAAGTAGGGGATATCCGAGGAATCTGGTCCCCATGTCATTTCTATGACATCTCGAATGGAATACCCTTGAGCTGATGACGATCTGGTCCCGAATGCAACCCAGAATGCCTTTGCCGAGAACACTTCCTCCATCTGATTATTCGTGCTTATTCCACTCTTGATCTATTTCACGCCTGCGTTGATACTTCTGCATCTGTTTCTGATTTGTTTTATTATTTCTGGAATTATTTGCTTACTTGCTTTATTTTATCATTCGGGACTCCCGAATTGACACCTCAGGACCCCGAATACTGCTTCCCTAGATAAAAATTGTTAGCTCCCAAAATCTGCCTTGGCCAACTCGTTTGGCCAAGTAAAACCCCCCCCTAAGTGTTACCCTTTGTGCTCTTCTCCCGAATATATTCACGACCATAAATCAGTTTCTCACAATCCCTGTGTTCGACCCTGACTACCACTATACACTTTATCTCTTGTGCACACACGTTTTCAGGCACTATAAATCTGTATTTGACTGACGATCAAATTGTGGTGTGGCTGCTGGGATTTGGTCTTGTCCTTGTAGATCAAGGAATTTTCATAGGCGTTCCCCCGAAGTTCTTCAAGCTCTTGAATTTGCAAACAACGTTCCTTTCCTGCCAGATTCAAGTCCATGTTGACTTTCTTGAGTGCCCAGAAGGCCTTGTGTTCTATTTCGACCGGAAGGTGACACGGCTTGCCATAGACCAACCGATATGGCGTCATGCCGATCGGGGTCTTGAATGCGGTGCGGTAGGCCCAAAGCGCGTCTCCTAGCTTGAGACTCCAATCTTTTCTGGACTGATTCACTGTTTTTTTCGAGGATAGCTTTGATCTCCCGATTCGAGACCTCAGCCTGCCCATTGGTTTGGGGGTGGTAAGCTGTGGACACTCGATGAGTCACTCCATACTTGTTAAGTAGCGATGCGACTGTTTGATTGCAGAAATGAGTCCCCCGATCGCTGATGAGAGCTCGAGGTGTCCCGAATCGGTTAAAGATGTGTGTTCTGAGAAAATCGGCGACCACCCTTGAATCGTCAGTTTTGGTGGCCTTGGCTTCGATCCATTTGGAGACATAATCTACTGCAAGCAGAATATACGTATGTCCGAATGAACTCGGGAATGGTCCCATGAAGTCAATGCCCCAAATATCGAAAATATCGCATGCAATGATACTGGTCAAGGGCATTTGGTTTCGGGCTCCGATATTTCCCATGGCTTGGCATCGAGGGCATGCTGCACAAAATAAATAACTGTCCTTGAAGATGGAGGGCCAGTAAAGACCCGCTTCTAGGACTTTGAGTGCGGTCTTCTTTGCAGCAAAATGTCCCCCTTCGGTTGTTGAATGGCAGAACTTGAGGATGGATGGGACCTCGTCTGTGGAGACACAGCGCCTAACGATCTGATCTGAACAATGTTTCCATAGGTAAGGGCTGTCCCAAACATAGTACTTGGATTGTTTGCGGATTCGGTTATGTTCTGCACTCGAGGCCTCGACTGGGAGCGCACCAGTGGCACAATAATTAGCTATGTCCGTGAACCAGGGGTATTTGGCCGTGTCAACTGAGCACAAATGCTCATCAGGGAAAGACTCCCGAATGGTTACTTGGGAGTCGTCTTCTTGATGTGGGAGTCGACTTAAATGATCAGCTACACAGTTTTCGGTCCCTTTTTTATCTTTGATGGCTAGGTTGAACTCTTGAAGCAGGAGAATCCAGCGGATAAGCCTAGGCTTCGCGTCTGTCTTCTTGAGCAGGCAGCGAAGAGCGGAGTGGTCAGAGTACACTATCACTTCTGTGCCCAGGAGGTACTGCCGAAACTTGTCAAGGGCATAGACAATGGCCAGAAGCTCTTTTTCTGTTGTTGTATAGTTTTGTTGGGCGGGATCCAACAACTTGGAGGCATAATAAATAACATAAGTCTCCTTGTCTTTCTTCTGACCCAGAACAGCTCCCAAAGCCTGGTTGCTTGCGTCGCACATGATTTCGAACGGGAGTGTCCAGTCGGGGGCTCGAATGATAGGAGCAGAAATGAGCTTAGCTTTCAGAGTCTCGAATGCCTTCTTGCACTGGTCATCGAATGCGAAGTCCACATCCTTGTGTAGTAATTGGCACATTGGCTGGGCAATCTTGGAGAAATCCCGGATGAACCTCCTATAAAACCTGCATGTCCAAGAAAAGAGCGCACGTCTCGAATATTCGAGGGGTAAGGCAAGGTCTCGATAGCTTGAATTTTGGCCTTGTCCACTTCGATACCCTTTCGGGACACGATGTGGCCCAGGATTAGTCCTTGATCAACCATGAAATGACATTTTTCGAAATTAAGAACAAGGTTTGTTTCTATACATCTTTGCAAAATTTTCTTTAAATTGAAGAGGCATTCGGAAAAGGAGTTACCATAGACCGTGAAGTCATCCATGAATACCTCGATGCATTCTTCTACAAATTCTGAAAAGATGCTGACCATGCACCTCTGGAATGTGGCCGGGGCATTGCATAACCCAAAGGGCATGCGTCTGTAAGCAAAGGTCCCGAAGGGGCACGTGAAGGTGGTTTTCTCCTGGTCTTCAAGGGCTACTGGAATCTGGTGGAATCCCGAATACCCATCCAGGCAGCAATAATGTGTCTTGCCCGCAAGGCGCTCCAGCATCTGATCTATGAAGGGAAGTGGGAAATGGTCTTTTCGGGTGGCTTCGTTCAGGCGTCGATAGTCAATGCAGACACGCCAGCCATTCTGGATTCGGGAGGGGATTGGCTGACCCTCGGGACCTGGAATGATTGTGATGCCAGTTTTCTTCGGGACCACCTGAACTGGGCTAACCCATGGGGAATCAGAAATGGGATAGATAACTCCGGCATCGAGTAGCTTCAAGATCTCTTTCTTGACCACCTCCGTCATGGGGGGGTTCAAACGCCTTTGAGGCTGTCTCACTGTCTTGGAGTCGTCTTCAAGATGTATGCGGTGAGTGCATAAGGATGGTGACAGTCCCTTGATGTCGGCGATCGTCCATCCGATAGCCTTCTTGAAACTCTGGAGGAGGTCCACGAGCTCAGTCTCTTGGTCTGCTTCTAACTTGTTGGAAATTATGACTGGAAGCGACTCTCCCTCCCCGAGGTATGCATACTTCAAGTGTGAGGGCAGTGTTTTGAGTTCGAGGTCTGGGGCTTGTTCCAGAGATGGTGGAACTCGTACATGATCTGCGCATTTGGGAGAATCGCTCGGGGGTTCAACCACCAGAGCAGAATTTTCTTCGAGGGCTGCCGCAACTGTGCCTAGTTCAGATGGGACCGTAATGGAAGCTGTCATCTCTTGCAGAGATTCAGGGGTGAGACTTCGGTCAAGAATCAGTTTCAAGGGCTCGACGGAATTCAGTTCAGCAACCTCCTCCACAAGGGGATCTATTATATCAACAAAATTGACACTGGAAAATTCGGGAGGGTACTTCATGGAGTCTAGCATGTTGAAACGGATAATTTCCCCGTCGAACTCGAGGGGTATCGAGGCTTCATAGCAGTCAATCTTTGCGCGGGCAGTAGCCAAGAAAGGACGTCCCAAGAGTAGGTCTGAAGACTTGGTGTTCATGGGGTTTTCCATGGAGAGAACATAGAAATCTGCTGGGAATAAGAATTCACCAATCTGGACCAGAACATCCGTGATGATTCCTTTGGGATATACTACCGAACGGTCTGCAAGTTGGATTACCAGAGTGGTTTCTTTTAAGGGCCCGAGTCCGAGGCTGTCGTAGATGGTCAGAGGCATAACATTAATCCCAGCCCCCAGGTCGCACATTGCTTTCCCGATATCGATAGTCCCGATCCTGCACGGGACCGTAAACATGCCCTGGTCTTTGCACTTGGGTGGAATTTTTCGCTGGATGTGGGCGGATAGATTAGCTCCCACACTGATTCTGTTCACCTCAGTGAATTTGTTCTTGTTGGTGCACAGCTGCTTCAAAAACTTGGCATATCGGGGCATGTTCTTGATGGTCTTGAGGAGCGGAATATTGATGACAACCTTGCTAAACATCTCAAGGATGTCCCGATCTTCTTCCTCTTTCTTCTTTTTGATCAACCGCTGAGGGAATGGGGGCTCGAAGACTTTGTTTATGAATTCTTGAGAGAATTCTTCCTCCTCGATGGGCTGCTTCTTCTTCTGCTTACAGCGAGATTTTGTACTTGAGAAGAAATGATCCAGAGCTGCGTCCCCAAATCGGGATTTCTTGGGCTGGTCAGTAGGTTGTTCGGGAGGTGGTGGTGCAGTATCGTCGACTTCGGGATCAGGAAGAGCAGTATCGGCTTCGGGGCCTGGGTGGACACGAGAAGGGATCTCGAGGCCACTGCGGAGGTTCATGGCACACGCTTCATGCTTTGGGTTAGGTTCTGTCTGCCCTGGAAATCTCCCTCCATTTTTTACTTCTTTCATTTCGGCCATGAGGGTCCGAATCTGTTTTTCCAGCTCTGCGATTTTCTTTTTATCGGGGGAGGGGTCCTCATTCGGGGGCGGTGGCATGGTGAAATTCTGGTCTGGGGGAGGCTGCCTCTGGTACTGGTAATTCTGAAAATTGGGCCTGGGCTTGAAGGCTTGCATGTTGAAAGGAGGGGGGTGATTTCCGTATGGATTTTGTCCATACTGATGGCTAGGTCCGGCCTGCTGGTTGTTGTTCCATCCATAGTTAGGTTGCTTCCACCCTTGATTGTGGTGTTGGCCATATGGGGCATTGAATCCGCTAGCTGCATTGACTGGAATCTCATCGGGGATGAATGGGCAAGCATCCGTTGGGTGGTCTGAAAATTGACAAATCTGGCAGGCCTTGACCTGGACTGGCTGTCCGGAAGCCATGTTTTGCAACATGCCCGTGATGGCTGCAAGTTGATTCTCCATAGCGGCTGAACGGGCGTCTTGAACGCTAGTGGAGTTGTTGAGCTGGAGGTTGTTCTTGGCCATGAGTTCGATAGTGGCCTTGGCAGCAGCTGGAGTGAGTCTAGTGATGGATCCATTAGCGGCAGCGTTCAACAAGGCCTTGTCCCGACCATTGAGTCCTTCACAGAAATACTGCATGAGGGCATGTTCGGACAGATTATGCGAGGGGCATAGGGCTTGCATCGTCTTAAACCGCTCATAGTATTGCTCAAGGTCTTCCGAATCCTTTTGGAGGATGGATACAAGCTGCTTTCGGGTCACCATTGCTATGGACACGGGGTAGTATTTATCTGTGAAAGCCTTAGACATCTCGGCCCATGAATTGATAGATTGCGGCTGCAAATCATAAAACCAGTCAAGAGCGTCGTCCTTGAGGGACCACATAAAGGCACGAAGCTTGGCATGCTCAACCGAAACGTTGTGAGGCTTCATGGCGTCGCAAATGGAGTGTAGCTGCTGTAGGTGGCGGTGTGGATTCTCCTTGGCCAGCCCTCGAAAGAGTGGCAGATGATGCATGGTTGCAGACTTGAGTTCCCAGTCATTCTGGACTGCTGGCCAGACAATGCAACTGGTTGGGGCTTCGGGAGCGGCATTGAAATCATCGATGGTCTGGATTGGTGGGGGGTGCAGGTTAACAGCATTCCCTTCGGGACCGGGATTATCCATATCAGGTCTTTCTGGGTAGACCGGGGGTAGGTTTTCGGGGTCTGGACTACCTTCCAGGTTAAAAAGACGTTCGAGGTCCCGAACACAAGGGTTGGAGTCTCCTCGTGCTAGTCGTCGAAGTCCTCTTTCGGTTCGTCCAAGCTCGTGATCAAGGGGCAGTAATTCGGGTGCAGATCTCCTGGTCATACAAACAAGAAAAATAAATCAGTCTTGAAACAATCCCCGGCAACGGCGCCAATTTGATCGTCAGTCAAATACAGATTTATAGTGCCTGAAAACGTGTGTGCACAAGAGATAAAGTGTACAGTGGTAGTCAGGGTTGAACACAGGGATTGTGAGAAACTGATTTATGGTCGTGAATGTATTCGGGAGAAGAGCACAAAGGGTAACACTTAGGGGGGGTTTTACTTGGCCAAACGAGTTGGCCAAGGCAGATTTTGGGAGCTAACAATTTTTATCTAGGGAAGCAGTATTCGGGGTCCTGAGGTGTCAATTCGGGAGTCCCGAATGATAAAATAAAGCAAGTAAGCAAATAATTCCAGAAATAATAAAACAAATCAGAAACAGATGCAGAAGTATCAACGCAGGCGTGAAATAGATCAAGAGTGGAATAAGCACGAATAATCAGATGGAGGAAGTGTTCTCGGCAAAGGCATTCTGGGTTGCATTCGGGACCAGATCGTCATCAGCTCAAGGGTATTCCATTCGAGATGTCATAGAAATGACATGGGGACCAGATTCCTCGGATATCCCCTACTTTTCTCTTAAGAGAAACTACCCCCCGTTTCCACATATGAGGTAGTCTTGACAGTTTGCCATCCCTCCAGGCACGAATGCGGGAGGGCCATACTCAAACTGCCCATGAAGTTAAGAAAAGACAGATCTAGAGCTAAAGTCCCTCAGTTTGTCAGGCTCGTGACCCAGCCCTAATCAACTACCCAACCTATCTATTCAAGACCACTTTGACACAGTCAAGACTAAATAGATGCCTACTTACTCATGCAATTTTCCTTCCGTATTCATCACATAAATGGCAACCTTTACACAAGATAATTATCAGTTGATCAAGCCTCAAATTAAATCATGCAAAGATATAATTAAACCGATGAATAGTTGAATATAGCATCAAGAATATTTTAAGCACATTAAGGCCTCGAATCTGCCCTCGCAACCCTTGAATCAGCCTTGCCAAGAACTAAGAGTTTAGCTACTCATACTTAAGGATAAACAAATAACGATTAAAGAAAGCATAACAAGTAAATAAATAGATGAAGGGAAGAAAACTTGTTACTAAAATTCCGTTTATAGCTCGGCAGCAATGTTGAAGAAGCTAACAATGGCTAGAGAGAGAAACTAGAGAGAAGTCTAAGCTACTTCTAAATTATGCTAAGTGATTAAAAGCTAGGAAGAGATGATCTAAACTAATCCTAGATGCCCTTTATATAGTAGAGCCTTAAGCACAAAATATCTTCAGCCTAAAACTAGGGACAAAATGCATTAATTGAAAGCCTAAAAATATGGATCTATGTTTCTAAAAGCACAAAGCTGAGAAAGCATAAAGCTGTCTGATTTTCCAGCTTTGGCAGGTCTGGACTGAGCTCGAGGCTGAACTGGTCAGTTCGGTGGGTGTTTGGTAATCAGTGCAGAGCGCAGGAACAGTGTCAGAGGAGTCACATGGGCGTTTTAGGTGGGATGACACGTGGAAATGACATCCTTTGCCCTTCGGGGTCCCGAATTGGGAATCCGACTCGGGACCTTGAACGCTGCTTTGGGCTCGGGACCTCGACTCTGGGTCTTGAAGCTCGAATTCGCTTAAAATGCACCAAAAACGCAGGTTTTAGCATAAACTCCATTTTTAGGCCTAAATCTGCAATAGTCATGAAATCAAGGGTAAATTAGCAGAATCATGCCTTAAATGGGGAGAAAATGGAGGGAAAATCATGCATAAAAACGTGCTGTCAGAGGCATAGGACTTCATGAACATATCCTTTTTATACCAGTGAGCCACATAATCCTCAACCTTTTCTCTTTTATGTGTGATCACTGCCACAGCATGTTGACATGGAATACCTGTCAAATCCCAACCTTTGCAGCTGCATTTTCTTTCCTCAAATTTGACAATAAACTTCATGCGACCTTCAAAAACTTCCCATCCACCATCACCATTAGTAAATATATGACAGTAGACACTCTTAGACTTGTTGTCCTCTATTCTACCCCAAATTTTAGGCCCATACTCCCCAACAAACTTAAAATTGGCAAAGTTCCTCATAACTACGAACCTCTTCACAACCAACATTCTAATCTCCTCAAGCATTGTCACAATAGATATATGCCTAGCATCCATAATGGAGGCATTGAAGGTCTCACACATGTTGTTGTCAAACACATCAGACTTAGACTCGCATTGGAAAACAGCTTTACACCAGTACTTTGGTGGTACCTGTAAAATAGCATCCTCTCTACATTAATTTCACTAAAAACGTGCGACAAATGTAGTGATAATTCCATGGAAACAGAAGCATGAAATTCGTTATTAGCATCCGTTATGATAAATTATATTATTACAACAAAAATGAGAACATAAAGTTATATAATTGTCACTGTCATGATGATGGGAAAGGTAGGATCTTCAAATTAAATGTTTTAACCACCGTTAGATATATATAAGGTTTGAGAAAACATTCATGTTTATCTAAATATGTTAGGACAGACTTGGAAAAGAAGCTGGTGTTTAAGTACCAAACTGAAAGGATGAGGCTTGAAAGAGAAAGTATGTATTAGCAGAGTAGTGGAAATGTAATGTAGCTAGCTATATATCTTTATTCTTAACAAGCAGTTTGTAATATGTTGAAAAATGGCTTAAACACCAGCTTCGTTACTAGGATTTTAGCAGTTAACCCTCAGTTTCTATAACGTTAAATGAGAACATAAAGTTATATAATATTTTTATCAACATTAATTGTTTCTCTCTAAAATACCTGTAAAATAGCATCCACTGCTGCAGGGTCACATTTGTACATTCTCCCTAAATTATCCTCCAATTCAGGTACATTGGTGGACTTCACAGTACTCCAATACAACTCTGCATACAGGTCCCCATCACGACCTTTCCTCCACTTAGAGAATATGTGCCTAGCACACCTTCTACCCTCTGCTTGCGGCAATAGTTCTCTAAGGGAATGAATAATGGACGGGCAACAAAGTGCAAACAAGTGTAGTTAAACTTCTAGCAATGGAAAAGTGATACATAATGGACTGCCAACAAAGTGCAAACAAATGCAGTTAAAATTACCGGATGTTGATCAGATTGAAATGTCCATCCCTTTCCATCTTCTTTGATGTGTAGGTCCCTTTTCACAAGTGAAATGAACCACATCCAGTTGGAGTGGTTCTCAACATCCACCACTGCCCAAGCAACTGGGAACATTTGGTCATTGCCATCTCTGCCCACAACAGACAACAGGGGTCTTTCAAAAAATAACCATCGACCCCTAACACCCTTATGCATCCATCACTGAACCCCTTTCTCACAGCAGCAAAACAAACATACATCCTCTTGAACACATTACCTGGAGTATCAAGAACAACAGTTGACCCAGGGTTGTTGTTCCTTAGCTCATGAACAAAATCCCATATCCTCTTGAGCTCCTTATCAAAATCTCCTAAAAAATGTTTACGGATTTGCGCCCTAGCTCTCCTTGCCTGACACTCACTAATCTCAATACCAAGTTCTTCCTTAGTGTATTTCTTTATTTCCTTTTGCTTCATTGCGATTGAATTTGTTTTCCTCTCCTTAATGAAATGAGCCGCAATATACTTGTAGTTTATCCGACTGTTTGTGAACTCTCTTGGGCAAGAATGATCAGGACCTAAACCCCTTAACTCCCAATGACATTTATACTTTGGTTTCATGGCATAAATATACCCCTTGCAACTACTATCCAAACACTTTAACCTTATTCTTTTTTTGTCATTCTTGACATATTCAACCTCTCTGTGGACTTTCAACGCATGCTCTATCACTGCATCCTTGAACTGCTTTGCACTATTAAATATCATCCCAATCTCCATATGAGGAACATCTTTGTAGCTGCTAGTGGACTTGTAAGACTGTTTACTCTTTCTTCTCCTTCTGCCATGATCAGCTTCACTTCCTTCACTACTAGTGTCTGCACTAACCTCTGAATCATCACCAATCTCATCATCTAACCCATCACCAATCTCATCATCTAACCCATCACCAGTCTCTTCTTCTACCCCATCACCATCAGTTCCACCAGTCTCTCTTGCTCCAGCAGTACGACCATCAGATCTGTTCACACCACTACTTTGACCCCGCAGACTCTTCTTCTTCTGCTTTGCCTTACTCAAAATTGCCTTGTATTCCTCATCATCTGATAAGTTGGAAACAGACACCCAATGACCAAGCCCTCCTTCTACTCCAACATCTTCTTCATCACTTAACTCCTCTGCACTATCACTATCATCTCCATCTCCACTCTCATCTCCATCTTCACCTAATACATTCTCTCTTATTCCTTCATCCAAACCATAATCAGAAGACTCAAAGTCATAGTCTCTAAGGTTAAAAAATGGGGAAAATGGGGCAACGTGCTTAACTACTTCTGTAGGAAACAGATTTGATTTAATTCCCTCCTCACAATTAAAAGTGCAGCCATCCACCAACTGAACTATGTCATTACTAAAGTAATTGGCATGTACTGAGTCAGGGGAATGTAATAGGTCACATGGTAAAATCCTAGGCTTCCTTGAAATAAACAAAGGCTGACTTTCATCATGGTCTACATATATATCCACTACACCTTTCTCCTTTGCTAGTTGCACTAACATTTCAAATGATATTTCGCATTGTAGCAAAATCAAATCCATATCTAAATCCAAAATGTCCTTGTCCCATTGTTTGTGAAATAAAACTTTACCCACATTATTAACTTTCATCTTAGTAGTCAAAATCCAAATCAGTAACTCATAACACAAGTCTTTAATCTCACAATTCCACTCGACTACGGTACAGTTGACGTATCTATACGGAATATACCTAAACATACCAGCCACGTTGAATCGCAAAACGACAGACATGGCCTACAAACAACAACCAAACAACATTTCAATAATTCAAGCAACAAACACGTTTAGAGAGGGACCACAATCTTTTGATGCAGATAAATATCCTTTTCAATACATCGAAAAGAACATGAGAAGAGAAAGCACAATTCTAGGGTTTTAAAATACTAACTTTTCGAATCTCAACGTACCTGTGAAGGGGAATCTCCGATGCTTTATGCAAATTAATAATACCACATGCACAATGACCAACAACAATAGAAAGTCTGGTGATTTCCTGGTATCGAGCGAAGAGAAGAATGTGGGCGAGTTGGGTAGGACAGAGAGCTGGGAAGAGGGAAGAAGTCTGCTGAGTTGGGTACGGTGCTTTGTCCCACTTTTTGATTTTAGTTTACAATAGTTATTATTTGTGTATAAACAAAAGAAATAAAATAAATATACTTGTATACAATAATATCATAAAAGTAGAAAACAAAATTGGGGATTATTATAGTTCTAATTAATAAATACCGATAATTATTTTAATTAATTAAATTAAATATTTATTTTAATTCTAATTAATAAATACTGGAATTTATTTTAATTAATTAATAAAATATTAATTTTAATTCTAATTAATTATTTATTTTAATTAATTATTAAAATTTTAATTTTAATTCTAATTAATAAATACTGGAATTTATTCTAATTAATTATTTATTTTAATTAAAAGTAGAAAACAAAATTGGGGATTATTATAGTTCTAATTAATAAATACCGGTAATTATTTTAATTAATTAAATTAATATTTATTTTAATTCTAATTAATAAATACTGGAATTTATTTTAATTAATTAATAAAATATTAATTTCAATTCTAATTAATTATTTATTTTAATTAATTATTAAAATATTAATTCTAATTCTAATTAATAAATACTGGAATTTATTTTAATTAATTAATAAAATATTAATTCTAATTCTAATTATTTATTTATTTTAATTAAAAGTAGAAAACAAAATTGGGGATTATTATAGTTCTAATTAATAAATACCGGTAATTATTTTAATTAATTAAATTAATATTTATTTTAATTCTAATTAATAAATACTGGAATTTATTTTAATTAATTAATAAAATATTAATTTCAATTCTAATTAATTAATTATTTTAATTAATTATTAAAATATTAATTCTAATTCTAATTAATAAATTCTAATTAATATTATTTGTGTATCAATACATGTAGAAGATACGGAAAAAATTGGGAGGGAAAAGTTGAAATCCGACAACTTTTCAGTCGGTGGGCCCCGCTAACTGACCACTTTACCAGTTTTAATAATAAAATAATAGAAACTAACATCGTTTGTCACCGTTTGGGGCGGAGAGACTCCGCGGGTCTAACGGAGGTAACGTGAGGGACCAAATCGACCAAAAATAAACGTTAGAGACTGACTAAAATGAAAATAATAAGTGGAGAGACTCCGTGGTGCGCAATCCCCATATAAATTAGTAAATTCCAGGTTCTTCAACAACTAATTATTACCAGAGATTTGGTTCTTCAAACTTCAAATTCATTTCATCCCACTTCTCCCTTTCACTACATTCCAAATCAATTAACTTTCTCGATACTTGTTCTCTTGTTTTCTTCAACATCAAGAAATTGAGAAAAATATAGCTCACCCTTGCATCAACTTCGGTCACCACTGTCACCGACCGCCACCAATGTTCTTCAGAAGACTAGCTCTTTATACTTTACTGTTACCTCATTTCTTGCTTTGCCATATAACCCAAACGGCCAAACCCACCTTTACTTTCTTAAATCAACAACAACAAAAAGAGATATATATATATATATATATAGCTAAATCAATCATGGTGAGGTTGGATCAAGAGGAGGACCCTTTGTCAGGTAATGAAGGAGAAGTAGATGAAGAAGAAGAACAAGAAGAAGATATCAGCTATGATGAACTCAAGAAGCGGATGTGGAAGGATCGAGTTCGGATGCAGAAGCTAAAAGACAACCGTGGGAGTGAAGATGGGAGTTCTTTAGAAAGGCAAGAAGCATCTCGCCGCAAGAAAATGGCCAGAGCTCAAGATTCTGTCCTGAAATACATGGGAAAGATCATGGAGGTGTGTAGAGCTCAGGGCTTTGTGTATGGAATTGTTCCAGAAAAGGGAAAGCCAGTCACAGGATCTTCTGATACTTTACGCCAATGGTGGAAAGAACAGGTCAGGTTTGATCAAAGTGCCCCAATTGCAATATCCCAATTCGTGCCAACATTGGAAGCGGCAGGAATTTTGGATGATCCAGCATCTTCAATCCATCTCCTGCTTGATTTGCAAGATACAACTTTAGGGTCTCTTCTTTCTGCTCTGATGCGACACTGTGTTCCTCCACAGAGGAAGTTTCCTCTGGCTAGGGGTTTATCTCCTCCTTGGTGGCCTACAGGGAGGGAGATTTGGTGGGGTGAGCAAGGAGAAGCTTCTAAACATGGGCCTCCTCCTTATAAGAGACCCCATAATCTTAAAAAATCTTGGAAGGTGAGTGTTTTGGCTTCTGTGATCAAACATATGCATCCTAATTTGGACCGGATGAGGCGGCTCGTTAGGCAATCAAAGTGCTTGCAGGATAAAATGTCTGCTAAAGAAACTGCTACTTGGTCTAAAGTGGTTAATCAAGAAGAAGTCCTAGTGCTGCAGACTATAAAATGCCTCAAAATCTCGACGGAAGAGGATGGAGAAGAAGAAGAAGAAGAAGAAGAAGAAGAAGAAAGGAATGTTAGTGAGAAAAGGAAGTGTGTGTTTGGCAGAGAGGGTCATGTGGAGAAACCATTTCCTTGCCGGAACACTTTGTGTCCATCGAGTGAAGAGAGTTTAGGATTCTCCAACAAGAACTCGAGAACTAATCATGAGCTCCAATGCACTTTTCGCAGCCAAGAAAGCAATGATAGCCGAGAAAACACAGATGGGGACTTTGATTCCTCTGCCAACAACATTCCCATGTATCTTCCCCTGTTCAGTCCTCTGATAAGTGCGGCAGTGGAAAATGAAGCTCCTGTGTTGAGTGTGGCTGATTGGGTAAATTTGGAGCTATTTAAGTCCAATCTTGCTCTTGATGAACAGAGGGAAGAAACAAGAGAATGGTCTGGCACCACCATGGAAGACAGAATGGCAGAATACTTGAGCTACAGAAGTGGAATCGAAGATTTAGAGATGGATTTATTGTTTCAGAGCCAGAGCCAGAGCCAGGCAGAAAATGTGGATTTGAACCAAAATCCATCTCAGGAAAGCTCAATCAATCGAGAAGAAACTTCGATTTGGGATTTCGGATTTGGGATATAGTTAAAACAGGGTAATTATGTATGTAGCTCAAATCCTCTCTGTTAGAAACTAGTAAGCAGTTGTTTTACTTAACTATGTGACTATATACCCTTATTATCCAAGAAGTACATACACTTGAGACTGTTGTGTTGTGTGTATCCTAAGATTTGAAACCCCTAACCATGGGCTCTTATATTGGTTGCCCCTCTAGAATGTTAGCAAAAAACATATAACCATTTAATGAGAATACACAATTGGGTTTTTACTCAGTCTATGCCTTTGAGGACCAATACACAACTGGGTTTTTACTCAGTCAAGCCAATTTGATACCAATTGAATGGAGAAATCTTGCAAGATACCCAACAGATTTTACTAGTAATCACAAAACCAAAAACCAGCGTCTCTCTACTACATGCTTATCCATTCAAACCTTCTCATTTTTCGGTCTCCTCCGGATTTCTCTAAACCCTTTTAAATAGAAGACTAATGTCATTCGTGCATATCGTACCCGAAAGGAGATGACTCTAGTCCTCCTTAATGCTCCATCCTACCTACACACAATTACCCTTTCCACTCACTCATCAAAAACACATCACCGATCACATCCTTCCCCCCCTCTCTCTCTCCATGCCTTGTCCTTAATTTTCCATTCTTGCATACACAAGACTCTCAAAAATCAAGAATTCACCCTCGAGAAAGTAACAATCGATCAACTAGGACGAAAAAGCGAGTAAATTAGTTGTCTTTCTGGTTAAACATGAAGATATTAACTAAACAAACGTTCAATTACTAACCAGCAATAACACGCCGACCAGGATCGGAGACAAAAGCGGAGGGTGAGATTCTACAAAAATAAAATAAAATGCACACTCATATTTATGACAGTACTATAAAGAAACGAATCAGGTAAGAAAAAGGAATTGGGCAGCACTATGACGACGACGATGATCCTTCTCTTCCAAATTCAATGCACCGCCTTTCCTTCTCCTTCTAACAAATGGGTAAAAAACTGTTAATTTGGGAGATTTCAATTTAATTTTAGTTTTTATCAACTTATAAGAGTAATAATTTAGGGTACTGCACAATTGTACTAACTAACCCTAACCGGTCTGATTTGACAAAGTACAAGACTTGTCATAATAGGAAGCAATGGCATGCCACGCCATCAATAAACATGGGCATGGGCCAGCCCGGCCGAGGGCTGCCCGAGCCTGGCCCGTGTCCGGTAAACTTGGGTCCGACTTGAGCTTCTAGGTTGAAATTCAAGTTCGGCCTGCATAGTATATTTAGGTCCGTCAATATCAAATTTATGATAAAATAATTTTATTACGTGTATATTTTAAAACTTGTATATTATGAATTAGTTGGAAATTGATTGAAAAATGAAGAAAATAATTCATAAATACTAACAATACTTTGTTAGTTTAGTTTAGGCATCAAATCATAAAAAAGAAAAAATAAATAATGACTTTTTACTCGATAAAGAAAGAATATAAAAAGAAGAAGACACGAATAATGAATCTATTTTTTTTTCTTTTCCAAATAAAAAATAAAAAAATATTTTTTTTTCAATTTATAAATCTCACACGGCCTAGCCCGACTTGGGCTTGAGTTTAGAAATTTATTACTTAGATTCATTGCAGCCATTCGCTGGTGCATTATTTATTCCCCTCATTTTTTAAATGAGTTTTTTTATAATAAATACTGAAAATAATTTTATAAAAAATATACCATTATTTTTAATTTTTTGAGATCTATAAATTGAGACTAGGTTTGTATTATTTGGACACTAAAAAAAATCAGTATTTTTTATACTTTTTTTTCATTTTCTTCTTTTTTAAATGCTTTTTTTCATAATAATTACTCAAAATAATTTAAAAAAATATACCATTATTTTTATGTTTTGAGATCTATAAATAGAGCTTGTGTTTGTGTCATTTGGACACTAAAAAAAATCCTGAGTCTTTTACAATCTTCAAACTCTTTCATGGATCCTTCACAAAATTATAATTTTTTCCCAAATTACAACTTCCCTAACCAAGCTCAAAATCCAAATATGCGACCACCGAACCCAAACATTCAATGCCTAGAAAATCCTCAAAATACGAGGATGCAGCCTAATTTTGAATCGCAGTATATAATGCCCCCAAATTTTGGCATGCAATACCCGTATAATCATCCTTATATATCTTATAGCTATCAACCTGTTCCTAGAAACAGCTAAGAAATTATGAAATTTAATTAATTTATATTAAAAAAATATTATTTATTATTTATTATATTATAAAAAGTAATTATTATAGTAATTATAAATTTAATAAGAAAAACAAATGAAAAATATGGTGGGGTATATGATAAATGATGTGGAAGGGAGAGAGAGTTTTTAACACCCTGAATAATCCCTACTGTGAGCGCGTGGGTGTTAAATGCTTTTTGGTTGGGTGTTAAACTGATGTGACAGTTAGAGAAAGTGAATAACACCCTAAATTTAACACCCGCTGCTGTGGATGGTCTCAGTAGTTATGTGACAATGCTGACGTGGTTACTCAACATCCACGTGGCTTCAGTGGCAAGAAATTAATTAATTAAAATAAATTTTTAATAAAAAATATATAAAAATTATAAAAAAATAGGAAAAATTGAGATTGAGCTTTTTAATTAGGAAAAATAAATGGAGAAGTTGAAAGGCCTTTATTGTTGTGATGTGAATATACGTAAGCTTTGCATCATCCACAACACCATAACTGCAACAACTAATTATTACCAGGATTGGTTCATATTCATTTCATCCCATTCCCAATCCATTCTCCCTTGCACTACATTCCAAAGCAATTAACATTCTCGATACTTGTTCTTTTGTCTTCTTCAACCTCAAGAAATTGAAAATTTTGCACCTCATTGCATCAACTTCCGCCACTGCCTAATCCATCCAATGAAAAAAAAAAAATCCTGCCACCGCCAAAACATCTTCCTGCGTACCAGAATTATTCGAACTCATGATCTGCCACGTAAACAAGCATGATGCACTTATTCATCCAGATACAACTTGTGCAATTATTTATATATGTTGATATATTTCAAGTGATTTTCTCCAATTAGAATTCCTCTAATTATGCTAGCTGTACATAATATAAATATTCCAATAGTTTGTATAATTATATTTATTCAATAATATATAATTATTCGTCACTTTATTTTCGTTTCTAACAATATATATACTATTCCTGCATTCTGCTTTGTTATAACCGATCCCAGCAAAACCTAACTTTTGATTTTTCCTTAATCAATCATGGTGAGATTGACTGAAGAGGAAGAGGAGGAGGAGGAGCCTTTTTCAGGTGATGAAGGAGAAGTAGAGGAGGAAGAGGAAGAAGAAGAAGAGATGAGCTATGATGAGCTGAAGAAGCGGATGTGGAAGGATCGAGCTCGGATGCAGAAGCTTAAAGAGAAGTGTGGGAATGAAGAAGGGAGTTCTTTAGAAAGGCAAGAAGCTTCTCGGCGCAAGAAAATGGCAAGATCTCAAGATTCTGTCCTGAAATACATGGGAAAGATCATGGAAGTGTGTAAGGCTCGGGGCTTTGTGTATGGAATTGTTCCTGAGAAGGGAAAACCAGTGACAGGATCTTCTGATAGCTTGCGCCAGTGGTGGAAAGAACAGGTCAGGTTTGATCAAAACGCCCCGATCGCTGTATCCAAATTCCTGCCAACAATAGAATTAGCTGCAGGGATTTTGGATGATCCTGTCTCTTGTATCCATCTGTTACTTGATTTGCAAGATTCAACTTTAGGGTCTCTTTTGTCTGCTCTGATGCAGCATTGTGTCCCTCCACAAAGGAGGTTTCCTTTGGATAGGGGTTTGTCTCCTCCTTGGTGGCCTACAGGGAGGGAGTTTTGGTGGGGTGAGCAAGGAGAGGAAGCTTCTAAACATGGCCCTCCTCCTTATAAGAGACCTCATGACCTTAAAAAATCTTGGAAAGTGAGTGTTTTAGCTGCTGTGATCAAGCATATGCATACTGATCTGGGTCGGATATGTCGGCTCGTTAGACAATCGAAATGCTTGCAGGATAAAATGTCAGCTAAAGAAACTGCTACTTGGTCTAAGGTGGTTAATCAAGAAGAAACCCTTCTGCTGCAGACTAAGAAATGCCTCCGAATCTTGACGGAATAAGAAGGAAATGTTAATGAGAAAAGGAAGCGTGTGTTTGGAAGGGATGGTCAAGCAGTGGACAAACTGATATTTCCTTGCCAGAACAATTTGTGTCCATCTAGCGAAGGGAGTTCAGGATTTTCCAGCAAGAATTCAAGAACTGATCATGAGCTCCGGTGCACCTTTCGCGCCCCAGAACGCGAGGACAGCCGAGTAAACATCAATTTGGACTCTGATTCCTCTGCCAACAACAATCCCTGGTATCTTCCCCTGCTCAGTCCTCTGCGGATAAGGGAAGGTCCTGAGTTAAGTGTGGTTGATTGGGTAAATTTGGAACTGGCCAGGTCCAATCTCGCTCTTGATGAACACAGGGAAGAAACTCGAGAAGGGTCTGGCACCACAATGGCAGAGAAAATGGAGGAATACCTGAGCTACAGCAGTGGATTTATTGTTTCAGAGCCAAAGCCAAACAGAGAGTGCAGATTTGAACCAAAACCCATCACAAGAAAACTCACTCGATCGTGCAGAAACTTCGATTTGGGATTTGAAATATAGTTAAAACATGTAATTATATATGTAGCTCAAATCCTCTTTATGTTGTTCTTCTTCTACGCAAAGAAATGAGTTAGCAGTTGCTTTACTTAATTATCCAAGAAATAAATACACTTGAGACTGTTGTGTGTATCCTAAGATTTGAAACCCCTAACCATTGGCTCTTGTATCGGTTGCCCCTCTAGAAAGTTAGCAAAAAACATAGTGTAACCTAAATGAGAATATACAACTGGGTTTTTAGTTCGTAGAGAACTCGTAAAAGCTATGCCTTTGGGGTATGCAATCATCTAACTCAAATCTATCTGCAGCTGCTGCACAAGAGTATCCTTTCCTGAATCTGGAGCTGCTTTTGTTCTTTACTTCTGTCTCAATTGCAAACACAGCGCAAACTGGTCTGTGATCGGAAAATCTTGATTCTCCGCGAATGTAGGATAATTTCTCAATCCCATTGCCTTGCCACAATATCCTATCACACCTGAGATCCAAATATCAGACAGATAAAATTTTATAAATATTCATTACTTGAAAGTATTAGCAGTTCAGATTTTCATTGTTCATGAATAGGTAGATACCATGCTGGAGTTCGGCGTTTCTTCTTAGACTTGACAGTTTCTCCAGCATAAGAGTCTGAATTTTGTGTATACTTGTAAGTGGGAGCAAACATAATCTTCCCTTCCTTAAACCCAGGAAAAACCCTACCAGCTTCTCTTTCTAGATTCAACTGCATACAATGATCAAAACATATCAAGCCTGTTATATAAAAGCAAAAAAAGCAGCCCTAAAGACAGACCTGATCTTTTTCGAGCAGCGCGTCCCAGTCATTATCCTCCAACAATAACCTTTTTTTGTTGATAAAAGAAGGAAATTTTTTGAGTTGTCAGCAGTACGAAAGCGTGACAAAAGACAGAAACTACAACCAAGAAATCAAAATACTAACCTTGTTTCCTCATAACTCAAAGCCACCCTATAATTCAGATCTCCAAGCCAAATCACGCGACTGCAATGTTTAACAGCAAAAGGGAACCAGAAACAAAAATTAGACACCTATAATATTCCATACAGCAAGCAAATATACCTAGCTAGAAAAGAATGAAGAAATGAACATACTCATGACCAATAATTCTATCCGGGCCATGATTATGATATGAATTCTTGCAAATCTTGGGGAATTGTGTGCTCTTGAGGATCTCTATGACATCAGCATTCCTCTTTAGCTCGTCCCCTTCCTTCTCTCCTGACGCTAAGTGACAGCAAACGAAGCAAAAGCTTGTTCTGTGCAATGTCATGCTTATTGATATACATCCCTGCAGCATTTTCATGCAATATGGATCAATAAATTAACTTGCAGATACATCTTCTGTCAGGTTCAGCTTCTCCAGTAGTCTAGTCAGAATGTTTCATTATCAGAACGAAGAAAGGCTCATCAGCGTCATAAACTATGCAAATGCATCAGTTTAAATTTGACAAGGGAAGCTGATCGAGAAAGTCATTAGATACCGATGAACTTACCTTGTTTCCCAGACAACCCATTATTCCTCTTCCCACAGAGGAGATTCTGAGGTGGCCAATATGAGGCACCAACTCCTTTTTGGCCCAGACAGATAGGAAAATACCAACCATCTGCTTACGTGCTACTAGACTGTAAATCATCTTGCTCGGTGAGAGAGGAGAGGAAGGTACATCTGGCATATTATAAAGTAAATCCTCACCCCTGCTCTCTTGATAAGGATCAAGATTTCCTGAGCTTAGTTTGCATGTGGGGTCACTGAACATCCCAAATCTCCGTCTTTCTAGAGTCGGGGTCTCCACAGGACAGTTGCAGAGCTTGAGAAGGCGGTTCTCTGCCCTAAAACTCTTGCTAAGGACTTTCATTGAATGTTTATGAAAGAGATGATTGGATCTTGAACTGCTGTCCGAGGCTCGCGAACCATGGCTTGAATCAGAAAAGAATGTGTAGTCTTGCCGTCGATGGTTAAGTGCTTGATTAATCAAAACAAGCCATTTCGCTGCTGGTTCATTGTCTTCACTCACCAACACATTTCCAGCACTAAGTGGCACAATTTCCTGAAACCTGAAAGACGGAAGCTTTAGTCAAGACAGAGCAACTTTGTACCAATTTTCAATGATTCTTAGTACAAAAATAACAGAATGGGACATTTCTCATCTAGTCAATTCTACTACTCAGTTGCATTGATTCAAAGGTCTAAAAGTTAATCTTACCCGCAGACGTAAAAATCTGCCGAGCCTTCAACTTGCAGGAAATCTTCAAGGTTGATGCCCGTGTGGGGCGCCTTTCCTCCGACGTTCCATGTTGCTACAAATATCCTGCAACCCAACCAGTAAGTTTCCTACTTTAAGACAACCTGAGCCTGGTTTGAGGAAAACAAGACTCAAAACCAACAAATGCACAAGAAAATCAGATACCTAAATTCTTTAATTTCTGTTGCTGGTGGAGGCATAGATTGCTCGAAATTCGACAGGTTTAGGCCTTCAATTTCTGGACTGGTGTGTCTATCTGCATAAAGAAACCAGCTAAGCAATCAAACACCATCTTCTTAACTTCTCTAAAGTCCAAAACCCATCATTTTCTTGCGATAAGTACTCCACGTCAACATCAAACATGAATTTTTTTTCTTCCTATTCTTGTACAAAAATCCAAGCAGTGTGAAAATTTCCATAAATGTTAGGTTGGCTACCAAGATCAAGAGAAAATGAAGCTAACTTGGACATTTTGGATAATACGTGTATAAATTCAAACCATTATAATAAAATATTAATTAAGCATGAGATGTTTTAACTATTATGTGGATAAGAATAAGATTTTTGATGATATTAACTGATAAATTAATAATAAACACACACCTGAGAAGCTAGTTTTCATCATAGGATGTACCTCCATGAAATTCTTTTTCCTCCCACTAATCTTCTTGTCCAAATCTAAGAACGAATCAAACCCAATTTAGTTTTCTTGGAGAAAAAGAGAATTGCAGAATCTTATGTATATATATATACCAAGGCAAAATTTATCACTGTTTGGTCCATCTTCATCTTCATCATCATCATGGGAGCCTCTTGACTGGTTCTTCTTTGAGCTAAAAATCTTTGGAATTATTGACTGCACCATAAAAAATGTTAGAAAAAGGTCTTAAATTCAAGTATGGGACTCTTAAGAATGCGACAATCTTAAGACGAAATTAGTCTCTTGCTAGAAGCGCAGAAAGGAAACTCGAGGAGACTGGAAAAAATGTAAAGAAACAATAAACAAGAAATGGATCAAGAAATGACCTTCTTTTTCTTGTCATTCTTGAAAGAGTTTTCAGATGCTGAATTGGTGGGGCTGTTGGGTTTGGTCATGTCTACCATGGCATTTGAATTTGAAGTCATTCATCAAAAAAATTCAACGGAATTAGTCCGTGAGAGAGAAAAGTTCTGGATTCCGATGACCATGGATCTTTTTTATGGGTTGTTTTTCTCCCTTTTCTTTTTTTTTGTATGTAAGAGTTTTTTTTTTCCTCAACCAGTATTTTGGTCAATAGAAATGGGGAAAAAAAAAGGTTTTTGTGATCTGTTAGAATGAATGAGATTTTGGCGCCAATACTTCCGGGAAATACAGGATGGTAAAAAGGTGAGACCATTGAGTAAACACAACACTACGTAGTGCCCTACCTACTTTACACAATATTGATTCAACATGGAGATATAGGTTATTTTGACACGTGGCGTTACACGTGCGAAATTTATTTAGATTTGAAAATGTTAAAATATTATATTTATGTAAAAAAAAGTATTTCATACAAAATATTTTTGGTATAATATAAAAGTTTTAATAATGTCTCTGTTAGAATAGTGTCAAAAAATGGGATTAACATAAATTTTTACTATCGTGTTTAAACTATATTGTAAGCAGTATATTAGTATTATTAATTTTTTTTCAAAAAAAGTATATTAGTATTGTTATTGATGTTTTAAGGCACGTGTTGACAAAAAAAAATTATTAATTCTGAAATAATTAATTTTAAGTTATTAGAATTAAAACAGTTTTAACTCAATTAAGTAATTTATTATTATAAATTTAAATTTAAATATTTAAAATAATGTTTCATTTTTTTTTCAGTTCTCCAAATATTGTAAATAATTATGTAGTTAATTACAAACAACCACTAATGAATTTTAAAAAAAAAATCAAATTCAATAAAAAAATAAGTTTAACATTTAATGAAAAATTATGATTTAATTAAATGTACAAACTATTTTTCTTCATGTTTATGTATGATAAAAAATCACATAATTAGCTAAGAAAAAATAATTCCTTATCATTACAAATTTTACGAAATCAAACTTAAGTAATTTAATATTTGTGTATATATACTTTTTAAGAATAATACATTATAAAAAGGTTTTCATAGTTTTAATAGTTTATTGAGGCAAGATAATTTCTTATTTATTTTACATATTTTTTATAGTTTTTTAATTTTTAGCTAAAAATAATTATCATTTTTCACTTTATTTTTTTTATTTTTTCTCTCATATTTCTTTCTTTCTAGTTCTTATTTTAATAATGGCAATGCATGAAATATAAAATAACAACAACAATAATAATTTAAAAAATAGTCTAAAAATAATTTTGATTATAATTTAATAAAAGGGATAACTTTGTTATTATATTTGTCCTTTATTTTTTTCTTTTTTCGTAATAATATCATATTTTGTTATCTTTTAAAAAAATATATATACTTTCTTAATTTTTTGGATTAGAATAATAATAGTAGTAATAGTTAAGTAATGAAACTTTTTTTATTATTATAAATAAATAAAATATTCCAACTTTAAAATATTTTTTATTAGATTAAGATGATAATAACGTTAGAATATTTATGTATCTCATCTAATCCATAACTTTTAGCTTTTTTTCCTATAACTTATGGCTTAGAACATAATTTCTTATTTAATTTTCTTATTTATATCAACTTCATCAACATTTCGTCACTTACATTAAGAATCCATGAGTGAGATCTTCTACGTATTTTTATAGCAGTTTATTACGTTACACAAATTTACCCTCATCCATTTGTCATTAATTGAAAAAATAATTTAAATCTAAGGTTGTATTCTCTTTTTTACTATTGTCATCGTATTCTACTAATTTATATTTCCTTTTTGATTGGAGGAAGTGATATTCGAATCTAAATTTGATTCTCTGTTGGTATTTTTGTCATCGGTCAAACAACCAATGAGTTACATGCTCATTAACTCTACTAATTTATGTTAAGAACATAAACTTTATATTGAAAAAAAAAGGAAAAAGTCATTTTTTGGCACCTAGACTTGCATTGAATGACTCATTTGGCACCTCCTTTGGTCAAACGGTTTAAAAGGCACCTCCACTTAAAAGATATGACACATTTGGCACTCGTCATTGACGACGTCCGTCCTCCACCGTTAACTGAGGTAGTGAGTCGCAAAAAGAGCAGCGACAACACTCCCCAATGAAGACTCAAGAAAAGGGCCCCTGGCCGAACGAAAAGCACCCCTAGCAAGGATCCCAGAGCTCATGCACTCTATCAAGAAGGCATCCTCAGCAAAGCACGAAGAAGTTCGCATACCTCGCCCACATCAGGGCCACTTAGCAAGACATTGCCCACATCCGGGACAATCAGCAAAACATCACCTTCATCAAAAGCCTCCCCAGCAAAGCAAGCTCTCCCAAAACAAATTCCTTTCCGGACTTTTCATGTCCTTTCATTCTTTTTCGTAAAAGTCCCATCGATTATTAGAATGCCCATGCATGTGCATCTTCAGTCGAAGTCTATTCACTCGGATTGACATTGCGAACTGTAAATTATGTATCATGTTAGTTGCATCTTTATGAGCGTTAAACACTTAGCCTTGTTTCAGAGCGTGAGTGCAAACACTAATATCAGGTGAGGACTGCTTACGGCTGCAAATTGTGGGAAAGTCTTGTTCTTGGGGTCGTTACCTCCTGAGCAGGATGCAGGCGCATTCTAGGTTCGTATCAAGGCCGCTGGCGATAGCTTTCTTCTCCTCCCAGAGTGACAACATTTAGTTTTCAGCATCAGCCTTCTTCTCCTCCCAGAGTGACATCATAGTTTATTCTTCAGCATTAGCATCTCCTCCTCCCAGAGTGACCTTAGTTTAGCTTCCTCATGTCGCGTCTTCTCCTACGGGAATTGACATTGTCTTACTTTTCAGCATTAGCATCTCCTCCTCCCAGAGTGACAGCATTCAGTTTCCAGCATAGCATTTCTTCTCCTCCCAGAGCGACCTTAGTTTAATTTCCGCGTCTCGCGCCTTCTCCTACGGGAATCGGCGTTGTTTAAATTTTCTGCCTTAGCATTCTTCTCCTCCCAGAGCGACAGCACTTAGCATTCTTCTCCTCCCAGAGCGACAGCACTTAGCATTCTTCTCCTCCCAGAGCGACAGCACTTAGCATTCTTCTCCTCCCAGAGCGACCTTAGTTTAAATTCCGCATCTCGCGCCTTCTCCTACGGGAATCGGCGTTGTTTAAATTTTCAGCATTAGCATTTCTCCTCCTCCCAGAGTGACAGCATTTAGTTTCCAGCATAGCATTTCTTCTCCTCCCAGAGTGATAGCATAGCGTAGTTCTACCTTTGTCAACCTTAGCATTTCTTCTCCTCCCAGAGTGATAACATAGCGTAGTTCTACCTTTGTCAACCTTAGCATTTCTTCCCCTCCCAGAGCAACATCCCTCACACGATTCTACATTTCTGCATAATTATTTTCCTCCTCCTAGAGTGACATCATTAGGACAAATCATTCATACTTCTGCGAATCGCGCATTATCTTCCGAAGCAACATCAGTCACATGTCAAGCAATTATCTCCCCAGTGGAGCCGTCATTTACGTCTTCATAAAAATACCTTCGATTTCTGATAGAGTAGTTGTCATTTACATTTTCTGCAAATTATGTTTCTCTCGATATCCGAATAGATCTAAATTTATATATATCTTTGCAGGATCAACAACCTATCTCCTCCCAGAGCGACATCAATCAACTACCTCCTCCCAGAGCGACATCATCATTGTAAGTTTCAGGTAAGACCTGCCGTGTCGCCAAAATTCGGATATCTAGGGGCAACTGTCTTTACTGCTTATCAAATACTTCGATAAGACAGTAAAGAGGGGGCAACTGTTGATACCCGAATTTTGACGCCATTTTTATTTAATTTTAGCATTTCCGTTATTTAGTTAATTTACGGTCATTTTCAGTTGATTTAATGTCGCTAGCATTTTTAGGTGTTTCGTTGCATTTTTGCATCATCGTCAGCATCGTCAGCCTTCGAAATCGCATTTTTAATTTTTCGGCATGTATTTTCATTATTATTATCATTAATATTTTTAGCCTTAAAAATCACATTTTTAATTATCCGGCAGTCGTTTGCTAATTTTTTCTTCGTTTTAGGTCATCACATGAATTTTAGGATTTTTTATATTTTAGCGCATTTTTTAGTATTTTTATTATTTTATTATTATTTTTATTCGAGCTTTTATTGGACCCGAGTAAGTCCGCTCGGACAATAACTTGACTTTAAAATGTTTTCCATCAACTAGTTGCTAGATTTTTTTCTGCTCGCAATGGTCTACAGCGTTTTGCGCAATTTTCGGTGTAACGCTTTATTTTTTCCGTTCCCTCGTTCCGCGTCTTTGAACGAGGAAATAAACACGTTAAACGGAAAATTTTCATGATTCACTGTAGACGGCTAAAACTGTCATATTTTTCTCTACGCGCCAGTACCTTCGGCTCAAAAAGTCAGTACGTTTGCCCGCGAGTCTCGGCTCGAGGCCATTTAAATGAGACTTAATGGCCTTTGATCTCAACCGTTGATCTGGTCAACCAAGGAAAGTCAACCAGATCAACGGTTGACAATTTAATGTGCATAATGCACATGCACAGTGGCGATCAGCACGCAGCGGAGCAGCCCACGCCCAAGCCAACTGCTCCCGTAGCTCCTGTCCCTCCGCCATCATCACGGCTAGCCTCGTAGCCTTGCCACCTCGACGTCCGGCCACCACGCGCAGCCCCCTCGGCCAAACGCCACGCGTTTGCGGCCTATAAAACCCACCCTGTTCCTTCGCACCAGGGGGCAGAGATTTTGCAAGAAAACAACACACTCCCTCTCCATTTTTCCTAGCCAATTCACATACACTTGGACCACATTCCGCACCCTCAAGCCCACTCCTCGCCGTCGTTCGCCGGAGCAGCACCACGGTGAGCATTTCGCTCTCGTTTTTTTATTTTTTCGTTTAACACTTAGTTAATTAGTTGAGCCTTAAAACTTGCTGCAAACACTTGGTTTTCAGCTTAATTTCATCATGCGAACAGTAGTTTAAATTGTTGTGGCTTAGATTAATTGTTTCTTCAATTAATGTAAATATACATCTCCTCGTTTCCTTTGAATATCCCCCTGTTTTTGCCTTCGTTTCCTTGCTGTGACTGCACGGCTGCATTGAGGGAAGGGAGACGAGCATTTTGGGCCAAGAACCAGGCGAATCCGTCGCCTGGTTCGCCACCTCCGTCGCCGGCAGTGGCTCCGGCGACGTGAGGAAGAAGATGAATCACGGGCCGCATGGCCCTTCGGGCAAGGAAAGGAAGAAAGGTGATGGGCTCGGCCCATCACCATTTAAATGAACTTCCTTGGGCCAGGAACTGTTCCTGGCCCATTTCTTCCAAATTTTAAGTAGGGACCAGCCCATTTGCATTTTTTTCGAGCCTTCGATTCGTCATTTTTTTACGCAAAATGCTCACATGCTTCGTATGATTATTATTTGTGATATGCGCTTTTGATTTTATTTTATACATGAATTGTTTAAATCACTTTTTTCGTAAAATATTTCGTAGGCTTTTTATTTTATCAAGTTGTTTATTGAATTGTTTATATGTGAATTGCTCATTCTTTATCATAATATTTATTGTCATGTTATCTAACCTCAGTCATTCATATCTAACTGTTTAAATTCAGTCCTTTAAAATACCGCCTATATGGTCGGTCGCTTTCTAATTTTCGTAACTATTCAACTGCTTTAATTTTTCGCAAAACTGCTGGAAATCCTTCCGCAAATTATCAACTGTTTAATTTTCCGCACTTTAAATTTCAGCAATTTACTTTCAGCAATTTAAATTCAATACCGCCTACATGGTCGGTCGCACTTATCAACTGTTTAATTTTCCGCACTTTAAATTCCAGCAATTTACTTTCAGCAATTTAAATTCAATACCGCCTACATGGTCGGTCGCACTTATCAACTGTTTAATTTTCCGCACTTTAAATTCCAGCAATTTACTTTCAGCAATTTAAATTCAATACCGCCTACATGGTCGGTCGCATTTTAATTTTCGTAAACATTCAACTGCTTTAATTTTTCGCACACTGCTGGAAATCCTTCCGCAAATTATCAACTGTTTACTTTTCCGCACTTTACTTTTCCGCACTTTAAATTTCAGCAATTTACTTTCAGCAATTTAAATTCAATACCGCCTACATGGTCGGTCGCAACATTAACTGCTTTTATTTTCTGTAAATATCAACTGCTTTAATTTTTCGCAAAACTGCTGGAAATTCTTCCGCAATATCAATTGTTTTATTTTCCGCAATATCAATTGTTTTATTTTTCGCAAATATCAACTGTTTACTTTCTGCAAATTATCCAACTGTTTTAAATCCCCTGTGAATCGTCAACTACATTCAATTTTCTGGCAATCAAAACAACCCTTTTAATTCTCGCATGCGTAAAATCCATCATTTTTCGCATGCAAATCACTAGCATTTTAATTCTCACCTGCTTAAAATCCATCATTTTTCGCATGCAATCACTAGCATTTTAATTCTCACCTGCTTAAAATCCATCATTTTTCGCATGCCAATCACGTCAGCATTTAATTCTCACATGCTTAAAATCCATCATTTTTCGCATGCAATCAACTAGCATTTAAATTCTCACATGCTAAAAATTCATCATTTTTCGCATGCAAATCACTAGCATTTAAATTCTCACATGCTTAAAATTCATCATTTTTCGCATGCAAATCACTAGCATTTAAATTCTCACATGCGTAAAATCCATCATTTTTCGCATGCAATCAACTAGCATTTAAATTCTCACATGCTTAAAATTCATCATTTTTCGCATGCAAATCACTAGCATTTAAATTCTCACATGCGTAAAATCCATCATTTCTCGCATGCAATCAAATAGCATTTAAATTCTCACATGCGTAAAATCCATCATTTCTCGCATGCAATCAACTAGCATTTAAATTCTCACATGCGTAAAATCCATCATTTCTCGCATGCAATCAACTAGCATTTAAATTCTCACATACGAAAAATCCATCATTTTTCGTATGCAATCACCTAGCGATAAATTCTCGTATGCTTAAAATCAATCATTTTTTCGCATACAACTAAACTCAGCATCTCATTTCGTATGCGTGAAATCCATCATTTCTCGTATACAATCAACTGTCATTTAAATTCTTGCATTCATAAATTGCTTATTTATTTCTCGAGCTATCGCTAACACTCTCATTTTGCAGGTTTTAGTTTCAAGCTTCGCTCGAAAGTACGCCTTTCGATTCCTTTTTATTTATTCGATGCTTTCTGCAAATATCCATCGTATGCATGATATATAGAACTGCTAGAACTAAAATCAACCCACATGCACAACGTGTTTAAAGACTTTCTTAAAATGCCGCGTTCATGTGATTTTACTTCTCGCTTATATTGACTGCATGTACATGGGGACTTTCGATCCCACAGCAAACTATCGTTTTAAATCCATCATTTAAAATGGTACTCTATTAGCAATCCATGTTAGCATCACGTAGTAATTAGTCTAATCATGCATGGCCCGATGATGAAAAAAGAGGGCGCTCATTCAGTCTTACGGAAAATTCAGTCCCCTCACGTTACGATCAGGAATAATCAATCGGTCTTGATAAACGGTAACCCCGTCAGATAGACGTTTTAATTATTCCTGAACGATTACGATCATAAATAAGACTAAAGTGACGATTCCTCTGAGGGCCCCCTTTTTCAAAACGCATTTCTCAAACACCTTTTTAAACACCTCTCTCATCAACCGGTAACCATTTTCGGATGTGTCTCGGGTGCCTAACACCTTCCCGAGACCATAATACGACCCCGAACCTTTGTCTGGGGTCCAGACCCCTTTTTTGTGCCTTTAGTTTTTTACTTATTATATTTCCTATGCCATGACGATTAGGGTTCCCTAAGCCTAGCAACCAAATTAGGGTGGCGACTTCATTGCATGCTGCGAGGCGTCCATCTACGCTGAGCATTGTAAGGTCCCGAATTTCGTTGCACACTCGTGAATTAGCATTCCTCTGTTAATTTTCGTGGGGCGCGACAGTTTGGCGACTTCACTGGGGAAGCAGGGTCGGAGCCGGTTTTATCTTTTTAGAGAGGTGTTTATGTGTTTATTTATTTGCTTTGATCAATTGCTGGTCTGTTTATTTATTTGCTTTATCAATTGTCATATGCATTCCATAGCGCCCTACACCCAGGGGACAATTACCAAAATAGGAGGGTAGTAGTGACGCCCTAGGACACATGTCCTGGGTAGTGTTCACCAATCCCAACTCGGATGAACCCCTAAAGCCAGTCGAAAGGTTATACGATTTCGCAAGGAATCGGGCGACTGGACGACACTTTAGGGACCTTTTCATGGTATCATCCGGGAACCATTCAAGCCAGTTAGAGGTGTCGGAATCAGAGCCCCAGCATGTGCATCATGATTATACCTGCTTTGTCGTGGCTCTATTTGCATTATTGCCATGATAATCTTGTCTTTTATATGAACTGTAGATTTTCTTACACGTGCAGGTTACTTTGCTTTTAAAATTTTATTTTTGTCCCACAGGACCCATTGTGCTCATTCAATACGTCGGCACCTACACTACTTTCACTTGATATTTTTGGGGAACGAAGTTTCAACGATCAAACACTACAAAGCCGAATTGCCGCTTTAGGGGCTGAGATAGAGATGCAGAAAGGGGAGTTGGCTTCGATGGAGTACCTTTGGCAACAGGACTCTAACGTCCAGGAATGACACCTTCAGGGAAAGGCTCGGATATCGGCAAATCTTTTCTTTTTAGCTAGGACCCCTGATTCCACCTATCTTAGCCATTTTTGATAAATTTAGCAAGTTTACCATACTTTTGTAAACACTTTTAATAAAGTCGTACTCTTTCGGATATTTATTAAAATCGCCTCATTTTTTCCATATCAATTATCCATCCAAACGCAACTCAAAAGACTATCGCAAAAAGAAAGAGAAAATCCCTCCGGGATAAACACAGTCGTTTCACCCAAAGAACCAAAAAATCAGACCAAACACTCAAAAAAAAAAAAAAAAACAAAAACAGCCAAATATTGCCCACTCGTGGCTTTGTCCTCTTAGCTTATCACGACCTCCAAGTTCATGGCATTGATTGTCATCCCTCCCCTTGGATGGGTTCATCAGGCATCAGGCCTTACGTCAGTTGAAAGCATAGTATAAAAGAGATCTTCCCAGCATGGTGGCTTTGGTGGCCTCTGCTGATTTGGGTTTCGTAGATAAACATCTCAGATTGCTTCATGTCGTTGGAATGAATAGAGGCTTCCTTCGCATATCATCCACAACCTGGGATTCCTCGCCTCACCGACCTCCTTGGAAATATCAAGTGAAAGTGTGGCCGGAAAATGAATGAGCAACGTGGAGGCCTCGGGATTGCATATCACCTGTATATCCTCACTTGTATTTACTTTTTCTGTGTTTTTCCCTTTTTCAGGTTCACAATAGCTCCTCGAAAGCAAGCTACTCCGCACAGACTCCCCCTAACTAGACTTCAAAAATGAAAAATGACTGAACCGGCCAAGACCGATGAAGCACTAATGGCTAGAATCGCAGAGTTAGAGGAGCAAGTTAAGATCACTACAGAAAGAGCCACTAGGGCCGAAAAGGAAAGAGATGAAGCTACCACCGAATTCCCACCGGGTTTCGATCCCCCTCAAGCAAGAGGACCTCCCTCTTCGCTCACCGTCACGGGACCTTCTGTACTCCCGCCACTTTCTGGCCCCGTGGGCCATTGGAGATGGGTTAGTCCCTTCACTGTACCCACCGCTGCAAATTCACCAGTTAAAACAGGTGAAGAGATCTCCCCTTCACTTCAGCACCTTTCAACCAATCCTACAGTTGCAACAAGTACAACCAGACAATATTCCTACCCATCTCAGGGTCATTCTACCCGAGTTGCGATTTTTGGACCACCAGAAACTAAGCTTCCGGGAAGCGATCTGACACAACCACAATCCTCTCTTGAATATTCACCGACCATAGGTCTTGGCACCCTTAGTGCGAAAGGGGTCGGTATTGGTCGATTGAGTCCCCCAGAGGAAAAGCTAAGGGCTATTGAGAGATATGACCCTAGGGATCCCGCCGATGAAAGCATAATGTTAGGAATCACGACACCTCGGAAATTCAAGAGGCCACAATCTGAGAGGTGCCCGGGGATTGAACGCCCTAAAACTCGCCTCAAAATCCACCACAACGAAATATCTGAATGGTACAAGCTCGATGCAGAAACCACACCTAACCGTTCTGATTTGCGAAATCTAGAGAAAAGGGCTGAGGGATCAGTAAAAACTTATGCTCAGAAACGAAAAGAACTAGCCGCGAGGATTTCTTTTCCCTCGCATGACAGGCAACCTTTCCCATCACCCCCAACACAAATACCGCGACTTACACAACGTAGACCATATAACCCACCAAAAAAACCAAGAAATCAAAATAACCGTTGGGATCAAGGGTCACTGCCACCGCTTCCCATTCCTTTAGGAGAGATCTACGAGCGCCTTTTGGAAGCTAAACAAATTGCACCCACCCCAACCCGACCTTTACAGCCTCCTTATCCAAGTTGGTACGATCCCGATGCTAGATGCAAATTCCATGCTGAAGCCCTTGGTCACACCATAAAAGACTGCCGCACCTTAAAGAGAAAGGTTTACCATTTGATCAGACGTAGATGGATCTCTTTTGAGGATTTAACCGAAAGACCTGCACAACCTAAGCCCTCCATCCCACCCAGGGAGCCGAATCGAAAACCGGTACCACCACTCCCCCTCCCCGCAGGGGAAATATACAAACATCTCATCACAACTGGACAGATCGTGCCAATCCCAGCTCGACTTCAGCAATCTCCAAGCCTAAGTTGGTACAATCCCAACATTGTGTGCGAATATCACGCCAGGGCGTCGGGCCATACGCTGGACAATTGCCTTGCCTTTAAAATGAAGGTAAATCAGCTAATCAAAAGTGGAGGGGTCTCCTTCGAGGGCTTGGCCAAAGGACCTGACACGGCTATCGACCCTCTCCCAAACCATGCCGCAGGTGGTGAAGATATGAATGCTATTTCGATGGAAACGGTTGGGAAGAACACTTGTAAGTTAGAGACAGTTGACACCGTCAGTAACGGTCCTCCCACCTCTTGTTCCCACAAATATATGTCTCAAGTTGGGCCAGTAACAAGTGAATTTGCTGATATTGGGGGCATGACATGGAAGACAGAATGTATCCCTACATCGGAGCCACATTCTCCCTCACAGTCGAAATCGTCAATATGAATCATACCGTGGTCAGTATAGCTTCAGATTCCTGTATTGATGCTCTGGGAGAAGAAGAATCGTTGCCTGGTTCAGTCATTTTCGTAAAGACTACTCCGATGTATTCGCATGGTCATACGCCGACATACCAGGTCTTGATCCCGGGATAGTCAAGCATCGCATCCCATTGAAACCTGAGTTTAAACCTGTCAAACAAAAGCTTGAAGAAAATCATCCAAAAATGGTGATCACTCACAAAGACTGGTATGACATACTTCCCTTCGCGCTGCATGCTTACCGGATAGCAACCCGTACATCTACAGGGGCAACTCCCTACTCATTAGTTTACGGCATGGAAGCCATAATTCCCCTCGAAGTAGAAATCCCTTCTCTCAGAATCCTGGCAGAGTCTAAAGTAGGAGAGTCAGATTGGGCAAGAGTGAGGTACGAGCAGCCGAACCTCCTTCCTGAAAAGCGTTTGGCTGTTATCTGCCATGCACAATTATATCAGCAAAGAATGGCCGACGCTTATAACAAGAAAGTGCGACCTCGCGAGTTCAGGACCGGGGATTTAGTGATGAAGAAGATTCTCCCTCATCAGGAGGCTAGTCAAGGAAAGTGGGCCCCGAGGTACGAGGGCCCGTGTCTGGTCAAGAGTGCATTCTCAGGGGGTGCCCTAGTGCTAACCAACATGGACGGAGACGATCTCCCAAGGCCGGTAAATGCCGATGCCGTTAAGATGTACTTCGCCTGAAGCGTCGCGAACTGAGCATTCGGCCAGACCAAGGACATAGGGTTTTATCATGACAATCTAGCACAAACATTTGTCTTGAAATTAATAAAACAAGTTTTTCAGGAGATACGTATTGTTTTAAAATTTTGTTTAAACTTGTGAGATGACAAAAGGAGGCATGGCATAGATGGCTCCCCAGGAGTAGCTTGAGACGTAAGACGCGTCACTTAGACTAACGCCACTAATCAATTTTAAGTTTTGCAGGGACGTAAGGTCTCAAACCTCATCGGGTCATCATAAGAGGACCAAGGAGCTCCCGCCCATAGCAGCTCTTGAATTGCCGCAGCAGGTCACCTTCAAGAGCGAATCAGGAAAGATTTTAAGACAAACCATCACCATCTAAAATGAACTTTCTTTTCCTCGCAGTGCTACCAACACAACCGGCATCGCAAACGGCCCATCTCCAAGGACTGAATGCTGGACCAAAGTCACAAAGCCCATCCAACGCCGACTGAGCTGTCGGAACACTAGCAACATTGGCTCCCATCTCTGTCACCAATTCAGAGGAGCCCATCACCAAAACGCCAGTGTCGCCCAGCGCACCTTCGTAAGCAGAACTACCAGAAAAGAAGCGCGATGAAAAGCCTATCCCCCCTAGGATCACAATCAACATACATGATGCGGTCTTGTTCAAGAAGCTCCTCAACAGAATCAGCACGAGGAAGACCAATCCTCTAATTTGTGGGCCGCCAGCGGCTGACTGACGATATCACCCGAGCAAAGATAAGAGCTGTGATCAAGCCTCTAGAGCAAAGCCATCATCAACAAACATCCGACACAAGTCACACCGCAGTGACCCACGGATAGCCCGACCAAAAGGGAGAGCTTAAAAACTTATCAATCACATTACTTTTGCCAAACATCATCTTGCATTTACTCCTCATTTGTCATCACCTTGCCTGTTTCAGGAACCGGGTTACCCCCATTCATTGCCTGCATAGGAACGGTAAGCATACGCCCTTGTAGCCCCGCTGCACATTTTGGGAACAGAGGGTCTTCCCCTTTATCCCCAAGCAATCAAGAAGCCAATCAACATAGGTCCGGCAATGACCGGTAAGCAAAGTGAACCAGCTGCAGATCTCGTCCTCACTCCGACTTGGATCGGCGGTCCCCGCGAAGCAGCTGAAAAAGAAACCAATCAAAGCAAAGTGTCCCGGAGCTGGGACCACATCATAGGGACACAAATCAGCTCATTGTCATCCTCATAAAGCTTGTGGAAGACGCTCTTGTAGCCCCGCTGCACATCTCAGGGGAGTCTATCTTTCTTTCCCCTATTTAGTTTTATTTTCATTCCGGCTCGCTTTATTAGCTTTAATTCGAGTACGATCGTCTGGCCCACTGGGGGCAACCTTAGGTCGTCGTTAGACTCTTGCAAATAAGCCGTCCCCCATATCTAGCAATCAACCGTCTAGCAATCAAACATCCAGCAATCAAACATCCAGCAATCCAACGTCTAGCAATCGAACCCAGCAGTCAAACCATCAATCAGTCAAAATCAAAAATCAATCCAAATCCCTTTTTAGCCCAGCTAAAACAAAAAAGCATACTACTCTCATAAGCATTTTCACGCATTGCATAGGCCGAGAATTTTCAATCCCATTTTCAAAAAAAAAAAAAAAACATCCATCTAAGTTGCATGCCATGCATGATATGACTTGTTTGCCCTTATACCCACGGTTTGCTCCGACGTAAGCAGTCACAAACAAATCCCGGTAAGCATTTTTGAGCCATCGCGGCGTATCCTTCATGAGTGTAAGGGCCTGACTAGATACTAGTTGAGTTCGCATAATATCCAGGGTACATGCGCAATTAGACATGGGATAGCTATAAAATGACATGGGACTTTTACGATTTTCTCCACTCTTTTCGTTTCTTCCCTCTTTACACCATAAATGTCATCACTCCCCCAAACCTTCGCTATCACTCATACCCCGGGAGCCAAAGAGCAGTTTCAGCTAAAATTGCCAGCCGGAAGTAAAAGCACGCCAAGTTCGAGTTCACGACAAAGGAGACGAAAAAGGTCACCAGGAGATCGCTAAGGACTATCACCGAAGAAGCAGCAACGACGAAGGCCGAGGCCTCAAGACAAAAGGGGAAGAGATCAAGATAAAGGCTGTGCTTGCTCTGCTCTGTTGCATTTCAAATCAAGTCAAAAAGGGGAGGGATATATATAAAAAAATAAAAAAAAATATAAAAAAATAAAAAAAAAGAAGAAGAGAGGAAAAAGAAAAAGGGGAGAGGGGAAAAAGGGAAAAGAAAAGAAAAGAAAGAAAATGCTCAGAGATCTTTGAACAATCGAAGAGCCAAAGCAAGCACAGCCCGGGGACAACTCAATTCGAGAAATCTCGAAGAAAACCTCCCCAGTGGACTCGAGAGAAAGAGGCCCGAGGCCAACTCGAGAAAGCTCAAAGCATCCTTCCCCAGGAAGTCAAGCAAAAGAGGCCCAAGGCTAACTCGAGAAATCTCAAAGCAAGCCTCCCTAGTAAGGACACGAGAAGAAAAGGGCCCCAGGCCAACTGAGGTAGTGAGTCGCAAAAAGAGCAGCGACAACACTCCCCAATGAAGACTCAAGAAAAGGGCCCCTGGCCGAACGAAAAGCACCCCTAGCAAGGATCCCAGAGCTCATGCACTCTATCAAGAAGGCATCCTCAGCAAAGCACGAAGAAGTTCGCATACCTCGCCCACATCAGGGCCACTTAGCAAGACATTGCCCACATCCGGGACAATCAGCAAAACATCACCTTCATCAAAAGCCTCCCCAGCAAAGCAAGCTCTCCCAAAACAAATTCCTTTCCGGACTTTTCATGTCCTTTCATTCTTTTTCGTAAAAGTCCCATCGATTATTAGAATGCCCATGCATGTGCATCTTCAGTCGAAGTCTATTCACTCGGATTGACATTGCGAACTGTAAATTATGTATCATGTTAGTTGCATCTTTATGAGCGTTAAACACTTAGCCTTGTTTCAGAGCGTGAGTGCAAACACTAATATCAGGTGAGGACTGCTTACGGCTGCAAATTGTGGGAAAGTCTTGTTCTTGGGGTCGTTACCTCCTGAGCAGGATGCAGGCGCATTCTAGGTTCGTATCAAGGCCGCTGGCGATAGCTTTCTTCTCCTCCCAGAGTGACAACATTTAGTTTTCAGCATCAGCCTTCTTCTCCTCCCAGAGTGACATCATAGTTTATTCTTCAGCATTAGCATCTCCTCCTCCCAGAGTGACCTTAGTTTAGCTTCCTCATGTCGCGTCTTCTCCTACGGGAATTGACATTGTCTTACTTTTCAGCATTAGCATCTCCTCCTCCCAGAGTGACAGCATTCAGTTTCCAGCATAGCATTTCTTCTCCTCCCAGAGCGACCTTAGTTTAATTTCCGCGTCTCGCGCCTTCTCCTACGGGAATCGGCGTTGTTTAAATTTTCTGCCTTAGCATTCTTCTCCTCCCAGAGCGACAGCACTTAGCATTCTTCTCCTCCCAGAGCGACAGCACTTAGCATTCTTCTCCTCCCAGAGCGACAGCACTTAGCATTCTTCTCCTCCCAGAGCGACCTTAGTTTAAATTCCGCATCTCGCGCCTTCTCCTACGGGAATCGGCGTTGTTTAAATTTTCAGCATTAGCATTTCTCCTCCTCCCAGAGTGACAGCATTTAGTTTCCAGCATAGCATTTCTTCTCCTCCCAGAGTGATAGCATAGCGTAGTTCTACCTTTGTCAACCTTAGCATTTCTTCTCCTCCCAGAGTGATAATATAGCGTAGTTCTACCTTTGTCAACCTTAGCATTTCTTCCCCTCCCAGAGCAACATCCCTCACACGATTCTACATTTCTGCATAATTATTTTCCTCCTCCTAGAGTGACATCATTAGGACAAATCATTCATACTTCTGCGAATCGCGCATTATCTTCCGAAGCAACATCAGTCACATGTCAAGCAATTATCTCCCCAGTGGAGCCGTCATTTACGTCTTCATAAAAATACCTTCGATTTCTGATAGAGTAGTTGTCATTTACATTTTCTGCAAATTATGTTTCTCTCGATATCCGAATAGATCTAAATTTATATATATCTTTGCAGGATCAACAACCTATCTCCTCCCAGAGCGACATCAATCAACTACCTCCTCCCAGAGCGACATCATCATTGTAAGTTTCAGGTAAGACCTGCCGTGTCGCCAAAATTCGGATATCTAGGGGCAACTGTCTTTACTGCTTATCAAATACTTCGATAAGACAGTAAAGAGGGGGCAACTGTTGATACCCGAATTTTGACGCCATTTTTATTTAATTTTAGCATTTCCGTTATTTAGTTAATTTACGGTCATTTTCAGTTGATTTAATGTCGCTAGCATTTTTAGGTGTTTCGTTGCATTTTTGCATCATCGTCAGCATCGTCAGCCTTCGAAATCGCATTTTTAATTTTTCGGCATGTATTTTCATTATTATTATCATTAATATTTTTAGCCTTAAAAATCACATTTTTAATTATCCGGCAGTCGTTTGCTAATTTTTTCTTCGTTTTAGGTCATCACATGAATTTTAGGATTTTTTATATTTTAGCGCATTTTTTAGTATTTTTATTATTTTATTATTATTTTTATTCGAGCTTTTATTGGACCCGAGTAAGTCCGCTCGGACAATAACTTGACTTTAAAATGTTTTCCATCAACTAGTTGCTAGATTTTTTTCTGCTCGCAATGGTCTACAGCGTTTTGCGCAATTTTCGGTGTAACGCTTTATTTTTTCCGTTCCCGCGTTCCGCGTCTTTGAACGAGGAAATAAACACGTTAAACGGAAAATTTTCATGATTCACTGTAGACGGCTAAAACTGTCATATTTTTCTCTACGCGCCAGTACCTTCGGCTCAAAAAGTCAGTACGTTTGCCCGCGAGTCTCGGCTCGAGGCCATTTAAATGAGACTTAATGGCCTTTGATCTCAACCGTTGATCTGGTCAACCAAGGAAAGTCAACCAGATCAACGGTTGACAATTTAATGTGCATAATGCACATGCACAGTGGCGATCAGCACGCAGCGGAGCAGCCCACGCCCAAGCCAACTGCTCCCGTAGCTCCTGTCCCTCCGCCATCATCACGGCTAGCCTCGTAGCCTTGCCACCTCGACGTCCGGCCACCACGCGCAGCCCCCTCGGCCAAACGCCACGCGTTTGCGGCCTATAAAACCCACCCTGTTCCTTCGCACCAGGGGGCAGAGATTTTGCAAGAAAACAACACACTCCCTCTCCATTTTTCCTAGCCAATTCACATACACTTGGACCACATTCCGCACCCTCAAGCCCACTCCTCGCCGTCGTTCGCCGGAGCAGCACCACGGTGAGCATTTCGCTCTCGTTTTTTTATTTTTTCGTTTAACACTTAGTTAATTAGTTGAGCCTTAAAACTTGCTGCAAACACTTGGTTTTCAGCTTAATTTCATCATGCGAACAGTAGTTTAAATTGTTGTGGCTTAGATTAATTGTTTCGTCAATTAATGTAAATATACATCTCCTCGTTTCCTTTGAATATCCCCCTGTTTTTGCCTTCGTTTCCTTGCTGTGACTGCACGGCTGCATTGAGGGAAGGGAGACGAGCATTTTGGGCCAAGAACCAGGCGAATCCGTCGCCTGGTTCGCCACCTCCGTCGCCGGCAGTGGCTCCGGCGACGTGAGGAAGAAGATGAATCACGGGCCGCATGGCCCTTCGGGCAAGGAAAGGAAGAAAGGTGATGGGCTCGGCCCATCACCATTTAAATGAACTTCCTTGGGCCAGGAACTGTTCCTGGCCCATTTCTTCCAAATTTTAAGTAGGGACCAGCCCATTTGCATTTTTTTCGAGCCTTCGATTCGTCATTTTTTTACGCAAAATGCTCACATGCTTCGTATGATTATTATTTGTGATATGCGCTTTTGATTTTATTTTATACATGAATTGTTTAAATCACTTTTTTCGTAAAATATTTCGTAGGCTTTTTATTTTATCAAGTTGTTTATTGAATTGTTTATATGTGAATTGCTCATTCTTTATCATAATATTTATTGTCATGTTATCTAACCTCAGTCATTCATATCTAACTGTTTAAATTCAGTCCTTTAAAATACCGCCTATATGGTCGGTCGCTTTCTAATTTTCGTAACTATTCAACTGCTTTAATTTTTCGCAAAACTGCTGGAAATCCTTCCGCAAATTATCAACTGTTTAATTTTCCGCACTTTAAATTTCAGCAATTTACTTTCAGCAATTTAAATTCAATACCGCCTACATGGTCGGTCGCACTTATCAACTGTTTAATTTTCCGCACTTTAAATTCCAGCAATTTACTTTCAGCAATTTAAATTCAATACCGCCTACATGGTCGGTCGCACTTATCAACTGTTTAATTTTCCGCACTTTAAATTCCAGCAATTTACTTTCAGCAATTTAAATTCAATACCGCCTACATGGTCGGTCGCATTTTAATTTTCGTAAACATTCAACTGCTTTAATTTTTCGCACACTGCTGGAAATCCTTCCGCAAATTATCAACTGTTTACTTTTCCGCACTTTACTTTTCCGCACTTTAAATTTCAGCAATTTACTTTCAGCAATTTAAATTCAATACCGCCTACATGGTCGGTCGCAACATTAACTGCTTTTATTTTCTGTAAATATCAACTGCTTTAATTTTTCGCAAAACTGCTGGAAATTCTTCCGCAATATCAATTGTTTTATTTTCCGCAATATCAATTGTTTTATTTTTCGCAAATATCAACTGTTTACTTTCTGCAAATTATCCAACTGTTTTAAATCCCCTGTGAATCGTCAACTACATTCAATTTTCTGGCAATCAAAACAACCCTTTTAATTCTCGCATGCGTAAAATCCATCATTTTTCGCATGCAAATCACTAGCATTTTAATTCTCACCTGCTTAAAATCCATCATTTTTCGCATGCAATCACTAGCATTTTAATTCTCACCTGCTTAAAATCCATCATTTTTCGCATGCCAATCACGTCAGCATTTAATTCTCACATGCTTAAAATCCATCATTTTTCGCATGCAATCAACTAGCATTTAAATTCTCACATGCTTAAAATTCATCATTTTTCGCATGCAAATCACTAGCATTTAAATTCTCACATGCTTAAAATTCATCATTTTTCGCATGCAAATCACTAGCATTTAAATTCTCACATGCGTAAAATCCATCATTTTTCGCATGCAATCAACTAGCATTTAAATTCTCACATGCTTAAAATTCATCATTTTTCGCATGCAAATCACTAGCATTTAAATTCTCACATGCGTAAAATCCATCATTTCTCGCATGTAATCAAATAGCATTTAAATTCTCACATGCGTAAAATCCATCATTTCTCGCATGCAATCAACTAGCATTTAAATTCTCACATGCGTAAAATCCATCATTTCTCGCATGCAATCAACTAGCATTTAAATTCTCACATACGAAAAATCCATCATTTTTCGTATGCAATCACCTAGCGATAAATTCTCGTATGCTTAAAATCAATCATTTTTTCGCATACAACTAAACTCAGCATCTCATTTCGTATGCGTGAAATCCATCATTTCTCGTATACAATCAACTGTCATTTAAATTCTTGCATTCATAAATTGCTTATTTATTTCTCGAGCTATCGCTAACACTCTCATTTTGCAGGTTTTAGTTTCAAGCTTCGCTCGAAAGTACGCCTTTCGATTCCTTTTTATTTATTCGATGCTTTCTGCAAATATCCATCGTATGCATGATATATAGAACTGCTAGAACTAAAATCAACCCACATGCACAACGTGTTTAAAGACTTTCTTAAAATGCCGCGTTCATGTGATTTTACTTCTCGCTTATATTGACTGCATGTACATGGGGACTTTCGATCCCACAGCAAACTATCGTTTTAAATCCATCATTTAAAATGGTACTCTGTTAGCAATCCATGTTAGCATCACGTAGTAATTAGTCTAATCATGCATGGCCCGATGATGAAAAAAGAGGGCGCTCATTCAGTCTTACGGAAAATTCAGTCCCCTCACGTTACGATCAGGAATAATCAATCGGTCTTGATAAACGGTAACCCCGTCAGATAGACGTTTTAATTATTCCTGAACGATTACGATCATAAATAAGACTAAAGTGACGATTCCTCTGAGGGCCCCCTTTTTCAAAACGCATTTCTCAAACACCTTTTTAAACACCTCTCTCATCAACCGGTAACCGTTTTCGGATGTGTCTCGGGTGCCTAACACCTTCCCGAGACCATAATACGACCCCGAACCTTTGTCTGGGGTCCAGACCCTTTTTTTGTGCCTTTAGTTTTTTACTTATTATATTTCCTATGCCATGACGATTAGGGTTCCCTAAGCCTAGCAACCAAATTAGGGTGGCGATTTCATTGCATGCTGCGAGGCGTCCATCTACGCTGAGCATTGTAAGGTCCCGAATTTCGTTGCACACTCGTGAATTAGCATTCCTCTGTTAATTTTCGTGGGGCGCGACACCTCTCTGCCATAGGAATTCTCTAGTGACTATACGCTCTTGAAGCGCCAACCACGTGAAAAACTCAACTCGGTATGGCACCAGCTTCGTCTAGCAAGCTTTAAGAAGAGGCTGCGTCTCATGGATTAGCTCTTCGTTTGCCCCGTACCAAGAACGAATTGAGTAAGTTCCTATTTTTTCTAGCTGCCAATAAGTTGTATCAGCGACTTCCGCACTACGTGGCTGAGGGAGACTTTCCTTCAGGTTCTCCCACTCTTCAGATTCCCACTCAAAGAGCTCGCGCAGCCACTGCATTTGCCAAACCCAGCCACCACTGTTAGTGGTTCCGCAATCCCAGATTTTTCCTTGTTGCTTGATAGACACTTGATAAAGACGAGGATGCACTAACGCTAGAGGTTTCCTGTTAACCCACTGATCCCACCAAAATGATGTGTTTCTCCCGTTCCCCACCTTCCTCTCCACCTGAGCTGACCAGAAATCAAAGTAGTCTCCTCCTCGTCCAAACAAGCGCATGATGTCATGCCAAACCACGGAGTACTTTCTCGTCACTACCTTCCACAAATCTCCTAGGCTCTCTATACCATATTGCTTACGGATCAGATTTGCCCAAATCTTCTCACTGTCATTACCCAATTCCCATACCCATTTAAAAAGATGCGCTACATTCCTATTCCTCAAATCACCTATTCTCAAACCTCCTAACTCGTGAGAGCGAGTAAGCTTCTTCCAACTTACCTTGGCCAAACCCCGCTTCTGATCCTGACCACTCCACATAAACCTCCTCATGATCCCTTCGCATTGCCGAATGACACTCTTAGGCATACAATAAATTGACATGTTATAGATGGGGATGCTCGATAGCGCTGCCTTTATAAGCGTTACTCTGCCCCCCACTGAAAGTAAGTGGTCTTTCCATGTTGCCAACTTACTCCGTATTCTTTGAACTAGGAATTGCCAACTAGAAACTCTGCTAGGATTAAACCCAACGTGCGACCCAAGGTACTTGAACGGCAGAGTTTTGTATCTGCAGCCCGCCCTCTATATTATTTTAATACATATCTATTTGCTTTCTAACATGAAAATATACTACAATTTTAAATTTTATAAATTTTAATTGTCATAATATATATTGTACGTAGGGTTGTAAATATCTATAATTAATGTTAAATAGATTTAATAATATAATTCCTCTGGTGCCGATTAAATGTCATTCTGGCTCCCAAAAGCAGGTGCCGATTAAATATCGTTCTCGATTCCCCAGGCTGGAGAAGACGAGGGTGCCTCGCCTGTGCTAGTGACGACGACGACGGCTTCGAATTCAGCTTCGGCTTCGACTACTGACATCAATTTCCTTTTTTTGTGTTTGAATCTAAAATTTGCGAGGGAACGGAAGCTTTTCCCTCTCTCTTGTGTTTGAATCCGAAATTTGTGTGGGAACGGGAGCTTTTCCTATTAATACCACCAGTAAGCATCACAAAATTTCATCTTCAATTTTCATTTTCCCTCTCCACGGGTTTCAATTTCTAGAGGGTGCTGATTTGGTTTTGGTGTTTGGCCAGTGATTAGGTTGGATTTTGGTTTAGGTGGCTGTTTGGTTTGGGTGAATCGGTGCGGCTGCGGTGGTTTTGATGGTGGTTTGGATGAGTTTAATTAATTGCAGGGGGATTGGAATTGGAATTAATTTGGGTGGGGATTTGGAATTGGATTTAATTGAGGTAGAGGATTGGTGGTTGGCTGATTTGGTTGGGTTTGTGTGGAGGAGAGGAGGAAGAAGGTGAACAGTAAAGTTGTACCAAATTAATTATAATGGCACAATGGTAAATTAGAATTTTCTATTTATTTATTCGGTTCGAGCTAATCGGGACGAGAAATTTTGCTCAAAACTGATAAAAACTCGAACAGAAAATACCAAAATGTGAAATAAAATAGAATAAAAGAAATGATACGAAATAAAAATATAAAAAATACTATATTATCAATAAATAAAAACTTGAAAAGAACATGAGAAATAAAAATGTAAAAGTAGAAGCAACTATATATGGAATTGCATTGATGCTCAAGTCTACTAGGCCAAGCCCATGGCCTAGTCAAGCTGAGTCTCCGTCTTCCATCTCCCCAAGCCATCAACTTGCATCAACCCAGCCGGTTTCAAGTCATCAACATGCAACAACCTAGCCGGTTTCAAGCCAGCAGCTCTCAGAGTTGAGTTAACCACCAGTTGTAAATAGTTAGGGAGGTTGGGGGTAGTATGGTCAAAAAATGCCTCGTTTTCTCCCCACCAATCATTTTCTTAAGCCACGTGCAAGGAGCCAGAACGACGTTTATTTGGAACCGGAGGGAGTAGTATAATATAGGAATTTTAAAGACACAAAAGTGGACACATTCGATTGATCCGATAGATACTCCAAAACTGTTAGAATTTTTACGTGAATTTAAATTTTAAAAAGTCTTTGGATCGGTATAATTTTTTTTAACAAATTATATATAAATTTATGATGATTCTTTCCTAATCACATGCTCACAGCTAATTGTAAAATGGAACTGATTGCATTTCAAAATTCAAACTTGTTTGTGCTTCTTTCTTTGATTTAATGGTATATGTGGGTTGTGATTAATAAATTAAGAAAATTATAATAAAAAAATTATCTTTAAAATTCAACCATATTCGAATAAAATCATTTAAATAAAACCGAGAAAAAATACATTAATTTGGTTATCATAGTCTCATGAGGTAAGAGACTTGATACACACCATCACTACACCAATATAACTATTAAAAAAGAGAGAGGGCACTTCCTAATTATTGCTTAATTAATAAATTAACTAAAGAGGGGAACAATCAAAATAGTTTATAATAAAAAAATACTACTAATATGGATGATGATGGTCTCTAAATATCAGATTCGAGGAGCTTCTTGACCAATTCAGAGCATCCAGGCAATGCCGTATCCCTGACAAACCACAAGTCATTAGCCTGATGGACGTCAGAAACGGCGCCGTTGTAGCGGGTGAGAGTGACTTCAGCAGAATTGAATTTTGGGTCAATAGTTCCGCAACCTTCCAGTCCACTGTCCACAAGAACAACTTCGCAGATTCGATCCTCTTGGTCTACTTCCACCTTAATCCTGTATCTCCCTCTCCAATCTGTCACTCCTTCAATACTGTATCTTATCTCTGATGTCTCCCTGTTTCTGCACTCGATTCGTACCTTCGCACCTGGAGTATTAATATCGTTTATCACCGGCAAATAATCAATATATATAAAAAAATATATAATTATAAAATTTATACTATTATATACATTTAATAGCTAGTTAATGATCAACAATTAATTTAAAATATCGTTACGTCATCGTAAAAAGTTCATAAGTAAATGATTTAGTGTGAAATTTAAACATGGGTGATCATATGATTTAGTGGGAGCTTATTAAAAAAAAAAAAAAAAATATGATTTAGTGGGAATTAATTAGGAATTAATATAATTTATGTGTACCAGGAATGAAAATGGCTTTTTTGGTGAAAAATCCACATCGGCAACTGTCGCAGTAGATGTTGCCTTCGATGTAGAAAGGGTTTCCGGCGGCAGCCAGCGACGGGAGCAACACCACACACAAGCCAAGCAACACCAACAATGCTGCTGATCTAGCCATTATATATGTAAATTAAATTTAGAAAAAACTATATAAGAGAATTCCACAGCTGATCACGATCAAGAATATTGAGGAGAGCGCACTATAGCTAACAAAACTAACATATATATATAGATTATAGAGAGATAGCAACGTACAAAGAATTTAATTAATTAATTAGCTGACAATACATTAGTATATTTGAGTGTAAAATCTCGCATTTGCGTTTTTAAAATAAAATTATAATTAAAAATAATTTTAGAGTAACGTTATTCTCACACCTTAAAATATTACTCACTCTTCAACTTAAAAAATTATTGTATTAACATTTATTATATTTATGATATAAAATTTATTTTAATACTAAAATACGGCAAATTAAGTAAATTTATAGATCAAAAGTATGAGAGAATAACAATTTGGGATGTAAAAATAACATCGCTCATGACTTTATTGTTATTTTTGAGAATTAATATTTTTTTGAAAATATGACTGAGACTAATTAATAAGTTAATCACATGAAGAAAGAATGAAAACAGGCACGTCTTGCGGCGTTTCAAATTCCAATTACGTACTCTCGATCCATGCATTAATTAGTGTCGGTTGCATCTTCCTCTTCCTCCATTTTTGGCGCATACATGTGCCCCCGCCATCCTCAAACTAGGACAAACTATGCGAATACAAATTGGTTAACATTTTTTTTTCAAACATAACGAAGCTACCTACTAGCACAGACAATAGATTGTACTTTCTTAGTTGACTATTAAGACAAAGCACATGCATTATACCAGGTCAACGTCTCGGAATTTACCAATGAGTTGCGTGTAATTTAATTAATTTGTAATCTTCTTTATTTAAAGGTTGTATATTTAATTATAATCATACGTCTTAAAATAATTATTAATTTCGATTATATATATAATCTATTAAGTAGACTCATTAATGTGTTTACTATTCAACTATTGGGAATGAGAATAAAAATCTAGAATGATTATTATCTTCGTTTAGTATCGATGATAAGAAATGAGAATGAACGATTAAATTTTTTATTTTACATTTGTCTTCATGGATTACTTATTAAATATATTTAATACTCCTTTCGTAATCTTTTAGATATCTAGTATGTCTATGTATGTTTTTTCCATTTTAGTTGTCCAATATGGGGATACAACGTAATTTTATAAAACAAAAATGGTATTTATAGTAAGAAAAATTCTAGCATATGTCCTATCATTCCACTCCTTATTTTGAACCGCGCATTCTCATTTGTTGCTTCTATTATTGGTAATCAAACGATCGAAACATTAAGGGATGTGTACTCATTTTCTATTCCTTGCGATTTATTACTAATAACAAAATAAGTTATATAAATGTACCTGGTGAATACAAGTGTATCAAATTTAATGAAGGAAATTAGAAGACCTAATAGTTTCACTTGATGTATAGTATATCAGCTGTACAAATGCCAACTTTAAAAGGAATTGAATATCTCTTGTAAATGATTTATTCATTCTTAATCCAGGTTTTAAATTTGAGTATAAAAATAAAGAAAATTATGTTAAAAAAACCCTCATTTTAGGATATCACCATACTCAAACTGAATTAATCTCGCACCGAAAGAATAGATGGAGAAAAAAAGCACGGTGTAAAAAAATTATTTAAAAAATAAATAAATTAAAGAAAACGATGGCCATCTGTCTGGGCTCTGACCCAATTAAGTAAGCAGGTGGAGTTCCGGGCTACAAAGATTCGATGAAAATGACCTCTTGTGGCTGTAGATGGGGACCGCGTACCCAAAGTCACTTTGGCCCATGGCACCTGAGGCAAGACCCAGCCCACTATCCATTCCAAACCCTCCACCTCTACCAAACCAAATTTCCCCACCTTCTTTTTCTTCTTTTCATTCAAATAGAAAGTTGTAGAATTCTAGACTCAACTCTTTTCTATTTTATGGGAAGCATAATTGAAAGGCAAATTCTAGATAAATTTGGTCTTATTATGGAGAAATTATACGTTCTGTATTCTTTTCGGATATCCACACGAACAGAATGAGACACAATGGTGTATTAGCACCTGAGAAGACTTAACTCTCTCTATTAATTTTTGTTTTGTACGGCTACTATTTTGGATTGAGATTTTTATTTTATACTATATATATTAGGGTTTGGCTGGCTATTGCCGCCTCCTTTATATTAATTAACTAATTATTTATTCCATTAAATAAATAAATATAAATATAAAAATCACATAAATATATTATTTAATTATAAATAAATAATTATACAAATCGATGTATATATAAATATTATCAAATACATATTTATATCTCATATTAACATATCTCTTAACTAATAATTTATTAAATTCATTAAATGTTTACTAGTTTCCCTTAATATAAATGTATAAATAAATACATACGCAATTATTACTATTGATTTATTAATTCTCAGGTATACTAATATATTAAATATATTATCGTATTTATGGGATAATTCCTACGATTTTTGGAATTTAATGTCGCTCATTTTCTTTTTCTTTTTCTTTTTATAAGTCTTGGTTTCTAACCCAACAAAGATGACTATTCATATTTGATCATATTGAACTCTTTGATAAATTCTTTTTCTTATCTAAGTAGGGTGAAATTTAAACCTGATTTAAATTTCTCGTACTTTTTTCATCCGTCAGATAACCAATATACTAGTATTTAATTCTGAATGTAAATTATTGATAAATTCTTAGTCTTGAAATTAATGATTATTTAATTTTATTCTTCTTATTTAACGCGTGAGATTAAGGCATATCACTACATATATCTCAATGAAGTTAAAATCTAAAAGCTAGGAAATGCATTCGCATAAACCAACAAGCGCCACTGTAAACGAAGCCAAGAATTTAACTCAAATTTAGATACCAGTAGTATATTGAAGAGCGAAAATTGTCTACAATTTTTTCCCTTAACATAAAATATCAGAGAGGATAATAATTCAGAAACATCACGGGAGGACAAACAAAAGTAAAGGTAAGAAAAGAGATCACACACACCTGCAACAACATGATCAAGAAGACAGGAAGGAAAATCCCAAACTCCAAGATTTTCCGCTGATAATTGATGGTAGTAATAATTTAATGATATTATGGTCAGTAAAAACATAACAGTAACTAAAAGTTACTGCTTCAAGTCAACCACTCCATTCAACTCAATGAAAGTAGTTATGTGTCATTTTTTGGTCTGTTTGGAAGACAGTAAAGACTTCTTCAGAGGAATACATTTGCCTCCAACTCCTCCTGATCTCTCTTTAACTACTTCCTTCACTGTTTCTTCCATCTCAACCCTGACGCTCCTGACCAATCAAATTACAGTCGTAATTAATTATCGGAACCGAACTAACATCAAATCAACAGGTTAATTAATTAGTAGTTCTTCAACTAGATTCGACCGCTTGGTAATCGCATAAACAATACACATTTGTTCGACCAAGTTGAATGGTTTGACCATCTCGTTCAATTGCTTTAAAATTGCCGGTCTAAACTATCAGACCGATTTGAGGTATGATTTGTTGGGTATCCCGTTCGAACCGTCCTGTCCGAACATGTTAATGACTATGTTGAAGACTATAGCATTACAATATACACAAAAAAAGAATGAAAGAAAGATTACTTACCGTTCTTCGTTGTAGGAATTTGATCGCTTCAACCATGCAGGCTCATCGGCAACTCGGTTCTCACTCATTGACTCAACAATACTGCCACTGAAATACTCCTTCTCCTCACTCTGTAAATTACCAAACCTGGGATTCTCAGACATGTACCTAATCATCTCCTCCTCTTCACCACCAACTTTTACTTTCACTGCACTTTTATACAAAACCCCATTATGGAGATCGCTTTCACTCCTTTTTACCACATAATTGGAATTGGAATTACTGTTGGGTAAATTATTCTTCGCCTTCCCCACACCTAAATTCCCACACGCAATGAGCTGGAGGAGCACCGAGTTACGACCCGGTACTAACTTAGTGGGTACCGGGTCGCCGTCTTCGAATCGTTGGGATGCGGTGGGGGTGGTGGTGATTTGGTTACGGGGCTTTTCAGTGAGTAGTACGGAGGCAGTCAACGTCGGTGGTGGTGGCGGCGAGTTATGGTGAGTGGACTCGGTTGTGGGGTTTTTCTTGATGTTGGGTTCGTCTAGTACTAACTCGTCGGTGGACACACCGATTGAACAACGAGAGTGGGGTGTGGTGGAGCTAGTGTAGCTCGTTTTCTCTTCATCTTCGTACTCTTCTTGCGATTCTTGCGATCCTTCTTGATCGTGATCTTCTTGATTGAAGGTGTATTTTGTTGGGTGGTTGTGTGTTTCTTGAAGCTCTTTTCTTTTTGAATGGAAATTGTTGGGTTCTTGAATTTGACGATTGCCAATATTGTTGCTAATTCCATGGAGTTGTTGAACCCTTTCTGCCAATTAAAAGTAGTACTAATTAATTAATTGATTATGGTAGTATTAGTTAATTAGCAATTAATTTTAATTTTAATTAATAAAACAAGTTTTGTTAAAATTACTGACCGGAGGATCCTTCGAGGAGTTCAGAACCTTTGAGGACGTACTCAGCTCCATCAGTTGGATAAATGACATCATTTTCAGACAAGTCATTCCAGACATATCCATTCTTGTAGCTCCTGCAAGAAACCCAAGAATTTACTTGAAAGAATTAGAAAAAAACCTTAAAATAAATTAAGGAATAACTAGGATTAGGATACTAGTAATTATTAGTAGTAGTAGCAGTTTTTTTACCTTTTACAAGACCAAGAATACAAAGAAGGCATGCCTTTGCCTCTAAGAACCGTCAGACGATCCATAACATCTGTAAAATTTAAACTCAAATAACATTATTATAAATAAGTCAAAAGTATAATTTCTCATTGTTTTTTAAGTACGATAAAATTAGAACTTTAATATTTAATAATAAAATTGTACTAGCTACCTCTTAAACGGAGATGGTGATTGGATAAATGGGAGACTTCCATGTAATGTGGGTGTTCAAGTTGGCCATTTCTAGAGAGGTAGTAAACAACTTGAACCTTTTTGATGTTACTATTTCTTGGTTGCATCTGCATGCAAACTTTGGCTGCTGCTGCTGCTGATGATGATCTGTCGTCTGAGCTCATCTGATCTGATGATCTTCCTCTGCTGGGTCGACGTCCCTCCAGTTTCTGATCAAATTCTTGTGTTTCTTTCTCAGATTTTAAACAATCTAGGCAAGAGAGGGAAGGGAAGTGGGCCGTTTTCTTTATATTTAGGACACTAGAAATGGAGTGATGAGGAGGAGGATAGGTGACAGGAAAAAGGTATGACAAAGGCGCAAATATTTTTACTTAGTAACTTTGATAATACCACAAGAGAGGATTAGGATTTTACCCTTTGGATTCTTTTTGGAGTCTGTGGTTAATTTTGAGTGTTGAGGAGAAAGTTTTAAAAAGAGAAGAATGTGATGTGTTGGGTCGCGTTCCCTCTCTCCCTGTCTAGCCATTGACTTTTGTTTTCTCCAATACTTCCCCCAAAAAGATGATTGTAATTCTAATTATTCCCTCCGAATTTTGTTTAGTTGTACATTTTAACTAAAATATTTTTTTTAATTAGTTATCGTATTTATTATTTTTAAGAGTTTAGTTGATATTTTTAATTATAATTTTTTTTCGTAGTTACAAACCCAATTAATTAAAGTACATTAATTTTGGATTGATTAATTTAAAATAAAATAATTAATATGGTAAAAAGAGATAATTAGTGAAATTTGTTAGTAACTAAAATCAATAATTATTTTAATTTGTATGATTATAATTAAAAAGATAACTATAAAAATTCAGATAGAGCAACTAAAAATGTAAATTTATAAAAAAAATGAGGCCAAATTGTTGGGTTCTTGAAACAGATGAACAATCAATTCGGATGACTCGACAAAGAGACACTCGTAATATCTCTTAAAAGATTTAACTAAATACTTGAGAGGGCAAGAAGAAACCAACCATAGTGCGAGTTGAGATCAAATACTGAACTAGCTTCTTGATATATATTCATGACAATATTCTTTTAATACTCTCTCCGTCAAATATTAACTGTCGTTTTGATTTTGGACACATATATTAAGGAGGCCGGATAACTCACTATTTGAGACAATTTTGTCCCGTATTTTTTCTCGAACGTACATTAAGGATTAACGTACGTTCAAAAAAAATAAAGATTAATATACGTGTCCAAAGTCAAAACAACAATTAATATTTGATGGAGGGAGTAAAAATTAACGATTACAAGAAATAAAATATAAAATAAAATTGTACATGCAGCAGGTACTGTGCCATTATTCCTTTTGTACATAGTATAATTTTAATTAAATGTTTATGTTAAATTCTTTAGCTAAAAAGTGGAGAAAATTTTGGAAACAAATTAATACTCCCTCTGTCCTTTAATAACTCACATTTTTTTACGTTTTTTTACTATTTAGAGTATTTGTCATTTTATCTTTTCGGAAGCATATATTTTATGCAAATAACAATTTTTTTTTTGAATCAACCAAATTTAATGATGGCGTGGAAATTTGAGTGGAAATTAGAGGTGAAAATAAAATAATGTGAAATAAAATAAGATCAAAGATCATTGGCTTACGTTTTTTTACTATCTTAAAACATCTGTTATTAAAGGACGGAGGGAGTACAAATTAAGGAGTATAGAAAATAAAATAGAACCAAATATGTCATTATTCCTTTAATTAAATTTAAAAGTAAGGTGGGTAAATTTAATTAGTACGTTAACATCTACTACTACTATAGTATATGTGCAGGATTTCTTTTTTCATCTCAATCTAGGTGAGCTAGCAGAGTTCTTGGGATTCTACTTCTTACTATTTATTCTTATGGATTTATCACCTCTTGGCTTGTGTGACAACAGTAATTAATTAAGATCTAAGAAACCAAGTAACCAACGGACTTGATGGCTTCTGGTTCTGGACAATGTTGTAGCTACGTCTACTACCACCACCCTGCCTCTGTTCTTTTACCTACTTTTTGTTTTTGATAAGCCTTTAACTTTACTGCATTGGATGTATTTTAGCTGGCTAGCTAGAGGTGCTAATTAATTGCGTTTGCGTATGCCAAGTAGTCGATTGTACTACTTAAATTGGGACAGAGGATGGAAGTCCCAATCTTCAAGAAATTGATGAAAAGTACTACTATGAGAGTTTTCTTTACATATTTGGAGCCATACGATCCTTGAAATCGGGATAATACTTGGTCTATCATTAGAGTTGCCGACGTGATATTAGGTAATTATACATTAAAATACAAGACAATAATTAAACAAAAAAAATAAAATAAAAATGTAGACGCGACCGATGCTTGCACATGAACATAATCGGGTGGGTATACCATATATGGGTCTTAGAGATGCCATTTTCAAAACGTAAGCACCTGCACGCCCACTAAACATCTATAAGCGGTAAGAACGCAGGAATGCTTGTGGTTGTGAACCCAAAATATACCAAAATTCATTCTTCTTGTTTTCTTTGGAAAATATTCCCCAAAGAATAGAATCTTAATCATAATCATATCGAGTTTGTAGTTCACCGATACTGCTTATAAAATTATTTTTAAAAAAAAAACAACATACGCTCCTACTTTCTTTTTTTCTCATAATGTAAATTATTTTTAAAAATTATAACTTTTATATTAGAAAGATTATGAAAATTATAGAAAAAGAATGTAAAAAAGAATATGACATAGCCCATGTCATTGAAGAAAATTGGTTTATAACTTGAAAATGACATGAAACTTTTAAAAAGTTCCTATTTGAAATTTATTGATGTAAAAGAAAGGACTGCCTTTCGTGAGTGACAAGAGTCTTATACTCTAGAATGGTCGTGGTCCCAAAACTAGGCAATAAATTCACTGTAATAGAAGCATAAAATAACGTTCAAAGTACTAATGGTCGCACGTACAGGATTCATTACAATTTGCACGCATGAATATAAATAATGTTAAATTATATAAAAAATCTTATATTTTATAAAATATTTTACTTATTTTTTTTATATTTTTTCTAAAAATTTTAATTTTAACATTTATAATATGTAAAATTCAAATAAAATAGTAATTAAAAACAGCAAAATTTTATAAAATTTGATCAAAAAATGTAATAAATATAGTAGGACTTGAGATAATGAAAAAAAAACACTTCAAATTTTATTTACAATTTATTTTAAAATTTTAAAATATACTTATCGTTTATTTTTTTATTTTTTCAATGCAGTGAACTCTTCTATATTTGTTATATTTTCTCTCATAATTGTATATTTTTTCTAAAATATTTTTCCATTTATATTAAAAAATTAACTATTAAAAGTATTAAAATTATTTTTTAAGAAAATATAAGGTTGACATTCTAAATTTTTAAATTATAGCGGGTTAAGTATAATATTTTGTAAAATATAGAATTTTTTATATAACTTATTATCAATAAATAAATTAATGCTGTTTTGCAGTTTAGAATTTTTTTTTTTTGTATAGTAACTACTGGACAGCCAAAATAATAAAAGCTACTACAATTAATAAAAGCATGTATAGGTCAGTGAAAGTGAAAAGACAGACATCGTGAGCAGAGCTGGAGAAAGCAGAGGTTCTGTTTTTTTCAATTGTTTTGGAAGGGAGCGAACTCGTCAATTCCTGTCTCAAGGTTTTAGTGTTTACAGTTAAAAACATTTGTGGGGTTGGAGAATTCTTTGGAAGAGATTAGGAGTTGTAACTTAGTAAATGCGTTATAATATAAGAGGGAGAGTTTTGATGTTCTTTAAGATCTCAAATGGCTCGAGTCTGAAATATTTATTAAGTGTATATATTTCGGACGGTACTAAATTTAAAAAAAAATTACTGTACCGTAATGATAAATATTTCAGACAACATTTGCTAGTATCGAAAAAAATGTAAAATTTACTTATGCATTTGTATCATATATTAGGATAAATTACTACATTTGTAATCAAAGATCTACATTAGTCACTTCTTCTTAAAAATAGTTATACTTTATTTAACATCTAAAAAAACAACATATGACGATGTTGATTTAGAAATTAAAATTTTAAAAAAATATATAACAAATCGACATGTGAAAAAAACTAAATAAATAAATAAAATTGAGTGCATAAAAATACTAGTTTATTATTTTGATCTTGCTCGATATTTTCTAGCTAGAAGAAAAGATATTATTTTGATCCCGCTTAATTTTTTATTTTTCAATTGAAAAATGAGTGTAGGGAGTGAGTTTTATGCAGTGTATTTTTTTATAAAAAAATATCATGTAAGCATAGCCTTATGATGTATCCAAACGAGGAATAACTATTTTTAAGAAGAAGTGATTAATGTAAATAAAGTAGACAAATGCACTTACTTATTTTACCTAATTATAAATATATTGATTTATTATTACATGTGATAAAAATACAATGGTGAATTTTATCATTTTTTCTAATATCAAAATAATAAACTGGACAAAATTTCCGTCCAAATTAATGTAATTTGCGGTAAAGAATTGCGGTGCACACGCCTACGTGTAAATGTAACATAGAAGATCCACTCGTCAGGGTTTCAACTTTCTGTTATGGGCTATTGGGCCTAATTCTTGAGCAGCACTGCTTGTTTGGATATGTTGTTTTCTGGCCACATATTTTGGGCCTTATTGTATTGCTAATTTCAACTTGTCTGGGCCTTGTGCTCCTATCTATTTGGGCTCAATAAATATTTTTATTAAGTGTTCTAAAGTATCGAATCTATTTCACCTGGACTTTTACTAGATTTTTTTATAATTATTTACTTATATTAACATGAATTAATGTAATTGTTCTCTCAAATGAAGAAAAAGGGTAGAAACTAAAGTTACCAAAATCATACTTGTCTTGTGATTATAAATTATAAAACTCACCGGACCGTTCAGTAAGACTAATGAATCAAACCAGTTCCATTTGGTATTTTATACAAGAAACGCAGTTTAATTACAAAAGATTGGTGAACTCAGATAGTTGAATCGGGATCCGGCTCCTCTAATTTTCCCTTAAACATCACCAGTGGAGCTAAAAAATAGGAGCGGAACTAGACTAAATTTTAACAGGTTGTCTCATTGCTTATTTTAAAAGCCATTTAGTGTAAATTACTCATTAGCCATCTCTCCACAAGAAATTCGTGGATTGATGCCCGTATCTCTAAAGAACCCAAGGTTAATTAGCATACAACAACTTTTATGCTAATTAGTGTTTTTTTCGCTGGGTGAAAGGACAGAAAAGCAGCTTTGGAACCCATAGTTTATCCTTTGAAGACTGAAGTATATGCTATTATATATAGATGTCCAATTCTCCATGTTCTAAAAAAGAACCCAACGTTGTAATAAGTAGTAATGGAGTTTCATCTCAGTCATGCAGCAGTCTTTGCCTTATTTTGTGTGAGTATATTGACAACAACAATAACATTATTATTATTGTTGTTATTATTATTAATCATGTATTTCCCTCAACCTTGTGACAGTTGCTTGGAAGTACTAATGCTCTTCTGCCCGCCGAGCAGTATTGGCACTCAATGTTACCAAACACTCCATTACCAGAATATCTACGTCGGCATATACAACCTGGTTAGTTTTAAATGTTAACAAGAAACACTATTACATTATAAGATACGGGGAAAAAATCTATGGACATCTAATTACTAGTATTATTATTGTTATGATCAGGTACAAGACATCCAGGCCCATATGTGTACAAGCCCGACGTCAACGTCGCTTACGCATTCAACTACCAATATATCAAAGAGGCAGATCAATTAGCTGAAAACTACGACGTTTCCAACAAAACTGTTTTCTTTTTGCACAAAGAGTTGCGCCCCAAAACCAAAATGTGGCCTCGTTTCTACAAATCAATTCTTGACCCATCTTTCTTGCCTCACCGAATAGCCCACTCCATACCATTTTCAACCACCAAAATCCCAAGGATTCTGACCAATTTTTCTGTAAAATCTAAATCTATAGAAGCTGCGATGATTAAAGCAACACTACTCGAATGCGAAGCTCCAACGATGAAAGGAGAGATCAAACATTGCGCTACCTCTTTGGAATCGTTGATTAATTTCAATGTCGCGAAATTTGGAAGAAACATTGAAGTAACATCAACTGATGTGTCACAAGATTGCAAGATACAAGAGTATACCGTAGCTGCGATGCCCAAGTTGATTGGCGGCGACGCCGTTGTTTCCCATAAGTTGTCGTATCCGTATGCCATGTTTTATTCCCATTGGATTAATGACACGAAGGTGTATTGGCTCCCATTGGTGGGAGATGATGGATCAAGAGTTGAATTAACGACGGTTTGTCACATGGACACATCAGTTTGGTATAAGGAGCACATTGCGTTTCGGACTCTGAAAGTGAAGCCAGGAGTTCCAATTTGTCATTTCCCTGGAAGTGATGCTCTTGTTTGGGTTCCCAAAAAAGTGTAAAAATTAAATTCTAATTTCACGGTTTAGTATATGATTGATGTGCTGTTTTGAAAATAAAATAAATAAATACATACAAAAAAAGAGAGACCCTTTTAAAGAAAAATATTTGTATGAAGTACTCCACGTATTTTATAAAATAAATAAAGACAAAAAGAGGAAACCTTAAAAATTAAAATTTAGTCAATATGTATGTAACTCATCGGTTATCGTACTAGTGATAAAGATACCAATAAAAATTTAGATCTAATTCGAATTTCATTTCTAAATATATTAAGATCTACAATGTTTTACTTTAGTTGATATATATATAATGTTTAATTTTGTGCATAATGTTACTTTGCTATTATTATTACAAAGCCCATTTTGTGTGAGTTTATGTATTTTTCTTGTTTGTGGTTTATTTTTTAACTAGGGCAATCCCGTTATTTTTGCATAGGATTTCATTATATTCAGTATAAGATATGGCCCGCATGGATCGAAGCTATCATCAATTTCATCAGTAGAGCATGCATTTACTACTCCCTCCCACTTTAATTAAACATCATTTTGACTTTAGACATGTATATTAAAAAGTTCGAACGTACTACGTTAAGAGAAAAAATAAGGAGCAAAATTGTCTCAAACAGTGAATCATCTGATTTTTTAATATGCATGCCCAAAATTAAAACGACAGTTAATAAAACTATGAGAGAGTTTGTCTCATAATTTAAGCATTGAGCTTTTGCTTGTAACCCTAAAAATAGCTTTGATTTGCTAGATTGAATCAACTATTTCTTTCTTAATAAAATAATAATAATAATAATAAATATGGATCTCAAAAGCTTAATTTATTTGGATTGTGATTGAAGTTTTCTAACACAAAGCGCCAAGATTTGTCAGGTCGTTTAGATTGTGAAACTTTTGTCATCCTTTTCACATAAGCTAACAAGTACAGAAAAGTCAAAATGCTCTCATTTGGACTATTTCTTTAGTTGTAACTCTTTTAAATTTTTCAACCGTCATAAATAAAATGTCATTTCAAGAGAAATTATAATTAATAATATATCAAAATTAATTACATGTTTTCTAAACACAATTATCAAAATTTAAATAGTTTGAATTTTGTTATGTTAATTATGAAAAACAACAATTTAAGCTGCTTTGATACGTATAAAAAAATCTTTTGGGTGTCATTTTATGAATGGCCGGTGTCTCAGCCATGAAGGGTCGATTTGTACCGTAATGGGCCTTTAGATTTTTCATAAAATATATTGTGGGTTTTCAAAATGTAAACAAGTAAGTATGGATCCATCGAGGCCCGATAAAGGATTTTTAAAAAAATTCCAAAGTTGTAAGTACTTTTTTAGGAATTCGGTTCTTCTAATTTTTCCTTAAACATGATTAGTCATGTTAGAGGAATTCGAATCGTTCAATAAAATTGGACGGATGAGATTAAAAATTCAAATCATTAATGAGTTAACCACTTGTTGAATTTTATTAACTGGTCAATTTATTAATAATTTAAATTTTTAATTTTATTCGTCCAATTTTATGGAACCGTTCAGATTCTTTTAACATGACTAGTCATATTCAAATAAAAATTAGTGGAACTCAATCCTTTTTTAGTGAGTTTTCTTTTTCAACTCCGAACAAATTTGTAACACAGTCTGCACTTAATTTAATCAAATAATTTTGATTACGAGTTTTCATTTTTTTAACCATCTTTAAAGTATTTTTAATACATTATTTTTTTACCTTAACAACCACGTCAATCCCGTTAGTAATTTTCCATCAGCTTAGTGAAATATGTTCAAATAAAATGTATAGAGTATAGCTAGAAAATTTAATGTTGTGGCTAATTAAAGTTTTGAGATGTTTGGCTAGATTTTTTTAATTAAGAGCCTATACATAGGAAATTTCAAAAGATACATATTTTTGGCAAATGTACCGCACCCCGTACATATACGAACCAAACTTGTCATCTAATCGCCACAAGAAATCCATAGATGCTAGATAAGATTCGTATGCTCCCACCTGACCTCAAAACAAACCTTAAGAAAACCAAATTTGTCTTTGAAGATCAATTATGTCTCTACACACAATGAGTGAAGGTTGTAACCAAATTTTAAGCTTAATCAAAGTCTTGAGTTCGAGTCTTAAGAAAAATAATTTTTAAACCACTAAAGAAGACCCACTCTTCAAAATGGGCCTACAGAATTCGAATTCGGATTAATCAACTAATGAGTTGAACTACTGAATTCCAAACAAAAAAGAAAATGAGATAAACCTCAACCATTTCTTATCACATTAATTAGTCAATATCCTCAACGTTATTCTATATGTTAAGAGATTTTTCGTCACTCACGGTTAATCATATCGTGGATACAACCAAATCCGCTGTGTGTTTGATCGATATGCTCCAATTTGGAGTCTCCCATCCATAGACGGGCATGATCCGATCTTGATGCCGCATCTACTTTATTATTATATCATTTTTATGGTGTTAGGTTTTTATTGACAAGAAATTCATATATATATATATATATATATGCTCTCGATTGGATACATATTTTTGTATTGTTTTTATAGGCCAACGTCCGGTTACAGAACCTAAGTACCAACATTTTTGTTTTTTCTTTCTTCACAAATTTAATTTGTTTTGTTCCAACGATCGGTCTCAAAAGAGCAACTACACAACCAAAGTATCTTTGTCACTTTATGTATTATATACTTATCATTTTTTGTCAAACCATTTGATTGTTGTACATGAAAGTGAGAGTGTATATAAATACACACATCCTTATATACCTTATTTTTCACTTCCAAATACCTTGCAATATTAATGATTATGGACCATCAGTACTCTCCTCTCATTCTTGCACTCCTCTTTGCCACCTCACTCACCTGTGTAAGTTAATTATTTTTATTTTAGGAAATTATTGGATCGATTTCCTTTTTTTAAGCTAATTAGACAATTTTTTCATCTTAATTTCTGGCAGCTGCTGACAAGTAGTGATGCTTTTCATCCTGCTGAGCAATATTGGCATTCAATTTTGCCAAACACTCCACTACCAGGATATCTACGGCGCCAAATACAGCTTGGTCAGTTCCTGTATATCAGTTTGTGTTAATTTTATATATGTATTTCACGTAATTTGTATTAATTAAGTTGATATATTTTACGTTATGACGCAAGTTATTAAAGTATAAATACCAATTTAGTTCAATTACAAGAGATATTGTTTTTGAATCAAGACAACACATAATTATTTCATGTTTTAGGAATGGCCACCTTTCAATGTTCTTGTCAGAAGATATTTATGGTTTAATTAATTGATTAATCATCTTATTTAGGTACAAAATCCCAGAGCCAGTACACATACAGGCCTAATGCCAACGTGGGTTATTTATTCAACTACAAGTACATTAAAGAGGTCACAGCACAACCAGAAAAGAAGGATATTTCTAACATGACCGTCTTCTTCTTGCATAAAGACATGAATCCTCAGACAAAGATGTGGCCTCATTTCTACAAATCTATCCTAGACCCAGGATTCTTGCCGCGAAGAGTCGTCGACTCCATCCCATTCTCGACCCATGACTTTTTAAGAATCCTAAATCATTTTTCAGTAAAACTCGAATCCACAGAAGCCGCGATGATTAAAGAAACATTAGCTGAATGCGAGGCCCCGACATTGAAAGGAGAAGTAAAACATTGCGCTACATCTTTGGAATCGATGATTGATTTCAATGCAAAAAGTTTAGGGAAGAAGATTGAAGTGACTCCAACAAATTTCGAAGAAGATTATAAGAAGCAAGAGTACACTATAGGGATGACTCCAAAGTTGATTGGTGGAAATGCCGTTATATCTCACAAGATGACGTATCCCCACGCCGTATTTTATTCTCATTGGATCAATGATACAAGAGTATACATGGTACCGTTGGTGGGAGCTGACGGGACCAAAATCAAATCCGTGGCTGTTTGCCATATGGATACATCAGAGTGGTATGAAGGGCATCTAGCCTTTCAGGTTTTAAAAGTGAAGCCAGGAGTTCCAATTTGTCATTTTTCTGGAAACGATGCTCTAATTTGGGTGTCAAAAGAGTAACTCTTTATTTCTACTTAATAAATTCCATGCCAATTGCGAGTAACGTGTTCTTTTCAAATATTTAAAGTAATTAAGGTTATATATATCAAATAAGATGGTCATACAAATGAAACATTAAAATTAATTCCTTAATTACTATTACTATCATGGATTTTACTATTTGGCTGCAGCTGTATTTTTTTCTTAATAATAAGTTAATAACACGTCAAGGACGTGGAAGGTGCTCATGGTCCCTGATTAAGGGTCTGTTTGGCGTTCCGGTTCTGGTCCGAAACGTGCTGTGGGCAAAAGTGTTGTGGGAAAAGCACTTTTGCGCAAAGTAGTATGCTGTTTGGTAAACATTTTTTAAAGGGTCAATAGTGTTTTGACCCCCTGAACTATCGCGAAAAACAAGACACCTCCCTGAACTAAAAAAATTCAAAAGGAGGTCCCTGAACTAAAGGTCAATGGCATGCAGGCCCCTACCGTCAGTCAAACTAACAGATTGTCAAAAGTGACCTTTGACAGCCAGTTGAAAAGAAAAAAAAAACCGGTTGTTCTAGTTTCAATTTTTTTTCCCATTTCTTATTTTCTTATAAGTTAAAGAAAAATTCAAAAAAATTAATATAATTAATAATTCTGAAAAAAAACTTCATAATTAATAATGTAATTAATAATTCTAGAAGATGAAGAATCCATCTCATCTCACCTCACGTTGTTCATCTTTTTCTTTAACTTCATAATTCCATCTTTTTCTTTGTCACTCGCTGCCACATGCTAACAAGCACCCACCACCAGCAGTCGCCGCCACGACCTCCACTAGTCGCCGCCACCTGCTAATAAGCACCCACCACCACCAGTCGCCGCCACGACCTCCACCTCCACCTTTCTCATTTTTCACCCACTGCCACGACCTCCACCTTTATCTACCCTCTCCTCTACCTCCTCTCCAACTCTGTTTCCATTTCGTTTGTGACGCAACCCTTTCCATTTCAGATCTGATATCAGATCTGAGATTCAGATCTAGTTGCTGTGAAGTTGTTGTCGGATCTGATAATTATGATGCGGTGGAGGGAAGTGATGTGTGCAATACATGGTTTTTGTATAGAGGGATTGTTAGAACTAAGTTGATTGAGATGGAGATGGACGCAAAGACTGAAACTTTGGATGCTGTGGCGAAGGAATCCCCGACTGGGACGATGACGTTATCTCCACAGCCCGATTCAAAGCATTTATCGGGCAAAGATCCGATTGGGAACCCAGATTCCTTTTCTGGAAAGACTTGATCCTCAAAACCGCCCGACATCTCGGCCTCTTCATTATCAAACCTTCTCAGGTAACAATCACTTCCATTTCCTGTTTTTTTTCTTTCTAAATTAGTGATGATTTTCTCTCTTCCAACATCATCTTCTGACTGCGAAGGTAAGAAATGAGTGGTTCAATCGAGGCGGTTTAACCCCTTTATGCCTTGACGATGTGCTGGTGAGTTGCTTCTCTGCAATCTCAATGTATATACTTGTTTATTAAACTGTATATGAGCTGATTTAATAATTTTTTCATCATCTTATTTTATGTTTTTAATTTTTGATTTTTGTCAGTCTTTAATGTATAGTGAAGGTGATATTTTGCTAAATGCGGATTTTGTGGATCCTACTAGTAGTCGAGTATCACAGTATTATAGAAAAGTAAGAAATTTAGTGGTTAGATCCTCGGCAGCTCCGCAAATATTGCTTGAAGATAGTGTTGTTCTTACAGCTTTGCTCAAGGTTCGCGTGCTGTATTTAGTTTAATATTATGCTCTTTTTTTATTGTTATATTCTCTGGAATTTTATTCTTATTTGTTGATGAATAGGATAGTTTATCTCAGAGCAACCAATATCCTTTTCTCTGTTTTTACTAATTTGATCATAAAGTTTCCATCTTTTGATCTTTTTCTTAGAAAAATTGTTCCTTTGGCTTTCTGGGTTTTTGATGGTTTTTTTGGATTTCTGAAATGGTTGCAGGAGAATGTGCCAATTGAAGAGGTTTTTCAAACTCTGAGGTGTAATTCAAATGGTCTCACAATAGAAGCTGCTAAGCAAAGGCTTACCATTTTTGGATATAACAAGCTTGAAGAAAAACAGGTGGGTGGAACTTTGTTGTTGTCTGGTTTTTTAAGTGTAAATTTTCTGCAGAGAATTATTTTTATGGAAAAAAAATAAAATTGTAAGTGGAATTTTAGTCTCTTATATATTAATGGGTTGAATTTGTTAGCCTAATTGAATGATCAATGGAAATTTTGAAGAGCCAAGTAGTTCAAAGATGATTTATTTTTGGGTTGATTGTGTGTATTTCAGGAGAGTAAGGTTTTGAAGTTCTTGGGGTTTATGTGGAACCCTCTCTCATGGGTCATGGAAGCAGCAGCTATCATGGCTATTGCGCTCGCTCATGGAAGAAGCAGCAGCTATCATGGCTATTTTCCGTTTGATAAAAAAAACATTGTCTCATTCCTTAATAACTCATGTATGCTTGAAAAGATTCTTTCTTCTTGACTTCGGGTGGAAATTGAATTGAAAGAGATGAAAGTGAATAAATGGGAAGAGTTCGTTTAATTTTTTCTTTCCTTTTCCTTTCAGAAGAAATATTTTCTTCTCTTGTTGACTTTAATTGTCTTGATTAAATGGGAATGGAAGTCTATACAGATGGAGATGCAAATGCAGAAGAAAGAAAATGCAGATGAAGAAAGGAAGCTGGATAAAAAATAATTAAACGAAAGATCTATTTTAATAAATAAATTATAAAAGAGTTGGGCAATAATATTAAAGGTTAAAAATGCTACAAACAAATTGCCAAACATTTAGATTTAAAAAAAAGAATTAAAAAGGATGTAATTTATTTTAATAAATAAATAATAAAATAGTTGAGGTGTTGATTGATAATATTAAAATTTAAAGATGTTGGGAAATTTTTAGATTTAAAAAGAAAAAAAAAGGAAGAAATTATATTGTTTTTATATATTTTTAAATTAATTATAGTATTTTTTGAATTTTTTATATGAATTATATGAATTTTCTGTATTTTTTAAATTAATTACAGTATTTTTTTGGATTTTTTAAATTAATATATTATTTTTCTGATTTTTTTAAATTAATTATATTAATTTTTTTGAATTTTTTAAATTAATTATATTATTTAATACATAATGGTATTATCGTAAATAAATGCAAACCGGCAACCATAAGTAGAAACTAACGGAAAGTTAGTTTGACTGACGGTAGGGGCCTGCATGCCATTGACCTTTAGTTCAGGGACCTCCTTTTGAATTTTTTTAGTCCAGGGAGGTGTCTTGTTTTTCGCGATAGTTCAGGGGGTCAAAACACTATTGACCCTTTTTTAAAAGTGTTGTGGGAAACGAGAAGTTGTTTTTGGTGTTTGGTAAAACTATAAAAATAAAAAAATTGGAGAATAAAACCCATTTAAAAAAAATTAATAAAAATAGAAAAAGTGGATCTAGAATTACTTGTCTTGAGATGGAGAATTTAGTGTGGTAGTTTTTAATTTATTTTGTTCATTATATAAAGTAAAAAAATAAAATTAAAATGAAAAAAAAAAAAAAAGGAGAGAGAAGGTGCCCAACGCAGGCTGCGTTGGGCCACTGGAGCAATTTGCTCCAGTGAGGAAAAGAGGGGGGCCAAGGCAAAATTTTAAAAGTGCTTTGTAGAAAACTGGGCTGCAGTGGTGTTACCAAACGCCTTCAAAGGCTTTTGGGTTGGGAAAAGTTGGGTTGGGTACCCAACTCCCAACCCCAAACACACACTAAGAACAGTACGGACCTTGTAGGGTCTGAGAAGTCTGAACATTTTGTACCACAAATTAATACGATCAAGTTTAACCCTTCCAAGACTTCTAAGTCTTTGGGTCTTCGAAACTCCGTCAGTCAAGGATGAATTTGATTGGTTAAAGTCTCAAGTTGTGAAGGTTTTGAAGATAAGAAGAAATTATATGGGAGTAAGGAGATTTTGAAGCATGAGTAATTGCAATAAAATTATATGGGATTGATAATCTTATTATTCAAGCTTTTTGATCAAGTCTGAATTTCTTTTTATAAAAATGATATTAAAAAAATCATAATTTTCATGATTCACAATAATTTAACGAGATTAACCTTCTATCTCAATACCGTTTCAATCAAATGCGAAAAGAAGAATACGAAACAACAAGATGGAATAACACTAATTCCAAGTCCAGGCAAACCCTTCCAAGACTTCAAAATATTGGGATCAACCTTTTTCCATAAAATCCCACCCATTTTCTTACATTTTTCTCAACAATAACACCTATTATAATTATAAGAAAAAGAACAAAAATGTATTTCCATCACTACCTTCTCATCTTTGTTGTTTACTTCCTTTCACATGTTCCTTCTCCTTCTTTTGCACAACCATTCAAAGCTGTTAATTTGGGGAATTGGCTTGTCATAGAAGGTTGGATGAAACCTTCTCTCTTTCAAGGAATACCCTACAATGATCTCTTGGTAACTCCACAATCTAATCATATGTACATACTTTTTTTTTTAACAAAAATTATTACATTCACCAAAATGTCATGTTTTGTGCAAGATGGTAAAACACTATTTTGTAATTTGTCAATTTCTTGTAACCCAATCAGGACAGCAATGCAGATAATGTACTAACCAAGTTGTCGATTACTTGATTTCAAAGTTTTTGTTTGATTTGAGGTTCAATTGTGTCGTTTTTTGGATATTTGTAGGATGGAACTAAAGTACGGTTCATGTCAATAAAGTCACAGAAGTATCTCACTGCAGAAAATGGAGGTGGAAGCGGTGTTGTCGCGAATCGCCCTTCGGCGGCTGACTGGGAAAATTTCAGGGTAGAATTCTTTAATCCAGTGATTATAAAGGCGTTTGCTTTAGATTCTTGTTAAAAGGTCCTATTTTGCAGTTGTGGAGGATTAATGAGACATACTTCAACTTTAGAGTGTTCAACAAGCAGTTTGTTGGGTTGCAAGACCAAGGAAACATAGTAACAGCAGGTTCTAATACAGCTGGAAAACCTGAAACATTTCAGATTGTAAGGAATTCAGGTGATCTCGATCGAGTTCGCCTTCGAGCATCAAACGGCCTATTTCTTCAGGCATTTCATCTTTTCACCTTTAAAAGCTTATTGTTCTTTCTATTTGGATTAGTCTGTTCCTGCAAACCTTTTTGTTTTTCAGGTTTACCTTGTAAAATTTAATAATGCCTCTTTTGATGTTAGTGTGCTTGTTCTGTGATCAGGTGCAACCGGAGTCGCTAGTAACTGCAGATTATGCAGGAACAGGATGGGAAGACAGCAATCCATCTGTCTTCAAAATGACCAAAGTGGGTGATCAGCTACGAGGTGAATACCAAATCTCAAATGGGTATGGCCCGGATCGAGGATCTCAGGTTTTGCAGGTGAGAAATATCAGCTAGTAGTTAACATAACCAAAATCATCCAATTTCTTGAGCAAGTACTTGAAAAATCTGTACATTCCATACCAGGATCATCGGAAAGATTACATCACTGAGACGGATTTCGGTTTCATGTCAGCAAATGGTCTTAATGCTGTGAGAATTCCAGTTGGATGGTGGATAGCCCAAAATCCACCACAAAAGCCTTTTGTATCTGGCTCCTTAGAGGCCTTGGACAATGCTTTTACATGGGCACAGTAAGTTACGAAAGAGCGAGTTAAATTGCCAAATTGCTTTTTATCGGCAGGTTTTTCCTGAGAATGTACTCATCTGTATGTATTTTTTACACAGGAATCATGGAATGAAGGTAATTGTTGACCTGCATGCAGGAAACGGTCAATGTTATAGAATTCCTTGCAGAAAGGTACAAACTTAATCAGAATGCATGATGCTTATACATTCAATTTGATTTATCTAAAAAATGTTAACTATATATATTGTGAAATCTTCAGATATGCGAACAGATTGAGTCTTGCGGCGATTGAATTGATGAACGAACCTACAGCCCCCGGTGTCACTCTGGATGCTCTGAAGAAGTATTACCAAGCAGGTTATGATGCTGTGAGGAAGCACACCCAAACTGCTTATGTGATCTTCTCTAACAGGCTCGGGCCGGTTGATTCGAAAGAGCTCCTCTTGTTCGCGAGCTCACTCAACCGCGTAGTCATGGATGTGCATTACTACAATCTGTACTCAGATATCAAAAACAAGAACGCGCAACAGAACATCGATTACATCTACAACGAGCGTGCTCAGGCCCTCAGCGGGGTGACCACTACGAATGGTCCCCTCAGTTTTGTCGGTAATTAATTAGTACACAATCAAATCTTTTATTACACTAATCAAGCACTAATCAAAAAGTTAATGATGTTATAAAATGGTGATCTTTTGTAATAGGGGAATGGACTGGAGAATGGGGAGTAAATCAAGCATCAATGCAAGATTACCAGAGATTTGCTAAAGCTCAGCAGCAAGTGTATGAGAAGGCAAGCTTTGGATGGGCTTATTGGTCTTATAAGTGTGCACAAAACAAATGGAGCCTCAAGTGGATGATTGAGAACAACTATATAAATCTAGTCTAGTCTAGTTTGTTACTTTAGAGGCAAACTCTCTTTTATGCTCTAGCTATAAATAAGATACTACTACTATAAACAGTTTTAACAACTGAATGATGATGTTTAGTTCCTAAATTTACTTTTGGGTATATTGACCGTGTAATCTGTAAGAGGATTATTAAACTATCCCGTTGAGGAAAATTTTATCACTCAACTATATGTATTATTACCCAAATTTGCCATCATAATTAAGAATTTTGGATAGAGAGGTCATTTTCCCCTTCTCTTTAAAAAGAGGCTGATAACAGGACTTTCTGGGCTTAAAAGAAATTGGGCCCCGCCTAATTTACAAACTTCTGAATACTAGAACAGGCCGTCAACCCAACACTAGGTGGGATACTCAGGCTCGGGGAGTCCAGGCCCACCGGGGATATCCTTGCCTTTTTTTATTTTAAAAAATTATATCAAATGCCAGCCGACATTAAAAATATCAAAACACTCATTAATAAAGTTATTTTAGGCATAGTTAGAGATTTCCCAACATCAATTCTAACTCCTTTCGAACAAGTTTTTTCTTCATTGTATTTCTCTTTTCCAGTTCCGCTCATTCAAATGCTTAAAAAAAAAGAATTCGTGAGCGTGGAATTTATTTGATTATTTTCTAATATAATATATCAGTGTGATTCGAATTTGAGTTTCACCTTTATTAATAAAAAGTATATAAATTAGAATCCTAATCTTCTTATTAAGATGTTGTCATGTTGATGTTGGTGGTCCATAACCCACGGCCACGACGACAACCAGACGCCTTGATTGACGTATTAGGTTTTACTAAAAATGATTTAATTCCCAGAAAGAAAACTTACTCAACAAATTATTATTCTTTTTTCTTGGAAGAGAACTGATTTTTCTGTCAATGATACTTAATCTATTGGTTGTTTACCTTATGATAAAAATACTAGTACGAATTTAGATTTTTGCTTATAAAAAAAAGAAAAAAAAAAAAGAAAAATTTTCTTTTCTTTAAAATTATAATATCGTCATTTTTCATATTAATGATTGGAAGAAACCATCGGCTACTGACCCACCACTAGGGTCGGTGCCCAATAATTGACAAATATTATAAAATTAATTTTTTTTGTTGCCTGACAGTGGAGTACGGGTACATATAAGCTTTAACGGTGACGGAAAATGTACAAACGGAAAAGGAGAGGAAAAGGGATGAAGTTTTACCTTACTACTCCCTCTGTTTGAAATTAAACGTATTATAAAATTAATTTTTTTGTTGGCTGACGGTGGAGTACGGGTACATATAAGCTTTAACGTGACGGAAAATGTACAAACGGAAAAGGAGAGGAAAAGGGGTGAGGTTTTACATTAGTACTCCCTCCGTTTGAAATTAAATGTCTTTGGGTACGCATATTAAAAAAATCGGATGACTCATTATTTGACTCAAAAAAAATTTTTACTTTTTTTCGGACGTACGTGGGAGAAAAAATAAAGAGCAAAATTATCTCAAATAGTAGGGGTGTACACGGGCCGGTTCGGGCCGGTTCTTGGGCTAGAACCGGACCGGACCGGAATTAACGGTTCTGGGCCTGGACAGAACCGGACCGGACCGGACTCTTACGGTCCGGGCCGGGCCGGTTCTGAATTTTCCGGGTCGGACCGGGCCGGTTCCGGTTCTGACCCGGATTTTTTTTTTTTTTTTTTTTTTTTTTTGAGGAGGAGTTAAGTTTAGAAGGAAAAAAGAAAGTGGGAGCCAAGAGGATTTGAACCTCTCCCCTTTAATATAATAGGTGAGGTGTTAACCATTAAACCAAATGGAAACTTTGATATCATTGTGCATATATATATATATATATATATATATATATATATATATATATATATATTTTCGGTTCTACCGGTTCTCGGATTTTAAAGGTTGGAGAATTGGAACCTTAATTATTTATTGATAATAATTAATAACTATATTATTAATAATTAATGGTCTTATTTTATACATATTAACTATATAAATGACTATTACAATTTACAACTATATATTACTAGTATGTGTCATCTTAACTATATAAATGACTATTAAAATTTTATTTCTTAGGTCATATAACATCCTTAGGAAAATTTTGTATTTAAATTAACAAATAAAAAGAAAAAAAAATGAGAACTTTTAATTGAGTTTAAAAGAAAAAAAGACAAAATGCATAATACATTAGTAATTTAAACATTAATACAATTTAAATTAAAAGCACAAAACTCTAAACAATTAGTAAATTTTAATTTTATGACAATTGATAATAATCCCTAAACTATATTATTAATAATTAGTAGTCTTACTTTATACACATTAACTATATAAATGGCTATTACAATTTACAATAATATATTACTAGTATGTGTCATCTTAACTATATAAATGGCTATTAAATTTTTTTTTCTTAGGTAATATAACATCCTTAATAAAATTTTGTATTTAAAGTAACAAATAAAAAGAAAAAATGAGGACTTTTAAATTTAATTGAGTTTAAAAGAAAAAAGAAAAAATGCATAATACATTAGTAATTTAAAAATTAATACAATTTAAATTAAAAGCATAAAACTCTAAACAATGTGTAAATTTTAATTTTATGACAATTGATAATAATTAGTAACTATATTATTAATAATTAATGGTCTTAATTTATACATATTAACTATATAAATGATTATTACAATTTACAATAATATATTACTAGTATGTGTCATCTTAACTATATAAATGGCTATTAAAATTTTATTTTTTAGTTCATATAACATCCTTAATACAATTTTGTATTTAAAATAACAAATAAAAAGAAAAAAATGAGGATTTTTAATTGAGTTTATAATTATATTACTAGAAAAAATATATACATACATGAGAAATTTTAATATAATTTAGAAGGAAAAAAGAAAGAGAATGAGTTAAGTTTAGAAAGAAAAAAAAAGTGGGAGCCAAGAGGATTTGAACCTCTCTCCTTTAATACAAAAAGTGATGAGTTAACCATTGAACCAAATGGAAACTTTGATATTATTATACATATATATATATTTATATATATTTTTATATTTTTTTTATATATATACTTCCGGTTCTACCGGTTCTCCGGGTCGGTTCCCGGATTTAGAGGGTTGGAGAACCGGACCGAACCGGAAGTTCCGGTCCGGTCCGGTCCGGGTCAAAAAAAAAAAAAAACCCCGGATCGGTCCGGTCCGGGTCAAAAAAAGGCCGGTTCCGGATCGGTTTCCGGTCCGGGCCGGTTCTTGTACAGCCCTATCAAATAGTGAGTCATCCGATCTTATTAATATGCGTGCTTAAATAGTAAACGACGTTTAATAAAAGAAAGAGAGAGTAACTTTTTGTGTTAAAAAAAAATACACAGTAACTTTTACTCTCTTTTTTACAAAGTAGATAAACTGATTCGAAATCGATATCACCTCTTTATTTCATATTGGATACCCGAGCTATAAGCTACTCTTTTTTTTTAAATTTTAGCATTTTTTTTTCCACAAAATTAGGTAATGATCAATAATGATTTTTAAACATATTTTTTATCTTAAATAATAATTTATTTTTTAAACATATTTTTTAATTTTATTTTGAAAAAATAAATAACTTTAATTGAGTACACTTCAAGTTGACTAATATTTTATTTAAAAACTGACACATTTTATAATTTACTCAGAAAGAAAACGTCATTTATTACCGGAGGTTCTTCTGTCTGTATGCAAAGATTTAGGAATTTTACCAACTCTTGGCCACTCCTTATGTAAAGATCTTCTCAACGAGTTAACCTTTTTAGCTTTTACCAACTCTTGATTGACTCTTTGGTCGACTTCCATAATGCGTGTGTTTGATAGAAAAATTAATAGTGGCCCGTTAATGATAAGAGAGGACTATGTTGTTTATTAATAAAACTGATTTTTCTATTGTTTATTAATAAAACTGATGGCTAAAAAGTTAACCTTTTTAGCTTTTACCAACCTTTTACTATTGTTTTTTTTATTGAAACTTGGGTATATATGAGTCGGTTCGGCCCAATTTTTAGATCTAAAGATTAGAAAACTGAATTGAACCGTTTTTTAACAGTTTGGTTCGGAATTAATAATTCAATTTTGATCGATTTCGATTCTGACCCATATTTTATTTTTATAATTTTATTAAGAAAAAAAGACAGAAAAAGAAATAGTTGACCTCAAGGCAAAAGGCTCATCTTTTAGCCATCAGAACCAAAATTGCTTATTAATATAAGAATTTGTAACTATTTTATATATATATATATATATGAAATGGATTCCCAGTTTCCTGGTTTGGCTTCCAATTTTTAGAAATAGAGAATCGGACTGAACCGTTTATTTTCGATTCAATCCGGTTCTCCACTTTACGGTTTAAAATATATAAAAAATCCGAGCCAAATAAGGGATTCCAGTTCGGTCCGATTTTTGTACACACTATCTCTAATCTTGTAAATTAAGATTAATTTTGTTCCAATATTTTATTAAAATATGGAATGTTACCATCAAATTCTTCCCATTAAAAAAATTAAGATTCTTTGGGGGAGAAATTATCAGCAGCTTGCTTTTTGAGAGTGACACTAATGAAAATGAGTTTTATTTTATTTTAGTCCCACTATATTTATGGAATTAATTTTTAGAAGGTAACTTTAGGACATCATCAATACGTTTCAATCGAAAAACAAATAGATATGCAACTTTCAGTCCCTCTCGTGGCTCCTACTCGATCGTTATTGATTGATCAACTATCAACAATTTAGTAATTAATTTACTTACTAATAATAAATCATCAATAAAAATTCATAGTAAATTATTAATAAAAACTCAAAATTAAGTTTAAATCTCACCTCATTTAAAAAAAAAAATGAATACTTTAACAATTTAGCACAAATCACCTCAAATTAGCATCATCATTTGGTAAGATTTACTATATATACACACCAAACTTGAAAAATCATTGGCCAAAAATAGAACTTTAAAGATCTTTGTCCAATAGTTATTACTTTCTATGCTAAAGATCATTGCATGGACGGTAAAAAATGAATGGCGAAATTATTATATACACGACAGGTTAAAAACTATAATTACCTTTTGTATGTATGGTATATATTAAATAATTAATTGATTTTAAATTTTCTTTTTTTTTTAGTGTGTTAGACTAAATAATTCACTTGGAATCAATCAACACAATAAAGAAGAAGAACACGCAAATTGAAAAAAAAATAAATAAAGAAAAAAAACATGAGATTTTACATGGTTTGACAATAAATATCTATGGTATATAAAACATATGACAATTGGGTACAGAGAAACCCAATGGAAAAAGTATTGGACAAAACTCTAGTTCAGGTCGGGCCGACCTTCAATCATGGGCCTACGCTAAAGCTTCCAGCCCTGTAACTATAAGCTTGGGCTTACTGTTTAATTATAAGTACATATACCTTTATTTATTTTTAAAAATTATTTTTGATAGCTGAAAGCCTGAAACCAGACACTCATTAACTCAATTTTAAAATCAAGGTGTAATTAATTCAATTTTTGCAAATATATGCAGTTTGGAATAATATATTTTTTTTTTTACAATTTAATAAACTTTGGATATAACACTCGGATCTACCTGTCTGCTATGTTATTTTTACGATTTAGGTTGAGTTCGGCTTAAATTGTAAAGTACTATAAGCCCGATCGTTACATTCGAATTTGGAATCTTGGATACAATCACGAGGTTGTACTTTGTCATCAGAAAGCTTAGTCCATTCATAACGAAACATATGCCATCCGGTGTGGAGAGATGAAAAAACACAGTGCATCAGATGCCAAGTAATTTACGTTCCAAATCCAAAAAGATCCTACCAAAAAGTGAGAGATTTGTTTTCATTGGCTCTCCACTTGACCGATCAGTGTGTAGTGTGGACATATGACTCTCACTCGCATGTGTATGTTCTTTCCAGTGACCAGTCTTCTATATATTTTCTCTCTTAAGAAAAGGATTTTTTTTTATGCTCTTTTTGTGCATATCAAGATTACATTTCTGTAAATCGATCCAACGTATGTATATGATTTTACATAATCCACTACACTCTTTATTCTTGTCCTTTATTTACTGTCTTTTCATTTTCTCGAGTGTCGTTTCTACTTTTCTAACCGTTGATAAATTCAATTCGAGTATGATCAGGGTGCTCCCTTATTCATACCCGAACTTGAGACCTTGAGACATCTTTTATCATTCGATCACAATTAATTTTGGTATTTATTTACTATCTTTTTGGTTTCTGTACATGTCCTCTCTATCCTTCCAGTCGGAGACAAATCTAGTTCAAGTATAATCGGGATTCTCCCTCATCTTAACTCGAACTAGAAATTTAAAAAAATCTTTTATCATTGAACCACAACTAATATTGGTATTTACTTACTATCTTTTACTTACCTTAATTTGTAACACAATGTTCATTGTGGTGTTCCTTCATCAAAATGAATATTAACTTAATTTACAACTAATTTTTTACTCCCTCCGGTTTTTAATAAATGATTTTCTAAAACAGTAACATTCAATAAAACAAATACCAAAAAGTCAAGTAAATTGTACAATAATATTTAGTAGGAAAATGTCATTTATTAAAAACCAGAGGGAGTAATTTTCCCCTAAATTATATCTTGGTATTACGAATGGACACGCGATTAAGTTAGGGTTTCAAAAGAAAAAAATACTAGCTAGTACGTTACTCCCTCTGGTCTCCAATAAATGTCTTCCTCGCATCCCAATATTCAGTAGGGAACGCATATCGAGGAGGCCGGATGAGGTACTATTTAACCCCAAAAAATTTCGTACTTTTTTTCGAATGTATGTTAATCCTTAACGTACTTTCGAGAAAAAATTCGGGGCAAAATTGTCTCAAATAGTGACTGTTCTGGGGCCGTCTTAAGATACGTTCCGGAACAGTAAAAGCAAATGCTAAAACGACATTTTATGAAAACCAGAGAGAGTACTACGTATGTGAATAAAAATAAATAAATAAGAGGGAAAAAGTAAAAAAATAGCGCAAACAACGACTTCAATTATTTCAATATTAATTGCAAAGGAGAAACAGACAAAATGTGAGCATTTTTTTTATTAGAACTTCGAATGATGAAATCATACAACATTATTGGAGGTTCTTTTTCTTTAATTATTTTTATAAAAGTTTTTTTTATAAGCTAGATTTTATTAGAAAAGCTACACATGAGATGTTCTTATAAAAGAATTTTGAATCGGTTTTTAAAAAGATAAAATCAAAAGAGATTATAAGCTGATCCCTGGTTAACTAAAGTCGATTTTAACATATAAATTTTTAAAAATTGTAAAGAAAATTTTAATTTTACACGAATTAATCCGATCCGAACAACATTAATCACTACTTTAATTTCTTTTTTGGAAAAGGAGAGGTATTAATTAATGATGATTATTATTATTTTAAAGAAGAAAAAAGGAAAGGAGAAAGTAGAAGCATGACGTGGATGTCTTAGGACCCGGTGGCCGCAAGCAACGGCCAAGATTCGCTCTCAGTTTCACCTCCCCACTCCCCTATTTTATCTTCCCTCCCTATCCTCTTAAGAGGAGAGAACAAATGGGAAGCAAAAAGGGAAGAAAGAACCCATCTCTTCAACCCCTCATCGCCTCTATGCCTACAGACTGTTTGTGATTATGTCTCTGTGAAACAAAAAAGGCCAGCAGTAATAAACAGAAGAGAAAAAAAGAGAGCGAAAAGAAAATCAAGAAGATATGTTGCTGGGGAAGAGGCCAAGAGCACATATGATGAGAAGGACCACCAGCATGACTGGCATCACCACCACAGAGCCGCCGTCTGATGATCAGAACCTTCAGATGATGATGATGATCACCGGAGATGATTTTGATCAAGGTGGACCCATCACAACAGAAGAACATCACAACACCAACAACAACGACAAGGAGATGATGATGATGATGATGATGGACGGTAATTATAACAGCTATGAAGACCCGCGTTTCTTGGCAACGATGGTGTCTCCAAGAAATTATTACAGAAGGAACCCATCTGGTGATTTTGCTGATCGTGATGATGAGCCAGCTCATTTCTTGCGCACTTGTGGCCTCTGTAGCCGCCGCTTGGCTCCTGGAAAAGATATTTACATGTATAGGTAATAGTACTACTAATTAACTATTATTTTAATTTTGCATCTAAACTGCAAAAATAATATTGTTTGTCTAGCTAGCAACCCAATACGCTATTCGTACTCAGTTATATCGTAGGATGATTAATTTTTAGGCTTTAGTTCTTTCAATCTCACATGCTTGATGTGTACATGATACACATATTTCTTGAATTTTTGATTTAGTTTTTTTTTTTTTGCCTTCAATTTGACAGATTTGATTCAGACTTTAGCTTTAAAGATTGGTAATAACTAACATACGGAAAGATCTGCATATGCTCTCTCTTGGAGTATCTTGTACTTCTAGCTTCATTTAATCGATATGCAACCTTCACTCCTAATTTTAATACAATTTTGTTTTTCAAATATATTTTGCTGGACCTTAATTATGACGTCATCTTACGATCCTCAATATTTTAATTTTTTTTTCTTGTCGTCATCGTTTTCTTTCCTCTATGTAACCATACTAAAAAGGTGCAATTAAGTGCATTAATCTTGTTTAGAGCCTTTTTTATATAATTTCTGTATGAAAAATTAACAATAAAAATAATAAAATAGAAATTTATGATTGCAGGGGGGATACCGCATTTTGTAGCCTGGAGTGCAGAGAAAAGCAGATGAAGCAAGATGAGAGAAAAGAGAAGCGCAATGCATCACCATCCACTACTTCTTCTTCTTCTTCTACTACTAAAAGTGAGACAATGGTTGCAGCTTGACTACTTTTTTTATTATAATTAATTAATGTATTTTCTAACTATATATATATATATATATATATATTTCTAACTATTTGCGTCAAATAATGTATTTTCTTTTATCTTATGAGATATCAGTTAATTATAGTATATAGTTTTAATGGGTGCAATTATGTAATGTGTGGATGTTAATTAATTATGAAAAATTATGGTCTTAATTTATTATTTTCTATCACGTCTCCATCCCACTTCCCTTTCACTCTCTCGTTGCCGATACAAAATCATTTGCTTCAAATATTTATTTTATTTCTTACCACTAAAATATTAAGTTTTGACTTTCCCTTCACTCTCCAAGAAATAGAAAGGTTTTAATTATATCTACCATGGGTGCCATGACAAAGAATTACCAAAAATTGATTTGTGTACTTTAAATTAATTAATAAGATGATGCTTACAGTTAGCTACAACGTAGTTATTACTAGTTATGACCAATTTACAGCTTAGTAATTTTCATAACTTCGAGTGAGACCGGAGAAATAGATATTTTAGTTATCAACCAGACTTGATCTTTAGTTAAGAGGCTTAAGACTTTAAATTATGACTTGGTCACCAGACTTACCTCCTCCTTTGGTTTGGGATTGCTGGAAACTATGAAGTATATATATTATATAGATACCGATATGACAATCACTCATATCCGATACCTATTCAACTATTTTGATTTTCGGTGATTCTACTCGTAAGAGTAATCATAATTCTTTTCTTTTTTAATGGGGTATATATTAAATTAATAGTGAGTGATTTATTCTCTTTCGTTATACTTTCTGATTTTTATTATCTGACGAATAAGAATTCTATACAATTTTAAGATAAATTATTTTTTAATTTAAACTCAACTGATTTGATAGGACGATAAAAGACATGAGAAAGAAGTAAATCTTTTTTTTAATCTAAATTCAACCTCACCTGACACAAACAACCAGTCTAGGCTACTAGCCCTTGGTTGCGGGAAAGTTCTAAAGTAAAGTGAAGCATGATGGGTAGAAAAGGACGCCTGCAATCAATTTTTTTCGTTTGATTGGTTATGTCACATATGGACCATGTTATGTACAGACAGGTAACTAGAGTGGGAGTCACTTGCCACAGCTAGCTACCCTACGAAAGGTACACTTTTTTTTGTCTAAATTACGTATATTTTTAAACTCGTTAAATTTGAAATTAATTACTCCCTCCGTTACTGAATAATTGTCGCGCACGCATATCAATATTGGCCGAATGACTCACTATTTGATCCCAAAAAAATACGTACTTTTTTTGTGGAAGTACGTATTTTTTTGGGATCAAATAGTGAGTCACTCGGCCAATATTGGTATGCGTGCGCGACAATTATTCAGTAACGGAGAGAGTATATTCGTCGCTACTGGATTTAATTTTTGTAATCAGGATTGGATTCTTAATCCTCATGATACTTTCTCCTTTCTTATAAGGAAAGATTTTTTTGTATGTTCTGTTTCTTAACAAAGATAAGAGATGATCTAACCAAAAATAGTAATTATATTCATACCAAATTAATTTAATAAGGCATAAAAATGTTTTTATTGGAGGAATAAAAATTCGCAATCTCTTTGGTTGCAAAAAATTCACAATCTCTTTATATGAAATAATAATGTCCGTTTTGAGTTTAACTCCGCATGATTTTTTACAAAATACCTCATTTTATTAGAAAATTAACTTTTTTATTTTTTTATTTTTCCGTTATGAAACTTTAATCCACACACTCAATATTCAGTAGATAATTTTTTCAAACATAATAATTGAACTCACAACATTTTATTTAAAAGGCTGGATAATACTCTCTCCGTTCATGAATAATTGTCATTTTTCTACTGAAAGTTACTGTATATTTTATTTAATTTTTTAGTGTTTATTTTACTAAAAATTACTATTTCAGAAATACAATTAAAAGTGTCCGGTGTTTATTTGTTTTGTTTTTGAAAAATTAAGGTACAATCTATTTGGAAATGCCACAGCCCTAACAGGAGGTGTGGTGGCACAGTGACTGCCACTCTTTTGTTTTCAAGGCCGCTTTCTCTGATTCCTGAAAATGCCATCTACATTTTTTACGTTTACAGCTGAGTGGTCCCTTCCTCAATAACACAAACAAATACGTCATGTTATCGCCCACTACCTTTGGGCCCATCCCTTTAAGTTTTCTACTTACTACTCCTAGCTGGAAGAAGTAGAAGTAGAATCCCTCTGAATACTTTTTTCCCCTCCACGATGTGATAGAGTGGGGAAGAGATTATTTGTACCCGTCTGTTTTTTAACAGTGGACTTTTTTTTACTATTTGAAATATTTATCATTTTATTTTTTTCGAAACATATATTTTATATAAATAATTATTTTTTTTAAATTAACCAAATTTGATGATTGTGTGATAATTTGAGTGAAAATTAGAGGTAAAAATGAAACAATGTGGAATAAAATAAGGTAAAAAATAATTGTCTTACGCTTTTCTATTATACTAAAACGTCTGTTATTAAAAGACGGTGAGAGTACCTTTTTAATTCATATTTTTAGTTCGAATGTTAATGTTAAAGAAAATTATACAGTAATACTTTTAAGGTGCGACCATGGTTGAACAAATGTTCATTCTTAATGTAAATAATTTACTTTAATAAAGAAAATACTACTCCCTCCGTCCACAATTAAGTAGCGATTTCCTATGATTTCTTTGGACACTATTAATTGTCATTTTACCTTTTTGAACAGTAATTTTAATGTAACATGACTAAAATGCCCTCTTAGCCATCACCACACTGCCTCACCACTGCCACTGAAACATCACAACCACCACTGCCAAACAAACACCACAGACCCATAGCCACCAATGCCAAACAAACATCACAGCCACCACTGCCAAACAAATCCTAATTAATCCCCTACAAAATCAACTCCAGAGTCACACCTCAATCTCCCTTTCTGCCTCCGCAATCGCCAACTGCCAATACAACCTCACTGCCCAACCAATTAAACACTAGCCGGACCACCACCAGCTAAACCCAAACCTAGCTGAACCACCATTAACATCGCTGTCGTTTCCCACCTCGACCGTCGCAGCTATCACCGTCGCTGATTCCCTCAGACAGTGATAAATGCGCCTGCGTGGGTGGCGATCAACGTGAGAAATATCAATTTCTAGACGGATGCAGTGGAAAGTAGGCGGAGGAGAAGGAAGTAGAGAAGGGAGAGGAAGATGCAGCGTGGATAGATGTGAATGCCATGCTTTGTTAAATGCCATATAACCGGGGGCATTTTAGAAAGGAAACCAATAAAATAAGCAGAAAAAACAAACCCATTTAGGTCTGCCGCTGTGCTAAAACGACACACAATACTGGGTAGAGGGAGTATCTTGTAATAAATACTATATTACTAATAAAAACTCAAGTTCAGCTGCTATGATGAGATTCGAAGAAAATATTTAAGACTCTTTTGGCACCAACGTCACGTGATAGTGGTGGTGTGGTTTCGAACTTTGAATTTTAAAAAATTGAAAGGGAGATATTGAGGAGTTTTATTTTTAGTTTTATTTTTTTAGTGGAATGATTAATATGTGTTGGTATATTGTTGGCTTGGGATGGGACCCTTGACCATTCACAAAGTCCCATGCTTTTTTGTCCCCTAGAGGAAGGGACCGCCACTTTGGTATTGTTCATCAATACTACTACTACTCTAGTTTTAAATAACACTAACAAATAATGGGTAACATAACAAAAAATAATGATATAGTATAATAGTTGCGTGACTACAAGTAATCTATAAATACTAAAAATTATGATGAAGTATAATAGTTGCGTGACTACAAGTAATCTACAAGTAATCTATAAGAAAGAGAGTAATTAAAGTGATTGTACAAGGAAAAAATTTCTACTGCTCACGATGGTTGAAGCTCATACAAAGGAGATATACATGCACATGATGTTGTGGCTCCTGCTTATTTGGGTCTATAAATAGTAATTCTTATTTTGGTTTGATTGGATTCTATGTTTGGATCTTATCGAGTACAATGTACTCTTCTTTCTTAGCTATGTTCTCAATCTCTTCCCATTCTCCCTAGGATTGAGGAATTGAGAAATAACAATATTGATTGGGCATTTGTTTTTGTCCCTAGACCAGCTAATAGAGCTGCAGATTATGTTGCAAAATTTGCGCTTTCTTTAACTACTTCCAATTGTTTGGGAAGTGCCTTATGGTCTCTTGTAATGGACCCGATTTTTGTTGCCCTTATTGATAAGGAGAGTCCTCCTTGAGTTTAATTTAATGATCAGCTTTTGACGTTTTTACGAGAAAAAAAAAACTCTTCCTAGTCTCATCATCAACAATAGTACTCCTATAATGTATTGTAGACCTATTTAGATAGTGATTTTAATGAAATTTCTACAAGCTTTTTTAGAAAAAAATTATAAATATAATTTATTGGTTATCTTACTCACGACAAATTAGATAAATCAATAGATTCGAGTCTCACCTCCGTTTTAAAAGAAAAAGAGGCTCGAGTCAGTTGTTTTTATTTTTTACTGTTTGTTTGTTTCTAAAGTTTAAAAGTTGTTGGGGCTTTGGGTGTCAGCCCATGTAGATGCTTCCTGCCTGGGAATCGGGAGAATATGCTAAATTGACGGATAAATAACAATATTATCTTGCTGAATTTTTAAGTTACTTTCGTCTACGATTTCTATTTGCTAATCTCATTCATACAAAGAAATAATATATCTAATCTCACCACTCTCTTGCTCATACTTTTATTATTATTTTTGTAATGTAATTAACTATAAGATTAATTGAGATTCACGCAATTCAATTATTGTTAAACTAGCAAATACAATATTACTAATGATGTAATCTATAATTTTATTTCCTCATCTTATAACGCCACCGCCACTAGTGAAGGTAACACCCATTTGTTTTTTTTTTTTGATATCCTCTTAGACCTTTCCTAACAAGAAATGAATTCCGTTCCAATCTGAAGAAATTGAAGAGCAACTACAACTACATAAGAAGTCACGGGCGGGCTCAATAAAACTGTAGCAAGGCCCAATGGGATTGCACAATCCTCCATTTCTTTTTGGGCTATAATGGAGCGGTTATCAAGTATAAAACCAAACGTTTTGCAGATGAGCATAGAAAAAAATTAAATCGTGGGGTTGGAGATGCGGGGTATCGATCCCCGTACCTCTCGCATGCTAAGCGAGCGCTCTACCATCTGAGCTACATCCCCATCTGTTTTTACGTTTCTAAATATAAGCTTATAGTCTATTTTACACGGTAGAGGACCTTTGTTTCCTCTTATCTTTATCTTTAAGTACGTTTACAATATTTATTTATTTATTTATTTTTACTTCTGAGTTTGTAAGAATTTTATAAATAAATCCCAATGTTGCAGAAATTAATTATGTCTCGCGTTTATAAATTTGATATAATTAAGCCCCTAATTTGAAGTTAGGCTGATTTTTTTAATATAAAAAAATATCTTCCTCACGTTCGGAAACATTTTCTTGAATTATTTTCCAGCTTAATTTCAAATTTGGAGTTATTGGACCAAATTTTTAAATCGTCCGGCAAATATAAGATTCATTAGCAAAGTGGGACTAGGAGGGACTCAACGTATTGTAATTTGTAAAATATAAGATGTCAATTTCCCCCCGAAATGAGTGATCAAAACTATGATTAATTCCATAATTATTAGCACCATTCAAAGTATGATATAATATAATCTCGTCAGAAACTCGACACGTAACCTTTAAAAACCCATTAATTCCATTATTATCAGCACCATCCAAGTGGCAATTGCAATGTACGAAAGCTAGATATATAGAAATAGAACTGAAGGGTGTCAGCTTGGAATGATGGTAGGCAGTAGGCACATGCACAGTTGCACACAACATCATAATCACACCCACACGACACAGTATATAAGTGCCCTCCTGGTACAAATTCACGTGGTGTTGTGTTACCATCAACTTCTTTCTGGTGGAGATTGAAGGTGTGGCCAGTTGCATGTGTTGTTCTTACAGCATTGTTATGTTAAATCATCAAACCCACCCACATGTTTCTCTCTGGCTGCTGGGACCGGGCCGTTTCTCATAATTTCCCCCTTTCCTGGAAATTTTCATGCTACAATGTCCACATGGTAGAATAAAGTAGTAAGTAAGAAGAGAATCCATGTGGAAATAAAGAGGATCATGACCTAGTTAGGCCTTGTTCAAGATCACCTACTGTTTTTTTCTACTATGGATCGTTGCCCGAAACAATTTTGACGGTTGAATCTATAATAAGAAAAAACAAAATGTAAATGCAAATAGACCCAATTCTTTCTTTTTCTATCACACAGTAGAAGCCCTAATTGATATTTTTCACCTTGTTCCTTTTTGCTTTTTCTATGTGAGAAATTAACCGGTCAAAGTATTACTAGATAGCGACCAAACTCGAACACGAAATTAAATGACTCGTATGTAGTAAAAGCATCAAACTATATGCTTTCGCTAAAATTAAGTTTTGATCGTTCAATCTATAATGAGGAGGTGTCCTGATTCTTTCTTCTTCTATCGGATGGTAGAAGTCATGATTGATGTTTTTCACTTTGTTGTCGTCCTCTTTGCCTCTTTTATATAAGAAATTAACCTACAAAATAATTACCCCGAAACCGACGTGGATGGGGTTCTAAGTTAATACTAATAAATTGCGATTCTGAACATGGACAGTCAAAATCCTGTTTTTTCCAAAAGAATCTCCAGTGAATTGGGAGAAGAGTGAGTTGCAGGCCAAAAAATATTGAGATGTTGACAGCCATTGATCCCAAACCATCACATCCAATCCCAGTCAAATGTAAAACAGATGCATTAAAAACACACGGTCTATAAACACTTTCGTATTAATTTCTACCATCTCCAACACAAAAGCAATCCTTGGTCATTTTAAGAGCCAAATCAGTTGCCTCAAACAGCAACTCCTAATAATAAAACAGAGAAAATAAACAGCAAACTCCACACAAAAGAGAACTAAAACACCCGGATTACATTTTATAAAATGCAATTGCCACTGGATTAGTGAAAGAGAAGGGGAGATTCGTTTATTTTTGCTGGACCAGACCACTCTTTTCTTTCTTCCTTCTTCTACCCTTCGATCATCTTCACTTGTACTCCAAAATCATGTTGTTCTCTGGAGCCAACCCAACACAAGCCCTCAAAATGTTCTCCAGCATTGCTCTCTGCTTCGCCAGTGCATTCACCACTGGTGTGCCTGGTGGAACCTGTTCATTTCACAACACAGTCAATCACTTGGAAATCACAATCATAAGGGCAAAAAAGCATAAATCATAACATATGAACACAGTTTTGTCCCATTCAAATAACCATGTTCGAACGTGATTAATATTTTGCCGGAAGGGCAGCGAAGACACTCAGGGCGACCAAAAGAATTAAGGAGACTTACAAGAGGAGCCTTGGTGAGGTAACTGAGAATGGTAGCCACAGGGTGGAAGGAGTGAAACTTGCCCTGTGTAAATGCAAACACAAGTCACAACTTTATTAAACAGTTCAGGCAAACAAAAAAGTTCTTTTTTTTTCTAGCAAAACAATGTAAATGTAAAAGAAAACATACCTCTGCTTCAGCTTTGAGCTGAATCCTGGTACTTAGCTCAGCAAGGAGGACCAAATCAAGGATGATGGGTGCAGCCAGGAGAGAATCCTCACAGGTGTTGTGCAGCACGATTGTGTTCTTACCACCCATGAATATCTCTGAGGTGTACTCATCCATAGCCCTCTTGCTATCTCCAACATATGGAACATACTAATCAAGTAACAAAAGGAAGAAAAAAAAACCATTAATAAAACTGAGTCCAATGATAAATCGACCATTTTAAAACAAAGATAGACAGAGAGGCGAAAATAATTACCTTGATGACAACAACATGGTCAGGATGTTCACCAGGTTCAAAAAGAATTCCATTGCTGGCAACCATATCATCAACAACATTGCTTTTGGAGATTTCCTTGGATCGGAATGTTTGAGGCGCGGAGAGATTCATGCCATCATTGTTTCCCAGATGGTTGTAGCTCACTATTGATGTTGGCTAGATTATCACACCCAACAAAATTCCCGGTCAATGTCACTAGACAACAATAATGGAAAACAAAACTAGCATGTGAGCAACACTTTTTTTCTTAAAAGACTAATTTATAGTAATACCTTAATGCCAGCTCCAACAAGGAAATCAACTAACACAGATTTCATCTTGGTTTGACCACTCTTAAAGTCATCACCACCAATCAAACTGTTTCTCTTAATAGCCAAATCAATGAGCCCTGTAGTTATCAATGGACAAATGACGAGTAGATTTGAAATTAGATTTCATTCATCAGCTATGTCAAAAAAAAAAAAACACTTAAGAAAATTGTTGGTCTAGCTCAAGAAACCTGGAACAAAAGTGTTCTGTGGACTTCCATTGATGAAAGGAACATTTTCCAAAATGCAAGCCAAAGCATACAGAGTTGAAGGAGATATCTCAGACTCATTCTTCTCCAAGGAGGCAAAAAGGTTCTCGATGGTGTCATTTAGCCCCACAACCACATTGCTGTACCTCTCTGTGTTGGCAGTCCACAGCACAACAACTTTGTCCACCTTGGTTTTCTCCTTGAATTCCCTGGTTAATAATTAATGACACAAGACATTGTTAAAAAAATGTCGCGATTCCCTGGTTAATAATTAATGACACAAGATATTGTTAAAAAAATGTCGTGATTCTAATCACTTCTCCAAAGATAACAATGAAGTCAGGATCAATTAGTCCAGAAAAAGAGTAAGAAAGGCTAATGATACCTAATATCATTGATAATTTGTTCCATCTGTTCTTTCTTGGTGCCTTTGATGACATTGTTGGCGCGTGAGCCTTGATTGGCAGCAATGAAATCAGGATCGTATATTCCAGGAAGTGGGACCATGGATTCCATGTAGGGCCTAAGTTGCTTCTGCAGATCAATGTCAAAGACCCTAGCCCTGGCCATGGCATCTGCCAAGTTCATGTCACTTATGTCCCAACCCCCAAACACAATGTCATCTGGGTTCACCTGTATTTAATTATATTTTTTAACCAATTTTAGCATCATTTCCATAATCAAAACGCTATTAATTAGCTAATCAGGCACTAGAAGGCAAATGGTTTTACTATTAACAGAAACAGCAAATGATATATAAGATGATAAGATAACCAATTTACGCACCATTTCCATAATCAAAAGGCCATTAACTAGCTAATCAGGCACTAGAAGCCAAATGATTTTACTATTAACAGCTTAAGAAACTCTAATGAGAAAAACAGCAAATGGTATAAGATGATAAATAAATGGTTACCAGGGGGACGAGGGTCTTGAATGGAGCATAAATCTCCTCCCCATTGAAAGACCCAACACGGATGCTTGATGCTTGAGTAAGTGACCCAAAGTAATTTGCTTGTTGCACTTTGTCCTTGGTGGCCCAGGATATTCCTCTGTTCAAGTATTCAAAGACCCACATCTTCAAATCAATTAAAAAATTCCCAAAAATACAAAACAAATTTGGAATAAAACTGCTTGGAAAATAAAGAACCCAATTAAGTATACCAGACACAAAATCTCACCAAACCAATTTCATTTCCATAGTTTATTATTAATTAAATGGTATGAGGAGAAATGGGGAACTCACTCTTTGTTCGCTATGACGCCACCAGTGAGAGTACAGCCATTATTTCCTCCCCAACCAACCAGCATAACCCTACAGACAATCAAACACAAAATCAAAACCACATTTCAAGAAAACAATCCTGAAAAACAACAAAAATGGATTACATGATGAGCAAAAGAGAACAAACCCTAATTTAGGGACATGGGTCTGAGTCTTGAATTCATATGGGACAGTTTTGGGCTTGACAATCCACTGATAAGTACCATCTCTGTTCTCATGAACAAGTTCAGTTGTCTCATAATTGTAAACAGAGTGAATCTCATCATCGGTATACTTCACATTTGGACTGTCAACCTTAAACTTCTCAATAAACATTTTTGAATGCAAAAAAATTGAAAAACCCAGAAAAAAATGGAACTACAAATTTCAAACAAGGATGAAGAAGAGGAAGAAAGATAGGATCTTTAAGCCTCTTTTTTTTCCTAATCTCGACCCTTGTTGTGGTGAGTGCTCCATGGAAAGCAACGAACCAGGTGAATAAATAGAGGGGGATGCGAGCTACGGTGGACACGTGGAAGGGCGTGAGCGGTTGTGGGCCATAAGAGGGGTCTAGCTCCTAGTCTAGTCGGGTGACTCTGGTCCATGGTTAAGCTAGACCATGCAAAATGCAAAGCAAGCCATTGGACACCGCACGTATGGCTCGACACGCGCGAGGCGTTAGACAAGTTTGGTTCTACGTGGCCGGGTTTTCTACGTGGCAGTAGTATAAGAGGCCAGGGGTGTTTGGTTTGGGTCCCACTGCCAAAGAAGACAAAGAAGGTGCTGGAATTAAAGTTACTTTTCTTTTTTGACCGTGAAAGGTAAGAAGTTACGGTGAGATGGTGAGAGTGAAGTAAGTAACTGGCCGAAAGACTGGTTAATTTCTTTTGGATATATGGCTGTATTGGATTCGTTTTTAATATTGATATTTGACGAATACTCACACAATGCGTGGTTCATCATCTTCTGTGTTCTCATTTTTTGTCATAACCATAAATAAAATATTTATTATAAATTATAGTAATTGCTAAGAGTATTTATAAAATTTAATTTAATTTTTTATGACATATTTCTTGTTTTAATGAAAAATTCCTTCGAAAATAAGCTTTTTTTCCCCGTAGTGTCATGACTCACGACCGGTACACTAGCCACTTTCCCAAATGGCAAATGTGTGGATTTAAATCATGAGATGCATATTATAAATCAAAATTTCTGTGTAGATTTTTAATGAGGTAGATTGTTTGAAATTTAAATTAGTAGTTAAGGTTACACAAAATAAGATCCAAAAAAATTAAGAGACTAAATATTTCATCAAAAAAATGGAATTTATTTTGTACCGTATAAATTAAAACTACATTTGTGTATATGTTATCGAGAACGTTATGACACTCAATTCAATTAAAGTTAAACAAGATCGAATATGCTACGATTAGTTGATCGGTATATCAACCGGTAAGTTAGAAACGTGATTTTTTTACATTTAATGAGTTTTTAAGGAGATGAATTAATTCCCTACAACCATAAACGGTCAATTTTTACTCCTCCACTATAAATAAATATTTTCAATCATTATTGGGAGATAGATGCAAGTTTGAAAATCATTTAGCCACCAAAACCACTTATTAACTAAGGAAATTGGGCAGTTTCATTTCATACTTCTTTAAGAGGTGGTAAGTTTGCTTTTTATCTTTCGGTGTTGTATTGCTCTATTGAACATGATAGGTCATGTTCAGCTAATCTAAAACCTTGAAATTATATGAATGGTTGAGATTAAAAATAAATTAAACTACGTAGTTTTGTATTTAACAAACTAATCTAACACTGTTAAGTATTGAAACTGACGGAATGAAACAACGTTAATGTTAATTAATTTATTCTAGATCTACAAATTCCAGACAACCAGCTTGCCATCTTCCCTTATCATCAATCTTTCCATCAATTCCAGACAAAGAAGTTGATCCTCCATTTTCCCTCTCTGCACCATCAAGCATCCCACGAACTCCATGGACAACCAGCCAGCTGTTCTGATACATATCTGGGAGCATAACCAACGCGTCATTAAGCATCAAATTGTTACCAGATCTCCTTGTTCGAATCCCAAAACCCTCCATGGAAGTCTGCAACACCACTCCATTATGAATCCCACGCAAATCGCTCCACAGAATCTTGGAACGAACAACATACCTGCGAAAGATTAATGGGTAATTGTTGAAATCCCCAACAAAATCAGTCATGGCTTTGTCAATTGGAGCAAATATTGTTAACCCAGTTGAGCCCGTAATCCCCATCAACTACAGATCAAGAAATTATGCCATAACAAAGTTAATGTTAATTAATTTCTTCTCTATCTTTAACTTCTGCCGTTTCTGCTGTTCCATTGCAAACTCGAGTTGAAAATGGTGCATGATGCGTGGTAGTGGGTGGTGGGTTACCGGATTTTATTAGCGGTGAGGAAGATGGGTCACTGATGGTGACAGTGGTGATTGTTGGTGTTGTGGATAATGAACGCGATTTCGGCAGTGGATAATTGGTGGAGATGATGATAAGGGAAGAAGATGAATTTGTAGATCTAGAATAAATTAATTAACATTAACGTTGTTTCATTCCGTCAGTTTCAATAATTAACAGTGTTAGATTAACTTGTTAGATGCAAAACTACGTAGTTTAATTTATTTTTAACCTCAACCATTCATATAATTTTAAAGGTTTAGATTAGCTGAACATGACCTATCATGTTCAATAGAACATTAGAGGAGCCAAATCCCATTTTGTATATCTCAAACATCAATTTATTTTGTTTTTATTATCACTTTGTAAAGGTTTAACTGTTTCTAAACACACTGAATTTTTAAGTTGGAGAATTAACTTACTGAATTTTTTAGTTGGAGAATTAACTTTGAAAAAACCTTAGATTGTGGTCCTTTATTTTCTACGGTGACTGCAAGTTACTACTACTTAACTATTTTTTAAAATCATTTTTATATTAACAAATAAAAGAAATTACATATTTTCCCTATTCTATATATGTATGTGAATTGTGATTTATTCTTTCTTTTCTGTCCAATTTAGATCAAGATGCTACTGATTAGTGTCTATTTACTTCCTATTTGCAGAAAATCACTTAAAAAGGGGATTTATCGGGAATGCTTGCTATTTGAAGCTATTTTGGCTAATTCTGTTGTTGTCTTGCTCTCGCCACATTATAGGCAGAGTGTAAATCCACGAGACAAAAAGAAAACGTGTTTTTACATCTTAGGACACCTAAAAACTGGGAATTTTATTTATTTCGTGTCCAGTAAGGAAATAAATGGTCAGAGGGGACGTTTTAGTATCCAAAAAGGAAAGATGTGCCAAGGAGGAGTCTTCTCTAATTAGAATAGGAATAAAACTCTTATATATATACTCTCCTTATTTTAAACTTCGACATGCTTTGAATCTCTGAAGGGGGCTAGTTTACCGAACCCTAGAGTTCTTAACTTCGTTTTCTCTTCTCTTCTTATATTTATATTTACTATTTCGTTTATGAACTAATCTTGATTTCCTAGTAAGACAGTTGAAGGTTTTTGATTTATTCAATCATGAGATCTAATCGAGTTTAATATATTCTACTGCTTGTATTTATTCATTTATTACTTGAATGTCAATATTGCTTGTGTTTGATTTATACTCTGATCAATTTGTCTTGCCCAAGTTGTTACAATCATTCTTGCAACTTAGCCACTATACGAGATTGTAGGATAAAGTAGACACCTAATACGAAATAGTAAAAACAATTGAAGGTTTTTGATTCATTCAATCATGAGATCTAATCGAGTTTAATGTATTCTAGTGCTTGTATTTATTCATTTATTACTTGAACATCAATATTGCTTGTGTTTGATTTATGCTCTGATCAATCTATGTCTTGCCCAAGTTCCATTTACGGAAATTTAAGTTCTTTTTATTTGGTCCTTTAGTTTGTAATATTTTAATAAATTTTACCCGATTAAATTAAATCAACTGAAATGATACATTAAAAAAAATTAAAACACCCTAAAAATGGAGATGGGTCTTTGTGGTGATACCTAAATACGAGAGTCCATTTGTAAAGAATCAATCCGACCACTACCTACCACTAGATGAGTGGCCTTTCTCCACACAAGACTTTAGTATAGTACGTGGAAAAAGTAAGACCCACGTAAATTATTACTTTTGGTACATACCACCCAAATTATTGGCCGACTATGAGATTGGCTAAAATGTTTTTCATATATAAATATTAAAATGTATTTTGTTTTTGAAAAAATAACACAAATTTGTATATTAGTTTCTAATTTCAACTAATTCTAATTGTATAAAGTGTTCAAACCATGTTATATACTCTCATAATTTGTTTCATAATAATAGTTGTTTAATTTTTTTTGCACACAAACCAATTAATTAATTATTGAACTTGTTTGTTATCGTTTTTGTTTCTGGTATACTGTTTTTTACGTATTTAGTAAAACAATTTTTATTTTAAATTTATTCTTTTAAGTGAACAATTTATAAAAATTGAATCATAATTTTAAAAACTAGAAAAAATGGTTTCTTATTTTCAGTTTTGTATTTTAAAAATCAGGAAAAAAAAACAAAAAATTAGAAACAAAAACGATACCAAACAAGTCCAAACAATTTTCTTTTTAGCAAAAATAAATGTCGTTGCTGGAAGAATATACATTAAGCATGAGTAAATCAATGAACAAGTACTATTATGAAATAAAAAATTACAGTCAACGCGACTATTATTTTAAAATGTAGGAGTATTTTATTTTTATAGATATAGATGAAATTCGAATTCAAACTCGAGCCTAATTTTGATTATTTTGCTACTAGTTGATAACGAATGAATTACATATTTATTGACAATGGAAATTAACAAACAATTACTATTGTGAAATAAAAAATTAAAGTCAAATTTAAAATGGAGGAGGTATTTTAGTTTTATTAGCTAAAAATGAAATTCAAATATAAATTCAAGTATTTTTTAATTTTTTGCCACTAGTTTGACAACGAATGAACAACATACCCATTAACAAGGGAGGAAATGTTTGGCAATTTTCTGCGAAGAAAGAAGAGAATTTGAAGAGTAGTTGTAGTCCTACTCTAGACATTTGGTTTATTTTCTCTTCTCTATACTTCATGCAATTTCAGAAAATTCTTTGTGGTACATAATGGTACTTCATATAGTTGTTCCACGTATTTTCTTTTCTTTGTCGTTCTTTTTCTTTTTTTGTTTTGTTTTTCTTTATCAAGTTCAAAGTATGTAAAGGATTGGTCCTTGTTTGCCCAAGTGCTATATTATTGGTCCTTGTTTGTCCAAGTGTTAAATTTTTAAGGACCACATTACATGATTGAAAGTAGTTTCTGGCTTCTGCCTTCGCTTTCCTCGAAAGCATTATTAGCATTCTATATGAGATTGTAGACTCATCGAATACTATTCTTGGCTCTTGCTTGCGGGTTTCATGATTGAAAGTTTTTCTTTTTCAATTCCTCTCCAATTTTATTTATTTATTATAAAAAATTACTCTATCATGGATCAAATATATGATATACTTCGGAAAAACAGCACACACACTAATTGCATGCATTATTTACAGAATTTTTTAGATATATTAGGGATACCTCACCACTCGGTATTTCTCCGCATAAAAAAATAAGATGTGACAATAACTGAATTATATTTTACTTTAATAATTAAATATAAGTTAATATGGAAAAAATAAATCTCAATTAACTGTCTCGTGTCAATTTTTGTGTGCGAAAAGGTAGGTATTTCTTAATGTATCTAAAAATTTCCCCATCAATTTCGTAGAATTTATTAGTATGTAAGATGTAAAATAGATAAAAGAAATCTACTAAATTCATCGAGTTGTTTCAAAGAATCAAAACGGCCAGTTATTAAAGGAATTATTTGTCGACTTTCGGTAAAATATTCATTTGGGCGGGGGCTAGGTAGGGGTGAACAAGAACCGACCCGGACCTTGAACCAAACCGGAACCGCCGGTTCGGTCCGGTTCGGTTCGGGTTTTTTTTTTTTTTTTTGAAAAAATGGCCCGGACCGAACAGTAACGGTCCGGACCGGTTCTCCGAAGCAAAAATATCCGAACCGGACCTTAGAACCGGTTTTTATATATATTTTAATATATATAAATATATATATATATGCATATTAATATCAATGTAAAGATTTGGTCTAATGGTTAAACTTTTAGCTATTACCTTAAAGGGGAGAGGATCTTGCATTTCCTTTTTTTCTTTCTAAACTTAACTTCTTATCTTTATTTTTTCCTCCAATAATTAACTAAAATTTCTCATTTCTTTCTTTTAAACTTAATTAAAAGTTTTTATTTTTTCCTTTTCTTTTTTTATTTTAGATAGAAAAAAGTATTAAGAAAATTAGATAAGAATTATTATGAGTATAAGACATTGTTTCTTTTAAACTTTATAACTTAACTAAAAAGTCTAAAAGTCCTCAATATATTTTTTTATTTGTTATTAAGAAAATTATACTAGAATTATTATGAGTATAAGACATTGTTATGTATTATTAATACATATAAATAGCTATTTATATAGTTAATATATATTATTAATACTTATTATCTAAAAGACATTGTCTCTATAAGTATTGTTCTAAAATATGTTATTGTAAATTATAATAGCTATTTATCTAAACTAAACTTAATATGACACATAGTCACATACTAGTAATACTTATCAATAACCATTTATTAATGTTAATATATATTATTAATACTTATTATCTAAAATGTGTATATAATTAATATTTTTTCCTTTTAAGCTCTAAATATATTATCTAGAAGACACTATAATCATATTGTTAGTATTGTTCAAAAATATATTATTATAAATTGTAATAGCTATTCATAATATTAGTTAATAATTTCTCATTTCTTTTATCATATTGTTAGTATTTGTTCAAAAATATATTATTGTAAATAAAAATAACTATTTATATAGTTAATTGCTAGTATGTATTATTAATACATATAAATAGCTATTTATATAGTTAATATATATTATTAATACTTATTATCTAAAAGACATTGTCTGCATAAATTATAATATTTTTTATCTAAACTAAACTTAGTATGACACATAGTCACATACTAGTAATACTTATTAATATACTTATTACGCTCTAAAAATTAATATTTTTTCCTTTCAACCTCTAAATATATGTTATCATTATAATGTATATACATCAATCTTATCATCATATTGTTAAAAAATATATTATTATAAATTATAATATTTTTTATCTAAACTAAACTTAGTATGACACATAGTCACATACTAGTAATACTTATTAATATACTTATTAAGCTCTAAAAATTAATAATTTTTCCTTTCAAGCTCTAAATATATTATGTAAAAAGACACTATCATCATATTGTTAGTATTGTTAAAAAATATATTATTGTAAATTTTAATAGCTATTCATAATACTCAATAATAACTATTAAGAACCAAAAAAATAGAAACAATTATTAATTTCTTTCTTTTTAACCTCAAAATTCTTTGTTATGATAATGTATAAAAATTAAAAAAATACACATGGAGTCAAAACGACTCCATTTCACCTACGATTACACCCTAATTAAGCAAACAAGTGAAACAACACAACACAACGCTACAATCCATTTCTCAATTTTCCTTCGTAAAAACCCTAGAACCGCCGTTCAAACACTTCAACTATCAACTATCGACGCCGCCGCTCCCTCCTCGCTCTGATCGCCACGACGCTGCCGCTCCCTCCTCGCTCTGATCGCCACGAGGCTGCCGCTCCCTCCTCGCTCGATCCCGTCGCTGTCGGCCACCCCACTCCACTCCAAAGTCCTTGCCGCACCGGAGTATTGCAACGCGAACTTCACCCCTTACTTCACCCACACCTTCTGTCGGCCGCTCCTCTCCTCTCCCGTCGCCGTCTCCTCGCTCCTGTCAGCACCGCGAATATGGATGCAATTGGTGAATCCATTGATGTAAGGATTCACTCCTTAACCTTTTTGGCAGAGGAGTAGAAGACATGGTTATTGCTGTTTCTTTTGTGTTCTTTGTGACATGGTTATTGCCCAACCCAGCTCTAATATTTTTTTTTTATTTAACAAAAAACCTTAACGGGCCGGAACCGGCCCGTTAAGAACCGGAATTTTTGGAACCGATCCGGACTGGACCGAACAGTAACGGTCCGGATCGGTTCTGCCTTGATCAGAACCGTGAATTCCCGGTTTGGTCCGGTTCTAGCCCAAAACCGGACCAAACCGGCCCGTGTACACCCCTAGGGCTAGGGCTGTTCAACGGTTAGCAATAACCGAAAAACCGAAATCTGAAACCGAAATTTTCGCTTATTCGGTTACGGAATTTCGGTTTCGGTTAGTCAAAAACCGAAATTTATTACGGTTCGGTTTCGGAATTTATTCGCAAAAGTTCGGTTAACCAAACTAACCGAACTTTTGCACACACTATATAATACATTTTTTTTACAAAATTGCCATTCCCTCACCCTAATTCCTAATTTCCTAAATCGGATCAGTTCTCTTCTCCTCTCACTCTCTCCCTTTCACCTGCAACCTGCAACCGCCTCATCCACCTGCATCCACCACCACCACCACCACCTGCAACCGCCTCATCCACCACCACGAGGTTACCGGACCACCACCCACCGCCTCTGAGCTTTACCTCTCCTCTCCTCGCTCTGTTGCTCAGTCAGTCGCTCTCTCCGTTTAGCACCGACCACCGCCTCCTCTCTCCCTCTCGCTCAGTCCGTCGATCTGCTCCTCTCTCCCTCGATCTGCTCCTTCTCTCAGATCTGCGCTTTCCTTCTCTCTTTCTTCTGTTCTTCCTTTCTTTCTTTTTTTCATTTTTTTTAGGGTTTGAGGTTTGATGGGTTTTGGTTTGGGTGTGTGATGGAGGATTGCCTTGGTAGTGGATTTTGGATTTGGTAGAGATGAATTTGGATTTGGCAGGGAGGATTGCTTTGGTAGTGGATTTTGGATTTGGCAGAGATGAATTTGGATTTGGCAGGGAGGATTGCTTTGGTAGTGAGGAAGGATTGAATTGATTTGGAGTATGGTAAAATTTCATTTTTTTGTGTGCAGGAAAAAAAACAGGCTGTAATCTTCGGAAGTTCGGTTTTCTGAAAAACCGAACCGTTATAAATTTCAGTTTTCGGTTTTCGGTTACTAAAATTTCGGTTCGGTTTCAATTTTAGATTTTATGATGTTCGGTTAACCGAAACTGAAACTTCAGTTATCGGTTTCAGTTTCGGTTTCGGTTACGCGATGAACAGCCCTAGCGGGGGCTTCCAAATACATCATAAGCTAAACCTGTGATAACAAATAACCAACCCGCAAAGAATAAGGAAAGTATAGTAATGCTATGATTTCTATAAGTACTTTGTTTCCGACAATGCAAGTCAACCATGCAAGCCAATTTGCAAATAAGCAAGGGGATTAAATACGTACACGCTAGCGCATGGCCAGTATTGTTGACTTCAGTTTATATAATGCCATTTCCATTTGGTCATGAACACAGTCCTCGAAGGCCAGATCAGTTGCGTAACGATACGAGCAACTACTCTGACAGCTTATAATAGAAAACTAACATGTTGTAGCCACCATGATCTGCACTTGCACATAAATTGGTGCTAACACAAGTATTGTCACTAAAAATTCTAAAATATTTTTTTAGTACCATCATTATTAGTACCATAATTATTATTAGTGGAAAAATATTAATAACTAGTAAACATGTTTTCAAAAGAATCTAAACCCAAATCATCATCAAGCTTACTAAATCAATTATTTTATAATAAAGTATGATATTTTTCTCGCTATGCAAAATAAATTTAATTGTAATAATAAAATATTTTCAAAATTTAAAGTACGATAATGTCATAGAATTGGTAAGAAAAAAATCCTAATATTTTATGGTATTTAAAATATGGGTAAGTAAGTAATTTAATAAAACATAACTTTCTCTAAATTCAGGAAAGTGAAATTCTTCACCTCTCGTCAAGAAATCACTTTCCACCAAAATAAGGAAAAATGGAGGAGTTAAGGAAAATTGGATTTTGGGGAATTTAACTTTCCTTGCACCAACCAAATGTAATAAAGTTCGAAATTTTAAATTTGTGAATCACTTTGCTCCTTGATTTCGTGAACCAAACGACAACTTAAACTTAGTGATTTTTGTTTAACATGTATGAAATGATGATGCCTTATATATTCACAGATAAACCATAAGCCCGGTAAGGAATAGAACTATATAAAGCCCACTTGTAGAGTTGAAGCCCACCATGGTGTGCTTGGCGACTTATTGGGTTTGACTATCCATTATAAAGAAAACATTAAATATGGCCCAAATAAAATTCTGCGTTCTAACTTTTTTCTTTTCTTTTTAGTTCATCAGTGTAAGATAAGACTTGTCTTATATTTTCACAAAATTGAGAGGAGTCAGATCCATTTATAGTATTATACATCATATTTAAGACCTTAATAGTTTATACCTATAGTACCCTTTGATTAACATATTTATATATCTTTCATCTTTGTGCGACGTTTTGAGGTGGCTAAGGTCATGAAGAAATTATCTTAAGCATGCATCTAAAAATTAATAATTAAGAAGTTTGATTAGAGTCTACCAAATACTAATTCATAAATGATGGAATTCTTTGTATTTGCATGCGTTAGCCGTTAGTGAACATACAGCAAAAGTAATGCTAGCGGTTAATTGGTTGGCCAGCCGGCAAAAGGAAAGGCGTGAAATGTGTTGTCAAACAAAGAAATATTAAACACTTCCAATGTTATAAAATTCGAATTCGAAATCTTAATTAAAAATATGAATAATTTTTTTACCATTTGAGTATAACCACCGTATATATTATTATTTATAAAAACATGCACGTGTTTATTTACTAATCACATTTACGCAAACAATAAAACAAGACGCTGAGAAACTGACAGAAATTTGAGATGAAGAGACAATAATTTTGAAACCTGCCAAAACATTGGATAAAATGTTGATGAAGTATCCTTTAATTTATTAATTGGATTATTAATTAATTATGTCTATAGACGATGATCCATTAAGGAGATAATTACTTTCATTGCTTAAGAATCTAAGTAGTCCCTTGACTCCTTTTTTTCATTTCACTACAAAAACTAGTACCAAGGGCGAGGGAAATTCCCTGTTGAACAAAGGTGGTGAAAATTAACAAAGCTAATAATCAACCGGGTGGAGATACGAACAAAAAACTGAACTTTTAATTAATGGAAGTAGAAAAACTACAAATGAAATATAATATTTATTGCCTTTGGATAGGCATACAACACTCACTCTCACACACACTTTTATTTCACTACTATGCCTCACTCCCTCTCTTTTATTTTCTCTCTTGTGCACTGCGTTGCACTTCACTCTCTTGCTCTCCAATGCACTGCATTTTAGAGAATACATGCATATGTATTTATAGGTACAAAACTTCACTGCACCAATTACCTTTTTAATTTTTTTATTATTATTATTTTTCTTCATTAGTAGGTACCTACCATTGAAAATTTCCTTCATCCTCTTTTTCCTTGCCGACAGTGCAAGAATCAACTTTTGCTTATTTTTTATTTATTTCTTCATTCATTTTCTTTGGTCAGCTCATAACCAAAAAAAAATTTCTTCATCTTTTTTCTTACCGACGGTGCAGAGAATCAACCTTTGCTGCACCTTAGAAATTTTTCTTTGATTAATTTCTACGGTGTTGACAATTTCAATACTCCCCCTCAACACCGACTTTCGCCCTTATCATACCCATCTGATGACAAAGCTTCTCAAGCTTAACTCCACTCAAACTTTTTGTGAACAAATCTGCAGCTTGATCTTCTGTCTTAACATGCTCCAGTCCAATTTCTTCTTGCAAAACCTTTTCCCTGATAAAATGATAATGCACTTCCACGTGTTTAGTTCTTGCATGAAAAACTGGATTCTCCGCCAAACGTATTGCCGACAAATTATCGCAATACAATGGAATTGCATACTCTGTTGCTTGATGCAAGTCCTCCAGTAGCTGCATCAGCCAAGTACTCTCTTGAGCTGCCATTGCTGCTGCTCGGTACTCTGCTTCTGTTGTTGACAAAGACACCGTTGGTTGTCTTTTGCTACACCAAGAAACTGCTCCAGATCCAAGCATAAAAACATACCCTGTAGTTGAGCGTCGAGTATCATGATCACCTGCATAGTCAGCATCACAGTAGCCAACTAGTTTGCCATCTCCACCTTTCTTTAACTTGGCTCTAGCTTTCCTTTGCATGTGGCAATGGATGGACCCTTCTTCTCTGATAGAAAGGACTCCTATAGAATGTTCAGTTTGTTCCTCAACTGATGGGTCTATGGAGTCTCTACATGAGCTCTTAGTTTCTAGGATATGCTCTGAAGCTAGACTCTCCGTTCGAGGATCCTGTTGCGGCTTACTGTCCTTCAATAGGACTTCTTTGCTTCTACGTGTAGCCAGATAATTCCTAAAAGCCGATTGGATGGCGATTGCTGCATCTTCTCTGTGAAACAATGAGTCGGTTGAATTATGCTTCACCTCTTTGATGCTTTCCTTGCTATCTTCACTTTGGACATCTATGTCTGTAGTGCCCTGTAAGATAGGCTGGGTTACCATCACCTCCAAGCTCTCAACTGAAGTTGAATCCTCATTCACAAGCACTACATCGAACTCATCACTCCAGAGATTTAAAGTAACAGTGCTCCACATTTTCTCATCTCCTGTCATATGATTTGAGCAACTCGAATCAACAATCCAATCGTCGATTCCATTGGATGTTATTGTTGTAAAAGCACTTTCCTCATCTTCTACAGCAAAGTTCGTCTCCATATCCCACTCTTCTTCATATTTAGAAGTAGCGGCACTTTCTTCCGCAATAAAGTCTGCTTCCATATCCCACTCTTCTTCATAGTTAGAAGTAGCGGCACTTTCTTCCCCAATAAAGTCCGCCTCAATATCCCACTCTTCTTCATAGTTAGAAGTAGCGGCGTTGCTCTCCATTGTCTTTTTCTTTGACCAACAGGAGCTTGCTTTATGTCCCATCTTTCCGCAATTATAGCACTTCCCTTCGAACCTCTTACTTTTGTCATAGGCCCTCCCTGCGCGAGCGCTTCCTTCACCATGATTGCTCGTCGCCTTATCAACATTTCTTTTAGATCCACCAACTGTCCGCTGCCTGAAATTTCGCCGATTTTTGTTGGTGTAGAGTGCTTCCTCTTCACCTTTTAGCGAAACTCCACCAATCTGCTTAGCTAATGCTTCTTGACTAGCTAGCAAATTTTCGAACTCAACAAGTGATGGTTGGGTCGGCCATCCTTGTACTGCAGCGACGAACCCTCTGTACTCGGGCCTCAAACCATGGATGATTATTCTTTTCATCCTGGTTTCTCCGATTGGAGCTTCTGGATCTAACTCGGAAATTTCTCGGCACAACGACTTCACTTTATGAAAGTACTGAGTAATTGTCAAATTATGTTGCATTATTGACAATAACTCGCTTTCTAAAAGTTGGAGTCTTGTGTCATTCTTCTTCGAGAATCGCTTGGCGAACGTATCCCAAGCTTCATTGGGAGTTTTGGCATCGCGGATATACTCCAGGACCTCTTCATCAACTGTTGTCTTCAAAGCGAACATTGCTTTGCCCGCTTTGATCTTCCATTTTCGAAGAGAACCGTTTGTATCCTCCGTCTCTGGTGGTGTGACTTCACTTCCATTTACTATCTCCCACAAATCTTGTCCTTGCATGTAAGACATCAAGCAAGTAGACCAAGAAGTGTAGTTTTGATTATTGAGCTTTTTAATTCCACCAACAACTTGAAGGTCACCCATGGTCCGATAACCAACCAAGCTCCGCTACCAGATTGTTGAACAAAGGTGGTGAAAATTAACAAAGCTAATAATCAACCGGGTGGAGATACGAACAAAAAACTGAACTTTTAATTAATGGAAGTAGAAAAACTACAAATGAGATATAATATTTATTGCCTTTGGATAGGCATACAACACTCACTCTCACACACACTTTTATTTCACTACTATGCCTCACTCCCTCTCTTTTATTTTCTCTCTTGTGCACTGCGTTGCACTTCACTCTCTTGCTCTCCAATGCACTGCATTTTAGAGAATGCATGCATATGTATTTATAGGTACAAAACTTCACTGCACCAATTACCTTTTTAATTTTTTTATTATTATTATTTTTCTTCTTTAGTAGGTACCTACCATTGAAAATTTCCTTCATCCTCTTTTTCCTTGCCGACAGTGCAAGAATCAACTTTTGCTTATTTTTTATTTATTTCTTCATTCATTTTCTTTGGTCAGCTCATAACCAAAGAAATTTTTCTTCATCTTTTTTCTTACCGATGGTGCAGAGAATCAATCTTTGCTGCACCTTAGAAATTTTTCTTTGATTAATTTCTACGGTGTTGACAATTTCAATATTCCCTATATATTCTTCGCCCTATAGTTTCTTGCAGTGTTTGATGAGGGGCAAGAGCGTATACTCGTTTTGTTACCTGGATTGTAGCTATGAATTCGTGACATTGTAGCTTCCTCATATCGTAGTTAAAGGTTGGTTTGTAGCATTTTAAAAGTTACATTTTAAAATAAAATTTTTTTTTTCCGGGTGATCGGAAGAAAACAAAATGCATGGCACGCGCTAGCTAGTTATTATTTCTTTAATAATCCAACTGTTGATGAACCACGATCCAAGCAATTCCTAGAAATCCAATTGCAAATTAAAGCAATATTTAATTAAGCCGCCTCACGACCATATCAATAAATAATTGTTTCTATTCGATCGGGTCTTTAATATAACTTTAGGGTTTACTAATTCTTTTATTATACCCACAATCCCATAAATTAATTGTAGAGAATTGTTTTAGGTTAATTAATAGATTTTGAGTTTGAGTTATATATATGTAATTGTGTTAAAATTAAAGGGAAAATTTTGTTAGCCCAAGGGCAACTTACTCTTGTTTTGATGATTTTAGACACACAAACTAATTAGTATTACTAATGCAATTTGAAGTTAAAGTGTGTGTAGTTTGTGATCAAGCAAATAAGAAAAGAAGCAACAAATCAAGATATCACAAGCTAGAAGATCAAGTGTACATTAGAACTTTAATCATGTAAGTATGATTCTAATTAACACTTGATTCATGTTCAGGATACCTCAAGAAAAGTTTTCAAAAAGGTTTTGTGCGAAAACGATTTTCAGAACTCGAGTTATGGGACATTTTGTTCCTGGCGGCATACCGCCAGGAATGGGTTGTGTCTGGCGGCATACCGCCAGACTCGGCAAGATTTAATTATTTCCGAAGCGAAGCTAGCGGCATACCGCCCCAGCTCGTTGGTGTCTGGCGGCATACCGCCCCGTCCAGGAGACAGACTCCAACAGCTAGTTTTCCCACTAATAACGGCTAGTTTTTAACCCATACTCCCATGTCCGAACTTCTACTTTTTCATACCTATAAATACTCATCCCATATGAGTTTAAACATAACTAGAATACACATTAAACACAAGAAAGATTTAGAAAGCTCTCATACTCTTTCAAAGCCAAAATCTGAGTTTTTGCAAAAGCTTACGACTTCAAACTGTCATAACGCAAGCTTTACAAATCCGAATTTACTCATTCTTGCGTTCATATTTCAAGTAAGTTTTAAGCTTTCTTTTGAGGTATTCTTGTTCATTTATTGGTGTTGATTATTGAATCATACATAGTTTATTTGTACACCAATTTTGTGTTGCCATTTCACATTTTCTCTTGTCAAGTAATCTTGATTGTGTTAGGTTGTGATTGAGCCCGGAAAAATCACATTGTAAGGTTTGTTGGTTGAGCCCGCAAAAACCAAGTGTAAGGTTGTTGGTGATCCCGTGAAAACCAAGTGAAAGGTTTATTGGTTGAGCCCGCAAAAACCAAGGTGTAAGGTTTGAGTTGAACCCGTAAAAACTCAAGGTAATAACGAAGTGTTCGTTGTTCAAAATCCTAAGAGGAGGACTCTTAGGTAGTGGAGTACAATTCATTGAGGAATTGGAACCACTATATATCCTTGTGTTTTTACTTTCTATTTCCGCACTCATATTTCCTTACATTTGAGTTAGAATTTTATTTGCCTATTCACCCCCCCTCTAGGCCGTTTATCAAATTTTACTACTTTTTAAAGTCTTATCCGACTCAAGTACGAAGTAGTCAACACCTAATGTTGTAATTGGATTATTTGATAGTTAGTTTTGACAAAAAAAAATCTTTTATTATTTGTAAGTTTTTAGTGGATCATATCAATAAGCTTGTTTTTTTCCAACCATAATAACCTACTTAGCCAATAAATTTACCTAATCATTCTCTCTTTTCTTCCGTACATACCAAAACTCAAGGGAGAACAATTAACTACAAAGGATAGGACAGGGACGCCATTCCAAAATTGCATTCAAATCTTCCGGTAAAAACCTTAGAAGGGATTAATTAAAGAAGAAAAAAAATAATAAACACCTAAAACCGCGTTCCAATTAAATTATCCTTTAAATTAAAGAGTAACTATACCCACAACATGCAGGTCACACATATACCTGTGGAAAAAATTAAATAAGTAAATTAATACCCACAGAAATACACTATATATAACATATGAACACTTCCATTTTGATGGCAGGTCCTGACAGCTACCGTTCTCTCAATTTTAATTAGCTCTTCATTCCTTTTTCTTTTCTCACCATCTCAAAAAAAAGAAGGTCTTGAGAACATGTCCGTGATGCAAATGACGACTAGCATTAGGCCAAAAATGCCTCCATTAATGCTACCATCTAAAAAATATAATAGGTGCAGCACCGTATCTTGCAGGACGGGCAATAACGGGTTATTATCAAGGGAAAAAAAGGGGAACTTTTACGAGATTCTCTCGCTTCAATCAGATATGGTTGGGTTCGACGAGATAAAGAAAGCCTACCGAAGCATGGCTCTACAGTACCACCCTGATGTTTGCCCTCCCTCCTCTAAAGAAGAGTCAACGAAGCGATTCGTTGAGCTTCAGAAAGCTTACGAGATACTATCCGATCCAATTACACGTCGAACGTATGATTACGAGTTGGGTTTGGCTAATTCTGGCGAGTTTTGGTTTGAAGGATTTCAAATGGGGAAAAGGACATCTAGTAATTTCCCTAAGGAAGTGTGGGAAGAACAACTTTTTGGATTGAAACAACGAGCTTCTGCTGGAGCAGCGGGGAGGAAGAAGAAGAATTACGTGTAGAAAAGATATACAGCTGGTTCCTAATTATTTAATTGATTGATTAATTGTTTGTTTAACATACAAAGTTTTAGATGGGTATTTATAACTGCTTATATTTCATTTTTGTTTGTACTTATGGTTATATAATAATGTCGATATTTCAATTCCTGTTGTCGTTATGAATAATCTTTTTCTTTTTAGACAACGACGACATCTTTTGTACTTTTAACATTTTATAAGATATGCAAATCGCATGTTTTGACTTTGGACGAGGTTTATAAGATGGTTTTGTTTTGTTGGAAAAGAAGCAGAATATTATTAAAAATAACCAAAGATACAAACATCAAATTAAAATTAAAGATGAGGTCAGGGATGATGATTAGTATATCCGTGCTACTTAATTATCTCGTACCCATGCTTTTTTTTATTTTTATTCTGTCATTTCAACTAAAATTAATCTCATTCGAGTTCTATCAGGTCCTTAAAGAGTGATGACTCTCTTATTTTGGTTTTCTTCATTTTCAAGACTCTAATTAAGGGTGGACCACGTTATCCCATTATCATATTTACCAGTAACTAATTAAGTTTTGTGAGTATTTAACTAGTTGCCACATTCAAATTCAACCTCAAAGTTAAATAATGTTTTTTTTCCAACACTGTGGAAATTAAGAAACGGGTACGTGGATCGGGCTGTTTCGCCCTTGTCTGTACCCTTGTATATTTCTTTGTAGGTCAAAAATGGAGACTTATACTTTTCAATTTTTATTATATATATTCTAATTATAATTAGCAAATAATAATAGTAATAACAAGAAAAGGTCCAGCGAACAGGTTAACTTTTCCTCCAATCATGAGAAAGATATAAGATAGTATTAGTATTTCATAATAATAATAATAAAAGATTTACAACGCATTCAACTTTTCTCAATTTGACCAATGAAATTATAAATTATCCGCTTCTAGTATTCACTCTCTAACTTTCAAATTGGGATATATTATATATATTTCCGACCAAAGTTTTGAAATTTAATTTTCACATAGAATATAAGAAATTTTAAAAATAAATGAAAGTTTTATCTTATCTTTATATTATATGTTGTCATATAATAACACAAATATAGCGCTGACGTAATGGTTAAAATTTTATTAGGCAACATATTGAACATGAATATGAGTTCGAATCTCATGTTTAACATTTTTTTCAAAATTATTTTCTTTAAAAAATCTGGACCGAATCGATTGATCCGCCTATGGAATTGGTTGGGTCTACCAAATTTTGAGAAAACCCATTTGAGAGGGTTTTTGGGTTTTTCAAATCCGGCCTAGTGGATGGTCGTTGGATTTTCCGGCCGAATTGGCTAGATTGAGCTGAGTTTGACTACCTTGATTATGCGGCATGCAAATAGTGTTTAAGTTAGATCGGGAGTACAAATTGCTATATAGAAAAAATATTCTCCCTTAGTTCTCAAATAAATGACTTCCTAATTTTTTTTTTGTCTTTGAAAAAATGTCGTTTTCATCATTTTCAATGTATTGTGAAATTAAAATTAGTGTAAATTGGATGTAGTCAATAAAAAAAATTTAAAGCAGTTAGTTAGAAATACATCCAAAATAGTAATTATAAAAATGGATTAATATTTTTATTTTTATTTTTAAGAGAAGCGGTATAATATTAAGTGTGTTTACCACCGGCCAATAACTAATAAATGAAATTGAGGTAGAGAGCTTGAAAGTTGAAACATGTCAGTTAATGGGCCGTGACTTGAGACTTTAGTTGACTCTGTAGTTCGTACAAGTGCATTCCCCATGGGCCATTCAATGACACGTTTTGTATTTCAAGTTAAGGCCCATTCATAAGTTGGAATCTCTATTACTATTATTACCATAAATAAGACAGCCATACGTGCTTGTTGATTTTTTTGCAATTTTAAGTTTAACATTTTAGTGATAAAAATTGGAAGAAAAATATAAAAAATATACAGTGATATTTTTTATCAACATGTGCAATATTTTTAATTTTTTAAAAAATGAACTCGTATTTCTATTGGTATAATGCAATATCCAGAGTGTTGGAAAACATAGATTAATAAATTAGAAGATTTAACAGTTTTTCCTTGTAGAAGCTAGACTGATCGCACTATGATTAGATTAACTGGTTATTAACTAATCACATATATCAATCTACTTAATTAGAGATTTTATATCTGAGTCCTGAATATGTAACTATGTTAAAATATATGAAAGATAATTTAGTCGCTTTTTAAAATTCAGCTTAGTTCGAATCCAGAATAATCGGCACGAAATAGTGACCGAATTAAATGATAGTTTTGAAAAAGAAAAACTAGGATTGAACTCGAGGATTGGAGGAAAGTCTTTCACTAGGATTGGGCTTGTTAAAATGGAAAGGTTGTCATAGTTTCTCTTGGAGAACGATTGGGCTAGCCATGGGCCTGTTTTTCTTCGGCCTTAACTATTGTGACGGGTACTTTTTTTCAAAACGTTTTACATTCCGCTCATTACAGTTTTTTACCCACTTTTGATCGCACGTAGGATGGTGAGACCAATAATAATGTAACATGTGTTTAAAAAATGCCACATCATTTAAAACAAAAACCCCTTAATAATTTTATAATTAACTAATATATTAAATAAAAAAGTATAATTACTCTATTAGATGAAAAAAAAAACTATGATCTTTCTTCTCTATGCTTAAACTTGATTCGGCCATGGACAAGTTTTATTACTAAGAAACAAAAGAATCAGATTCTTTGCCAAAATCCCTAACTCAATAAAACCAATTTTGTAGTTTATAATTCAATCACTACATCAATCTACAAGAGTAAGGTGAGAAATGAAGACTTGTAAAATCAATTAAATCAGAAATCGTTAATTCACTCAAATCAAAATTTGCAGAGTTCGTAAAAAATTAAATACAAAATCTACATAAAAATTTAGTTTTGATTTGAATCATAACTCAAGAATTTGTTAGTTTATAGAATCAAGTTCGTTAAACTCAAGACTTCGACATGAAAACTGGACAGAAAATAACAAAATGTTGGAAAATTTTCATTTACTCTCCTAAATATCAGTTTTTGTGGTTCCTAGAGTTTCTACTCTTCCTTTTTGTCCGGTCGCAAAATTTCTTGGTACTCATTTGTATTTGATTTCTCTATAATTGTAACTTTTCCATGGCGGCACCAGTAGAGAAGTAAGATCTAGGGTTTTTTCTTTTAAGAAAATAAAGTAATTACACCTTTTAATTTTAATTTAATTAGAGTTAAACGATAAAACTATAATGAAGTGTTTGTTTTAAATGATATGACATTATTTAAACACGTGCCATAATGTCATTGGCCTAGTCTACCATCCTACGTGGTGGGTTAAGTTTACCTAAAAATTTCTTTTTTCATCGGTTCCTTTCTAGCAATGTTTAAAAAACCAGACTAGATTGGATGATTAAACCATAAAAATATATAATCGGTTGGTTTTTCCAATTTGATTTTGTCTAAAAACCTCTACGAAATAAATTAGAGGTTGAATCGGTGAATATGTGAACCGGTAAAGTTGAAGTATGTAGCGAAAAATATAAATTTTATCTTTATATTTTTTTGATTCTCTCAATTAAGTTAGTTATCAGAACCGGACCGAACAGCGAACCGAAAATGAAAATTTGGTAGTTCAACCGGGTTGAACCGGGTTCGATCGGATTGTAGATGCTGGTCCGTTTTGAACCGTTCACACATTGAACTGTTCAATATTAGATAATTGAACCGGATTAAACCGGCTGATTTTTACTGTAGCATTTTATAATATATCAAAAAATATTAATAAAATTGAAAAATAAGTAAAACGGCGTCGTTTTGGGCCCATGGGCCGTGTCAAAACGATGCCGTTTTGACACGTCAGCCGGTTTGATAGAAAACTGGTCGGCTCGCCGATTCTCTAAAAACCGGCAGGGTCGACCGGTCCTACCCGGGTCAGAGGCAGATCCGGTCCGATAGCTGAATCGGACCGGAAAGGTAAAAATATCCGGTTGAACCGGCCGGTCCGGTCCGGTTATCAAAATAATCCATGATGCACAACCTAACTTTAAAAAGGGATTATTATTTTGATTTAGATGTTGGAGGATGTTCAAATTATAAGCGGATTCCTTACGATATCGAGATGACTCATTACGAAGGACTTCAAAATCAAGTCTCAAATTTTATATTATATATTTTTACATAGTTTCCTATTTATTTCAGACTATAGATATGTAACCATAATTTTTGCGTGTGACTATTTAGTCAGTAGTCAAATTTGTTCTTGTGTTTGATAGACTAGTGTCACGCTCCGCGCAAGAGTGACCCGCTAGTGTGCCGAGGACGTACGTATGACGCTTGGTGAAATGGGCCAAGAGACTCGCGGAAGGCACGTGGCGTAAAATGTGGACGCCGAGAGAGGTTTATCAAGCATGCTTAAAAAGGTTTGAAGGATCCGAAAGCTTCCAGAAGAACCTAGCACATTGTGGAGATATGTGTGGAACTTTTTGGGAAGATTCTAGAAAGTTTCTAGAAGGGGAGATATGTGTGGAGCCTTGTAGAATCTTTCTAGAATTTGGTAGATGTGTAGAGAATTCTAGAATAGTTCTACATACTTAATCTCCACCATTGGATCAAAATGATCCCAGCCGTCCATTGAGGAGGAGATTGTGTATAAATAGGGGTGGAGTCTCACTTGTATATTCAGGTAGCGTTTGGTTGGCGGAATCAAGGAGGAAAGTGACTTGGGAATCTGAGATTTCGAGCTTTATTGCGTTTGGTTGCGAAAAGGAATCACTCTCCCCTGGAATCCAACTTTCCTTGACCGCTTTGACTTTCCCAAAAATGGGGGAAAGTGATTCCTTGGCTAGGGGGTGGGGAGAGTGATTCCTCCATGGAGGGAAAGTTAATTTTTTTTGTTAAATGACATATTTGTCCAAAACTAATTATAAAAAATAACCTAATAAAGCGTCTTCTTCCTCTATTTTCTAAAATTTCGCAAAATTATATTAATTACATAAAAATTATAATTAATTACATAAAAATTAGAATAATTACATAAAAATTATAATAATCACATAACAATTACATAGTAATGATGTAAATAATAATAGGTAGAAGAAAATATGGTTATGAACGGGAACAAATCATCCAATAAATCTCGATCCTAGACTTGTCTATTGTTGCATTTATGTTTTTTTTACATTGCTAGAACAATATGTGTCATACTTTGTTATAATTTTCAAGGACTCTAACACGAAGGTTATGTCATTTGTCATTTTCTTTAACCTGCAAAAAACCATAGTTATAAAGCAAACTCATTTGATATTTTGATTGTTGAAAGATAGACAATTAAATAGAGAGAAAGTCTAACGTGTTTAGAAGAAACTGTATAGCACAGTATATATAAAAAAGAATAATTATACACTTAACAAGATAAGACACAAATATAGAAAAGGATAAAGTAGTTATTTTTCTTACTTTCCTTGAGGATTCCCAAATACAAAACAAACACAATAATATTACTTTCCTAGGAATCTTAAATCCCAACCAAACACAAAAAATTAGTATTCCCCTCAATCACTCTTCCGGGTATCATTTTCCCGGGAGAATGATTCCAAGGGGGAAAGTAGCATTCCGTGAACCAAACGCTACCTCAACCAAGCATTTTGTATTCAAGCATTGGTGCAATTGTTAATACTAAGCATTCTTCTCCAAGCTATCTTGTGTGCTTTCCTTTCTAAATTCTTTTTGTGCTAATTTTATTTTAAACTTTGTGGTTTTGGTGGTTAGGCTGATTTAGCAAGCAATATGGGAGCTAGTTAGGTGCCACACAGGTTAATCGCTGCGTAAAATACTCATCCCTTGACACTAATCTCAGAATACTTTACATTTTTATGAATTTCTTCCTAAATTAATTAAAATTCACATATACTTTATAGTATTTAATACTTGTACTTAAGTTGAACCCTAGTTGAATTTAGATTGTGCCTCTAACTTTTGAACATTTTCTCTCTCCGAGTTAATCCTCCAGTATAATTTTAACATCTTGTTTGACTAATTCTTTTTAATATAGACAACCATGAAAAACTAGATCGAAATATGACCACCCTTTGAATTCACCGATTCGGTCCAAATTTTAAAATATAATTATAAGATTTGAAGTGGAAGATGATAGAAACTTGATGGTGTAAACTATTTGTTATCACTTTATGATGCATCACTGATCACCCCCACAATCTTCTCCAACTAGGTAGGGGAAGAAAAGGTAAGAAAAGTGGCAATGCATTAGTACCTTTTCCACATTCTATAATTTAAATAAGGCTTGCATTTAACGCTGCATCGATCGTGACCTAATTTCTCTTAAAATTCGACCAAAAAAAGAAAGAAAAACCTTCTTTTAAAAGGAACCTGTGAAAGGAGGTGATTAGAGATACATTGAATGTGGACAGAACATGGTTAAATCTAAATAAGTACAACAATCCACATATTAATTAAGTAATAGTTAATTTTTTTTTAAAAATATTTGGTTAATATTGACGCCACTGTTGTACTTTTGTTTAAGATAATAATAATAAGGTTGTGTTGTAATTTAATTAATTAGAATAAAAATGACATTTCATGATATAAGTTTGCCAAAAAAATAAAATATTTTATTTCACTTTATTTACCGATGACATTTCATTTAGGCTTAGATTTGATGACAAATACCTAAATTTTAATTATGTGAATTCGATTAGTTTGATTTTGACATTTTAAACTCATTTATGACAATTTAGGCTCGAGTTTAACCACATTAATTTGAGTTTGAAAGTTTAAATCTGAGTTTGACTCTGTAGACTAAGGTTTCACCGTACTAACCCGTGTTTGAATATTTAAGCCCGATTTGAGCTTCGGGTTTGACTATATAAATTATCCAATGGGAGATGGTAAAGCATTTTAATTCATTCTTCAGACAAAAATCATTATAATATGTGCTTAAATTTTAAGTCTGTCACTTCGGAAATTTCTCCACAAAAATTTGGAATTTAATTCTGGGCTATTTTTTATAATTACAAAATTTAGCTTGGTGATTGATTTTATAATGATAAATTCAACTTTAAGTGGTCTAGTCTAAATAGTTATTGGAGTTTTATTAGATTTAATTTACTATACTCAAACTCAAATCCAATAAAACTCATTATTTTATTTTAGATGGATACTTACCCGGTAAATGTACTTAATATCTATTAATGTTATCAATCTCATACCATACAAACTGGTACGTCTCATCCCTATAGGAAAAAAACAAGAAAGAAAATATGATGGACTATTTTTGTTTTTATTTCGGTTCGTACTAATTATATCGGTAAAAATTATTGATATAATTATTGATACAAAGCCGGTATGTCTCACTCTCTCTTAGTGATATATATATGGTCTAAAAAATTCTCAACCATTGAATTTGCCTCTCCTATGCGTTATATAAAGTGGTAAATGGTCCAAGCACTTTAGCATCCCGGCAATATTTCTCTAAAATCTTGGTGCTCAGCTCAATCAACCTCTCTGTCATAAGTTGAGTCAAATCTTATTGTTCCCTTCATTGATAGAAAAAAGAAAGCGCAACTGAAAATGAGTGAATGAGAGAGTGAGACAGAGATTTTCCAAGTTCTCCCAAACACTTCAAATCAAGAAATGGCTTCTTCGGTCGTCATTGAAACCACACCTGCAGCCCAAGAAATGGCTGATCTTGAGAAGAACAGGCAGCCTGATGACAGGGCTGAGTGGGTTCTGAATCCTCCTGAGCCACCCGGTCCGTGGCGCGAAATCCTGAATTCCATCAAGGAAACTGTGTTCCCTTCTGGTGGGAAATTCCCATCTCTCAAGAACCAACCTGATGATGCAGGAGGCAGGTTTCAGCCTGTCATCTCTGTGTTGCAGTCAATTTTCCCTATCCTGTGTTGGGGTAGGAACTATAAGGCCACCAAATTCAAGAACGACCTCTTGGCTGGCCTAACTCTTGCTAGCCTCTGCATTCCACAGGTAAAATTTAGTACTAAGCACATAATTTATTTCTTCCTTTTTCTCAACTTGAACCTGAGACCCTAATGAATGTTACTTCGCCTACAACAGACAACCATTCCGCTAGATGCTCATCGGAAAGATTTCCTTGTAGTACTTTGTCTAATTAATGTGAATTAATTTTATCGCAGAGTATTGGATATGCAACTTTGGCAAGGCTTGATCCTCAGTATGGTCTCTGTAAGTAATATTTGTGTGTTGATAAGCTTAAGGACTGTTCCTGGAACTTCAAGAATCGTTACGGTAGTTTTCTTGATTCTTCTTGAGTGTGTGAAATCTAAAAGTTTTCTGGTTTCCGTAATCAGATACAAGTGTTCTGCCTCCTCTCATATACGCGGTAATGGGAACTTCAAGAGACATAGCAATCGGACCTGTAGCTGTGGTTTCCCTGCTTTTGTCCTCCATGATTCAGAAAGTAGAGGATCCTGTGGCTAATCCAACAGCTTACAGAAACCTGGTTCTCACCGCAACCTTTTTTGCAGGAATATTCCAAGCTGCATTTGGACTATTCAGGTTTGTAACTAGATAGGGGTTTGGGATCAATTAAGACGTTAGGCGTTCAAATCAGTTTATGGGGAAAGGAAAAAATTCTAATGCTTATTTTGTTCTTTTCCTTCTGGGATTTTACAGGTTGGGTTTCCTTGTAGATTTCCTGTCTCATGCTGCAATTGTTGGGTTTGTAGCTGGCGCGGCCATCGTTATTGGTCTTCAACAAATGAAAGGATTGCTTGGAATTACTCACTTCACAAACAAAACTGATATCATTTCTGTCATGAAAGCTATTTGGACATCAGTTCATCATTCTGTAACTGCTATTTCCCCTACCATTTTTTTCTCTCTCCACTCCACTCCACAGAATTGTATGAGCTAATCAGATCATACTCTTTTCTTTTCTTTTCTTTTCCCATTGCAGTGGAATCCACATAATTTTATATTGGGATGCTCATTTTTGAGTTTTATTCTAATCACAAGATTCCTGGTCAGTGCTACTTACTTTATTTATTCTCTTCATTTTTGAGACACTTAATTGCTTTTTTCAAAAAAGAGTGATAACCTTGCCTCTCTAACATTCTTTCAGGCTAGAAAAAACAGGAAACTATTCTGGTTGCCTGCGATTGCTCCTTTGATTTCTGTTGTTCTATCCACTCTGATGGTTTTCCTGACACGTGCCGACAAGCGTGGAGTCCTGATCATCAAGCATTTGAAAGGAGGCTTAAATCCAAGCTCAATCCATCAGTTAGAGTTCAACAGCCCTCATATCGGAGAAGTAGCCAAAATCGGACTTATAGTTGCTGTTGTTGCGCTCACGGTATACTTCACAACATTCCATTTCAATCCTCAGGATTTTCCTGAATCAGCATTTACCTAAACATCAATTTCCTCTGCTTCTTGTGCAATGTGAAATTGTAGGAAGCAATCGCAGTAGGCCGGTCATTTGCAACCATCAAAGGATACAGCCTCAATGGAAACCAAGAAATGGTTGCAATGGGATGCATGAACATTCTGGGATCTTTCACTTCTTGCTATGTAGCAACCGGTGAGCTGGCTAATTAGCTTGTGGTCAGGATTTCGATTCCTGCCATTTAATTTACTAATCTTTACAAATTGAACAATAATGTGTGTGTTGTGTAGGTTCATTTTCGCGCAGCGCGGTGAACTTCAGTGCTGGTTGTGAGACTGCGGTGTCGAATATAGTGATGGCGGTTACAGTGATTATATCGTTAGAAATGATGACCAGATTCCTGTACTACACCCCAATTGCAATCTTGGCTGCAATTATTCTATCCGCTTTGCCGGGACTAATTGACCTCCATGAAGCATACCACATTTGGAAAGTCGACAAGCTTGACTTTCTTGCTTGCATTGGAGCATTCTTTGGGGTCCTTTTCGGATCGGTGGAGATCGGTCTACTCGCCGCGGTAATGTTGTTTATTTATGGACAATTTCAGTTTGCTCATAGATCCTAAAATTGAAATCCCTTCAATTCTAATCTTGTTTCAGACAACTTTTTAGATGGTTAGTAAAAAAGAAACAAAAACTGGTGAGCATTTAGTAAATGTGGAAAAATCTTTTAAGGTTCGATCACTATAACCGGCCTACGTTAACGTGGAAGTTTTCTTAGCATTCATTTAGTACGAGTAGGGTTTAGTGACTCGCGAGTTAGTTCGAGGTGTATTGGTCTTTCATGTTATGCGCACATACCCTACCATGTGTAGGCGTGCCATTGTCAACGTATGGTGGCATAACGAGTAGTGTGATTCACGTCAACGAGAGCATGTTGTAAGGTCAGCTATACGTCATAACGTAGAGCACACCAAAATATTTCTTTTCTTTTCTCCCATATTTGGTCACTATATTAATTCCCTACTAGTTTAAACTTAATGGAGCGGAACTGCAAATAACAACAAAACATTCTCTCGAACTTTTTAACCGCTTGTTTATTTATAAGGTTACTAAATTCGGTTGAAATAATTAACATGTCCGTTTTGCCTATAAAAAAGAAAAACATGTTTGTAGTAATATATGTATAATGTAGATAAGATTAACGAGTGTTTTAATCTTTAAATTAATATGAAAACTCTTGCTCTCATTAAATTAAGGTTAATTTGTTTTTAAAACTAACTCTCTCTATATATATACGTGGTTTGATTCTAATTTCTAAACAATGTAAATTATAAATTGTTGTAATCGCAGGTGACGATATCATTTGTGAAGATCATTATAATCTCAATTAGGCCAGGGACAGAAATTCTGGGCAGACTTCCAGGAACTAATATGTTCTGTGATGTTGAACAGTATCCAATGGCCATACAGAATCCACGTGTCCTCATCACTCGTGTCAAGTCCGGATTGCTTTGTTTCGCTAATGCCAGTTTCATTAAGGAGAAGTAATTAAACACTAAAAACACTCTTCCACTCCCTTTTTTTTTGGTTTCTTCTATCTTTTACTGCACGGTTCGAATACGGTATTAAAAGTTTTTAATTAATCCTTTTTTTTTCGTTTTAATTATAGGCACTAATCTATTTATTTCTTTAATTTTCTTTTCTAAAATTAATGCCTTTCTTTTTATTTTGAAAGGATTATAAAATGGACAGCAGAGGATAAAGAGGAGAGTACCAAAGGAAATGCGAAAACGACTGTTCAGCTTGTGATTCTTGACATGTCCAGTAAGTGGAGTACTATTTAGTACTATATATATTTATTAGTACTTGCTAATTACAAGAGATTAATTGGCTAATTACTGTCATTGACATTTTCTTGTTTTAATTTTTAATGATGTGATCACAGATTTAATGAGCATCGACGTATCAGGAATAACTTCCCTCGAAGAACTTCATAGAGATCTTGTCGCAAGGCGAATAGAGGTATTAATTTTATATAATTCGAACTCGAAATTTAACCTTCCTTTATTAATACTTTACAAGAAATGCTATTGGTTGAACTACAAACTCATAATTCGTAAACTATGTATTCGTTACGTAAAGGTTATATATATTAATTGTGGGTATTATGAAATATTGCAGCTAGCCATAGCAAACCCTAAGTGGCAAGTGATTCACAAGCTAAGGGTGGCCAACTTTGTGACTAAAATTGGAGGAAGGGTCTTCCTTACCGTTGAAGAAGCTATGGAGGCATGTCTTGCTCCTATAATTAATTAAATCACTGCAAATGATCATGTGTGCTATATAAGCTCTTATATATGTAATATGGGACAGAATAAATTAATATCGATGCTCTTATATATCATGTAAGAAGAAGCATCAACCCAGCCAGTTGTTTTCGTGTTTACATATCATGTAAATTATTTGATTAAGGAGTGCATTTGAGTGCTTTTGTATAAAAACTAAGATCGATGGATCAAAAATATTAAAAGTATTTTATATAATTAATTGTTTGAGAAACTTAATTAACTGTTTTTTTTTTCCATTGGTATAAATTATAAGGTGGACTTGAACTTAAAACTTAATTGCAAAAAGTGCTATGGGCATGCTTTATAATGATGTTTGTTTAAAATTAAGGACTCGAATTCGAATCTTAAGAAAAAAGCAAATTATGTTGAGAGAATTACCCTTCACGATAATACTCGAATGGGGACGAGGAATTCAAGCAAGTACTATAATTTGTGATTATATAGAGACTTTTTTTTGTAAAAAATACATATATGTTCAATATATTATAGAAAAAAATGTTCAAAAATCTTAATTGCATCTTACAGTTATAAATCGATTGAATTAAATTCAAATTATTTGATTGCATGTACTTTTTTTCCAATAAACTTGCAGCATATACATAAGCCGCACACTAATCCGTATCTATCTTGAATTTCTTAATTTGGCGCCACTTACGTTGAAAAGGCGCTAACATTGGTGCGGTAATTATCGATGGCTTATGTTCGTCGACAGGTTTCGTATATTAAAAACATCTAGGCTAGCAACTATTAGAATTGTCTACATTCAATGTATCTACAACATTTTGTTCCTTCATGAGCCTTTATATAGTGCTAATTGGATTCTGCCCAACTTTGCAATGAACAGAGGGAAAAAAGAAAAGTGTTTTCTTACTATAGTATATTGGTGCATGTTGATGCTTTAATTATTTTGATATTTCCATTTCACTTTTTTCTGTCTAACTCAATTGGATCAATGGTTTCTGAACAGTGGCGGAGCCAGGTTTCGATGCTTGGGAGGGCGAGATTAAAAAAATTATCTGTATTCAGGGGTGCGGGGGTTCGAGGGTAGTGCCTCCAAATTTTTTTTTTTGAGTATTTAAAGGAAAGGCAAACGAGCTGAATGAAAAATTGAAAAAATGCTTAAGAGTATTTGTATCCGTCACTAAATAACAAATATTTAGATAAATTTAATAAATAAATAAATAAGAACACAATATAGACAAAAAAATAATTATACATTAGAATTCACTAAATAAGAAGACAATATAATTAATTAAATTAATTGAATTGTACCCTACGTTCTTTCAAAATCAACAAATCCATCTAATATTGAGTTTAAACTAAAAATTTCGGCAATTTTTTTTTTAATATAAACCACCAAGTTACCGGAAATCTGAAATTTTAAGGATTAGGTTTTCAATTGGGAATTTTGAATTTATGAAAAATTTGGGTGTTTTTTTGAGTGAAATTAAAGGTTGGGTTTTGTTTAGAGAATGATTAGGAGTTAAAGTTTCAATTTTAAGAGAATTTGTAGGTGATTAGAGTGGTGTAATTGATGAAATTAGGTTGAGGGAGAGGGGTGCCGGGCTCTGGAGTAGAGAAGAAGAGCAATTTTTTTTTTTTTATATATATACTAATAATGTATATTATAAAAAAAAATTAAAAAAGTTTGGGGGGCCTGGTCCAAACGTGGCTCCGCCACTGTTTAATTATTAATAAAAAAAACAAAAATTACCAGAAATAGAATTTCCAATGAAGTTATTGTCCTTTCAAAAAAAATGAAGTTATTGTAATATAATCTATCTAAAAGTGTCTACATTCATTGTATGTAGGTAAGTAGGATTGGTGTTGGTGGTGGCTTGAAATTAAGTGGAATACTATAGTGAAAACAAAACAACATTGATTACTCTTTCCACCACTTAGGTAAACTCTCATCTCCACCCAAGCCAAGCCACTTACATAGCGTTTCGCATTCCGGGTTGGGTGCCCAATCTAACTTTTCCCAACCTAAAATAGAGTTTTAGTGTTTGGTAACACCTTTCCAAATCAGCTTTACCCAAAAATCTGTTGGAAAACTAAGGAAAACCTTAGTTTATGAACGCCCTCTCATTTTTTTTTTTTTTTAAATTCAATTTTTTTAATTTATATAATGAACAAAATAAATTAAAAACTATCAGAATATAATTTCTATCTCAAGATAAGTAATTCTAAATCCATTTTTTCTATTTTTATTAATTTTTTAAAAATGGATTTTATGCCATTTATGGTCATTTTACCAAACACCTCAGACATCTCACAACACTTTTAATTTTTTTTACCAAACAACACACTTCGTTTCCCAGAAGTCGTTTTTCCACACAATTTTTTTTCACATAACTTTTCCAAACAGAACCGGAACGCCAAACAGACCTAGCACGCCACAATTCTTTGCTCATTAACACTCTCTTTACCCCGCTTGGGCTCAAAACACTCACATCACATAGGCCCAAGCTTTGTTTTTGTTTTTTTAGATGGAGGTGAAATTAAAACTCTGAGTCTCGAATTTCTCGCAGTGAAAAATTCATGCGGATTTCTTAAATTATATATGTAAATAGTTATAATATTAATAATAATGTCAGCGACAACGATATAACAATTTCTTTTATTATTATTTAAATTAAGAAAGTAAGAAAAAGAATTAATTAAAAAAAAAAACGAATCTGTGCTCCTCCTTCCAAAAGCATGCACGTCCATCTCTTATTCTTTGTCGCCAAAACGGCCACTTCCATCTCGTGGGACGTCGTCGTTTATCAGGACGCAAAGAAGTTAAGGATTAATTGCTAATTATTTCTTTGTTAATATTGATCATCACCGGAGCAATGAATGAGAATGCTTGAGCAAGTTGTTTATAGATTTTGTCTCTTGGGCTTTGCACAAGAGTTTTTTCACTCCTTCCGTCATCTGCATGTGTTTTATTTTATGCAATACCCAAATTACTAATTATACAACATTTTTTTAAACAAAAGAGAAAGAAGAATGGATAAACTAATTACCTGCCCCAAACTTGATCTTGCATAAGGAATTGATCTTTGGTTTCCAAGTGCAGTGGAGGGAGGAGATTTTCGGGTATTATAACTATGATTACCATTATTATTATCCTCATCCCTAATAAAGCTGGTGCTAAGCTTTCCATAATTACTTTTACTCCTCGTTGTAATTGTTGAAGTGCTGCTCGTCCATTTCCCATCCAACACACTTGGAAGGCTTGATTCCTTTATAGTTAGCACCAAAAATTGAAAAAACATATTATCAGTTATTATGCTCAGCGGCAGTAGGTGAGTTATCCATCATTGGTTTCATATTCGAGTCCAAATCAGATTAATTTTCAGCCGAAATGGCAGAACACTCGGAGAGATCAAAGAGTTTTTGTATATATAAATTGTTGTATATAATTAAATAAGAGAAAGAATTATGTATTAATTAAATGAAATGGATTTATATGAGATAGGAAATTATGAATTAAGTTTTTGATGATTACCAAAAATAAGACGGTGGCGCAGTGCTTCAAGACCTCTAAATTCATACGAACGTCATCAAGACTCCTATATTATGATACATACCAAAGTTAAATCCAGTCACAAAATTAATGATGATCAGTTTCTTAATTACGTAATTGTGGATTATAATAATTACAGAATGATATATACCTGTGCTTCTGTTGCCCCAGCCCAAAATATGCAGCCAAACTTGCCATCTGAAATTAATATCATATGATCAGATTAAACACCATAAATATAAATAAATAAAATGTCTGTCCACTACCGGGTAAAATACTCGCTAAAACATAAAGTGATCTCAACAAGTAATTATTCCGTGCAAGAATTCTCGAAAGAGAAGAACAACGACAAGATCATGCACATATACCTTCATATTACCAGCTCTTTTGCCAAATTTATGAGCCAAGACTCCTAAAGAATCAATGATCCCAACAGGAACAGGTGCAGGTTTTCCAATTTCTGCAAATGCTTCCTTGATTCGGACACAATCAAACCTTTGAATGTTATGTCCTGCCCATATTTTCCCATCCAAGATTCTGAAAATATCACCCGCAACTTCCTCAAATTCAGGAGCATTCGCAACGGCGGCACGTGTGATCCCATCACATCTGCTGGACCTAACCGAGACAGCAGACAGATCTTTGGGTCTAATGAGGGTACTAAAACTCTCAACCTCCACAAGCTTTCTTGGACAAACCACTATCGCACCAAACTCCAATACCCTGAACCGGTCTCCGGTTCTGTTGGGCACCGTCGTCTCCAAATCAAAAAAGACAATGTTGCTCGAGGTATGATCCATTTTTTTTGGATTTATTTCGGTCGTAGGATCGGTTTCTTAAAGCTATAACTAGATGTGTGTTGGTTTTCTGGGTTTCTTGTTGAATTGTCATTGAGATTTTATAGATTAATGTTGTTGTAGTTGTGCGGCGGCTAAAAGGGGAAAGATTTCTTGACATGTGGGGTATGAATTATGATTGGGTTGTCTTGTGGTTAAAGTTATCGATGATGAGGTTTAAGGGTTTTGCAATTTGCATGGTTACGGGGAGAAAGCATCTGCATTTCCCTTTGGAGGATATAAGAATATTAATAGGGTTATAGGCGGAACGCTGAACTACCACTCGAATATGAATCTTTTCTGATACTTTATTGCCAACAAACAACCGATGGGTTTTTATTACTATTAGATAAGGATACAAAACCCGTGAAGAAGGTTTCTCAGAAACTTTCTTTTAGGGGGTGGAAAGGTTTTGAAGTCAGTCTGCTTTCTTCCTTCCTTCCTTTCTTTCCAGATAGGAAATGAAAGGATTGTCTGTTCAATAAGGTCTGTAACTTTACAGGCCAATTTTGTTTTCCATCTAGAAGAAGGCACGTTAGTATCTAATCAAATTCCAACGCCTCAATTATTATTATTATTATTATAATCTAACAATGCATACATGTTACAACATAACAGACTTGCTGCTCTCTTTAGTCTGCAAAGTAACAGAAACCTCCACAAATGCATAGCCAGAACTCGATTCGGAACATTATTACCAAAAGAAAGAAATAAAAGACTCAGGATACGAGATATAACAGCTTTGCTTCTTGCAGGCAACTGCAGAGACAGCCGAGAGTAAACCAATGAACAATAATAGATAAAGTGGCATTATATTCGTAATGGTTGATGGTAGAATACAGATGAATTCTTCCTAGTGTACAGCAACAACAAATTCTGTTGGCTTTCATATGTGTATTAAACCGGGACAGGTGGCTTTAGTGAAACAAGTGCTTTCTTGATTCTTTCTACAGCAGCCTGTAGGGTGGTCAGGGATGCAGCGTAGGAGATGCGTACACAGGTATCATCTCCGAATGCGACCCCTGGGACTAATGCAACCTGTAATCAATTGCAATAAAGAATTAAATTCTCTCATGTAATGTTAATAAGAATCTAACCACCGAGAAATATTGTAAACTCCAAACTTCATGGCATTTTTTATGTGAAAAATAGATAAAGCCTTCTTGGTTGCTATTAAAGGGGATAGAATTTCTGAAACAGGACATACCTGAGCCTCATCTAGTAAATATCGGCAAAGTGAGTCAGAATCCTTAATTGCACCAAAACCTTCAACCTGTGCTCCGTAATAAGAGCTGAAGTCAATGAAGAGATAAAAAGCTCCCTGCAAGGAAAAATGAACAGGATCAGGACATAGTAAATAGGAAAAGGGCACACGTTAACCAACTAGAAGTTGGTACCTGAGGTTCTGACATCTTTACACCTTCCATTTCACCAAAGCTTTGAAGCAGGAAATCTCTACGCTCCCTGAATGCTTTCGCCATTTTAGATACTGCTTCACCACCAGCATAACCCAATCCTAAAGCAGCGACGCCTGCTTTTTGAGCAATGCTACTGGCACCTGAAGTGAACTGGAAAGAAGAAAACACCGAAATCAATTAGAGCTTCGGCAATGGTGAGGGATAGGTTGTAAAAGCTGCAAATAAAGGCAAATTAATGTGGCAAACATAAGGATGTAAACTATTATGGACTTATGCATGAGCAAAAGTGGCATACTTCGTGTGGCTATGAACACCCTACCTTATGTACTGTTCATTCAAGTATGACAGAGATTAACAAATATCTAGGTCCAAACAACGAGGATAGACCAAGCTTGTTCATCGATAAAACATGCAGGTATTTGTAATGTACCTGGCTCTGTATCTTGTTACATGCCGCCACAAAGTGCTTAGGCCCAGCAAGATATCCAAGTCTCCAACCAGTCATCGCAAAGGCCTACAATTTCACATTTTACAGATGTCATTCTCAACTAACAGGCGTGGAGAACTAATATTTATTCATAATACACGAAAAATATGCACAGGGAATCTCATTACTGGTCAAAAGTAGTCTGTGTTACATGACATATGTGATCAATAATCAAAGTGTAATCATAACTAACTTACCTTGGAAAATCCATTTACTGTTAAAGTCCTTTCCCACATGCCAGGCAAAGATGCAAAGCTTGTGTGTGTTGCAGGTGCATATATTATGTGTTCGTATATTTCATCAGACATCACCTAAACACAACACCCAAGAAATTCAGAACTTGAATATCAGCTAAGCACGTGACTATAGTTCAGGTTCAACATTTGTACCAAAAGCCTGGGATGTTTTGCTACAATATGAGCAATTTCTTCAAGCAATTTCTTGGGATAGACTGATCCTGTTGGGTTAGATGGGGAACAAAGAATAAGCAGTCTTGACTTTTCAGTCAGTTTCGATTCAAGTAGCTTTGGATCCAAGAGAAAATTTTCTGAGATCGATGCTGGAAGAATCACAGGTGTCGCATCAGCCATCCTTGCTATTTCTGGGTAACTCACCCAAAATGGTGCTGGAATTACAACCTGAAAGAAAGCTTATTATGTTACTCTCAAGCTGCCTTTGCAAATAAAATAATAAATAATCAGTATTCGAATACAAAAAGTATTTTAACATGGTTCACAGTATATGACAATCGGCTTAAAAAAATATAAAATCACAAAGAAACTCAACCACAAAAACCTTGGCACTTCAGACACGATTAAAATTCTCTCTCGTCTCCTTTCATTCATGTTTTGTAGGAAGCTTACTAGATTTAAAAGTAAATAATAAACCATTTTCTTCAGCAGCATGGCAAACAAAAAACATCATCAATTGCAGGAATCTAATTAGAAAACAGATCACAAATAGTATGCGATTCCCAAAAACGATGTATAAAGGTGACATCCCAGTATTAATAATAGGACTACATGTAGTGCAAACTTCACCTCATCACCTGGAGAACAAACGGCAAGAAGTGCTTGGTGTATACTCTGCTTGGCTCCATTGCTAACCAAAATCTCCTCAGGCGTATAGGAGAGGCCATTTTCCTCTACAGGAACAGTAAAAGCGATAACAATAACAATAAGTTACTGAACTTCCATGACACAACTGCACCTTATCCAATGGTTTAGCAATACAGGAACTAGTCTAAGAAAGAACAAACCTTTTAGTTTGTGACAAATTGCTGTCCGAATCTCCAATGTACCAGCATTGGGAGTGTACCTTGTATGACCTTCACGAATCGCATTTATCCCAGCCTAACTTTTCCACAAGAAAGTGCATATTTTGTTTACTAAATCCGCTTTATTGCACAGAAAAGGCAGACAACACAGTATAATCAAATGCCGAAAACAATAACCTCAGCTATCACAGATGGTGTATCAAAATCGGGTTCTCCAGCCGCCAACCGAATAACAGGGACCCCAGCTTGTGCAAGGGCAGTTGCCTGGTCCGTTATGGCCACTGTCTTGGATGGTTTTACAGCATTGACCCTAGGGCTCAAACTGATATCGACTTGAACAACAGCACCAGAATCACTCTCTGGCTTTGCCATTGCAGTAATGCTAGACAATCCTACTTGCGTATTTGTCTCCAATGATCTAGGCAAGGATAGAATTTGACATAAAAAAGTTAACTTTATTAATCCCAGATCAATTAATCGACACCCATTAATGATTTAACCATCCAATCCAATGCTAAAAGGAAAGTTTTCTTCCCGCACCTAAAAGACAATGATAACTAAAAGCAGGGGAGAGATGAAGACCCATCTTACTTGAAGGAGAGATTGTGGCGACCGGAAGGGAAGGAAAGGAATCCGGAGGTCGGAGAAGTCGAAACCGGCCCCGGAGAACGGCGGTTGAAAGCTAGACGAGTGATGCTCGATGTTGAGCTTTGGAGAGAAGCTGCCATTAGTTAAAAGAGATGGGTTTTTCTCGTTTCAGCGTTTGTGTGTTTAGGTGGTAGTTGAGAAGGCATAGATGATAGAACCAGTTTTGAAGGAAAGCTGAAGGAAGAGGGATTTTTTGGGGTGGGTGGGTGGGACTGCTGGCGATTGGCGAAAGAAGGGGTTGGTGGGAAGAAAAATGAAAACAGAAAGTGTCGTCTACACTTGGGTCAGCAACAATGCTCAATTCGATATTGGGCGGGGATGAATCTGGGCCGTTTATCAGACATGTGGGTCCATGATGGTAGCTTGGGTCTACGGTGGTGATTGGCTTTGCTAAAGTATTGTAGACTACGGACAATGTACTTGTAGACTTTGTAGGTGGAAGAGTTGGTTCTTAATTCTTATACCAAGATTTATTTTTACTTTTATTTATATTTTTGACCAAAAGTTCTTTACAAAGCTTGAGTCTGGACTAAAATCTGAAAAATAAATGGAAAAAGTTTGTTGGTGCATTTTTTTTTTTGCTTTAATAAGTGTAATCTATAATATATATGAAAGCTAAAAGCGAAATAATGTATTATTGTGGTACTGTCATGTTATCATTTAGACATCATTTGATGTCGTATAAATTTTCATATTATTTTTTTAATAATTATTAATATGCAATTAATGTTATAATTATTAATTGAATATGAATAGACTTTAGATTATAAATAACTAGAATTTAAAAAACTTAATACATATTTTTTTTTTACTCCAAAAACTTAATACATTAAGTTAGAATGTAAAAATTCAATTAAAAAACTATAATACAAAAAAATAGCAAATCAAAGTAAATAGCAAAAGAAAAAAGAGAACATACGATAAAATGATAAAATAATAAAATAATAAAATAATTGAAAATATTGGAGAAAAATATATATTACTACTAAATTCATGCTACAAGAAAAAAAATTAAAAATTAAAGTATCATACATATGCTTAGTGATATTTAAAGGGTTAGGTAATGGTTTTTTTAATAAATTAAGTAACTAAAAATAAGTGAGAAAAATTTACATTACTGCTAAAGTCATGATACAAGAACAACTTTTTATTTTTTTAAATCGAAAGTCATACAAATAGTTAAAGATATTTAAAATGTTAGATAACTACTTCTTTATAATTGAGGTAATAATTTTTTTAATATAGTATAACCATGTAAATAAATAATAGATAAAAGAAAAAAAATGAGAAAAATGATAGTAGTAAATGAATGACAACGATTAGAGAATAACATGACGAGAAGTGGTTCACGCTATATTATGAGAAATTATTTATTTTAAACAGCAAAATATATATTACCGCTAAAGTTATTTGCAAAAACAATGTAAGAAAAAAATACTTATATAAATAAATAATATTATTTAAAGAGTTAGAATAATTTGTACGAATAAAAAATATACAGTAATGGTAAATTTATGTTGCAAGAATAATTTGTACTTTTTTTATAAATAAAGAGTTAGATAAATTGTAATTAATATATATAAAGAGTTAAATATTTAATATTCTAATGGAGGTTAAGGATTTTTTTAATATATCTTAACTATGTGTATAAATAATAATAATAGGTAAAAGAGTAAGAGAGTGGAGAATTGAAAAATTAGGAGAAGAAAATTATAAGAAATGAGATAATTCACACAATTCATGTAATTGATCTAAGTAATAATTAGTTTTATCTAATATATATATAAATAAAAGTACGAACTCCTTATCAAATTTTTTTAACTTTTTTACCCTTAATATATTTTTAAAAACACTATTTTATCTCCTCTCTCACACTGGTACTAATATTAGTTTCCTTTTCTTATTAGTTACCGGGTCCTAATCATAGTAATCTTCTAATTTTAATTTGATTTAAAACTTATGAGTCTTTTTTCTCTCCATATTATCTATTTGCATAAATTATTTATATATAAACTATACTGTATAAAATTAAAAATACACTATATTATAATCCGGTTTTCTCAATTCGTAGTTTTCTAAAAATTTGATTCGGCCGCAGTTCAATCTTAAAACCGTGAACTTTTTACCCACTGGTTTTGATCTCAGTTCAGTCCGGTTCTTACAACCTTGCTTATACCATTAACAGGATTAGTCTCGACTCTCGAGTTTTTTTTGAACTAGTCTGATAAAAATAAATAAAGTCTTGACTAAAAGGAGCGTAAATAAGACTCAGGCTGAAAAAGAACAAAAAGGAGCTAGGTGAACTAATAAATAAAAGGCAACACGAGAATTATAAGATGGCTTCTGGAGTAGTTGTTGCAAAAAGGCTACACTTTTTCTCTCTTATATGGTACTAAGATGCAACGTTTTATCTGAAGTTTACTAACTTTTGTACGTTTTGTGCCCGACAGACTAGCAGAAAACCTAGCGCAATTAGATAAACTTTAGTTGACTCCAAGCTAGTCCCAAGTTAAATGAAAAAATTACCCAAAACAAAAATCTTAGGTGACATTTTTCCAGGAACTTCCGCAGACGAACCAAAGGCTGACATGTGGCACACCACATCAGCATCATTTCATTCGTATTGAAAATGGAAAGATGGGAGATAGAGGGAAAGGGTTATTCGAAGAAAATGGTATTTTTGAAAAAAAAAATATTGAGCAAACTCCTAAAATAGTACTCTATCCGTCATTTAATAACAGACGTTTTAGGATAGTAAAAATGCGTAAGACAATGATCTTTGATCTTATTTTATTTCACATTGTTTTATTTTTACCTCTAATTTCCACTCAAATTACCATACCATCGTTAAATTGAGTTGATTCAAAAAAAAAATTTTTGTCATTTGCACAAAATATATGTTTCGGAAAAGATAAAATGACAAGTACTCCAAATAGTAGAAAAACGTAGAAAAACGTCAGTTATTAAAGAACAGAGGGAGTATCAAATCTGCCTGAGCAACATTGAACTAATCGGAAAGTTTTCTGTCACTACGTTCGGTCGGACTACGAGGGATGAAAAAATTAGGTACTACCTAAGAAAGAGTTGAGGCAAATGCAACATTCACAGATTAATAAACAAGAATACATAGAGCTATTTGCAAATCAAGCCCAAAAATAGTAGGCGAGGCATAAACTACCAAGATCCTAAGTACGCAAGAAGAAAGCAAAAAATCCTAAGTACCATTTGCATGCTTGTCTTTGAAATTACACAAGAAACTAAAGGAAAAGAGAAACAAGTTCTCTATTATGAAATGAATCATCGGAAAAAAACCAAACAAGTGAAGACTCCACTGCATATATCGGGGAACATATCTCCAGAACACTCCACTGGAACAAGATTCTTTTATTTAACAGATTTGTTGTTTATCAAATAATTATTGCTTCATGGTGCATTAATTCATTCCAAAAGCCAGTCAAATAGGGGATATGATAAATTGGCGCATTCAAACAGAGTATCATTTCGATTTCTAAATAATCCATCACTATATTCATCCAAGTTAATACGCTAGCAGTCGAGATGAACTGCATCTGACAAACTTAACATATCTCATAGTACTACAAACCAAGTTACCAAACCAAGACAAAGTCTAAAACATTCCATTTCTAGCTTTTATTCGATCTAGGACCAGAAGCATCACCACTAAACTAACGGGGCAAAAGCAAGTAAACAAGGTGCACATTATTGATACAGATCAAACACACAAGAAAGATGTCAGACAACAACAACTTCAACCAGAAACCCCATGAGACATTAAAATCCGAACAAAGTGAAAGACTTGTAACATACACCTAAGATTTATATGCATGTCCAAAGCAACGGAATCAAATTACATCACCAAAGAGAAAACGAATAAATGAAAAATCAAAGGGCAACTAAACTCTATTATTGAACATATTCAACAATGACTAAAATTAAGCAAGTTTAAATAGTTACAACCATGTAAACCAAAAAAATACCTCAAATCCTTGTACAAGCCGAATCAAAATCATCGGGAGCAACCTTTCCAATCCAATTGCTGAGAGTACGTTTGATCTCTGAGTGATTAACATATGCCAGCTCATACATACTACACAAATTCACCACCAGTGTCTCATTCAATGTTGCAGTAGGCACCCGCTCCAATGAATTCTCCAAAACCTTAATAGAATCGGCCAAATCCCTTAAGTACATCAAACACAGTGCCTTGTTATTAATGGCCACAACATCCATACCATCCCTCTCCATACATTCTTCATACTCCCTCACTGCTGATACATAGTCCTTCCCTACCAAATACACCAATGCCTTATTCCTACTGACCAAATTCCTAAACTCGACAGCACTCAATAGCAACCCATCATCCTCACTCTTCCTCTCATCCAACAACTTCTCTACTTCATCAAATGATGCTTTTGCCCCTTCCAAGTCACCAATCTGCATCTGTATGTACCCTAATTTTGATAACAGTACGGGATCTAAATTCCCATTAGAGACTAACGACTTAATGAGATCCAAACAGATTCCAAATTCTTTATTCACCAAATGCTGACTGATAATTCCGTTAATAACAAACAATTCTCTTTTCCTCCACACTTCAATCGAAACATCAAACGCCTTCTCGCTCTGTTGAGCTTGGCGTTGCTTTAAGCTTTCGCGCACGAAATCAAGTAACAAGTAAAACCGATCTAAAGACTGTTGGCGGTTACCTAATTTGGCGGGAAGGAAGGCGTAGAGGAAGCGGAGGGAGAAGGGGACCATGGAGCCGGTGCGGTTGGGGTAGAGCTTCGGGTAGGTCTCGTAGTGGTAATGGTGAGACTCGAAGTCGTCGACGGAGTCGAGATCGGTGACGGCTTCAGTGAAACGGCGTAGTTTGGTGAAGGCGAGGACGTTGTAGGCGAGGAAAGTGAGGTGGTCGTGAGGGGTAGAGAGGAGGTTGAGGGAGCGCGCTTTGGTGACTTTTTCGATGATGGCGCGCCACGAGCCGCGATTTGCTAGCTCCTGGAGAGATGCGAGGTCGTTTGCTAGGTCGTTGAGGGAGGCGAATTTGTTGGAAAGTGGATCGATGGCCGGAGTCATGGGTTCGGATGCGGGTTCAGGGTCGGGTTCCGTAATGGGTGAGCTGGGATCCATGGCGGAGATGTACGGTGGTGGCGAGGTGGCTGTGAAATGAGGCAGTCTTTGATTTTGGTGTTTGGCAATGGCGAGGGTCAAAAGGTTGACTATGGATTATGGGATGGGGAATTGCGGATCGGGGAGCACTAGGCATAGGCCCATGTTAGTGTGGGCCTGTTTTCTTTTTCATTTGGTTAGGTCCATGTTGTGAGTTAGTTCTTTCCTTTTGCTAAAGGGAGAATTTTTTTTTTTTTTTTTTTTTTTTTTAAATGAGAGTTGAGATTCCAACTTGATTTAAGTTTTTATTGATATTTTTGTCAAATATCATGAGTCAGAAAATTAATGAACTACATCCCGTTGGCTAAGGGATATTTTTTTTGAAAAAAAGCAAGTAATTTTAGCACCTTATTTTTAAAGATTTTATTTTTTATTTTTTTGGGTAGAATTGGAAGAGTAATTTAGAACTTGTTGAGAATTTACACTGTGTAAAATGTGTAAATAATTTCGCAATTTATCCCATGTGTTTTTTTCGATTGAAGCAATTTAACCAAAATCAAATTTATTATTATAAGACTAAAAAAAGTGGTGAATTATTTTAGTTCAGGTCACATTTTTTTTAATAATTTAAATAATTTTCTCATTTTTATAAATGAATGATTAAATTATTCAACTTGGGTTAAATGACTTCAATCTGATAAGCAAGGCAAATTTCATACTTACATCCAACCTAAATTATAAATTTTAAACAATGAAGGTTATAATAAAATAAAAATGATTACACGAATCTATGGCTTATAACAGAACTGATTAATACATATTTATTTTTATGAGATAAATTATGAACTCGATCGGTAATATTTGAATGATCATTTACTTTTAGCTTTTTGTTTTTTTACCAATATTTTTACCCCACAATTTGTAACATTTGGTGCAAGTGAGTGGATAATGTTTTAGCCACTCGTTGAAAAAAGAGCTTCTCGTGAACTAAGTACTGTGAAGTCACATTCACGTGTCGTTTTAGTCACATTTCTCCATGCATAATTGAATCCATCATTATTTCGAGGTAAGAAAACAAACAAACGAAACTATATAAAAAAAAAAACTTAATTATGCAGTGTTTCTCTTTGGTTCTTTACTTCTTTGGTCTTCAATCTCAAATCCCAACATATGCTCGATTTTTTATTTTGGTCGAACATGCTCGATGCCCCCTTGTTCGTCTATCGTTTTCACATCACCAGTAGATAATCACATTCACTTGTCTTCCAGCGGCCTAGATTATTAATCGCTCGTATATGAATCGAAGTAACAACTTCGCAATTAATTTGTATGATGTGTCATTTTCTAACACACATTATTCCTTGTCTACTTTGATTTGTCATAGTAACTCAACAATCCTGAACAACCTGCTACACTTCTGATCAGTTTATGGATGGAAAATATAACTTTGTGCTTGTGCTTGTGCTTGTGCTTGTGATAATGTTTCCAAAATAGTTTCAAGTCCCAACATTGTTATAACTACAAACAAAAAGTAACAATAATAATAATAGTAACTTAAAAGCTCACTGTTAGAAAAATGTTTATTAGTTCGGTGCCAATATAATTAGTTCCATAAAAAATAACCATGACATAGTTATCTGGGAAACAAGGATGGACCTTATATTTCCTTGGGATCAAAACAAAACAGATGAGAGACAGAGTTCATTTCTTTTCAATGGTAGACCCGCACTGCACAATGGTACTCTAGCCTCTTTAAACCATTTCTAACCTATTTCTTCACCAAACTGTTCAATCTTTTTTTTTCAATTTGATGGCAAACTCACTTCTTCTTTTGGTAACCTTTTCCTTAATTTTTCTACCTCATTCAAACCAACTACCAAATTTTCAGTCCCAATCCCTTCTGTTAATCCAGAACTTACTCAACTATCCACCAGAACTAAGTAGTTTTAACAGCAGCACCACAGATTTTTGCAACATTGACCCATCTCCATCTCTCACTCTAGTCTGCTATGAAGGAAACCTAACCCAGCTTCACATTACAGGAAATTTAAGAGAATTGCCTCCAAGTTTCTCCGCTCAATCTCTCTTTGCAGCCCTGGCTAGTCTTAATTCTACCTTAAAGGTCCTGTCTTTGGTTTCCCTTGGCTTGTATGGTCCTCTCCCTTCAGAAATTGGTCAGCTCACTTCTCTTGAGATACTTAATGTAAGTTCAAACTACTTCTCTGGTGCAATCCCACTATCCATTTCATCCTTGAAAAACCTGCAAACACTTGTTCTTGACAGCAACAATTTCACTGAAAATGTTCCTGGTTGGCTTTGTTCTCTACCAGAATTAGCTGTGTTGAGTTTGAGTAACAATTCACTAACTGGGTCTCTTCCAAAATCAATGAAAACCATGATAAATCTTAGAATTCTATCGATTGCGAAGAATTACTTGTCTGGAGAAGTGCCTGATCTCCATAGCTTGACCAATCTTCAAGTTCTTGACCTGGAAGACAACTTTTTAGGACCAAACTTTCCAACTCTGCACAACAAATTAGTGGTTGTTTCACTTAAGAATAATAGTTTTGGATTTGGTATCCCAGATGAGTTAGTCTCATTCTATCAGCTACAGAAGTTAGACATCTCCTTGAATGGATTTGTTGGGCCATTTTTGCCATCAATATTGTCCCTTCCTTCCTTAAATTATCTAGACATTTCACAGAACAAATTCACTGGAATGCTCTCTAGCAACATTTCTTGCAACGCTGATCTCTCCCATGTAGATTTCTCCTCCAATCTGTTGAGTGGAGACTTGCCTACTTGTCTAGAACTGAACTCCAAAACCAGCGTTGTCCGATTTTCTAGCAATTGCCTGTCGAATCGAGAACAGAAGCAACACCCTCCTAGTTTCTGCCACAATCAAGCACTAGCTGTGAAAGTCTTGCCTCCTGATAGGGAGAAGCATAATAAGGTGAATGGAAATGCAGTTCTTGCTTCAAGTACTATGGGAGGGACTATCGGTGGGGCTGCGGTAGCGAGTCTGGTTTTCCTGCTGATTAGGAGAGCATATAGGAAGGAAGATGTGGAGAAACCTCAAAAAAGACTCATCATGGAGAGAGTTTCATCTGTAAACACAATGAAGCTTCTTTCGGATGCGAGTAAGACATTGCATTTTATTATATGTTCTTTGGTAGGGTCAAAGGAGAGGAAAGTATATAACTTTACAATTTGCAACAAGAAAAGTGAAAAAGATTAGAGTCTAAGTACTTTTTTCTTCTTGTAAAATGATGATCTTGTTGATATTCATGGGGAGCAAGGTTGGTTTAAGGCTTTAGCTCTTTCATGTAAAGAGTACTAATGCCAATTCTAACTTCATTTCTGTGCAGGGTATATATCACAGACAATGAAGCTGGGAGCTAGCCTACCTCCGTATCGGACCTTTTCCTTAGAGGAGCTTAAGGAGGCTACAAATAACTTTGATGCATCTAATCTACTAGATGAAGATTCGCATTGTAAGGTACGAGCTCGAAAAACCTATAACTTATATCGTAATTTCCTGATGTACTTAACATACGAAGAGAATCCACTCTTCGAAACCATTTCCACATAAACTAAAACATTCGAATATTACCTGCATTTATATGATGCCAGATTTACGGGGGAAAGTTCGCAGATGGGACACTTGTCGCGGTTAGGAGCTTGGCTGTAAGAAAAAAGCACAACCAGCAGACCATCACAAAATACATTGAGTTAGTTTCAAAACTTAGGCACAGTCATTTGACAAGTGCTCTTGGTCACTGCTTTGAGTACTGCTCCCTGGATGATTCTTGCATCATCAATTTGTGTCTCGTTTTCGAGTTCGTTCCAAATGGTACACTCAGAGACTACACCTCCGGTAAGTAATGACCTCTCTTGTTTTAATGATCTCTTCCTAGTCCAATGCCATGTCTTTTCGGTGGTTTAGTTAGATGATGTTGCTTCACTTTTGTTTGGTAGGGGTTTCAGGAAAAGAAATGATCAGTTGGGGTCAGAGGATACGAGCAGCGATTGGAGTTGCGAAGGGTGTTCAGTTCCTGAAAACCGGGACTGTGCCTGGTCTGTTTTCGAACAATCTCAAGATAACAGATGTTTTATTGGATCATGATCTTCATGTTAAAATCTGCTGTTACAACCTACCAATTATAACTGAAAATAGAGCACTGGTAAGACCAAAAAAGCACTTCTAAATCCAAGAACTCTTTCTTCGGACCGATAAGTTAATACCTCGGGCTAATAATTTCTACAGGTTTCTGCTGCAGCTTCTTCTTTTCCTGGAACAGAACAAAATCTTCAGGAAAGGAGTAGGGTAGGAGCAGAAGACAAGAGAGATGTGTATGACATTGGAGAAATCCTACTTGAAATCATTGCTGGAACACAAGTCATGTCCCAAAACAAAGTGTCTGTGTTGAAAGACTTGGTAAGAATTACTCCCAACCTAGGTTTGTCAAAAACGAGATTTTAACTGTGCTCGCAACTGACAAATTGGTGGTTAAAATCCTATAATTTCAAATTTTCTGAAATGTTTTTCTCTCCTTTTTAACAGTTACAAGAGAGCACAAAAGGTGATGATTCGGCTCGAACGCGAATTGTTGATCCTGCAATTAACAACAACGAGTGTTCAGATGAATCGATGAAGGTAGTAATGGAGATATGCCATAGATGTCTTTCCAATGAGGCATCTGTTAGGCCATCAGTGGAGGATGTGATTTGGAACTTGCAGTTTGCAGCACAAGTTCAAGATTCTTGGAAAGGAGAATCCAATAACAATCTGGACGCAGCTGTTTCAGAAGTGTAACTTCTTCATCTAATTTCTCCTGTAAAATAAATAATACCAAGAATTTAAGGATGTTTGAGCATTTAAATCATGATTTAACCTTTTGCCTACGAAAGTAATTAGGCGGGAGAAATCTAACCTTGAAACAATGCAAGCAATCAAATCAGATCAAAAAAAGAGAAAAAAAGTGCTTAAAAAATTTAAATTTGAATCTCACCTCCATTAATTAAAAAAAAAATATATTTATAAAAAAAAATAAAAATAAGTAGATTAAGAAAGTCATTAGTCATTATACAAAATTACAAATACACAAATGGTAAGACTCGGCCCATCAAATTATAAAATTTCAACGCACGTTGGGATTTTGGGGACTCAAGAAAGTTTTGGCCCACCATCAAACACCATAGTCTCCTCTAATCAAAAAACTTTTCTATCACTACATTTGGAAGCTTCGTATTGTCAGGGACTCAGGCGTATTCGGTCGCGCCGCCCAGTCGTCACCACGCTCATCTTTGAGGTTGTATTTTTACGTTACACTTTCTAATTTTTTTACCAGCCTGAATTTATTAATCAACTAAAGAGGGTAATGCAAGATTCATGAACAGAAATAGTACATGGAAATTAGCTCTAAGTTGTAGAAATAGAACTTCAGAAAGCTTAGAATTGATTGAGGAAATGTGTTATTGAATTTAACAAAATAACAGTTATTTAAAGCCTTTACACAAAACAGAAACTACGCTTTACAAGCCTATAGCATAGTTATCAAAACTACTTCCCTAAAGAATAGGTCTTATTATAACAAACAGAGTACTGACTAAATCCAAAACAATCTATAGCTAACATTCCCTCCCTTAAGAAAAACATCTGTAATTACTCCCTCCAGTCTCAAAAGAATGTCTTCCTCGCATCCCAATATTCAGTAGGGAACGCATATCGAGAAGGCCGGATGAGGCACTATTTGACCCCAAAAAAATCCGATTTTTTTTGTGAACGTACGTTAATCCTTAACGTACTTCCCAGAAAAAATTAGGGGCAAAATTGTCTCAAATAGTGAGTCTACTGGCCGTTTTAAGATACGTGCCGAAACAGTAAAAACAAAAGCTAAAACGACATTGTTTTGAGACCGGAGGGAGTAGCTTATTTCTGATGCATTCACCATTCCAAGCAAATTACGAAATTTCTCAAACTGCTCAAACTTTAGCGGTTTCGTCATTAAATCTGCAATTTGATCCTGTGAGCTGCAGTACCTTAATTTCACAACACCATCATTCACCAAATCTCTCAAGAAATAGAACCTCAAATCAATATGTTTGCTTTGTCCATGAAAAACTGGATTTTTAGACAATTGAATGGTAGAACTATTATCACATTGAATTTCAGTACCTTCATTCTCCTCTACTCCAACTGTTTTCAGAATTTTCTTCAACCATATACACTGACATGCGCAAAGAGCTGCTGCAATATATTCAGCCTCGGTCGTAGACAAAGTCACCACAGGTTGCTTTTTTGAAGACCATGACACAACTCCATGCCCTATTTTGAACACATAACCAGAAGTACTCCTCCTATCATCAAGATCACCAGCATATCCGCTATCCGTGAAAGCCAAGAGATTCACATTTCCTTCTCCCTTCTTGTAGAAAATGCCCAGTTCAGTCGTTCCTTTCAAATACCTAGGTATTCTCTTGGTTGCCATCCAATGTGACATTGTTGGTCTAGACATGTACCTGCTAATGAGACTAACAACATACATTAAATCGGGGTGAGTCACAGTTAAGTACATGAGACTAACAACATACATTAAATCGAGGTGAGTCACAGTTAAGTACATGAGACTCCCAACTATTTGCTTGAATAGAGTAGCATCAACTTCAGTCCCCCCTTCATCTTTTGTCAACTTTGTTCCAGCAACAATTGGATTCTTCACTGCATTGCAACTTGCCATTTTGAATCTCGTTAACACCTCTCGTGCATATCTTCTCTGACATATGAATATACCATTCGAATTCTGCAACACTTCTATTCCAAGAAAATGCTTCATTCTTCCCAAATCAGACATGTCAAACTCCAACGTCATTGAGTTTTTGAACTCATCACATATAGAAACATCATTTTCAGTGAAAATTAAATCATCTACATAAAGGCTTATAATCAGAATTTTACCTCCAGCTGATTTGGTGAACAAGGTATGCTCACTGGAACATTTTTCAAAGCCTTTATGGTGAAAATAAGTCTCAATCTTGCTATACCAGGCCCTTGGTGATTGCTTGAGGCCGTATAGAGCCTTTTTTAATCTGTAGACTTTCTCTTCTTCTCCCTTCTTAGTAAACCCATCAGGTTGCTGCACAAATACGTCCTCCTTAAGCTCACCGTGAAGAAACGTACTTTTCACATCAAGCTGGAATACTTCCCATCCATACTGAGCTGCTACTGCAAGAATTACTCGAATGGTGTCAAGTCTGGCTACTGGCGCAAATACTTCTATATAATCTACACCATAGCGTTGTGCGTAGCCTTTAGCTACCAATTGTGCCTTATGTTTTTCAATGTCACCATTTTCATTAAGTTTGGTCTTTTAGACCCACTTAACTCCAATAGATTTAGCATCCTTAGGCAGCTCCGTCAACTCCCAAGTTTGATTCTTCTCTATGGCTTGAATTTCTGCTGCCATCGCATCCCTCCATTTCTTGCTCTTGGCTGCCTCTTCAAATGAAAATGGGTCAGTTACCATCATCATTGCAAGCATATCTTCCTCCTCAGAGAGCCCATCACCTACTTCATAATCTGCCATCCATATTGGTTTTCTTCTCATTATTTCGCCTCTCTCTTCAATTGCTGCATCTCCTAGATTTTCTTCGACTGGGATCGAGTTACTAGAGTCGTTGTTGTCCATCACTTGCTGGTTGTTCTCCTCTTCGGTATAATCTCCAATACAACTGTTATCAACTTCTAGCACATCCAAATTTAATTCCTTTCCAGTGTTGCTCCAATCCCAACTCTCTTCTTCTTCAAATACAACGTCTTTGCTGATGACAATCTGTTCAGCGATAGGATCATACAACCTATAGGCTTTAGATTCATCACTAAACTCCCAAGAACACACACTTCTTACTCTTGGAATCTAGCTTGCTCCTCTTCTGATCTGGAATGTGGACATGAGCTATACACCCAAAGATCCGGAAATAATCCACTTTTGGCTTCACACCGCTCCATGCTTCTTCTGGAGTTTTTCCTTTCACTACTGCAGTTATACTTCTATTTTGAATGTGCACACACCATTTCACTGCTTCAGGCCAGAACACTTTTGGAACTTTCTTCTCAGCTAAAATTGATCGAACAGTGTTCATGATTGTTCTGTTCTTCCGCTCGGCAACTCCGTTTTGTTGTGGCGTGTAGGCTGCTGTCAGCTGCCTGCTTATGCCCTGAGCTTTACAAAATTCTCCAAATTCATTTGAATTGAATTCACCTCCTCTATCTGTTCTTAGGCAAGTGATATATACACCTGCTTCCTTCTCAACATGTGCTTTAAAAGTCTTAAATACACCAAAAGCTTCTGATTTCTCATTTAAAAAGTAAATCCAAGTTTTACGTGAAAAGTCATCGATAAAACTTATGAAATACCTTTTATTGCTGTTGGAAGCCGGTTTCATAGGTCCACATAGATCAGAATGCACCAACTGAAGTTGTTTCGAGGCTCTCCATGAACTCTGCTTCGGTATAGACTCTTTGTGCTGTTTCCCAACCATGCAAGCTTCACATAATTTTTCTGGAATTTGGAGCAGCGGCACACCATCTACCATGTTTGTGGATGCAAGTGTTCTCAACCCTTGATAATTCAAATGGCCAAAGCGTCGGTGCCTCAAATGTGTTCTTTCTCATTACGAACTTCAGCTTGAAGACACAAGGAACTTTTTGGTGTCATAGATGCTTGCAGATAGAACATTCTGTTTGTGCTTATATTGGTTTGTATGATCAGCCCTCTTCTAGAATGATAAACTTTACAAGTCCTTTGTTGAATTAAAATGGCTAACCCTTTCTCCTGAAGTTGTCCGATGCTCAACAAGTTACTTTTTAATTCAGGTATGTAAAATACATTAGAAAGTACCTGAATTATGCCATTTATTTGAAATCGCACACTACCTTTAGCCACAACTGCCATTCTGGTGTCATTGCCAAGCTTCACTGTTTGTCGGAATCCTTCCTCCAGCTCTAAGAACCATTCTTTGTTTCCAGTCATGTGATTGGAACACCCCGAGTAAAGGAACCAAACTTCTTCTCTTTTGGTTTGATGAGGTTCAACATAAGCCATCAATAAAAGCTCTTCTTCATCTCCTTGTTCAACATAGTTTGCCTTCGTTTCCCAATCAAGACACTCATATTGATAGTGCCCCAATTGATGACATTTGAAACATTCTATGGTGGTTTTATTCTGAAACATCCTCCCTCTTCCTTTGCCTTGACCTCCACGGTATGAGCCTCTGCCCTTTCCTCGCCTTGGTTGACCATCATAAGAGACTCTTAAGGCTTGTTCTTCTATCTGACTTCCCTGCATCCTCTGTTCTTGAACAAGAAGACTACCATGGAGTTCATCAATGGACATGGTATCTATATCATTTGACTCCTCAATTGCACAAACAACATGATTGAATTTCGGAGTCAAAGATCTCATAATCTTGCTCACCACTGTGCTTGACTGTACAACTTCACCATTTATCTTCATCTTATTCACAATTGTCAGAGTTCGTGCAAGGAAGCAATCAATTTTTTCTCCCTCCTTCATATTTAGCATTTCAAACTCATTCCTTAATGCCTGCAATTGTGCTCTTTTCACCTTGGTGGATCCCTGGTACTTTTGCTTCATTGAATCCCAAATCACCTTTGATGTCTTCTTGTCAAGAATGGTTTCAATAATTTCTCTGTCAATTGCTTGAAACAGAAAATTCTTTACCTTTAGATCCTTGAGCTTAGCTTCTTCAACGCTCTTCCTTTGCACCTCACTTGCTGCTGAAATCCCAATTGCTGGTGACGAAATTCCTTCCTTCACCAGATTCCACATCTCAAGGCTTCTCAAGAAATTTTCCATCAACATCGACCAATGATCGTAATGGCCGTCAAATTTTGGAATGACAAATTTTTCAGAAGTTGTCATACTTCACTCACTCTCACACTCCCACTTTTAGTAAAGCTCCGCTACCAAATGTAGAAATAGAACTTCAGAAAGCTTAGAACTGATTGAGGAAATGTGTTATTGAATTTAACAAAACAACAGCTATTTAAATCCTTTACACAAAACAGAAACTACGCTTTACAAACCTATAGCATAGTTATCAAAACTACTTCCCTAAAGAATAGGTCTTATTATAACAAACAGAGTACTAACTAAATCCAAAACAATCTATAGTTAACATAAGTAGCAATAATTTATCCTTAAGACTCAACTAAAGCCAAGCGATAAAATCACTAAGATCTCCCGAGTCCATGTTTTGTAAGTGTATCAGCATCTGCGTTTGCTTCTCAAAGCGAATGAGTTACGATAACCTTTTCAAATTTGTTGAGTCAGTTAATCCTTCTAAATTCTCTGGATAAAAAACCACGGTCTACCTTCCTTATTTTGCAGCCACTCGACAGTATTTAAAAGAATCTGATTCAATTATGATTTGTTGTGCAAAATTAGGTAATGTGTATTATAAATAAATAAATAAATAAAATTTAAAAAATATTGCAGTAATTATTATAAAGTCTTACAAATTATGAATTTATTATAAGTCATTATCCGGAAAAAAAATACAAATTATTACTATCATAATTGTCCGCGTCGTGTTTTCATATTTTGAAACGGCTACATGATAATTTTATCATCGACATAATCAAACACATTTTTCTCAATGTATGCAATCAGACAATCATTTATACACCAGTATTCTCCTTAAATTAAACTAGAGAAGTTATTTTTTTTCTATTTTTTTTAGCTACTAAATTTATACAATTATTTAATGTAATGATTATTCAGTGACATACTCCCTCCGTGTACTATTAAACGACGTTTTGAAATAGTAAAAATCCGTAGGACAATGATCTTTGATCTTATTTTATTCTACATTGTTTCATTTTTACTCCTAATTTCCACTCAAATTATCACATCATCATCAAATTGGGTTAATGCATAAAAAATAAATTGTCATTTGCATAAAATATATGCTTCGGAAAAGATAAAATGACAAGTATTATGAACAGTAAGAATCCGTAGGAAAGTGACAGTTAATAGTAAACAGAGGGAGTATTTCAGTAGGTTAAAATTGAAAAATATATAATTAATAAAAAAAATTGATTTGCTCAGCGGGTGCAACTTCACCGCGTTCTCTTAACAGCTCCTGTTTGATATTCACCCTTGCTTCAGAGATCGAAATATTCAGTGCTTTTCTTACCGCCACCATCTCTGCGGAGTTGGGGTCCGCCTCACCAACGTAGCTGAAAAATAAACAAACGAAGTTGCCAAGATTATTTCGAAGAACACCACACACACTTAATGATGACTCATCCACATTCCACTTGAGCCAATCGGCAGACGGAGGAATCTAATGAGTAATTGGTTGATGATTGTAGGAATTAGACCAAGAAGTTATTCCTTCTGTAGATTGGAGAAGATGCACCATCGAAAACTGCTTTTGCCCTAATAGAGAAGCTGTGAATTATGATATCAAAAGTGAAAAAGCTTCCATTTTTTTATCATTGGAGACTGATAGCATGTTTTTATGTGCGATTTTCTCCCCATTTTCTCACCCATTTAAGGCATGATTCTGCTAATTTATCCTTGTTTTCATTACTTTTGCAGATTTAGGCCTAAAATGGGAGTTTATGCGAAAAGATGCATTTTTGGAGCATTTTGTGTAGTTTTGAGCTTCAAGACCAAGAATCGAGGTCCCGAGTCCAAAGCAGCGTTCAAGGTCCCGAATCGGATTCTCCATTCGGGACCCCGAAGGGCGAAGAATGACATTTCCACGTGTCATCTCGCCATAGCTTCCATGTGCCTCCTCTGACACTGTTCCTGCAGTCTGCACTGACCACCAAATACCTACCGCTCTAACCAAGTCAGCCCTTGAGCCCAATCCAGACCTGCCCAAAGCTGGAAAAATCAGACAGCTTTATGCTTTTTCAGCTTTGTGCTTTAAGGAGCATGGATCCATTTTTATAGGCTTTCAATTAATGCATTTTGTCCCTAGTTTTAGGCTGAAGATATTTTGTGCTTAGAGCTCTACTATATAAAGGGCATCTAAGAGTAGTTTAGGACATCTCTTACATCTCTCATCACTTAGCATAATTTATTTAGTTCTAGTTTTCTTAGACTTCTCTCTAGTTTCTCTCTCTAGTTCTTGTTAGCATCTTCAACCTTGCCGCCAGGCTTCAAACGGATTTTTAGTAACAAAGTCTTCTTCCCTTAATCTATTTACTTACTTGTTATGCTTTCTTTAATTACTATTTGTTTAATTTCAAGTATGAGTAGCTAAATCTTTAGTTCTTAGCAAGGGTGATTCAAGGGTTGCAAGGGCAGATTCGAGGCCTTCACGTGCTTAATACATTCTTGATGCCATATTCAATTATCCATCGTTTTAATTACATCTTTGCATGATATAATTTGAGGCTTGATCAACTGATAATTATCTTATGTGAATGCTGCCATTCGTGTGGTGAATACGGAAGAAAAATTGCATGAACCAAGTAGGCATCTGTTTAGTCTTGACTGTGTCAAAGTGGTCTCGAATAGATAGGGTGTGTAATTGATTAGAGCGAGGTCACGAGCCTGACAAACTAAGGGACTTTTAGCTCTAGATCTGTCTTTTCTTAGCTTCATGGGCAGTTTGAGTATGGCCCTCCCGCATTCGTGCTTGGAGGGATGGCGGACTGTCAAGACTACCTCATATGTGGAAACGGGGGGTAGTTTTTCTTAAGAGAAAAGTAGGGGATATCCGAGGAATCTGGTCCCTATGTCATTTCTATGATGTCTTGAATAGAATACCCTTGAGCTGATGACGATCGAGCCCCCGAATGCAACCCAAGAATACATTTTGCTAAGAATCCTTCTTTATCTGATTATTTGTGCTTATTCCACTTTCTGTTTTACTAATTCTGAATTTGTGTACTGACTTACTTTAGTTTATCATTCGGGACCCCGAACTGACACCTCAAGGTCCCGAATACTGCTTTCCTAGATAACAATTGTTAGCTCCCAAATCTGCCTTGGCTAACTTGTTTAGCCAAGTAAAACTCCCCCTGATTGTTACTTTCCGTGCTTTTCTCCCCCGAATTCATTCAAGACCTTAGATCAGTCTCTCACAATCCCTGTGTTCGACCCTGACTACCACTGTACACTATATCTCTTGTGCACACACGTTTTCAGGCACTATAAATCTCTTATTTGACTGACGATCAGAGACCTTGTCATGTCTATTCACCCAAAATAACCATATGACAGCAAAAAAGTGATAAACGGCCTAGAGGGGGGGTGAATAGGCAAATAAAATTCTAACTCAAATGTAAGGAAATATGAGTGCGGAAATAGAAAGTAAAAACACAAGGATATATAGTGGTTCCAATTCCTCAATGAATTGTACTCCACTACCTAAGAGTCCTCCTCTTAGGATTTTGAACAACGAACACTTCGTTATTACCTTGAGTTTTTACGGGTTCAACTCAAACCTTACACCTTGGTTTTTGCGGGCTCAACCAATAAACCTTTCACTTGGTTTTCACGGGATCACCAACAACCTTACACTTGGTTTTTGCGGGCTCAACCAACAAACCTTACAATGTGATTTTTCCGGGCTCAATCACAACCTAACACAATCAAGATTACTTGACAAGAGAAAATGTGAAATGGCAACACAAAATTGGTGTACAAATAAACTATGTATGATTCAATAATCAACACCAATAAATGAACAAGAATACCTCAAAAGAAAGCTTAAAACTTACTTGAAATATGAACGCAAGAATGAGTAAATTCGGATTTGTAAAGCTTGCGTTATGACAGTTTGAAGTCGTAAGCTTTTGCAAAAACTCAGATTTTGGCTTTGAAAGAGTATGAGAGCTTTCTAAATCTTTCTTGTGTTTAATGTGTATTCTAGTTATGTTTAAACTCATATGGGATGAGTATTTATAGGTATGAAAAAGTAGAAGTTCGGACATGGGAGTATGGGTTAAAAACTAGCCGTTATTAGTGGGAAAACTAGCTGTTGGAGTCTGTCTCCTGGACGGGGCGGTATGCCGCCAGACACCAACGAGCTGGGGCGGTATGCCGCTAGCTTCGCTTCGGAAATAATTAAATCTTGCCGAGTCTGGCGGTATGCCGCCAGACACAACCCATTCCTGGCGGTATGCCGCCAGGAACAAAATGTCCCATAACTCGAGTTCTGAAAATCGTTTTCGCACAAAACCTTTTTGAAAACTTTTCTTGAGGTATCTTGATCATAAATCAAGTGCTAATAAGAATCATACTTACATGATTAAAGTTCTAATGTACACTTGATCTTCTAGCTTGTGATATCTTGATTTGTTGCTTCTTTTCTTATTTGCTTGATCACAAACTACACACACTTTAACTTCAAATTGCATTAGTAATACTAATTAGTTTGTGTGTCTAAAATCATCAAAACAAGAGTAAGTTGCCCTTGGGCTAACAATCTCCCCCTTTTTGATGATGACAACCACAAGCTAATTATAAATCATAATTGAACTAGCAATTGAAGTTGAAGTCAAAATGGAGAAAACTTACATCTCCTATCTTTGCCAAAGGAATGCTCCCCCTACATAAAACATTAGTTGCACATAGAGCATAGCAAAGATAAAGAGTTTTGCTCCCCCTAAATCTTACCATTCTCCCCTTTGATGTGAGCTTCATTACCAATAGATAGATATCTTCCCCTTAACTCACTCTCCCCCTTATTCTCCCCCTTTGTCATTAACAAAAAGGGTAAAAAAATAGGAGGTCCAAAAGATCAAATAAGGAGTAAATAAAGGAGCAAGCAAAGATTAAAATCCAAGAATACTTTAACAAGTATTAAGATCAAACAATTATCCAATCCAAAGATAAATATCAACAAAAAGATAAAGAGAGGATAATCAAAATTTTACTCATATGGATTAAAAGAGATGATCATTAAAGGATAAAACAATAAGTGAAATCATGTTCAAAGCAATCCTCTAATGATCAATCAAATAAAATAAAAAAGTAGCAATACATCATACAAAAATTAAAACAAGTATTGCATAGCCAACTAAGCACCTATGGCAAATTAAAGCATATATGATTATAGATTTTAATAACTAACACAATCATTTAAATCAATTATTGCATCAATAATTAATCACATAAACATAATTTAAAAGGAATAGATTTTAGGAATACCGGTTGTGATTACTCATTATATAGCTTATGCCATTCCGCGAAAATGGCTTCCATATGTGCAACCGGGGCAATCATCAAAATTAAGGCCTACTTGTTGGTTTACCCTTGGGCTACCAATCAAGTGAAATTCCTACAAAACAATTCTTTCTAAACAATTCATGAGATAACTATAAACACAACAATTAATCAATATTAGAAATATAAATCAATCAAATATATTAAATATTATTGCCAAAAATTACCAAAAAGGGTGAGCTTCGATTCATCACCCGACTTGTGCCACGAATACCCTCTTATATTCAATGAGCATTTATCCGCATTGGGTTCCCGGCACACCTACAAAACAAATTATTTCACTTTTGGTACCCAAATAGGTTTGGGTCCTTCCTTATTAGCACATGTACCCTTTGGTACCCAAATTTGTTTTGTCTTTCCAAGACCTTTACGAATGTGACAAAAATATGCCAAATGACCATTCTTATGACAATAATCACATTTATATAAAGGTCTAGCATGTGAGGAATTAGAAGGACTAGCATGGTTGCAATTTCTTGCCTTAACAAAATATGTTTTAGAATTACTCATGCTAGTAGAATTATCAAATCCAATTCCTCTTCTATCACCATCTTTCTTAAGATCATTTATGCAATCATGGTGACTAAGTTTGCTTTGGATAGATTTTGCTAGTGTAGTCTCAAGATATTTAATCTTATCTTTTAACTCTACAACATCCTTGGAGGAGTTAGCACAAGAGTCACATGTAGAAGTTTTCTTACCACTAGCAATTTCAAGTAATTTACACTTATCTCTATTTTCAGCCAAAGCAACTTTTAAAACTTCATTGCCATTTTTCAAGAAATCATTTTCTTCTTTTAAACATATATTGGATTTCTCTAAATCAACAATCTCCTTCTTAAAAATATCCAAATTACTAACATCCTTTTCAATGCTTTCTAATTGCTTAGCAAGCTTTAAATTCTTTTCATTTACTAAATCATAGGATGTAAGTAATTCATTAAAACTAATTTTCAATTCATCAAACGTGATAACATCATCACAAGAATTGAAGGAGTTTACCTCAATATTACTTTGCCCAATAAAGCAATAATCCATGTTGTCATTTGAGGTAGAGGTGGATGTTGGTGAAGAGCTCCTTTGATAAGCTTCACTATCTTCATAGCTAATGACTTTAGAATAGTGTTCACCATCACTTCTCCAATCCTTCTTTCTTGAACCCGAATTTACGAACTCAAAAAAAATGGTGATGAAGTGGGCAAGAGATTCTTCGTCTTGAACACAAAGAAAGGTTCTCAACCTTGTCTTCCAATGTCGGAAATTTTTGCTATCAAGGTATAGTGAATGATTGCGTGCAGCACCCTCTTTAGCCATTTGATCTTTCACTTGAGGCGATTAAACCTACAAAACAAGTACCTTGCTCCGCTACCAATTGATAAACGGCCTAGAGGGGGGGTGAATAGGCAAATAAAATTCTAACTCAAATGTAAGGAAATATGAGTGCGGAAATAGAAAGTAAAAACACAAGGATATATAGTGGTTCCAATTCCTCAATGAATTGTACTCCACTACCTAAGAGTCCTCCTCTTAGGATTTTGAACAACGAACACTTCGTTATTACCTTGAGTTTTTACGGGTTCAACTCAAACCTTACACCTTGGTTTTTGCGGGCTCAACCAATAAACCTTTCACTTGGTTTTCACGGGATCACCAACAACCTTACACTTGGTTTTTGCGGGCTCAACCAACAAACCTTACAATGTGATTTTTCCGGGCTCAATCACAACCTAACACAATCAAGATTACTTGACAAGAGAAAATGTGAAATGGCAACACAAAATTGGTGTACAAATAAACTATGTATGATTCAATAATCAACACCAATAAATGAACAAGAATACCTCAAAAGAAAGCTTAAAACTTACTTGAAATATGAACGCAAGAATGAGTAAATTCGGATTTGTAAAGCTTGCGTTATGACAGTTTGAAGTCGTAAGCTTTTGCAAAAACTCAGATTTTGGCTTTGAAAGAGTATGAGAGCTTTCTAAATCTTTCTTGTGTTTAATGTGTATTCTAGTTATGTTTAAACTCATATGGGATGAGTATTTATAGGTATGAAAAAGTAGAAGTTCGGACATGGGAGTATGGGTTAAAAACTAGCCGTTATTAGTGGGAAAACTAGCTGTTGGAGTCTGTCTCCTGGACGGGGCGGTATGCCGCCAGACACCAACGAGCTGGGGCGGTATGCCGCTAGCTTCGCTTCGGAAATAATTAAATCTTGCCGAGTCTGGCGGTATGCCGCCAGACACAACCCATTCCTGGCGGTATGCCGCCAGGAACAAAATGTCCCATAACTCGAGTTCTGAAAATCGTTTTCGCACAAAACCTTTTTGAAAACTTTTCTTGAGGTATCTTGATCATAAATCAAGTGCTAATAAGAATCATACTTACATGATTAAAGTTCTAATGTACACTTGATCTTCTAGCTTGTGATATCTTGATTTGTTGCTTCTTTTCTTATTTGCTTGATCACAAACTACACACACTTTAACTTCAAATTGCATTAGTAATACTAATTAGTTTGTGTGTCTAAAATCATCAAAACAAGAGTAAGTTGCCCTTGGGCTAACAAAAAGATGATCAACCACAATTTTCTTTGTCTTATACCGTATACTAGTTCCTCCCATCGAAAGAAAAGCTCCTGCAATTCACTCAACTTATTAATTGATTAAAAACAAACCTTTTCGCTATTCTTTTTATTTATTTTTGGGTCAATTAGGACAAAGTTTTATTAACTAGTTATAACCAGTTATAGTTAAGACAAATTACGGGTACGAGCAAGCTACACCTACGGGTACAGCTGAACCTGAAAACAAGATAGTATTATTAATGTGTACTAGTTCTTGTAGATTCTATTCGCAGCAAAATTGGGTTATTCGGCTGATTCATATCTATCTCGAAGTTAATTCGATGGCTTACAGAATGACCAACTTGATGTTTGATCAAGGCACTCGTTATAGCTGGTGCTCGGTCGCTTCTTTTTACATTTCTGTAAATCTCTTCGGAGACTATGCGGGTATTTTTTTCTCCGCCTGATTTTTAGTTTAATAATGGTCAGAAAAATTCTTACTAGTGTTCGGTAAACAACAGTAGTAGTCCTGTAGACCTATTGCCCACGAGGGAGAAATGATTAATCAATCCGGCAATTAGGATATGAAATTGCGGGTGTCGGGTTTGGACTTTGGATGGATATAATACAGTAGTTTCCATCCGGAAAACGAGCCCCGGTTTTTTATTACTAGTACTAATTATTAATTAGTTATGTGGAGTATTCTCATTAATTAAACAACTTGTCTAATTACCCAGTAGAATTTAAGATTTGATAACAAAAAATTTACTTAATTACCTAATAAAAAAAATCATATTAAAAGAACCAACACCTTTCGAGATTTAATAATAATGAAACTAAATTATCTCATCCAACAAGATGTGAGAAAGATATTTTGGATACTAAAAAAAAAATATTACTCCCTCAGATTATGACTTGAATCATCTATCAACAGCCTTCGATCATCTGTGCTAGGATAAAAAACTAAATTTAAAACACGTTGAACACAGCAGATAGTATTAATCAAATCTGCTAATAGGAAAGATGAGATGGCGTGAGAGTATTAATTTATATCTATATCTATGCTATATAAAAAGTACTAATATTTTGTTTTTTAAAAATCTATTATACACATAAGTTATTGTTTAAAAGTCTATTACACTTTCTAAATTTTTATAAATCTATTAAAAAATTTATCCAATAATAATTGTCGCTTTTAAATTAAAAAAAAAAAGTTCAACCAATTTACCTAAAACAGAAGTTGTTGTTCTTAGTTCGTTAAAGAAATATTTTAAAAAAAATTGTGAAAGCATTAAAATTCTTAACAATAGCATGATTATTAATATTAATTCAGTTGGTAGTTAAGTTAGATAATATATATTAAATATATATAGATAATAAAATACATAATTAGTTTTTCAAGCATGTAATAATATAAGTAACTAAAATTAAAAATATAATTAGTTAATTTAAATTATAATCATAATTATCTATTATGTTTTGTTATTTTTTTAAATTAATTTAATTTATTATTTGTGTTTAATAATTAATATTAATTGGTTTTTTTATTTATATTAATTAATTCCTCGATCATAAACCAAAATATGTTCAACTTCTCCATTATACTTTCTTAGTGGTAATTAGATTTGGTATTGCTTAATTTTAATTTTTTTCTCCATAACTAACCTAACCTAATTAGCATATAGTCATATACAATATTTTATTCAATTTATTTTTAAAAGACAGAGCATGTACAACTCCTTGAGGGAATCCATGTTCGTGTTAATTTTTATGAATTAATTTTGCATGTCCGGATTGATTTGAAGATTTTTTTTCCTATTCAAAACATATACAATTTTGTAGAGAAATTCATATATATGATACCCAATTGAGTCAAAATTGGGAATATAAATTTAACATTTTATGTCCTGATTATTTTGTATAATCTTTCAATGGTATGTTAGTTTTTTTTAAAGATATAGATAGTAACGAATTTCATAAACATAAATAAAAAATAAATACAATTTAAGTGAGCCAATTAAAAAAGAAGACCCTGTTTGTTGCTTACGGCTCTGAATGTTGTTCATGGATATTCAAGTTCTTACTTGCGAGAATTTGGAAGAAAGAACGATCAATCTTTATAATTAATGTTTTGCACTTACCTATGCATTTCCAACTAATATCAAATAAGTTCATGTATTTTTAATTAGCTCAAATCAACCACTATTTTTATTTAGATGGACAAAATAAGTTACATTTATTCGAAAATTATATCTTTCCTATGGAAAAGGCACCACGGGTCCCTATGGTTATTATTTTCATTTTAGTTCGTCCCACATTTCAAATTCTGTTCAATTGGGTCCTAGGCGTCATCTCCGTTAGCACTTCGGGGTCCCTATCGTTAAAATTGACGTTAACGGTCACTTTTTGCCGTTAACGTCATTATTTTATTATTATTTTTGCCACGTCATTAATTTTGCGGGCCCCACATGATAACATTCCTGGACCAAATTGTAAAAAAAAATAACGAAGCTGGACCAAATTGTTTGAATTTTATTTTATTTTCAAATTTCTGTAACATTTTTTTATTTTAATTTTATTTTCATATTTTAAAAAACCCATAACCTATTATTCACACATCATCTTCTTCACCCTCTTTCTTCTTCAATATGACCATTATTCTCACCATTGTCATGCCGCCACCAACATCTCATAAACATCAGGGCGACGACACGGTTGCATGCCATCACAACCAATATAGGAATGTCCAAATGGAAGAAGAAGAAGATTGCAGCAAAAAATTTCAAAGAATTTTATATTATTATACCCAATATTACATAATTCCAAACTCATTAAACAAGCCATCTCCTCCTCCTCCCTGTATTACCCAACCATTTCAATTTATTTATAATTGATTAAATAAATAAATCAATTATAAATTTCTATTAAATTAAATTAATTCCACTGCAAATTTCAATTCAATCTTCTGCAAATTAATTGAACCCAAAACAATTGAATTAATCGAAAGCAACCCGTACCCGTTCATACAAACTCGTACCCAATCCTCTGCCTCAACCCAAAATCCAAACCGGACCCAAGAAATTCAATTACCCATCACCAAATCGCTTCCAATCATCCAAACTCGTCCCAAAATTCCAATTTCAACAACAAATTCAATTCCATCACCCTCTCCCTTGATCGGATCGGCCTCCCACCACGATCAGCCACCATCGCCGCCCTCTACTACTAATCCACCATCACCAGCCCGACTCGATCTCCTTTCATCTGCCACCAAATCAAACCCAACCAAAAAAACCAGCCATCAAATCTCTTCCCCGCCATCGCCCTCGCCGACCGCCATCATCACAACCCGATCGCCCGTCTCACACCCATCTCACCCTCAAGCCGCACCTCCACAACATCACTACGATCAGCCACCATCAACCACCGCTCATCTCCACCAAATCCCCCCGATCCAAATCAAATCAAAAAAGAGAGGAGAGTGAGGCTCGACCAGGAAAGAAAGGAAGAACAAAGAAAAGAAAAACAGAGAAAAGGAGCAGAGAAGAGAAGAGGGAGGCTCGGCCTAAGAAAGAAAAGGGAAAGGAGAGGAAATAAGAAAGAAAAAGAAAGGAAGGGTTTGGGTGAAATTTGGGTTGTAAAAGTAAAACATATGGTGGGGCTCGCAAAAATTGGGTGAAATTTGGTCCAGCTTCGTTATTTTTTTTTTCAATTTGGTCCAAGAATTTGATCATGTGGGGCCCGCAAAATTGATGACGTGGCAAAAATAATAATAAAATAATGACGTTAACGGCAAAAAGTGACCGTTAACGTCAATTTTAACGATAGGGACCTCGGAGTGCTAACAGAGATGACGCCTGGGACCCAATTGAATAGAATTTGAAATGTGGGACGAACTAAAATAAAAATAATAACCATAGGGACCCCGTGGTGCCTTTAAAAGTGGAAAGAAAATCGAGTCTGCTACATTCGTTAGTCTCTTACAAAATCACATGGGAGTAACTTATAATGATATTTTAAAATAACACTAATAATAGTAAATTAGAAAGTGAACAAACTTATAAATTAATTTTTCAATTAAGTAATGCACTTTTATTTCTATTATTAAATGACCATTTATTTAATTAATAAAGAATTATTATATGGCATATCAGACATACCGACTTCAATAGGTAAATACCCTACTGGTAATGTATGACGGGGAAGATAATGATTAGGGGCCGATACCAGAAATGTCGGTAACCGTTATCTTGGTCTGAGTCACGTGGCATGTGGAAATCGAGGACCATCATCACCTCCTGTGCTACATTTATGACGGATGGGAGAGCATTTAATGCGCCATTTGGGAGCATTAAATGCGCCGCTGGAGAACATTCAAAGCACCGGCTCCTGGGCCCCACGTGTCCGAGGTGACCCGCAAGGAAGGGGTATAAATACCCCCCTTACCTTTGGACACGGGGAGGGTTTTTGGGACGGATACACACATACACGCCCATACAAACCTAGTAACTCTCCCTAATGCTCACAATCTTCACGATACTAACTTGATCGTTGGACCTCCTACGCCGGAGACCCCCCTCGACGCTTTGCAGGTGACTTAGGAGTAAGGAGATCATACACATCAAAACGCCAAGTTACAGAATTATCTTCACCCCGATCTCAAAATTATAAGTATTTGTTTCTTATTTTGAAGAGTTCATCTATCAATCATCATTAATTGGAGGAGTACGAGTACCCACTTCCTTCAATATTTTGGCTTTAATTACGCGTCTTAGACTCTTAGCCGACGAAATCGAATCAATAGAAAATTCCCCCCTTCCTGAATACTCCACATAGACAGCGGTATAATACACTACACGCTTTATTTACTCTTTTCACTCGGTCCTACAACAACAAAGCGTTTTCAACTTTGAAGAAGAGACCATGCCGCCCCCATGCGCAACAAAACCAAATACACTAAGAAAACATTGATAATAATGATAAACATTTACTCCAACGAGCAATTATTTTAAAATAGCTAATGATAAAGATTTACTCTAATTTTTAATAACTCGAATAAGGACTCTCACGATGAAAATTTAAATTAATCGGTTCGAGAAAAAAAACCTAATTATCGGATGATGTATAGAAAATAATAATAATAATAATCATTATTTATTTTTAACAATAATTTTGAAAAGATGAAGTCGATTAACTTAATCCAATTGTTAACTTGTTAAAACAAACGTTAAGGAAATGTTGTCTTGTTGAGTTAATGTATTAGTAACGTTATATTTTATAGGTTTTGTTAGAATATATATATATCTCTTTCGTTTGTTGCTTATTTAAACGTTAATTTTTTTTAATTAGATATATACTGTATCAATTTAAAATAAAATAATGAGTTTTTATCGATCACCTAAAATTAACATTCAATAATCTCTATTTTATAACCCGTTTTAAACCAACTTGCAAAATTGATTTTAAAAAAAGTATCCTGCCCTTCAAATTAACTACTGGTTTTCTCTAATTTTGATTTCCAGATTCAGAATCCAACCCACCGCTGTCAAACAACACCAACTCCCACATGTTGACATGCCCCACTACTGTCTAAATGAAATAGTCAAAAAATTCATACAAAGTTTCCAATATATATTGACCTCCTCCTCTTTTTATATTTCCATCAAAAACAATTTCACAAGAAATCATTTTCAATGTCCAAGATTTCACTTCCGATTCTCTTCTTCTTCTTCTCTGCTCTAAGCATTTCGTTAACTGAAGCTCGAGTCCGGCATCATAAATGGGAGCTAAAGTATGAATACAAATCCCCTGATTGCTTCAAGAAACTGGTGGTCACAATCAATGGTGAAACTCCAGGACCAACAATCTACGCAGAACAGAATGATGTAATTGTTGTTGATGTCAAAAACAGTTTAGTAACCGAAAACGCAGCGATCCATTGGCACGGAATTCGACAGATCGGAACCCCGTGGTCCGACGGAACCGAAGGAGTCACCCAATGCCCAATTCTTCCCGGTGACACTTTCAGATACAAGTTTGTTGTCGACAGAGTAAGCTTCTTCTATGCTAATGTTTCAAGTACTAACAAATCCTGACATAATTAAAAAAAATGCTCACCTACAAACAAATCTTAACGGATCGTAGTACATCATTCTAATTCAATATTCTAAATTGTGGTTTGCAATTTTGTTTAATTTTTCAGCCTGGAACATATCTGTATCATGCACATTATGGGTTGCAAAGAGGAAATGGGGTTTATGGATCGATTCTTGTGGGCCTTCCAAAAGGGGAAGTAGAACCTTATGCTTATGATCATGATACAAGCATTGTCCTAAATGACTGGTACCACAAGAGCACATATGAGGAAGCAGCTGGTTTATCATCTGTTCCCTTTGTTTGGGTTGGAGAGCCTCAGGTAATATAAATTGGATCTACATTTTTGTGATAATTATCTTTTTATTAATTTCTTGCACTAAATCTTTTTGTTTTGTTTCTAAATTTTCAGTCACTCCTTATACAAGGAAGAGGGAGATTCAATTGCTCTACTCCAACCTTAGCGGCCGGCGTCTGCAATGCAACAAATCCACAATGCTCACCTTTTGTGATCAGTGTAATTCCTGGGAAAACATACAGGCTAAGGATTGGTAGCTTGACAGCTTTATCAGCTCTTAGTTTCCAAATTGAGGTTAGTTGGAGAAGAAACTGATCTCTTCGTCAATTTAATCTAGTAATGCATATGTTTTGTACAATTAGGACTCTTAAACTCAAGCTAATGCAAAGTTGGTACTTTTTTTCTTTTGCAGGGTCATAACATGACTGTTGTTGAAGCAGATGGGCACAATGTTGAGCCATTTGTGGTACAAAACTTGTACATTTATTCCGGTGAGACATACTCAGTTTTGGTAAAAGCTGACCAAAACCCTTCAAGAAATTACTGGGCTACTTCCAGTGTTGTGAGCAGAAATTCCAACACCCCACCTGCCTTAGCCATTTTCAATTACATCCCAAACCCACCCCAAAGATCTCCCCCTACAGTTCCCCCATCTGGTCCTCGTTGGAACGACGGTGATTCGCGAGTCGCGCAGAGTCTTGCCATTAAGGCTCGTCGCGGGTACATTCACACCCCTCCACAAACCTCCGATAGAGTGATAGTTATGCTCAATACACAAAATATAGTAGACGGTCATTTCCGTTGGTCCATAAATAATGTCTCGGCCAACCTCCCCCATACCCCTCACCTAATTGCCTTCAAGCACAAATTGGGTCATGCCAGGAACCAGATCCCACCTCCGGACCGGTACGATTCGGCCAATTACGACATTTTCAGCGTAGCAAAGAACAAGAATGGTACCGTAAGTGATGGAATTTACAGGCTAAAGTTCAATACAACAGTGGACATTATATTGCAAAATGCAAACAGCATGACTCCTAACACTAGCGAGACGCACCCGTGGCATCTACATGGGCATGATTTTTGGGTCTTGGGGTATGGGAAAGGAAAGTTTGACTTGGTCAATGACCCGAAGAAGTATAATTTGGTGGATCCGATCATGAAGAATACGGTACCGGTGCATTCATACGGGTGGACCGCCTTGAGGTTTCGGGCGGATAATCCAGGAACTTGGGCCTTCCATTGCCACATTGAGGCCCATTTTTTCATGGGCATGGGAACTGTATTTGAAGAAGGGATTGAAAGAGTTGGAAGACTGCCCTCTTCAATTATGGGCTGCGGAGAAACTAAAGGCTTCAAGCGAAGGCCATAATTTTATTTTATTTTTTTAATAAATTATTCTTGTTTCCACTATTTTTTATTGCATTCATTCTTCAATAAATATTGATTCTTTTCTGAAAATAAATATACCAATTGAATAAATAAAGATTGATTCTTATGTGTGGCTGTTTTGAATAAACTCCCAGATTATAAAAAACAACCTTCTATTGATGCCCTTGATACGGTTTAGCTGGCTGTTCTTTCTATTGACCCAAAAAAAAAGTTAAATTTATTCTTACAATAATAATCATAGTAAGAGATGATGGCAAGAAATAATGTCAACCATATCTTTCTTTTTTTTTTTTCTAAAATTAATCTCGTTGGAGTATTTTAAAAGTCAGATCATAAAAGTAAACTCGAGCATAACACTAAGGTTGAGGATGGATAATTTGCTTAACACTTGCCTAGCGCCCCCCTAATATTTTCAAAAGTTTTATTGTAGTCCCCAAAGTTTTAAAAATTTTAAGTAATCTTTTTTTATTTACTACTCCCTCCTTCCCCAATTAAATGTCTTTCTCACATCCCAATATTCAGTAGGGAACGCATATCGAGGAGGCCGGATGAGGCAATATTTGACCCCAAAAAATTTCGTACTTTTTTTCGAACGTACGTTAATCCTTAACGTACTTCCGAGAAAAAATTCGGGGCAAAATTGTCTCAAATAGTGACTGTTTCGGCCGTCTTAAGGTACGTTCCGAAACAGTAAAAGCAAAAGCTAAAACGACGTTTAATTGGGGAAGGAGGGAGTATTTTTTTTGTCCTCTAATTATTTAAGAGTTTAATATATTGTTCTTACACTTTTAGATTTTATAATTAATCACACTTTTATCTATGCAAAATTTCTATGTTTATCTGTCAAAACCTAGTTAAACTTTAGTAATGATTTAAAATTCAAGTTAAAAAAATTGTCTAAACATGTTTTATTAACTTTTACTCCCTCCGAGGTTAATTAAATGTCGTTTGACTTTTTGGCACGCATATTAAGGAGACAAAATGATTTACTATTTGACCCTAAAAAATTTCGTACTTTTTTTTCGAACGTACAATAAGGATTAACGTAGTGAGTCATTTGATTTCCTTAATATGCATGCCAGAAAATCAAACGATATTTAATTAACCCTCTGGGAGTATAATTTTCTAACTGTAGTTTTCAAATAATCTATATACGTCATTCCAAAAAAATTCTTCTAATTTATTGACATGAATGTAGTGCTACAGCTAGCTATATATAGCACTAGACAACACCAAATATAATTACAAAATCATAAGAAGCTAATTGAAGCCAGCATGCGTTGTTATAAGAAGAGTGTTTTAACGGTTGCTTTTTTGTTTATTTTAACGTCGGTGGCCGTGGCGGCAGCAAATCCTCTTGTGAAAGCTTATGAGGGTAGAAAAATGGGGGCTCATTACACAACAAGTATGTTACGAGATGAATCGATTAAGAGTCGTTTAACCAACAAAAAGTAGTGTAGTTTCCAATCCAAATAATGCGCTTGAAAAGGCTTTAGTAATCTCTGCCAAAAACGAAGGTGATGCTGCTGCCTGTGGTGAATTTTGTGTACTTAAACCTTGCATAGACCCTGCCTGTGTTTGCATCTTTTGGTCATTGTCGAATTAGTGAATTTTTGGATTTTATTGTGATCTCCGGTAGGGTGTCGGCTTGTTTTAACCAAAATAGGATTGTTACAAATCTTCTTCCTCTAACAATGTATTAGTAAAAAAAATTACAATGAGCCCGCCCATACACAATAGGAATAAACTCACATTTGCCAAGGCCCAAATGAAAAGAAGCAGCCCATACATTTGCCGCGGCCCAAATTATTGTAATATTTTTGTTCTTTTTGTTCTTTATTTATTTATTTATATACTAATAATAATAAATAATTTAAGGCAAGAAGTTGCATGTCAGCTTCGTTTATGAAATTTAGAGCCCTACGCAACAAAAAGTCATCTTCCTAAAAGTCATTTTAATTTTCTTTTATGAATTTAGAAAAAAAAGTCTTGGTCTTTGAGTTTAACTTTAAGCATATTCATTCCTTTATGACATACTTTGAATTAAGAGTTGACCGTGAACTTTGTTGAACTGTTTCACTTTTCTAAGAAGACATTACTCTTCTATCGGTAAAGAAAGGAGGAGAGCGATCGATATCAATAAAATATACTTTGATCTCCACCGTCCATTTTTTCCAAGGGTTGGGATTGTGTCAAATTACATTTTGTGGGCTTTTATTATTAATTAATGTTTTTGATAGACAAATTAATTAAATAAAGTAATTGTTTATTTTTGGTAAAAAATAATTGTTGATTTAAGTAATATTCAAAAATAGGAATAAAATAAAATAAAAAATTTCTATGTATATATTTTTATATAATCAAAACACATGTTGTGTTTGTATTAGTCGGGCGCCGATGCCCAAATCTTAAACCGGGACCCATAAAATTACCCTAAACCTTTATACATGTACTATACTAAATTACTAATAGAAAAACAATAAGTTTATAGTTCAGTGGTACTTCTATCATATAGGGAAGACAAAATCTCAGGTTTAAATAGTGATAGTATTGACGTAACGATCATGGTTAATAGAATATTATTTATCTAGTGGTTACAAAATAAAATAATTGAAATTTAGAAAGAGATATTGCTGGAGCCGGATCCATAAGGCAAGCCGACAAAAGCCAGCCTCATAATTTCCGAGTTGGAAACGCTGGATCTTGAAGATGAGAGAAATTGCAAAAAAAAATGCCATTTGATTTTAAATAAGCATAGATTAGGAAAAGTCGTTGTTTTAAAAGTATATATAGCTAATTGAGATCTTGTCGTCGTGTGGACACGAAAAGACATTTGTATTAAATTAAATTAAATTAATAGACAAGAGTAAAAGACCAAATAGAAGGGATTAAAAATACTAGTTAGTACTAGTACAAATCAACGCGATTTAATTATGCATATATATACAATCCATGAAGTTTCGACGGAAGGACCAAGACTTACGCGTTTTGAGTTTTTTTTATTAAGTCCTAAATGATTATGATTACGTATCCAAATTACTAATTAAAAAGGTTCATAAGCTACTGGCTAGTGTGATTTTTTTTTTTTTTTTTAATAAGCAGAGGATTTATTAAAGAAAGGTTATGAAAAACATGACAGAGAACAGAAAACCAGAACTAGAGCCTGCTTAAAGAGGCTCAAAAACCAAATCAAAAACATGAAACCACACAACCAGTAAGAACAATACAGAAGAAAAAAACCTAAGCTCACACAACCCACATCAGAAGCACTTAGCGCCACCAGAAGGGCCAAGCACGGGGAGCAGCTAGACAACTCAAAAGACGAACACGCCACCAGATTAGTGTGATTTAGTTGATGTCATGCAAGACACGTCACTAGTATTAATATCTTCAATAATCCATGTTAAATTAGTGCAACTACTAGTGATTAAAATTATTCAGATTAGCTAGGAGCAGATTTTAGAGGAACTTTCACTTGGGTGCCAAACCTATTTGAGTTTTGTTTAAACAAAAAAATATCGAAAAAGTAATAAAATATTATTTAATTTGAGACCGAGTAAAACTAAAGAATAATCATTTAATTTGAGACGAAAATATTTAATTATATTTCTCCTAACTTTTTTTTAAAGGATAAACTCATTAGTTATACTACAGCACGGTGTATTCTCTTCGAGGCAGAAGTATATATTTAGTACTGATTCCAATGGATCATCTTTGCTGATTTAGCATATTTCCTCCGATTTTTTTTTAGCTGTTCAGATTGGAGAAAAAGTTTTATGTTATTTAAATGTCCAAGTTATATTTTCAATGAGGTTAGTTATGACTTTTGACAAATTAACTCTATTATTTTTAATTAAGGTTAACAACGCATGCTGCCATCATTAAATTTGTTTCACGTTTCCAATACTGTATCCAGTCTCTAGAACCAAAATTTACAAAACCAACCAAAAAAAAAAAAAAAAGAGTAAGAAATTGCTGCAGAAATGAAGAGGATGGAGAGTCAGGATGTCCAAGAAATTGTTGCTCCAGATAGATTGAGCAATCTGCTGTTGAAGAAACGCAAGATGTGATAGAGTACGACAGGAAAATTTTGGGAAAATTTGATTGAAAATATGGCGGAATGAAATTTAAACCAGTTTTTTTTAGCTTTGGAACTCTACATGTGTAATTAATTAGTTTAAGAGAACGTGATTAGGAGTAATCAATGTTTTAAGGGGTATTACAGTAATTTTATTTGGCAGTTATCTGAAATTCTCAATTGTATTGGTATGTTAAGGCAGTAATTAATTAGGGAAAGTCTTAAAAAGTGAATTTGACGTAATTAAGAGCATTAGTTGAACCGCTAATTATACTACTTCCTGAAGAAGACGTACCATTAAGAGCAAAGACCAAAGACAAAAGACAAAAGACAAGAGAAGTATTTATGTACTCCTACTTGCAATGTCAAACCTTTTTTTTGGCAAGTTGATCTTCTTCGAAATGGGCATGTGCTCTGACCAACAACAAAAAAAAAAAAACTGACTTTTGACAATTCAACATTCTTCAAGCAAGAGTTGATTATTCAACAAAAAGAAGAGAAAACATAAAAATGACACATATAAATAGCAATTGTACTTTATCTTAATTTTCCAATGTTAAAGCTTAAAAGTTTAAGGTTTAAAGATATGGGTGTGCTGATTTCTGATGAATTTGCAAGAATTGGCATGAAAGTTTTGGTGCTGTGCTTCTTGATTTCTTTGATAAACATACAAGTAGCTGAGGCCAGAATTCGTCGATACCAATGGGATGTGAAGTATGAGTACAAAGCCCTTGATTGCTACAAGAAACTGGTGATTACCATCAATGGAGGAACTCCAGGTCCAGCAATTGTGGCACACCAAAACGACACTATCATTGTTGAGGTCACAAATAACTTAGTTACAGAGAACTTAGCAATCCATTGGCATGGAATCCGCCAGGTATAGACACTCGAACTCGAGTTAATGCCGGTATTCTATTGTCAGCAAAAAAAACCAATGAATTATATACTCATTGGCTATATACATAACTTTTTTTCATTCAGATTTTTCTTTTTCTTTTTCTTTTCCTTATGATACAGATTGGAACACCTTGGTTTGATGGAACAGAAGGAGTGACTCAGTGCCCTATTTTGCCAGGGGACACCTTCACATATGAGTTTGTTGTTGACAGAGTAAGTCCTCATCTCCGATCAGCAGCGAATATGATTAATCCTGACGTGGTGAAATTAGGGGTACATGTAGTTTTTTATTTAAAAAGAAAATGCGTATGACACTTTAATTTTGGTTTGCTGCAGCCAGGAACATATCTGTATCATGCTCATTATGGGATGCAGAGAGAAGCAGGGCTTTATGGATCAATCAGGGTATCTCCAGGAGAATCTGAACCATTCGTTTACGATTATGATAAAAGCATCATTCTCAATGATTGGTACCATAAAACTACTTATGAACAAGCTGCCGGATTATCCTCTAAACCCTTCACTTGGGTTGGAGAGCCTCAGGTATTATATGTTAACAAACTGTATGTATTAGTACTAATAATGGTGTTCTTGCATTAATTGGATAGCTAATTGATGTTTTTTTTTTCGTTTCGAAAAAACAAAATTTACAGTCACTTCTAATTCATGGAAAGGGAAGATTCGACTGCTCTTCTCCAACTATAGTACCTGGCCTTTGCTCTCCCACAAACCCCGATTGCGGTCGGTATGTTTTGACTGTAGTCCCTGGAAAGACATACCGCCTCAGGATCAGCAGCGTCACTGCTCTATCAGCTCTTAGTTTCCAAATCGAGGTAAAAATAAGTGTATTACTAAAATATTCTTGTTCGAGTATTGTCCGACTTCGAACTCGAGACCTGAACTGTGACTAGACCTAAACCTCTCTTTTTTTGTTATGCAACATTGCAGGGCCATAATATGACTGTTGTGGAAGCAGATGGGTACTATGTTCAACCATTTGTGGTAAAAAACTTGTACATATACTCTGGTGAGACATACTCAGTTCTGGTGAGAACAGACCAAAATCCCTCAAGAAATTACTGGGCTACTACTAATGTTGTTAGCAGAAATGCCACAACCACTGCCCCACCAGGGTTAGCCGTTTTCAATTACTACCCGAACCATCCCCAACGCACTCCCCCAACAATTCCTCCATCTGGGCCGCGCTGGGACGATGTGGATTCTCGGTTCAATCAAAGTCTAGCCATCAGAGCTCTCCCCGGGTTCGGTTATCACCCTCCTCCCCCAACTTCAGATAGGCTCATTATATTTTTGAACACACAAAATGAAGTGAAGGGTTATCGTCGTTGGTCCGTCAACAATGTGTCCTTCAATAAGTCACACACGCCTTACCTAGTCGCTCTTAAGGAAAATCTGCTCCACACATTCAATCAAACTTCTCCTCCAGATACATATGACTACGCGAATCATGACATTTTGGCGAGGCCGGAAGACAGTAATGGAACAACCAGCAATGGAGTTTATAGGTTAAAGTTCAATTCAACAGTGGACATTGTTTTGCAAAATACAAACTCTATGGTACCTAACAATAGTGAGACACATCCTTGGCATCTACATGGACATGACTTTTGGGTTGTGGGATACGGGCGGGGGAAGTTCGATCCGATGAATGACCCGAAGAAGTACAATCTGGTGGATCCAATCATGAAGAATACGGTACCGGTGCACCCGTTTGGTTGGACTGCATTGAGGTTTAAGGCGGATAATCCAGGAGCTTGGGCATTCCATTGCCACATAGAAGCACATTTCTATATGGGGATGGGAGTTGTGTTCGAAGAAGGGATAGAAATGGTTGGGAAGTTACCTTCATCTATCATGGGATGCGGGGCAACTAAAGACTATGGAAGACCTTAATTAGTGATACGATCCCAGGTCATACCATGCGCCTACATGGCCCGCGCATGTCCTACTCGGCCTCGGACATAAGGACGCGCATTGGTTGACCGGAGGTAGAGTTCTACTTGGACATGGACACTCGGACACCGGACGTGCCAGGCGACTCTGTCCGAGCTATTTCGGACCAGTGAGGCTCACATCAAGAGGTGCGGCATCTTCACCGACTTTTGAGGATGTTAGCTCGCGTTGAATCAAGTTTCTGCCCATTCGCATGAGTGGATCGGAAGTTAGCCCAAGTCGATATTTTCGCGTGCATTATGCACACCACGCGCCATGCGACTTGAGGATTTCGGCCCAAACCTTGGTCCGACCGTGTGGAAGCCTCTTGTATCTTCTAGAATGTATTTATTATATTTATTATTTAGTTTGTTTAAGTATTTAGAATTATTGCTCGGGTAGAAGTCCTAGTTTTATTCTGAGTAGGTTTTATAAAGCCGCGTTGGCTCATTGTAAGACAGAACAAATTTGATTGTTGATAAATTGAGACTAAATCTTTTCAGAGAGAGTATCTTTGTTGTTCATGCGTGAACCTTATTCCAATCTTAAGTCCTGAAAATTAGAATTGATTGCAAGTAAAATCCGAAGTTTCGAACTCTATCACTTATTTCACTAGGTTGAGTAAGGGATTACCTTGCTAGGTCTAGGCGTCCAAGTGAGAACCTCACTTGACATCAGCTAGGTTGGCTAATCCAGGTGTATTAGCAGGTCTATGCTCACCCTCATGAGTATTATCCATCTTCCGCACGAAATTTCACCATTTGAACAACGATCGTTAAGGTTAATTGAGCCTAGAAAACTAAGATCGTATCAATTAGAACTAGGAGGGAAACATAAATCGTGCTATTCTTCTCCTATTCTTTTGTGTAATTACTGTATGATCAAAATTTATTGATATATAAATTATTTTGTTGTAAAGTATTTAAGCTTAGGTTATGGCATTAAGTTTTACCTCTAGAGGAACCTTTTGAGAGTGTTTAAAAATAATAATAACTTTATTGTATAGGTGGAAATGAGATTTATATTTGAATTTGAGTTTTATTAATACATTTATCATCAGTTAGATAAGTATAAGTTATATGGCAGAGCCAGGTAGACTCAAATTTCTTTTTTATATTTTGTATATATATGTATAAAAATATTTAGTGACGAATCCCTTATTATATGGTGGTGCACCTTTTGAATGGAAAAGGAAACTTAATTAGATCCATCAATTAGTTTCTTTAATGGTATTTTATTTGTCAAAAGTTATATACTCGCCCCCATTTTTTTTTAAAGTTCTTAATATAGTCCCTGACTTTTTATATTTTTAATCAATCATATTTTTATTTATTTAAAAGAATTATATTTGACCCTAAAATCTAGTTGGACTTTAGAAATGATTTAAAATTCAAAGTATTTATAAAAAAATCATAATTTTCTAAGAAAATGATTCCAAAATATTTATATATGATTTTTTTTTCCATATTAGAGAATAAAAAGAGTAAGAAATATATGACATAGTGCGTCTACATTTGGAACCCCCTGAATTTTTTTCCCATCAATATACAAAAAATATTATAATATATATAATAGTATTTAACTAATTAATGAAATACTTAATAATTAATTATAGATGTATACTAATATTTTTTTATATCAAAATGAAAAAAATAACAAAGTAATTACACCAACACGGTTCTTAAGAATAAAATACTTGTACCATTATCTTAGAGCTTTAAAATATAAATATAAATTTTAATTTGATTTAAATATTAAAATTTTGACTTTCCTAAAATTCTAATTGTATCAAATAAGTATAGATACTAAATATAGTAATATTTTTTATTAGTAAAAGTATAACTTGTTAAGATATATATCAATATTTTCTTACTATTTTTTTGAATTTAAATTTTGAAAATTTAATTAGTATATATATATTAAAATTAAAATTAAACATTTGGGCCAAGGGTTGGGCGAGATTGAGCCCACCCTAGCCCGCCTCTGGCTCCGCCACTGATGCCAATTGACAACTCTCTTTCAGGTTAAAGTTTATCAATAATAATAGTTTTTACTTTTTACTCACAAACACATTGATTAATTGACACAAAATTGTTCTAATTTAACTAAAAATTTCGAATTCTAGTTCTAAGTATACAACTATGTTAAAATTTATGGGGAAAATTTTGTCGTTCTTCAGAATCCTACCCAGCTCGAGTCTGGATTAATTAACACTTAATGTGGTGATCAAATTATTGACAAAAAATTAATAATAGTATTTTTTTTTTCGGAAATCAATAATAATTCGTCTTTAATTCAACACACAAAAACATAAAGAATCAATTTCCCTTTCTTTAAAAAAAGAAAGAAAAGATCAGAAAAAACCAGTGTCAACTGTCAAAGATTCAACTTAGTTTAACGAGTCAAAGTCAAGTGACTTGTTAAGGTGCAAGTCACATTAGCAAATTTATGGGTCGCACTTCATTTTTATTTTGGATAATCTAGAAGAACACCTTTGATTCGGCGGGGAACACGAAAAAAACAAACAGAATTGGGCCAAACCGGAGTTAAGCCCAACATGAGTATGGGCTCTAAGCCTTGTTCCTCAAACTGTAAAATCTGGCGGCGAGGATCTGATGTGGAAAGCTCTGCTCGGTAACACAGAACTTTGTTAATATGATTTGGCCGTAAATGTCGGATAAAGTGCACACTTTTCTGTTCCTTCACTCACCTACAGAAAATCTCTCAATAATTCTGTTACCGGTGGCAGTGGCAAGTGGTAACTGGTCACAGGGCGGAGGCCGGCGTGAGCCGAGCCCGCCCAAGAATTTCTGATATATAAATATATCGTATACGTAACTAATCATGTGGCTTATTTATGTTTTTATTTTAACTGCGTGCATGTTATTTTTTTTTTTAATTAAATTTTTTCTGAGTATCTCAGATCCTCTTAGTCCATCTACTATTTGGTTTGCCTATCTCATATAACAACTTTTTCCCTCTTTCTTTTACTATTCGATCTTTATCAAGTGCTTTATTTTGTCTGGAAAAAAATAAGTACATTTCTTCTACTTCGTCCTCTTTTTTATTTGTTCTTACTTTAGTTTCTTTTACATCGTCTTCTTTTTAATTTTTTCTTACTTCGTATCGTGCTTATTTTTTATTTTGATAGATATCCAGTAATAATTTATTTTTTATGTAGATTAAATATACCGCATAAAATAAAAACTATTGATTCGTTTTTCAAAAGAAAGTATGAAAATTCTAGTGATTCGCAATCTAATGAATCGAATGATTTATCTAATGTTCAACTTGAGCAAGGAACGAGTGAAAGAGCGAAGAGCACAAATGAAATAATTCAATTACAACTAATTGATGATTTTTACTTCATGAAAGAACGAAAAACACTGAATGAAATAATTGAATTACAACTAATTGATGATTTTTACTTTATGGATTACGTGACTCATTCAAAAATTGAGTATGTGTTCATATGTTCATATTTACTCCAATCAAAATAATTTTGGTGCCTATGCTAATAGTCGAGGGACTCATCCTTGTACTGTCCATGTCCATGTCCATGCCATCTCAACACTGATGTGGTGGTGATGTCATGATATCAATCTATTGCTATCAAATCTATTGTCATCATCTTCTCACCTTCTCCAGACACAACGCATGAAAACTCTTACGTAAACCACATGAAAACTTTCAGCTTGAGACACGTTTTGCCGTTCCACCACCCACAAACCTTTCAAGATGTTGTTAATTTTAACCTTAATTTTTGTAATGAAAATGAGAGTAACCAAAGCCAATGGCATGGTGACTATGAAAATGATGCAAGTAAATGGGTTAGGGGAGGAAAGGAAACCGAAATTATAATAATAAAAAAATGAGTTAGATAACAGAATTATATTATATACACAAAAATTGAAAGGATGACTATTCCATTGACACAAAATTTGATTCAAGATTGATCATACCTAACAATAAACACATAAGGATTACTTCTCTACTTTATATTAACTAGGTTATTTTGGTACGTGGCGTTGCACGTGCTAAATTTATTTAGATTTGAAAATGTTAAAATATCATATTTATGTATAAAAAAGTATTTCACACAAAATATTTTTGGTATAATATAAATTTTTTAATAATGTCTCAAAAAATGGGATTAACGTAAATTTTTACTATGGTGTTTAAACTATATTGTAAGCATTATATTAGTATTGTTATTGATGTATTAATGCAGGTGTTGACAAAAAAATATTTTATTAATTCTGAAATAATTTAATTTTTAGTTCTTAAAATTAAAATAATTTTAACTCAATTAAGTAATTTACTTTTATAAATTGAAATTTAAATATTTAAAATAATATTTTATATTATTTTTATTCTAGTTCTCCAAATATTGTAAATAATTATGTAGTTATTTAAAAACAACCACTAATGAATTTTTCTTTAAAAAAACAAACTCAATAAAAATATAAGTTTAACATTTAATGAAAAATTATGATTTAATTAAATGCACAAACTATTTTTCTTCATGTTTATGTATGATAAAAAATCACATAATTAGCTAAGGAAAAATAATTCCTTATCATTACAAATTTTACAAAATCAAACTTAAGTAATTTAATATTTGTGTATATATACTTTTTAAGAATAATACATTATAAAAAGGTTTTCATAGTTTTTTTTTATTTTTTATTAAAAAATAGTTTATTGAGCCAAGATAATTTCTTATTTATTTTACATATTTTTTTATAGTTTTTTAATTTTTAACTAAAAATAATTATCATTTTTTACTTTATTTTTTTATTTTTTCTCTCATATTTTTTTATTTCTAGTTCTTATTTTAATAATTGCAATGCATGAAATAGAAAATAACAACAACAATTATAATTAAAAAAATAGTCTAAAAACAATTGTGATTATAATTTAATAAAAGGGATAACTTTGTTAATATACTTGTCCGTTATTTTTTTTTTATTTTCATAATAATATCATATTTTGTTATCTTTTGAAAGAAAAAAATATACTTTCTTAAATTTTTGGATTAGAATAATAATAGTAGTAATAGTTAAGTCATGAAACTTTTATTATTATTATAAATAAATAAACTAGTCCAATTTTAAAATATTTTTTATTAGATTAAAATGATAATAACGTTAGAATATTTATGTATCTCATCTAATCCATAACTTTTAGCTTTTTTTCCTATAACGTATGGCTTAGAACATGATTTCTTATTTAATTTTCTTATTTATATCAACTTCATCAACATTTCATTACTCGCATTAAAAATACATAAGTGAGATCTTCTGTGTGCGAATTCATGAGTGAGATCTTCTATGTACTTTTTTATATGTGATTTTTTATCATACATAAACATGAAGAAAAATAGTTTGTATATTTAATTATAAATTTTACGAAATCAAACTTAAGTAATTTAATATTTGTGTATATATACTTTTTAAGAATAATACATTATAAAAAAGTTTTCATAGTTTTTTTATTTTTTATTAAAAAATAGTTTATTAAGGCAAGATAATTTCTTATTTATTTTACATATTTTTTATAATTTTTTTAATTTTTAACTAAAAATAATTATCATTTTTTACTTTTATTTTTTTATTTTTTCTCTCATATCTCTTTCTTTCTAGTTCTTATTTTAATAATGGAAATGCATGAAATAGAAAATAACAACAACAATAATAATTAAAAAAATAGTCTAAAAATAATTGTGATTATAATTTAATAAAAAGGATAACTTTGTTAATATACTTGTCCTTTATTTTTTTCTTCTTTTCGTAATAATATCATATTTTGTTCTCTTTTGAAAGAAAAAATATATTTTTTAAACTTTTTATTAGAATAATAATAGTAGTAATAGTTAGGTCATGAAACTTTTATTATTGTTATAAATAAATAAACTATTCCAATTTTAAAATATTTTTTATTAGATAAATATGATAATAACGTTAGAATATTTATATATCTCATCTAATCCATAACTTTTAGCTTTTTTTCCTATAACTTATGGCTTAGAACATGATTTCTTATTTAATTTTCTTATTTATATCAACTTCATCAACATTTCGTCACTCGCATTAAGATTCTATGAGTGAGGTCTTCTATGTACTTTTATAGCAGTCTACTAGTTATACAAATTTACCCTCATCCATTTGTTATTAATTGAAAAAATAATTTAATTTTAAAGTTTTCAGGACTTTAAGTTTACGATAAACATTTATTTAATTATTTTAGGTATAATGATAACTTGTAAATTAGTAACTAACTATTAATCAATTTATTTTATTATTTTTTTAATATATGACTCATGCATATTGAGTTGCACGTTTTTTTCTAGAGAGGCGGGATTCAGAGTTGTGTCATCTAATTTTAATTATCAATTTAAATATTCAAAAGGTTACTCATTGTAACAATATCTCATTTCAAAGCTAATTTAACTTTAACTTTCTAACAACTTTAAGTTTACAATAAATATTTATTTAATATATTTTATGTACCTATTGTATGTTGTTTGATGATGTAGATCATGTATTTGACCCATAATATTATAATGATAACTAACAATATAACCAATTTTTTTAAAAATATATCTTATCGCTTTACCTAGCACAGATTTTAAGGTAAACAACATAATTTTTTATAGTTTAAATATTCGTTCATTTCGTACACTATAGTTTTAAGATTTACATTAAAAATTCTATAATATCCTAAAATATTTTAATATAAACATTATAAGTGTTTAAAAAATATAAAAAATGGTAAAAAGTTGAAAAACAATTATAAATATTGGAGAAAAATGTATAACCATAAATATTTGATGATTAGATTATAAAATATTAATTTTTAGTATTTGTTTTTAAATTTCTAACCTCATCCTTTTATATTATTAAAACTCATTAATCAACAGTTGTCACAATTAATTTTAGGAAAAGTTATAAATTCTCTTTTTATTTTTCACTTTTATGATTTTCTTAACTTTAAAAGTAATTTTTTCTGAACAAATAAACCATGTATTGGCTTGAAATTATAATTAAATAATAAAAATAAAATAAATATTATTAACCCATGTAAAAAATATTTTATGTACAATATAAAATATTTCTTTCATAAAAATAAAATTAATGTAAATCATTTTGATAATATATGGCTAATATTGTCAATACTTATAAATAAACTTCTCAATTATTCTCATAAAAAAATTTCTTCTTTTTGCCATATAATTTATGTTAGAAAAAGTATAATCATTACAATTTATTTTTCACTTTTATTTAGTTTATGTTTCTTCAACTCTCTTAAAATCAATCACTTTACTAAATTTAATAATAAAATAAAACAAAAAATATTAACTTGAATAAAGAATATTATTCTTAAAATAATATAATAATAATTAAAATAATTTACATTTAAAAAATATATTAATATACATAAGTTATATTTAACAAATAATTTAAATTTAAAAATAGATTAACTTATATTTTACTCATTGTGACTATTTTTCAATTCCATACTTTTAAAAATATTTCTCACATTGTACCTCCATAAGTACATTACATATACATTACATAGATTGATTTCTTACAATCTCTTTTAATATTAAAATATTTCTTCCTATGAAATTATTCTTATGAACTTTTACTTTTATATATTTTTCAAATTTATCATTGTTTGTGATATTGACATGGGTGAAAAAAACAATGATAAATTTTAAAAATATATAAAAGTAAAAGTTCATAAGAATAATTTTATAAGAAGATAGTTTCGGTATTTAACATATTTTAGTTCTTAAAAAAATTATCTTTCTCTTTTTTATTTTAGAATTTAAATTATTAAATTATTTAAATATTTTTTTGTTAATTATAATTTAATATTATGATGCGAATATTTTATTATAAAAAATCACCTTCTTTTATTTTTCATACTATCAAAAAATTATTTAATATAAATTTAAATTCTAAAGAATATATTTAATATACATTAATTATTCATAATTTTAATATTAATTCACTTTCAAAAATATATATATAGTTTATACAAATATAATTTATTTTTGCTAACTTTCTTAACTCACAATATTAAGTATATTTTCTATGATAAATCATTTAATAATTTAAAGCTCTTACTAAAAATTATGAATATTATAATTATTTATTAATTTAATTATTTTAATTTAATAATATAAATAAAATTGCATTACTTAATTGAAAAATTAATTTATAAGTTTTTTTACTTTATAATTTACTATTATTAGTGTAATTTAAAATATTATTACAAGCTACTCCCATGTGATTTTTTAAGAGACTAACGAATGTAGGAGATCCGATTTTCTTTCCACTTTTGCCATATAGGATTTTTTATTTATTTTAAAATTTGTGTTGTTGTTTAGCTTGAAATTAAAAACATTATCTAGTTTTTATCTAAAAAAATATACTAAAATCTCAAGAAATATATTTATGTAATCATTAAAAATATACTCAAAATATTTATTTTGTAACATTTTATTTTTTATTATATAATAATAAAAAAATTATTAACTTTATTGATTAAAAAATTAAATATATTTTTGGATAAACTATATAAAGAAACCTTAAAGTTTACAAAATCTCCCACTTTGAACCCAATAGTTTTGAAATTTACAATATAAGTCTGAAATTTACAACGTAAGCCTGCAACAAAATTGCAATTTCGGTCTTTCTAATAATTAGAAAATTAAAAGATGGTAAAAAATATTATTAAGTTATTTAATTATTTTATCAATCACTAATTATTTTAATTTTTTAATATATACTGGTTAATTTTTTAAGGGTGATGTTGATTCGAACCAATTAAAAATATAAATAATTTAATAGGTAGGTTAATTAATTTAATAGATAGGTTAATTAATTTAATTAATTAATTAATTAAAATGTTTAAAAGTCTATTACAATCAAATAACTTAATAAGTAGGTTAATTAATTTAATGGGTAAGTTAATTAATTAAAATGTTTAAAAGTCTATTACACCTTTAAGTTTTTTAATAATTTAAAGGTATAATAGATTTTTAAAGAATAAAACCCTTCGTACTTTTTATATAGTAACAGACGGGAATTACATTGTCAATAAACATAAGGGGGAAATAGTTCAAGATGAAAGAAAGTATAACAATAATAACATGGTGCATATAGTTTCAGTAATTGGCCACACAAAAAAGATGCTGAAATCAGAAACCCAAGAAGATACATGAACAAACAAAGGGAATTTTCAAAGCCCATCTTACTCCTAATCTGCAACAAAAATCAAAACAAGTCCTGCTTGCATTCCCCCATGATCATTTACCAGCTAACTTAGTATCCAGCTGCAAGTCAGAAATTCCTTCCTGAAGGAGGAGGATGAGGGTTAACATGGAATAACTTACTTGCTATGCAAACTCTTTATCCTCTTCGAATCTCTGCTATTCTTACAAGCAAATCATGAAGAGTCCAACTTAATGTTTCAAAACTAAAATTTGCAAAATAGTACCAACTTATCTGAGAGAGAGAAATCAACCCGAAAAAGAGAGGTATTCTATTTAAATAATTTTTTAAGAAAAAAACACTGTACATGTACACATCAGGGAGGAACAGTCATCAAACTATTATTAAAACAAAAACAACCAACTTTATCCTAACCGCCAAATACAATCCTTTATATCACAATCAACAAACTAAAACCAACAAAACCAAGATCAAACTCCTAGATCTTAACTCATCCAAAATAAACCACTTGTACTCCCTCTAACACAAGCTTAAACCAAAACAACAAATCAATTAAAGAACACCAAACAGACCAAAGAACACTTCTTCCTTCCGCGCATTTATTTTCCAACTGTAATAATAATAATAACTAAAGAACCGCGACAAGTCAGCCAAAACTAGAGATCATGACACTGTTTACTCACCTTAGACGGTTTAGTCAGTCAGTTAGCTGTACGGCGACGGAGCGAGGCCGGGGTGGCGGTGGTGGTCGGTAGAAAACGAAATCCGGTGCCGTTTTGTTAGGTTTTATGGATAAAAGAACGGAAATTTTACTAGATTTATCAAATGAAATATTATTTATCGGATATTTCATTTAGGCGCATATTCAATCAATAGAGTAGCATGTACTAATTTTGAAATTTAAAGAAATTGATGAGCAAGTACTGAAAATTATTACTTGTCAAGATATACTTGCATGAATATGGAACAAATTCATGAAAAAAATGTATTTAAAACTATCCAAAACAACCATTCCACGGATCTTCCCTCCTCTCTGTTCTTCAATATTCCCTTACCTCTTCCCTCCTCTCTGTTTTTCACAAATCACAAGTCAACCTGTAAGTAGGCACAGCAACAAGTCTAACAACTCTCGGTGCAGTCAGCCCACTTAAAACAATGAAGCAAATGGGACACAGAAAGATCCAGCAAATGTTAAAATTGATGAATTATTTCTGCAAATGTTAAAATTGTCTATTTTGATAGATTTTATAACCTTAATAAGTATTTCTATATTAGTTATGATGTGTAAGAAAAAATGTGTAGCTTTTTTATAATTAAAGTTAATACTACCACTTATTGAATGATATATCAAATAATATAACATCACAGTAAAATCGAATCAAAATTGGCTCCAGTAAAAATTGTTAGTTTGACCTAAATATACTAAACAATTGAATCAATTAATTCAGACCGATTGAACCACTTGAGAGTATGAATTCTTTTCTATTTTCTTACATTTTTTTAACATTTTAAGGTGAATTTTAAATCCGACCATTAAATTCGATTGAATATAATCAAATTGACCCACTGCATGAGACCTCGAGTGGTTGGATCACTGATTTAGTTGTGATAATTTTGGTACATGTTAGAATATATGTTTCTATAAAAAAGAAAAAGGCAAAAATCACGAAAGATGTCAAACAAAATAGCAATGTGAGATAATTTCTGCCGACTATGGCACGTATATCCGGTGTATCAATAAAAAAAAAATTCTAAAGAATTAAGTTACTCAAGAGAGATAGATTTGCCTGATTACCACCAACCAATTATTGGCAAGATTGGATTTGCCATAGCAACCAAAGTTTAATGTTAGTTAAGTCCATGCATGATAGTATATATATTAACCGTACCAATGCAATTGAGCTTGCTACATTCTTACCAAACATCTTTGCTATAAAATTTCAAGACCTACAAAAAGGGTCCTCGATCCTTTCTCTTGCTAAAACTTTCGGAGAAACCCTCTCTTCCTTGTCAGAATTGTTTTTCTTGTCTCTTTTCTTTCTTTTGCTGTGAAAAGATGGGCAAGAAGAATGAGTCTAAAATGGGAACAAGCCAAGCAACATTCTATGTCAAAAAGACAAATGCAACATCTGTTGTCTGTGATGTGGATGCTGGCCAATCCAAGAAGAAGTAACTATTTTACAAAAAGTTTAAATATTTACCTACACAGTTTAAAGTTCTTGATTTTTTCTCATTTTTTTCTAATTTTCTTGATCTTTTTCTTGAAAGGGAGCAAGAGGCAGAGACAGTGCACGATCTTTCCCTGTCTCGAATGTTGAGATGCAGAAAGAACCTGAAACCCTCTCATAAACGGGTGACTAATGAAAAGGCAGAGATACCAAACTTATGCTCTCTTTTTTTCCTACCTTATTTCTCTTTATTGAATTGTTTGTTTGTTTATTTTTTTTTCTTTTCTGCTCTTTTTGCAGCAAAAGAGTGTGTTGATTGATAGCTTGTCAAACCCGTGTGTGCAATTCAGACCTCAGGTATATAACTTATAAAAAATTTCATGGAATGCCCATAGAATACATGATTTCTAGTTTAGCGATACTTCTTGTTGATAAAAGAGGCTAATGACTTGAATTCGAGCATCCACACTCCTACGGTAAAAAGAAAAAGGGTTAATAACATTTTTCATTCTTCAACATTTAGAAATTGTTTAATCTCACCCCCTACCGGATTAATGCACATTTATAATCCCCTACTTTTTAATATTAGTTGTTTTTAGTTCCTCATCCGTTAAAGTCACTTATGTGGCTTAACTTTCGTTAAATCTAATGACGTAGCCCTGAATATGCCTATTTCATGTAACATGTAAAAAAATATTAATATTTTAATAAATTTAATATAAAATTGATTTTTAAAGAATAAAAATTAAAAAATGCACAAGAATAGAAAGAAAAAAAACAGAATAGATAAACTACCTTCTTTTTTTAGAGTCTTCTACCCACGCCGACCAACCATCGTCATCAAATCATAATAATTTCCCCTCCATTTTATTTCCTTCAGTTTCTATTTCCATTTCGTTTTGATTTTGTTTATTTTTTTTCTTAATTCCTATCGCTGGTGTAAAAAGGAAAGAAAATAAAGAAAAAGGGAGAGGGATTCTTAATCTGTTTGTGATATTTTTTTTTGGAATTACTTAATCTTTTTGAAGTGTAAATTTATTTTTTAAATTAAATTTATAAAAATAACAGTATTTTTTCCATGTCACCTATGCCATAAAGATGTTCAAATCACGTCATTAGATTTAACAGAAGTTATAGCACACAAAATATTTTAACGAAAGAAGGACTAAAATGATTAACGTTATAAAGTATGAGGACTGCAAATGTGTATTAATCTGATAGGGCAGGAGATTAAACAGTGAGACAAAAACCAAAAAAAAAAACTGTTGATCACCAATGATTAGTGCTGGTTTTGCGATGCTAGCTCTAACAAGTGCATGAAAATTGAAATTAGAGAGAGGAGTAATAAATTCATACTACTAAGTTTCCAATTTCATTTCATAACAATGACACAAAACAAAAAATGGATCTTTCAAATTCATACAGTGCAATTTTCTAATCGACTGCAGTAACATTAGTTGTTTGATTTATTATGGCTAGAGGGACTTGTTTTGCATGCAACCACAAGGTCAATCATCACTTTCAGGCAACCATGAAGAAGAAGACCTGGTCTGTGTAGGAGGGCAAATCATGACTACAAGTCAACTTATAAGGGTCTTAGATCCTTGGATCAGTCCTTACAGGTTCATCATCCGAACAAAAACTAGTCGATAATCGCTCTGAATTTCTTTTATTACTCCCTTTCTCGTCATTTAAGCCTGAGATTAGTGAATATGAACCTCAGGCATAGAATATGATTTTGTCCTAACCTCAGTCCTGCATTCTGTGGCAGTCCTAGCGATCGAAAGAAAATGCTTGAAGATGCATCTACTCAAGTTAAAACAAGATCGATCCGTAATAGTTTCCGTGGCGAGTCAAGCAATATCTTCCCTTCCAGTTCCATTAACCATTCAATGTACCCTACTGCAAGTCCCCAAACCCTAAGTAACCCTCCATTCAACTACCCAATTCAGGTAATGCTGTTAAATTGAATTTGATCTTGATGTGTTTTTCTGCATATTACAGTGAATTATACAATACTTTATGCACTTTGTTTTGGAAAAACTTTTGTAGGGTCAACCTATGTTTCAGAACCAACCAACATATTGGAGCTCTCCTCCGGAAATGGGAATGCAATGCACACCTCTACTGGTATGTAATGTAAAACAATGGTCAGAATTCTGAATTTTCTTAAACATTTTGGAGCAATTTACATTCTAAAACTCACTCCATGGAGAGAAGTAATTTTCTTTCCTTTCAAGTCCTTTTAAGAATAAACAGCGGTATAATATGCAGGGAATACCTGTACAACATTATACACAAATGACTGGCCCGGACTTGGATCCGAATTTCTACTGTGCTCAGAACTTGAACTGGGTTCCAACAGAAGCTGAGAGGTGAGTTATATATCATGTATCCACTTGTCATTTTTTTTTAATCTTCAAGATTCTCATTTTTTTGAGTTTCCTCCGAAATCTGTAGGTTTCCGTACCTCGAAAACTATCAACCTTCCTTCAATACTGCTGTTACTGCAAACACCTACAACACTTTCTATGATGCAAGTGATGAGTACCCTTCAAATTCTACTCAAGTGGACCTTCCGGAAATAGAATTTGTCTTTCCAGATGGTTTCTTTATTGAGGTGAGATTAGAGTTACAGTTTTTTTTTTCCGTTTCATTTTCCATTTCACATCAGTCAGGATTCAGAAATTTCGGTTACTTTAATGATGCATTTTTCGCAGGATCAGAACGAGAACGTGGCAATGCAAACCTTCAACACTCTCTATGATCCAAATGAAGTCCCTTCAAATTTTACTCAAGTGGACCTTCCCGAAAATGAATCATTCTCTCTAGATGATTTGTTTATTACGGTGAGACTAGAGTTTACAGTGTTTTTAGTTCCGTTATCCCTTTCGAGTCAGTCAGGAATCAGGAATTCCAGTGATGAAGTTTGTACTACACTTGCAGTTAGGTTACTTTAATGATGTGATCTTTAGAAAGGGTTCATCTGATGCATTTTTTGCTGGATCATCATAACGATAACATGGCATTGCAAACTTGCAATACTCTCTATGATCCAAATGAAAAGTACCCTTCAACCTCTATGCAAGTAAATTTTCTCGAAAATGAATCACTCTTTCCAGATGACTTCTTTAATGAGGTGAGGCTAGAGTTTAGAGTGTTTCTCCATTCGAATCGGTCAGGAATCGGGGATTTCAGTGATGAAGTTTGTACTACACTTGCATTTAGGTTACTTAATGATGTGGTCTTTAGAAAAGGATATCTGATGCACTTTTTCGAAAATGTGGCATTGAAAACCTGCAACACTCCCTATGATCCAAATGAAAAGGACCCTTTAACTTCTATGCAAGAGAATCTTCTCTAAAATGAATCAATCTCTATAGATGACTTACTTAATATGGTGAGACTAGAGTTTACAGTGTTTTTTAGTTTCTTTTTTCCATTTCATATCAGTCAGAATTTAGGAATTTGAGCGATGAAGTTGTGTTAAGTACACTTGCATTTAAGGTTTACATTAATGATGTGATCTTTAAGAGGGTTTCATCTGATGCAGTTTTCTGAGGATGAGAACGAAATCGGGGCATTGGATACCGAAGGAAATGTAGATGATCCCTTGGATTGGGATGGCTTCCATCTGGCAGAAACTCTGAACTCCAGCGACTTGAACTTCATTTTAAACTCATGAATTCTGTTCTGCATTTGCTCTTTTCTTGATTGATGTTTTCTTGGAGAATAAGAAAAAGGATTAGACTTTAAAGTTTATAACAATATTGAGATGCAATGCATCATCTTTTTTATAATATTCATGTCTTTCAGTTCAAAATAGGCACATTGAATTGATTGATAATCATATACAGGGCTAATTACAGAATGGTTTGTGTCAGGGCAAACTTTTCTGTCTGCTCTGCTATTTAGGCTTTCAACAAGTTTCTTTTAATTACAATTATAGGACAGTAGCATTATGGTTCTGCCTTATGCTGCTGTACTTTGCTCTCCTAATCCGATCCATCGGCACTCGAAGGCATAATGGGACCGGTCGACGGGGTGTCTACCTGTGGTTGCTGTAACAATGAGGTAAAGCTTGGACCTTCCATATCTTGCTGCAAAAAGATAAAATCTTGTGTCATTTTATGGCCAAAAACAAATGTTAGTGTCCCTAAAAAATAAGGGAAAGTCCTAATTGATGAAGGGAAAAAATACCTTTACAAGTGGGAATGAATTTGGTGGCATGAAGGCTGAGAGTAGCTCTGATGAGGACATTGATGAGAATGGATGATACCAAGATGGGAGATTATCAGTACTGGCTGAGATGTTGTTCACTTGATTCCCTCCCATGTTGCATTGATGATCAACATTGACATTTGGTGTATGAGGCAATGCATCAAAAATTGTTGTTGATGACTGATTGCTGCAAAATAACCCGAGTTAGGACAAACTATGTTCGTATCAGACCGGATCTTTCAGAGATAATAGTTACTGCATATACAAGAATGGAACCGGCAAGATTTATTTAAGAAGTGATGGAGAGCGCCGAACCACACATACCAACGATAAAAACACGACAGAATTACTAACACGAAAAAAAATGTCTAATGGAATACCTCAATGGAATGCAGGATGATTGATCGGATCCTACATGAACAGAATTCTGGTTGTGTCCATTCTCCCGCAACCAATTCGCAATGTCGTTTTCGAAACTTGTCAAACCTTCTTGTGCATCCAAGAACATCGGCACACTTGATGGGTCATAACCAGTTACAGGGTTACTCAACAGGAATTTCTGCATCAAAATTGTAAAGAAGATTATTATAACATGAACAAAGGATTAATGATAATCATTTTTCCATCATTTGTAAAAGAAATTAAAAAAGAAATTACATCAATACCTTTCTTTCTGCCAAACGAGCCATTACATCCAAAAGGTTTTTCTCACATGATTCGAGCTCTTCCATTGATGCAAACTTCATAGGGTCAGGTTCATAAATTCTTGTAATTCACAACAACAAAATATATAATTAGAGGAAAATCAGAAAAATGTTAGTTTCAGATTACTCTTTCTCATACCTCAATTGCTCCTCGGAGACGTAAAGCTGTTGTTGCAAATTACAGATTTCCTGCTGCAATTCCTAGAATTTTTGAAACATGGTTTAACAGATTCGAATTGGAAACAAATGTAGAAGAAGAAAATAAAAATTACCTCGAGATTTGAATTTATGGACTCTGGGCTAAAAAGAAAGAAAAAACATTTACATTAATTAAGAACGCCATGAATTTAATTATTTATTCTTATTAAAATGAAAGAAAGATGAAAACATATGTACTTGGCAGCTTGAAAAGCTATGTCATTATCGGTCTTAAGCTTCTTCAGGGTTCGGAGTAAATACTGCAAATTAATGGATATTTATTTTAGATTATTGTTAAAAGAAATACAAATCGTTGCCATTATTTATTTTCTCAAGAATTAAAATCACAAATGACCTGAATATTAGTATTATTTCCTTCAATCTTCTGCAAGTGTACCTCTCGATTTTGAAGAACACAGCTGCTACCAGCAGGATAAATAGCACTGTTTTTAAACCGGTTAATTAATTCAACAAATGATTACATTAATGGTATACCTTTCTCGATCCTGTTCTGGCAAATTTATGAAACGAGTAATCACATCTTCGATTCTACAATAAATAAAAAATGCGTCACAAGTTGTTATATTCATTTAAAAATTTCGAAAGAACGAGAGAGAACACTTAAAAATATATATATAGGGAAAAAACGCACATTGAGTTCTGATTAATTAATTGAAAAAAAAGTAAAAGAAAGATTTGTGTCACCTTCTCTTGCCAGAAAAGTGACTGAGGCGCCCGGACGGTGAGAACATGATGAGAGCAATATCAATGTCACATAGAATTGCAAGCTCATAGGCTTTTTTAATGAGTCCATTTCTACGTTTAGAAAATGTGACCTGCCGATTTGTTGTGTTCTCTATTCTCTTAATTTGGAGTTTAACACGACCCATTTATGTTTTTTTATAGAATACACTCCCCTCTAAATGAGGAAGAAAGAAAGAGGGAAATGGTAATATATATGAGATTTTTGGTATTTGATGGATTGGTCTGAGTAGAAGAGAGCATTAGCCGGAAAAGAAGTTGTGATTTTGGAAATGTAGTTTTGTGTTTGGTTGGTGTGAAATGGTCATGCTTTTAATTTAATTTCACCTTGAGAATTTTTTCCATTTTATAAACTTATTTCTCATTGTCTAGTACTTTTAAACATAATTATTAACTAATAGTTATTTTGTCTATGTCAGCTCCACCTCAGCATATTTAGAGTTTATTTATTCATTAAATTTTTTTTTAATAATTTTTTTTAATATTTTCAATACGTTATCTGCATCTTTTTTTCCTTTTTTATGATTTTCATTCTCTATGGTTCTAATTGTTTTTTTCTCTCGGGAAAAAAATGTCTTAACCATTTACCAATCCAGTAATAATGGAGGATGTTCAATATACAAGTCCAACTGCGTGCCAATTCATTGAAGAACTAATAAACGGGAGGGATGATGGTAAAATAAACTCGAGCACCATTAGCTAGAAAAGCCGGGCCAATTTAAGAACAAGAGCTGCTACTGCTCACAACCCGTTTGAAGTTATCCAACTCCTTAGAATGGGGACCATAGATTGCTTTAATAGTATCTCTACAGCTACTGCATAAGAGAAGAAGAATTGAAGCAATGTAATAAAAGAATCCCCATAAACAGATGAAATTCTTGAGAGGATGTAAGAAAGTGGGAATAACAGAGAACCTGCAAGCCACCTTGTTGAATTTCTTCTTCTTAACATCAAACAGAGTTTCAAATACATCAGCCTCCATGCGACAAAAATATGGACGATCTAGGAAATGAGTAAAATCAAATCCCAATCTTCAGAGAGTTTAGAAACTTAGAATTTGAAGGAGACAGAAACCAAATAGATAGCACCACTCACCAGGGTAAATGGAGCACTTGCGTGTTGCTTTCTCATAATTTATACACCACCCATCTGGGCCTATTAAGCTATTATAGAGCTGACAATTTCACATTAACAAATTCAAACCAATTTGGATAGTAACAAAGAAGTTGAGAAAATTTCAGCAAACATCCAGTAATGGATGAGGAAATCTTGAAACATGTCGCAGCCAACTATAAGCAAGTGAACATCTTTATTTGTTACCATGGATGGATATTGATCAGTCAGTCATTTTATCGAGCAGTTTGTGCCCATAAAGGAAAAGTTAAAAACCAACCTCAATATCAGCTAGGTTAGTGAAGATTTCTTCAGGGGTAGAGAAAGAAGGCCCCTTGTCGAGTTTGCAGCACGCGTCACAGCTTTCCACGCACGACCATTCCTCCTCTGGCCTCTTCGCAGTGAAGGCTACGTTGTTGGACTTCTTCTTAGCTTTCTCTGCCTTGCGTGGCTTATGCGCAGCCATGGCGACGGTACCGCGGCGAGAAAAAGTGGTTGTGTGCAGCATTTTGTTTGCAGTTAATTAGATACAGTACAGTAAGGTGATGAGCTAAAATCGTTCAATATAACAGCCACCCATGAACAACTAAGGGATAAGAAAGGTCGAAATTGCAACTTTTCCCACTCGATTGTTACCTATGAACAAATGATTTATCCGTTAAGTGGTTGCTAAATTTCGGCAAATGGCACCCCCGGGTCCCTCCTCTTATTATTTTTGTTATTGTTAATCCCTAACGTTAGAAAATATTCATTTCGCTCCCATACGTTAGTGCCGTTAGGCACACGAAGTCCCTCCTCCGTTAACGGGCCAGACGGCCGTTAGTTTTCATTTTTTTATTATTAAATCTGATAAAGGTATCAGGAAGCGGGTCCCACATGTCAGGAAATACCATTTTTTTTTCTTTTCTTCTCCGTTTATCTCATTTTCTTTTCTCTTTCTTTCCTAATTTATTTAAATTAATAAAATTAAAAATGAAATAAACGAAAAATTTGCAAATCAAAAATGGAATTACAAATCTAAATCAATTTGAATTTTAATTCCAAATTTTCGTTTCCTATATCTCTTCCTTTCCTAATCTATCCCTCCCTAACCTAAACATAGCCCGATCTCATCTCTTCCTTTCCTACATCTCCTCTTCGATTCCAATTTCAATTTCGATTCTTCCTCTCCTTCATCAATTTCCTTTCTCACACAAATCTCCAAAAAATGTCCTCTAAACCTCCTGTCCTTCCAGTTTCCAACATCGTTGGTGGTGGCGGCGAGTCCCAGCCCCCAATCGCCACCCCCGCCTTCTGGTCCTTCATCAGCCGGATCTCAGAAACCGGCCGCCATGGCATGTCCTAACGCCGCTCATGGACTGAACTCATCAACCGCTCCGCTTTCTCTAAACCAGAATCCTTGAGAGAGGTAATGGCAGAGATGGATTGGGCATGGGAGAGGTAACGGTGGGGATGGATCTGGCGGCGGTGGTGGTCAATTTGCAGGCGGTGATGGTGGAGCTGTTCAGTACTCTTTTCTTTCTTCTCTCTTTTCTTGTCTGATTTTCTTTGCTGGGATGGGATTGATGATTTGTTGGTCGGATTGATGATTTATTGGTCAGATTGGTGTTGTAAATTGTGGTGACGGCGACGACGATGGTGATTTGGGTCAGTCGGGTTGGATTTGATGAGTTGCCGGGATTAATTTTGTGGCTGTATTTAATTTGATTTGTGGCTGTTTTTGGTTGGATTTTGTGGCTGTTTTGGTCGGATTTTGGGGCTGTTTTGAGGTTGGATTTTATGGCTGTTTTTGGTTGGATTTTGTGGCTGTTTTGGTCGGATTTTGGGGATGTTTTGAGGTGGAATGGATTAGTGGTGGTGCCTTCTGCCGGTTGCAAAGGGGGAAGGAAATGAAAAGATTTGGCAATAAAATAAAATAAAATAAAATCTTAAATTTATTTTTTTAGGATACTAATTATAGAAACAAATCAATAAAAAACTAAATTTAATGGATTAAAATTGATGAACTCTTAAATCAATAAAAAAACTAAGTTTAAAGGGGAAGGAAATGAATTAATGTTTCTTGAGTTTAATTAAAAGGAAAAAACAAAAGTGAAATAAAGAATGGTAACAGAGAAGAAATAGAATTTGGGTTTTAGGAAGAAGAAAAGAAACAGGAAAAAAGAAAAGAAGAAAAGAAGAAAAGAAACAAGAAAATGAAAGGAATCAGAAAAAAAACCTTTTTTTTCATTTTTTCATTTTTTATCTATTATTTTTATTTTTTATGTTTTAAATTTGAAATATCCAACAAGTGGGACCCACTTCCTGACACCTTTATCAGATTTAATAATAAAAAAATGAAAACTAACGGCCGTCTGGCCCATTAACGGAGGAGGGACTTCGTGTGCTTAACGGCACTAACGTATGGGAGCGAAATGAATATTTCTAACGTTAGGGATTAACAATAACAAAAATAATAAGAGGAGGGACCCGGGGGTGCCATTTGCCGCTAAATTTCTAACAAATTTTATTTTCAACCAAACATCAGTTTGTTGTTGTTTGTTCTGTACTCGATCTGGGAATTATCTAATTTTTCTTTGTTGGACTCGCATTGAAAAAAAATGCCAAGGAGAGGAGCCACTCGAGAGTGGAGGTGGAGATGGAGATTATGGGTAATGGCGGAGGAGGAGGGTTTTTTTTTTTTTGCAATTGTTTGATCTTTTTAAATATTTTGTTTTATGTAAACAATTAATTAATTAGTAAATTTAAAAGAAATTGATGAGTATAATGGTAATAACCGTAATATAGATCCTACATGTCATAAACTACTTTATTTTGATAATTAAGTTTAAAAACTACCCTATTTTGAGAATAAAGATTTTTAAATTTTTGATAAAAAAAACTCTCACCTTGAAGAGTGGAATAGTTTGTTTAGGGAAATGATCGAACGGTGAGGTAATTAATTCAACGAAATTCACTCCCTCCCCTCCACATCACTCATTACAGATAAAAATTGATGTATCTTGTAACTATATACATTATTTGTTTTGCTAGCTATAAAATTAACTAAGAATTGTAAATATTTTCGAAAAACATGAGCAGTCACAAAACCAATCAAAAACATCATCGATAGATGATAGCCTATCGACATCTAACGTTCAGGATTCCATCCCAGATGGGTCCCACTTTCCAATCCACTCAACCTCCCAAATTCCAATTCTAACCACTTTTCAAAACCACTCACCCCCTTCCTCACAAAACCCCATCCCACTCTGCTCAAAGAGATTGCAATCGGTGATGGCAATCTCTGCATTAGCAACACCAACCCCCAAAACCTTCTTCCCCATCTACAACCATCCTCTCTCTTCCAAACCCACTTCTCCTTTCTCCACATTCTGTTGTTCTTCTAACTTTTCTCCTGATAAGGAAGCAAACAAGCGAAATTTGAGCTCAGTTTCTACTGCAAAGAAGTGTGTTTTCGATGTGGGTGTTGGGTTTTTAGCAGCTTCAATTCTTGCTTTGTCGCCTTTGGATGCTGACGCCACCAGGATTGAGTATTATGCTACTGTAGGAGACCCCTTGTGTGAATACAACTATGCTCGCTCTGGTCTTGGCTTTTGTGATCTTTCTGTAGGGACTGGTGTGGAGGCCCCATATGCTGAGCTCATTAACGTAAGTTTTCAATTCTCTGTAAATTTTATTCCTTCTGTTCTTAATTTGATTTTTTGGGTTATAATGCTTTGTTTCTTGAAATGATTGTATAGAGAAAGCTTCAAACTTTGCCAATTTTATTCACTTGTAATAGTTACTTGTCTGAAAAGTATGAACAAAGACTCGGGTTCATGTCCTAACTCCACCTATCGTAAAAAATTATAGTTGCTCATTACTTTTTTGTGTCAGTATGAATATCAAATTATAGTTTAGGGTTACTCATGTGAAGTTTGAATCTCACCATTGGCTATATATATGTGAAGGACTCACGAAGCCGATCACTTTGGCTTTTGAGTGCAATGGTTCTTATTTGTCAACTTGTTGGTGAATTAGTGAAAGGTTTAGAGTAATAGCCTGACACAGTACCAATCAGAATAGATTGAGTGATTTCTCTGTTTCTGCTTCTCATAGTTGGAGGCTTGGAGGACTAGGGCCCAGTGATAGGATGCCATGGTGATTAATAATAGCATAGGCTAAGGTAGAGTGTGGAATTGTTAAATATGCTTGAAAAGGGGCAAATGAGGCTTCATACATGAATACCTCTGGGTGCTCTAGAAATGCAGGTTCAATATTCGTGATCGTTAGACAATTTTTTAGGCTTGTTAGATTTGTGCTCATCTCCCATGTCTTAAAGAGCCTTTTTTCCTAGCAAGAAAACAGCAGCGTAAAGTATGCTCGAAGAGTTGCTATCCTGCATCAATATCCATAAACCTAATGTAATGTTGCTTTTTGACAAGGGAGCAGAAGCTTCCACAGATGTGCATATTACTTGTTCTTAGTAAATGAGTTTGTTTCTTATAAGTTCTAATGTGGCATGTTTTTGTTTAGAATTCATGTTGTTTCTGTGCTCTTAGTGGAAATTATGATAAAACTTCACTAGGTATAATGTGATTTTCTCTCCCAATTTTGCCTTTTTTTCAATACAGATTCATTATACTGCAAGATTTGCTGATGGGACAGTCTTCGATAGCAGTTATAAACGTGGTAGACCACTCACATTGCGTGTTGGAGTAGGGAAGGTGTGAAATTTATGTCACCGAATGGTGGTTAAGTTCAATTACTTTATCAATCGTAAAAGCAGCGTGAATATCTTTATATTACCAATTTTTGAATTTTATGACACAACAACATTAGATTGGTTCAATACCCAAAGCAAGTCCCCTTTTCTTATTTATGCTTGCTCTTCATTGTTATTCTACTCCTTGGTTGGACTTCATTTATATTGCCTTCCAATGTTTCTGACGCTAGTAATCATGGATCACATTTCCTAAAATGGTTATTATAGCTTCCATGCACTATGCTCAAAACAATGATATCCTTTTATCCCCAGTAGTTCCTTCTATATTTGAACACCAAAATTTGATGTGATTATGAAAATTATTAGCTGGGTGAACTCGATAACAAGCACATCAGAACTTATGGTGATTATGGTTATGATAAAGCTAATTGAAAGCTCACTTGGAAGTTTCCGATGAGACCCATAATCAGGATTCTTTTCCCAGTGAAGTAGTTCATCTTGTATCCAACTCAATCAACTGTTTTTCACAAAGTAATTATTTCTCCAGGTCATCAGGGGATTGGATCAGGGAATTTTTGGGGGTGAAGGAGTGCCACCAATGCATGTTGGTATGGTTTCCAAGAGAATACATGAGCTTCTGTTAGTTCCTCTCTTTTTTCAGTACTGAGCCTTACTGCTCAAAAATGTCATAACGATGGTTTCGACAGGTGGGAAGCGTAAGCTTCAGATTCCTCCACTTTTAGCGTATGGGCCAGAGCCTGCTGGATGTTTTCAAGGTGATGTTCCAACCTGACATTTCAGAAGTCTAAATTTTGCCTAGAGGTTTTAAGCTTAAATGTTTCAGCATATTAAAACGTGTACAATGGGCTTCACTACTATAATTCAGGCAGGAGAAAGTATCTCGTACTAGAAGCTCCATCTATCGCATCTGGCATGTTTGTGATAATGTGTAGTATGGTTTCTAGAATTTGCAATTTGGAAGAGAGGGAAAAAAACTGTTATTGCTGGCTTAATCATTCATAGTTGTGTGCTTCTATTCTTAATTTCTTCCAAGTATTACATGCTTAGCTAACTAATGTTTTTTATATGATCTTTTCAGTTTTGTTGCTAGTTGAAAATGGCAGAGCAGAGAGATTTGATGTCTTTCTGCCATTGGCGCACAATTCAATGGACACTAACAATCATGAAATTGTTTTTGCAGGCGACTGCAATATTCCCGCTAATGCAACCCTCCTCTATGATATCAATTTTGTCGAAATCTACTCAGGAAACAGAAGTAAATAGAAGTGATCCTATTTTCAGTCAAGTGAGACCCCTAACCATATAGAATACTATACCATGGTACATTATAACATCATATGTTGAGATTTGTTACTTTGTTGATTAATGTTACACATCACCGATCAAAGATACTCGCGCTTACTTGAATTAAATAAGTAACTCGTGATTGGTCTTGCTTTTATCGTGTAGATATTCTCTTTCCTTTCTATTAACAAAGAAGTAGTTGTTTCTGATGCTTCTAAAATTTGATGGCGGATTAAATTTTAAATTATGAGTCTGATGCTTGAAACCAGATCAGCCATATGCAAGGGATGAACAAGCTTGTGGCTACCTGTGGTTTAGGCAACTGAAGTATGGGAGCAGAGAATTCTTGTTTCTCGGCAGGAGCTAATTAAACATCATTGTTGCCAAACTGGTTGGTTTTACTATCTTAGTATCTTCTGTGTATAGAAAGCAGTATAATCTTTTGTACCTAATGTAAATGTCATTGTGAGTCATGATTTTTTCGGTCTCTCGGGGTGTCCTCTTTTTCCCTTTTCCGGGCATGAGACCATTCCCGCTCAAGCACCGATTTCTTTTATGAATAAAGACTTTTGGTCTAAGTTTTCATTTGGTGTTGCTAGTTACAATTCCAGTCTTATCAATTATTTTGTGAACACAACTTAGATTCTTTTTGTTTTCTTGACTTAGTCAAATAACTATTGGTTCCATTTGTATTCTGCATCTGAAAAATCACATCAGCTGGCCTAACCCATAATCCTTGGCACTATTAACTCTTGTGGCAATAAATGCATCACCCCTTTTCTTTTCTTGCTTGCTAAACTCATCTTCTAGTAGAAATGATCTAGGATATGGTCTTATAACTTTGAAGCTCTAGCTCAAGAATCTCTTGTTTATAGGCCATGATAAGTGTCTTTACGCTTCCTTTAGATCAAGGAAAGGTTGATGAAAGAGAGAAAATGAAGAATCTTTCTTTTTTCAAGTTTGGCGTGAGTGCTTTACAAGAAAGAGGAGCTTTCCTTGGGAATTTCTTTCCTTTGCCCTAACTTTGCTCTTTATTGGAGCATAATATGTTTGAAATCTTACCTTTTTTCATGTATAGCGCCCTTTGCCTTTTGCCAAACCTTAGGAATTCCTGCAAAGAACATGGGATTCGAACCCGAGATTTAGCCCCTTCGTGCTTTGTAGTAATTACCACTGAGCTACAGACCTACCCGCTCCTAGCTTTGTAGAATGTACCACTGAGTGACATGCTCATTGGTAACAAGCTTATGGTAACAAGCTTATGCAGGTTATGGGAATCGAATTCGTGACCTATCCTTTCTTGCTTTGCAAAATATACCGGTGAGCTACAGGCTCGTTGGTAATTGACTACATCAATATGAACTTTGGTTGTTTCAGGAATCAGTATCTCCACAAATCTTTGTATGTCATGTTTTTACTGTTAATGTAGTTTATTTCTAAAATGCAACCTTTGAATAGTGAGCTAACTAGGTCCTCTGCACATGCCAATGTTGTCATGTGTTGTGTTCCATTCTTCACCTGCTTTTTTTCTCTTTTTAGTGGTGATGACTACAGCTGTTAACATTGCTACTAGGGCACAAAGTAGAAATCGAAATGTCATTTTTTTAAGGGCAGAAAAAGAAAGAAAGTGAAAACTACTATTGTTTTTTGTACCCAATAACAACCCACAGCCCACAGGCCACAGTATTTCTCATCAAATAGATAATTGATTGAGACTATTCATCGCGTAGTGATCATAGCCGAACCAGAAATCGAACAACCCAAGCTCTCGGTCAATGGTTACTGTGAAATTGCAGATAATTGCTTGGGAGCGTTTCAGTTATTAGAACCGAACTGAAAATTGAAGTGCTCAAACTTCTAGATCAATGGGTCAATGGTTGCTGCAAAACTGCAGATAATTGATTGGGGCCATTCAGAAAGGCCAAGGACCCAAGTGAGAAAACATTAATTTCATCATAATTCTGCTCACAATCTTGATTTATATAATAAGAAAAAACCTTAAAAAGTGGTAAAAAACAACAAAACAAAACCCTAAAGGGAATTTTACAGTAGTTTGTTTTCTTGGATTCCTTGGAAGGAGATAGCAGATATGAATATTAGTTTTTTTTGGATACCACCTAATTAAAAGAAAATTACATGATAGAACATGCATTTGGGTTGTCATCACTGAACATGGAGATGTATGGGTCCTCATGATATCTGGTGATAGTTCCTGTAGCAGCATTGGTCTCCACATTCCTGACATAACCAGGAGGAGCTTTCTTGTCATAAACCTGAGCAGTGTAAGGATGAGACACCAGATTGTAAGGAACATACGGCCAAATCTCTGCTTTCTTTCCTGTTGACTTTGCCTTCTTCAACACCTTGTTTGCATCAACATACCCCGTTACTGTCACCTTCTGCTGTTTCCTGTTAATCTCCACATTCTTAACTCCTACAGAAAACAAAACCAAACCAAACCAAAAATTAGTAATCTTTTGTTGTCTGCTGATTACAAAGTACGAGTACGATTCGCGGACGAATCTCACTTCTACCTATCAGAAGAAAAGAAGGAGATAATAACATACCACTCATTGAAGAAAGGGTGTTCTTGATCTTGAGTTCACACCCATCACAATCCATCCTAACCTTCAACTCCACGGTCTGCAGTTGTTTCTTCTTCTTGTGATTATGGCCACCACTTCCCATCAAGTCAGATAGAAACTCCAATGTGCCTCCAACACCCATCTTTTTCAAGGAAAAAAAGGAAAAAATGCAAATCCAAATCTTGCAAGGAAAAGATTTCAAGAACTTGAAAGAAAGAAAAAGTTTCTCCAAAGAATAAAAAGGGAAAAAAATTGTATTCTTTTCTTGGCTTCTAACAAACAAAGGAGGGAGAAGGTTCTAATACTCTCTGCTTTGCTTCTTTGCTTTCTTTTGATGATGTATCTTCCTTTACACAGGTCTCTCTACTTATATAGGCCTTTTGTTTTTGTTCATCTGGTTCAAACTTAAAAGAAAGTGGTAAAAATGGTGGTGGTGGCCCCCCACCCACTTCTGCAATTATAAAATAGTTTTAGGTGCATCATATTTCTGCTCTTCTGCTTGATAATGACATTTCCTTCTATGGTATCATATGATTTCTGCATCTTGATGTACAAAACTTTTTAGCTTTAGGTTGCAACTGAAAATTATAATAATTGGATTATTATATTCATGTACTCTCTTTTTAAAATTGTTGTGAAATTTAATTCACCTTAAATTCAGTCACACAATAATAAGCTCATAAAATAAAAATAAAGAGAAAAGGAAAGAATAAAAAGATACAAGTGTTTACGTGGTTCGGCAATGTGTCTACTCCACAGGCAAAAATCGACTGAGAATTTTACTAATAAAGAAAAGATTACAAAATATAAGAGTTAAACTCTCAAACCCAAAATTCGAACCTTGAGTACACCCCAAGAATTATACACACTCTCGTTTGCATTCACTAAGATTTTACACTCATAATCTTATACACACCCCAACTGCCTGCCTATTTGATTTTCAATCTCTGCTCATCAATCTCTTGAAAATGGTGAAAATTTTAGATTTATTCTTCATGAAGTAGACTCACACCTTCCTGGAGTAATCATCGATGAAGCTAACAAAATAAACTGCTCCACCTAGCGACTGAACTCTCGTTGGACCCCAAACATCACTATACACATACTGTAATGCCTCCTTGCTTCGATACGAAGACAACTAGAAGTTGACCTTGCACTGTTTCCCAAACACACAGAAATTCAATTTACAGTGCTTCACTCCTTTCAACAGCTTTCTCTAGTGTAATTTTGTCATCCCCACTCACTCATATGCCCTAGGCGTATATGCCACAAAATGGACTCATCTTTCTCTGGTTCTGCTATGGAAGCTGCAGCTATGTTGCCCATAACTGTACTGCCAATCAATCTGTACAAACCCTTCATTACCACCAAAGACCCTTTTGAGATCTTCAGAATCCCACTGCCTGGCTCAGTTGAATAACTGTGCCCTGTCTTTTCCAAGTACCCTACAAAGATCAATTTTTTCCTCAACTCAGGAACATGTCTGACACCCGGCAAGACCCTGACAATTCCGTCATGCATTCTCACCTCTATCGTTCTCAGGCCAACTACATCACAAGGATGATCGTTTCCCATTACAACCTGACCACCAACACAAGTGGTGTAAGTGTCAAACCAATCTCTATGCGAACAATAATGGTGAGAACAACCGAAATCCAGAGTCCATGAAGTGAGGAAAGATTCATTTCCAGCAGCTGTTATCAACACCTCCTCGTCTGAAGAGTTATCCATCATGATAGTTGTTACCCTAGAATAATCATTATTCTTCTCTTTGCCTGACTTCCACGAGGAACATTCGCGCTTATAGTGCCCTTTTAATTTGCACTTGTAGCACACGACATCCTTAGTCTTGAACTTGGACCTCCCTTTAGACTTTCCTCTTGAAGACTTGCCTTTATTCCTCTCTCTGCCTCTTCCATACTCAGCAACCAAACTTTCTGATTGAAAACCTTCATCATTCGTCTTCTTCAGTTGTTTTTGTTGTGGTAGGACAGTTGTGATCTCATCGAACGCAATGGAATCTTTTTCATACAACAACGTCGCGGTAAGATGCTCATAAGAATCTAGCAAGGAATTGAGAAGCATCAATGATTTATCTTCATCTATAAGCACGACCCTAATTCTTTCCAGGTTAGTGACCTTATGAATGAATTGGTCAATAAAGTCATGAATGTCTTCTCTTTCTACCAACCTCATCGAATACAGTTCCTTCTTCAAGATCAATCTGTTCGAAATTGCCTTCGACTGATAATTTGTCTCTAGTTTCTTCCATAGGTCTTGTACCGTCTTCTGATTAAAAACATTATAGATCATCGTATTAGAAAGACAAGAGTGTATTGTGTTGAACGCTTGTTTCTGTATCTCCTACCAATCGTCGATGCTGATCTTTTCTGGCTTTGCCTCCAACATAGCCCGGTGACACTTTTGCTTCATAAGGAGATTTGTGACTCTAACTTGCCGCATGGTGAAGTTATTTTTCCTGTTGAACTTCTCAAAGACATATATGCGACTCGCTCATCTTATTGCAATCTTCGATTCAGCCACAAATGAATTTGTACTCTAGAAGCAAAGCTCCGCTACCAATTGTTGTGAAATTTAATTCACTTTTAACCAACCCACATAATAATAAGCTTGCAAAATAAAAGTAAAGAGAAAGGGAAAGAATAAAAGGACACGTGTGTTTACGTGGTTCGATAATATGCCTACTCCACGGGCAGAGACCGACTGAGGATTTTACTAATAGAGAAAAAATTACAAAATACAAGAAATAAACTCTAAAACTCAAAATCCAAACTCGAGTACACCCCGAAAATTATATACACTCTCTTTTGCACTCACTAAGATTTTACACTCATAATCTTACACCTCTCTACTCACACCCTCTCACTTTCTGCACACACCACACTAGCTCTTTTGTATTGAGCTAATACTCATACAATAATAATAAAATAAAATAAATAACAACTCTTTCCTAAGCAAACCAAACAAGTTGGTGCGGGGAAATTATGAAAAAACTCTAATTTTAGAGAAAAGAACTAAGGTGGTGTTTGGGGTTAAAGGTTGAGTAGAGATTTTTGGAAAGCTGCGTTGTGGAAAGCTAAAGCACTAATATGGTGTTTGGGATTAAGGGTTGAGTAGAGATTTCTAAAAAGTACTTTTGGAATTAAGCCTTGCCCCCCTCCTTTCCTCACTGCCGAAATTTTGGGCAGTGGCAAACGCAGTGCTGCGTTTGCTTGCCTCTCTCCTCTCTTTTTTTTTTTTTTTTTTTTTTCATTTTTTTACTTTATATAATAGAATAAAATAAATTAAAAACTACCACAATAAAATCTCCATCTCAAAATGAGTAATTCTAGATTCACTTTTACTATTTTTATTAATTTTTAAAAAATGGGTTTTATACTCCAACTATTTCATTTTTATAGTTTTACCAAACACCAAAAACAATTTCTCGTTTCCCACAGCACTTTTAAAAAATGTTTACCAAACAACATACTAACTTTTTCAGAAGTACTTTTGCCACAGCACTTTTGCCAAAGTACTTTTCGGACTAGAACCGGAACGCCAAACAGACCCTAAGTCTGGTTTAACATTAAATTATAACTAAAAGTGAGGTTTAAAATTGCATAAAATTACATAAAAAGGATAGTGAAAAAACTTAACAACTTTTTGTTTGTTATTTAGTCTCGAATTTTAGATCAATTCAACAATCGAATCAACAATTATGTTGTATTTAAACTCAGTTCCATTTTTTAAATTGTTTATTATAATCCGATTGCAATAGAAAATTCTTAAACTATCTGTTTCACGTTAAAAGTTTAGCTTTTAAGAAATAAGAATATGAAAGCAATGCCAAGATGCTAAATTCTATGAGCAAATGCAATGGCAGAGATCAGAGGAAGTAATATGCATTGATCTTGCTATTTCAATTGCCACACACCATTGGATTCTCGACACTAACGGGATAGTAACATATAATTTCTATCGAATCATTTGGAAGAGAATGAAATGAAATTAAAAGATTTCATTGAAATTGTTCGTTCGAAAAATTCTCAGAAAAAAATATTTGTAACGAATGTAAGTTAAGATGAGAGTGAAACAATACTTCAGATCAAATAACACACTGAAAAAATCAGAAATTAATTAATACTTTGGTTAAAAATATGTTGTTTATTTTGGGCTAAATGGTGTACTATAACGTACCAATCACATTGCTTAAAACAGCGGATAAGAATATGAGAGCAGTTTGCCAGTTGGTGCGTCTCAGCGTTGACAGCGAACGCGTTGGCAAAATAACACGTGGCAAGAGAAAAACTGCTGAGATTGTCAGAAGGAAGCTTACTGAAAGGCCCCATCTAATTATCTAAAGGTAGCCCCAGCTGTCTCTCTTTGCTGGTTGTTTGGCAATGGCATAACTGGTAATTTGGTAGTAGTATTCTTTTCTTTTCTTTTCTTTTGCCCGACAAAAAATTGGTATTTTCCTTTGTCGTTAAAAAAAGTAACAAAAAAGGTTAATAAGCGATGTTAATTTTTCTGATAATCTGTTTCTTATTTTTATAGTAAAAAATGAAATAAATTATGTTTGGTATTAATTTGGAGGGAATATAGCAATTGCAAAAAGAGAAAGAAAAATAGGGTATAAAATGTAAGTCGATAATCGGAAAAAATTAAGCATTTCGTATTGAATTAAAATGGAAATACCTTGTTATATTTGTGATTGGTATGCAATTGGATGAAAATAAAATTAGAATTTATGATTTTTTTTTTATCGACAGAGATGAGATGATTGATTTGGCTGAAATTAATTTATAAAACATAGCCATATAATTAGAAGAATATTAAAAACTCATTATTAACGTTACAATATTTAAAATTTCTCATTAATGATTACTAATTAGATTAGACGACGACCGCCGCATAATTATAAAATTAGGAATGGTCGTGTTCAAGTAATTAAGCAATGTGAGAGACCAAATTCTAGTAGCAACCAACCAAAGAACCATCATGTGTTGTCTCTTTCCATGTATGTGTATTGCTTCCTACCAACAATAGTGTTAGGAATTATTAATAATTAAACTTTTCTAGTATTTAATTTAAAATATTTCCAATATTTGTACTACATTAGTTAGATAAATAAAGGGATAAATGCTCAATGCAAGTAATTATTTCGTGCAAATAAGGATTAATCCATAATATCTTAATTATTATCGAATCACTTACATTGATTATTATTAATTAATCATTAATCCTTACTATGGTGCATGCCCCACCAAATTTAGTGCATGTAGTATTATTATTCTCTTTTATTATAAACCTAATTTGAACTATGTTAGGACTATTTCGTGTTTTAGTCACCTCCAATTCTACCAATAATTGCACTGTTTGAAAGAATTTGTCTTATACACCACACCATAGCCTATGTAACCTTTTGGAGTTTGAACTTTACTATCAAATTATCAATGATGGACGAAGCAATTCTTCTTCCAAAAGGAAAAAAACGAAGCAATTCAATTCCTATAAATGGTGGTTTTCATTTTTCAAGTGTAGGGACTCTAAGCTAGATGGCTTGAACCGGTGGAGAGCGTATCTACATACACTTATGGACTTTTTTTAATTATTTGAAACCTTATATGGCTTATTGAAAGTCTTCCTAATTAATTAACCAAAAGAGTGGTTAAAACCTAGAAGAAAAAGTAAATGAAAATGGTCCATTGGTTTCTTAAAATTTCTTTTATACAAATAAAAATGAGATTCGAATCAAAAACTTTATCTGTATTGTACCACCCGGTCATGGTATAAGGAAAATTTTATAAAAATACACGTTAATCGGACGATGATGATAAAATATACTATCAACATGTATATTCTTAAACTAGTGAAAAAATTGCTTAGATTAGAGAATGCTTAGCGGAATACAAATTTTATGTGTTAAAAAGGAAAAAATGAAAAAAATTTATGTGCCTTAAATAGTGACATAAATACCACTATTCTTAACACTTTTAGATACGTGTCATCATCCTACATCATGATGTAGGTAGATCATGATCTACCCAAATTTTACCGGAACCTCCCTCAACCCACCTGAAATAAATGTTTTCATTGATACCCTACATCTTCGTCCTTGTAACCATTATTAAAGAGTTTATATAAAAGACTTCTCTCAGCGTTTTTTTAGATCACTTAAGAGTAATCTAAACATTGTTCATATAATCTGAGTTTTGATTATATCATTTTACCCTCACTTTGTTCTCAAATACGTACCCCTTTCGCTTGATTTTTAAGTTTACATGCACAAATTAAAGATTAAACTAAAAGGTGGATATGGATCCATTGTTTTCCTTCATTTTCTATTTCTCCTTTTTAAGAAGGTGGCTCCTCCCTTTGCCCTATAATTGTCGTGCATATAACCCACCGAGACAATAATTGTTTGCAACTTTGCATACCTTTCGTTTTCTTAGCTTCATGCTGTTGCTATACTCCAAAACCACTTTTATTTAGTGCATGCCCACTGAAATTTTATTTTATTTTTTTGAAAAATTAAATAATGTTAATTAAAGAGCTTTGTAAAGTATTGATGTATTTGGGTTGCCACGGAAACATCTTTACAGGTATTTTAGGCAGAAGACTGATTTCATTTAAACAGGAGTAGAGGAGTTTCTTATCCCTTTTGTACTTTTCAATTCGGAAAAAATGGCATCATATCTCATCAAACATAGCAATAAATTATTGGCGCTGCATTACAAAAAAAGTCAGAAATCCAAGACTTTTATCTTCCTTCTTTTGGCACTAAAATACCTGACTGGCGCATCGTATACTGTATTATGCTTATGCTAATGCTACTACTCTAATTAGGTCAAGAGAGTGATAGCACTCCTGAAAAACCAAAATAATTGGCTCAAAGTTGGCGAGATCAGGGATCGTCGTGTTGTTACAGGCAACAATAATATATACCAAAAAATAATTGATCTGCTATATTAATTAATTATTAAACACCATACCCAAACTACAAAACTTCATGAAATTAATTTCCAATCGACTAATCTGGAATTAATAATAATCCTCAATTATTCCGTAGTGTGTAAATTTACACAAGTGAGGAGGCATTTTAGATGAGACAGCTTGAAATCTGCTGTAATGACAATAATAGAGAAAATGATCGTTCAATTACGCCAACAAAGATTGCTAAAAACAGGACACCTGATGAACCCTTTTAGAACAGGAGTACTGAGAAATTAAAGGGAGAATTCATGTACTTGCTAAAACTCAATCATAAAAAAAATCAAGGTCGCCGCGCAGGAAGCACGAGGAAACGAAACCAAAGATCGATAAAACCAAAAGGCCTACAACACATATATCCTACGAGTCCAGATCAACCAAAGGGGTCCGTGGTAAGAAAAAAAAATCGACCGAATTGGATGACAGGACAGATGCACGTACACTTGTATACATATAAGATGCATCTAATTTACATAGGGTGCTACATAAAGAATATAAATTGAGCACACAGAGAACATGCGCTATTTACTCACGATAATATTACAAGTAGATGCAGTAGAAGCAGTAAAGGCAACAGTTTGAGCAAACAAAACCGGGATGAAATTGATTGGGCTGGGGCAGATGATGGTTTTGAGGGAGCTCTACCAGCAACAGCGGGTGAAACTGCACGTCCACCAGGAGTACTCTGTTGCTCATTTGTCGGCAATGGATTCTGCTTGGGATGAGAGAGAGGCATCTGCTTACCATCACTGTCTTCTCGACCTGCTCATATGGAAGATTTGGTGGGATTTACTATCAGAATAGCCCAAAAATACAGTACACTGACAGTTTCATATACTAAGAACATTAAATGTGGAAGCCATTTTTTATGGTTAGCAATATCCTAATAAATTCCTTCCGACTCCTTAGCAACACGTCCAAGCTGCAGTAATAACCTAGGAAGGCAAGAGAACTCACAATTAGAACGTGACCATCCTAACTTCAAACTTTCCCTGTCAAACACCACCTTGTATCCTGTCATGAAGTTCTCTGCAGGGAATAGTTTCATGTAAAAAAGTCTCCTAAAGAAGCACTCAGAATACAGAGCAATTAATGGACAACGACATTAGCAACAGACGAGCAAGTATACTTACGACCAATTGTTCCAATATCGCCATCCGCTGGCTGAATCGCTAAACAAAATCCAATCATTCCCTACACCATTGTCACCAATTCATCATAACCAGAGAGAGGGAACAAAAACTAAATCTTAATTGAAGAAAGTTGAATTCACAGCTCTTAGATTTGGCTAAATTACAGGTGCAGTGCACTATATATACTTGGAAAATTTAACGTTAGGAATTATGACACAAGAAGATCCTATCAAGTTATTCAAGGTACCATTTTACCAATGAGTTTATAGGAACTTTAATCAGAACAAACAAAGCAAAAACAATACATGCTAAGGACTGGCTGAAAGCTTCGAAATGAGTGTAATCACAGCTCGAAATCATAAATTATAGATTGATAAAAGATCCACCCTTTAATAATAACAAAAATAACAATATCTATTCTTGTTAAGGATTCTTTAGAATAGGTAACTGCACATCCCAAGTGATTTAGATCTGCTCTAATTATAAAGACCTATTTATATAGTTCTAATAACCTATTTTATCCGCTCTAGCCAATTCCACAGATAAATATTCATAACCAAGATAAGACCAAACAAGTTGCAGTCCACTACTCCCAGGAGAGGTGGATATTACCTGAATGCCATAGATCTTGAACACAGGATCATGAACGATAAAGCTGTTGTTCCCTGGGAAAATGAGCTTTACAGATGGAATTTTGGGAGAGTCCTGTGAACTGTTTACAGAAACCAATTTGAATTTATTAACATTGCATCACAGAAGCATCAGGCAGGTATCTGAAGCTCATTTTCATGGAAATTCACCTGGATAACCTATAGCAATACTTCCAAGGATAACCTTCAAAACTAGAGATTGTAGCATTCACTTGCTGATCAAACTGTCAAACGAGTAAACAATTTGAAGAACTGTGGTGATCTCATTACGTCATGAAAGCAAAGTTAATGGTAAACTACCTCCTTAGCGATTAATTCAAAAACCGCATAGGGAAGAAATGTAAATGATGTGCCACTATCAACCAACACCCTGAAACTTGTCTGCTGAGGACAAGAACTCCCAACACAAGTAGCCTCCACCCCGACAATGTAGGTTGAGCTGCACCATGTTCATAGCTTAGAATTACAAACATGGGGGATTCTAGCATCAATGAGAGGAAAAGAAAGAGAGGTTGTCTATATGTATACTATATAAGAACACAAAGTCCATACTAGTCGCCATCTAAAGTCAGGAATGGAGTAGATTGCTGGGAATCCCGTCCCTGATCACCAAACAATATTCTCCCAGCATCATCGTCATCAAAGCACATTGAGAAAGAGTTTCGGATCAATCCTGCTTTAGCAAGAATACTTGGAACAGAAATGTCTTTCATCCCCAAACCCATTAGACCATCAGGGGCAATTCCATCCAAGTAACCACCACTTTGCTTCATGCCACATCTGTGTATAAGAAAATAAGTAAATAGTAGGACACAAATAAAATTTCCCAAAAACCTTAACTGGGGAATGGCACAAAACCGTGACAACAAACACAGCTAAAACACATTAAGTTGACAAATTAACCTGGAATAAAATCAAAGTAGAAACATACCCTACAATCACAGGTGCCTGCACAGAACTATTTGATGTGTCACCACCTCCTGATGCAAGATGTAGAATGTCCTCGACAAGCAATCCTGAACTGGAAGTATTTTCTGAATAATAATCGATATGGTAAGGGCAGGGTTGCTTTGTGGTTTTGCAGTTTGAACCCAGCTCACAAAGCTCATGACTGCATGACACGTGCTTGCTGGAGCTCGAATGAGATGGACTGTATTCATTCAAATCTCTATCCTGCATAATAGATGCTCCAAATACGAGGGAGCACCTGCCAATCAATCATCGGAAATAAGTGCTAAACCTGTTAACATATCTTACCACACAATTCAATCCGCATTTGTCTGTTTCCACTCTTTTCCTATCTAATGATCTTTTGTCAAAGAAAAGGACAAAGAAATGAAATAGAGAAGGGTGGGATACCAGAGCGCTATAGTAACTAGCTGAAAGGGGTGCACACTGCACACAATTACAAGGAATCCAAAGCAGATCGCTCCCTGAATCCAGGGCAACCAGAAACGAAACACTTGGGGTCCCTACGTCAATCCACGTATAGTGCAACCTGCTAGGAGCATTTCCAATTTCAACATTCCATGGCTATAATCTGAGAGAAAACTAAGTAGGTAAGGTGAAAATACCATCCGAAATCATCGCCAAGCGACATGGTCTTGCTTCCTTGAGCAGGGAACAGGGACTGATAGTGAGGACCAAGCTTCATCTTCTGCCTCTGGAAGTCACTGTTTAGAAGCATCTCATAATACTCCATGCTCTTCTTCTCCGGCCACCGCCACGTCACATTCCTCGAAACCCTAACCGCTTTAGCTTCGTCGGAGAATCGGTGGATCAGCTTCCACGAGAATGTCATTTCCTTTCTGGCCTCCACCAGAAGAAGCACACTCGCCGTAACAAGGAAAAGCACCAGGCGAGGCGCCATCCGGACTCCTAACGAGCAGGAGAAGTGGCAGAGCATATGAGGTTGAGATCTAGAGTTTCTGGGGAATAAAGAGGGTGTGTTTCGCTGCGCAGGGGTGCGCAATGCGGAAAGTGGAGTGAGTGAAGCGGTGGCGCGTGGCGGTTGAGAGTGTGGAGATGTGAGATGGAGAGCGGAGCGGAGAGAGGAAGAGCGGTGTTGTTGAGAGTTGAGAGTGAGAGAGGAGGGAATGAAGATCACGCGATGTGCGCATTACGCACCAGGCAAAGCTATCTGCTGCGTGTAATAAAGCGCAGTCTTAAGAGTCATGAATAGAAGAACTCATTACGTACATACTGATACAAAATTGTCGTTTTCGTTTCCTGCCATGTTTGGCATAATGATTTTTGTTGATTTTACACCATTTACATTTCATAATTCATACCATCTTTTTAATACCTGGCATTATGTTTTTAAAATATAAAAATAAGTTTAAATATGGAGAGAGATTTTTTTTTAAAGAGGAAAAAAATGAGATATTTTATTATAATTTATCATTTTACTAATTTATTGTAAACTTTCTTCAATTTGATTCTACATGAGATATTTTATTATAATTTGGTGCCAAAACTCAAAAATTGGAAGGTCTAATTTTCAACCCAAGAATTACCTAATATTTACGGTTTTCTATATATGAATATGGGCCGGGTTGAGTTTTTTGGGTTACAATTTTTCAAAATTAGAATTGGAATAAAATTTAGTTCAGCTCGGTTTTAATTTTATATATTATAATTTTTAAAAAATTAGACAGAATTAAACCAAATCATTTAGTTCAATCCAAATTAAGTTTTTAGATAACCGTACGTAATGTTAATTTTGTATTAGAAAGAGTCTAATTTAAAAAATATATATATCAAAAAATATGTAATTCATTGATTATTTTATTGGTGGTAAAAATATAAATAGAAATTTGAATTCACAATCCCCGGTAAAATTAAATAAAAAAAGAGAGGAAGAAAATGTCGACAAGAAATTGCTTAAATTGGACTAATGGAGGGATGCTTTGTCTGGTCTTCTTGAGCCCTTGCTTACATAAAATAATGCTTTGTCTATTTGGTTCCTCCATTTTATCCGAAAGCAGCTCTCAACCGTTGATTAGTCATAAAATGACAAAAGCAAAACAATTTTTTATGATGAGTCACTTATTTAGCAGGCAATCACCATCCCACTTCTAGAGTCTACTATTCTTTTTGTGTACTGCCTTTTTCACTTTTTAAGATAACTCTAGGATTGCCATGTCACATATTTGTAACTTGTTTTTTTCCCCTAAATCATCCGTTGTGAATATTATTCGATCGGACAAACCCAAATAAAAATTACAATCTACGTAATATTAAAAGAGAAAGAAAAAACAAGCAAAAATAACTAAACTCAATCGAAATTCCAAAATCCGACGCCAACAACAGAGTGACAAAGGATTCTAATTTTTTATAAAATTTTAAAATAGATTTCATTATTTTATCATTTTTTAAAACAATACATATTTATATAATAATTTCTTTTAATGATAATTTATATTTTAAATAATGAAATGGTTAATATTTTAATATTTAAAGAGTAATTGTTTATAGAGTTTTAAAATATAATTTTGTTATTGGAATCAATCTTTATGTATAAATATTGGCAAAATTAGTAGGCTTTCAACGTGTTTGACAGAAAAGTAGCTCATACAAAAGCAAGAATGTATAGAAAATGATCTTCTTTTCACAACACGTGAGTTTAATACTAGTAAATGAATATTATAATCACTCATTAATAAGTGAAATTACAGTTAAAAAAATCACTAAAAAAAATCCGGAGAGTATAAGAAATCATCGCACTCAAATAAAAAAATTAGTGTAATGGATTTTTTTCCCTCAACCCCTCCACAAGATGGGATAAATCATACTCATAGCAAACTCTTCAAAGTTCAAACCATTGCTTATTTATTTCATAATTAAACTATAGGAATTAGGAAACAAACCCCTCCACTATAAAAACAAGAAAGAAAGAAAAAAAGAGCATAACTCAAACTCCAACTCCAAAACCAGAACCAACATAGTATTATTATTATTATAATTCCATTCCTCAGATTGACAAGCACGCATGTATATGTCCAAAAATTACAAACTTCCAACTTTCAGACGTCTGTTCAATTGATCCTCTCAACAAAATAATGAATAACACTTATCAGATTACAAATGAATACGTAGAACAAATTACTACCCTTTACGTCGCTCGAGTCGAGAAACAACTACAAAAATCAAATTCTCAATCAAACTATTTACATTGCAACAATAACTAGTACAGGTTGGGGAAAAAACAACAAAAGGAAAACAAAAAAAAAAAGAATTCTATACCGGAAATATATTCTCTCTAAAGTTTCAGTTTATGTAGCTGAGCAGTTTAATGTCACTAACAGTTGTTACTTGTCGACCATTTGAATTCTATTACCAAATTCCTTGATTGCCCACTTTTGCTTTCTGGTAGCAGCGTGTACTCCCCAGCAACTGATCCGAGCATGACAACCCGATCAATTTGGATCGTCACTTTTCCGAAAGAGCTCTGTTTGGAGATACAAAAAGGAGAGAGAGTTACGTGCCTTTGGAAAGAAAAATGCATCTCAAATATAGTATTCTAAACACATCCTTCAATTACCTTCCCCATTTTGCTCTTGTTTTTGCAAGAGATGTGAAGCTTCTGTCCTTTTGGAGGACTCTCAAAGGACCATGCAAAGCTCTCGTCCCATTCTGGATTAGGACCAGTTGACAAAACCTGACAAGTCAGAAAAAAATATCCTGATCAATACCAGTAGCAAGTCCATGACGGGAGAAGGAGAAACAATAAGAAGTTGGAAAGCAGGTAAAAGTGTATGGAAATGTAACAATGAGATTTTAACCATATTTCATTTTTTATGTAAGTCACTGCAAAAGGGAGACTAGTGACAAGCTGCAATGTCTTCAAAATTTCCTAAGGTAGCAAGTTTGAAATATTTACATCTGGAGATTTCAAGCATTGTTTAGTAAGATTATCAGTTATACAGCATGAAATCTGATTAAAACAAGCCATGACGAGCTCTAGCTAAGACTTAAAACTTTTTGCAATAATGGTTTTATTTCCATAAATGAAAAACAAATGTTATCAAGAAGAGGGGCACCCCTCCCTAACCCAATGAGAGATGCATGGATGTGCAATTGTAAGAACAAACAGCAAAACGTATGTTCAAAATGTCATCTCTCACCTTAGTTTGCCGAGGTGGAGTATTGCCCAGTGTAAGCTTGCAGTAAACACTCGGATTTCCCACTGACTGCTTCATATTGTTTCCACTCTTGATAACAACCAACAATGTCCCTGGCAAACACTGCAGCAGAAATTCAGCCTTCTCCTGAAATCGAGGAGGGCCAGACTGAATCAACAATTGCAAGAAGGGTATTGCATCAGCAGCAGCAATGGATTGAGCTCTTGAAACTTCAGCTGGGCATGCTGACCAAGCTTGCCTAAGAAGGAAAAGTGCATCTAAAGCAGCTTCTTGAATAGCTTCTGAAGTTGTCTTAAGGCATTGAACCAGATGAGGTATAGTGAGAGTTGCAGGCTCAGTAGCTCTCAACCTTGGGAAGTTGCTAAAGAGAGCATTTAGAGCTTTCAAATATTCGTCATTCACAGTTCCAGTGGCCCACAAGTCCTTCTCAATAGCAGCTGTAAAACCGAAACCGAGGCATCATAATTAAAAGAAACATAAAAAGAGAAATTACATGGAAAATTCATCCCAACAACAAGTAACAGGAAGTTTTCGAAACAAGTAATTACCCAAGCTTAGGTCAGACTTTGACAAGAAACTTTTGAAAGAGAGATACTAGAGAATTTTATAAAAATTGAATAGACGAAAGGGTTTTTAGCTTCAACTAGAAATTCTGCATAGGGAGAAACAAAAACTTACCAGTAATTGCTCTTACAGTTTCACTAGAGGCATACTCTTGAATGGTGTGATTGGAGAAGAGGAGTTTAACAAACATTGCAGCCTGAATAGATGTATCTGGATCACTCGAACTAATCAGGTCCAATACAACCTGAACACCACCAGCTTCTGCAACTGCTCTTTTATTAGACCTGCTGTACATAACAAGGTTCTGTAAAGCACAGATAGCTACAACTTTCATTTCTTCTGTAGGTTGTTCTTCGAGAACATTCACCAGAGCACGACAAGCTGACACAGCATCACTACTTCGAGCCAGGACTTCATTCTGGAATAGATCACCAAGAGCCAAAGTAGCCAATAACCTTGCCTGTTGTGCTTGGGTCTGCGGATCCAAGAGGTACTGGGATAAAGGCAAGATGGCAGACTTGGTGATTTTTGACTCTCTGATTTTCACATTGTTGAGTAATACTTCCAGCAGCCTTGCAGCTATTTCCTCACACTGATGACATCTGAGAAGTTCCAAAAGAGCCTCTATGGCACCACTTTCAGCCATTGCTTCAGCACTAGTTCCATCATCACTTTCCAATACCAAAAGAGCATTCAATGCACCCATCACTGTGCTTTCTGAACCAGAACGAAGCAACCTCACCAAAACAGCTACAGGAACTTCCAAATAAAATTCAGAACTGAACTGCAGAATGCTGGATAAGACAGAAGCACCAGATTCCCATAATGCATGAGGAAGGGAAGGATCAGCTTGCAATATAACTCTGGAAAGCTCAATTACCCCTCCCTCCTTGGCAATTTCATTCGGCCATGCTAGAGCAATACTAACAAGAGCCTTTACGGCTCTCTGCTGCAAGATGTGTATTCCAGAACCAAGAACTCGTATGAGGGGACCAATTACTTGCTGCGTCACAGGATCCTTCTGTAGGTGTTCTTCGGAGAGTAGGTGTGATAGAAGCTCAGCCGCCAACTGTTGCACTGCTGGAGCTGGAGAATCAAGCAATGGGATAAGTGGCTCAAGAGCTTGGTGAGGGGATAGGGTGTAATCAGTGCGGCATTGAGGATGCTCCAGAATATTAACTAGAACCTGCAAAGCACTGTGCTGTCCGTCAGGGGCAAATTCAGGTCTGGTCAGCATCAAGAAAAGCGGTTCAACTACTTTTGCAGCTGATGGTCCCTTAGCAATGCTAGCATTATTGGTCAAAATTCTAAGTAATTCTGCAAATGCAGCACAGAGAAAATCAGGTGCTTCATGGAGGATATCCAGGATGCTTTCAATGACTCCAGCTTTTACCATTTCAATTTTGCAAGCTGGCCTGTCTTTGCCAAGCTTCACAAGTGCTCTGGAAATAGCCTCATGAAGTGTGTAATTCCTTCCATAGAGAAGGCCAACAAGAGGAATAACTGCACCATGTGCCGCAACTAGCTCTGCCAGCTGCTCATCATCAACGAGTTTATCCAGTGCACATACAACTGAATACTGAGCAGGACTGAACTCACTCACAAGGAGAGAGACCAAAGGCTCAACACAGCGTGCAGCAGCCACAGTGGACCTGATTCTTGTATTCCCGAAAAGAACACCACACAACTCTGCAGCATCTCCCTTAAGCTCCATTGAACAATTTGATGACAGAATCCTGCAAAGGACATCGACTGCATTCATTTCAACATCTGCAACTGCAAGCGCTCTTGATGGGTTTTCACTCAGCAATCTAACCAATGCAGCAATAGCAGCGTGCTGCTCTTTCTCCAAACCAGTATTAAGGATCTCTACCAAGGGTTGGACAGCTTGTCGAGCAGTTTCTGCATTCCTAATATGGTCAGCAGAAAACAAGCTCTCCAATGCTTTGGCAGCACTATACCTAGCACCTCTTCCACCCAAACGTAGCACAGCTACAAGTTGACTAACAGCACCAAATGCAGACTCATGTCTCCGAATTTCAGCAGTACCAAACAGGATTCCTAGCAGATCTGTTGCAGCTTCCTCAGTTGCATCTTGTGGACCAAGGGAAAGATACTTAGTCAGAGCTTCCAAAGCCCCCGATTCAACCATTACAGTCTTGTTTGGTAGACAGTCTTTTGCAAGCTGATTCAGAAGCCCTAGTGCTAGAAAAGGTGCCCCAGGACGATCTGGAATTGGCTTGAGTAGATCAACGAGAGCAGGTATGGCTTTTCGAGAAGTAGCTCCAACTCTTATGTCTTCAACTCTGAAGAGTCTTTCAAGAGCAACCTGGTCTGGATAACGCACCAAAGCAAACTCCTCTGACATATCCAGAAGGTCAGATATATCAGTGTCGGCACAGCCAAGCAAGGAAATAAGACCTCCTGCTGCCCCAGAATTTGCAACAGATAGAAGAGTCCCCCTGCTACCATTGCATACTAGACTGGATATTGCTTGTGCAGCAAAATATCTGTTTGCAAACTCCTCAGACTTCAACAAATTTGCAAGTACTGGTATAGATTTCATGGTTGCATTTGCTCTAATGATGTCTCTATCTTGAAACAGAATTCCCAGCAGTAAAGCACAGATCCATGCACTACTATCTTCACTGAAATCACTCTGCATGGACAAACATAGAGCAAGAAACCAGGCTAAGTGACAATGAAACACTTGCAATAATTTTTTCGACTAACATGCTGCCCGTGGTAAATAAATTCTATTTGTTCTAAATCCCTTAACGTGAATATTTTCATCCATGCTTTCTATGGCACCAAGCAAGAAGGTGGAATAGCTAAACTTATTACATTTTGAGGAAAAAATTGGAAAAGTGAAAAGGCTAAGTACCTGATTGTATTGCAGCAAAGAGTGTGAGATTCTGTCAGTGAGGACTTCAATAGCCCCAGCCTCCATTATCACAACTTTACTTTTCTCATCGTGACATGCTAGAACAGAAAGTAGCCAAATAGCTAAGTTATAACCACAAATCACAGCGGTTCCTGTGCTGGATTCACCATCCACAACTTCTTTAGCATGCCTATATATGCCGATAGCTTCATTGTCATCACCATTTTGGTTTTCCAAAGGATAAGTGTCTGCAGAGCTAAGCATGACAACAAGTGAATGAATAAGATGGGTGCATGAATTTGATTGATTAAGATCTTCCACCACTCTCTGGTGACTAACTTTAGCAGCGCAGATAAGAAGTGCGGCTCCCCCAATTTTGACCTTAGAGTTTTTGGAGTTGATAACCCTTCTAGCAACTGATGAGATACATCCCGTGGCACTTGCAACTGCTTCCCCTAAAACAACTGGCTGGTCACGGCAAAGTCGTGACAATATTTCAATGGCTTTGTCCTGCAACAGGGGTGCTGCATCTGGGATTGACAAAACTATAGGGATTATACTTTTTGGAAATTCAGCTAAAACTGCCCATGCAGGCTTAATGTTCTCGTTGGCTCCTTCTAGCCTGGACAGAATTGCAAGAGCTTCTAGTGCCTCTGACGTGACAACTGATCCACCACTAGTACATTCCAGAAAAGAAACTAATGCAAGGACAGTTCCAGCACGGTTCACACACTCAGTAACAGTATCATCAATTCTGCGGGAATGAAGCAGGCGGGCAATTGCTGCTGCTGCATGTGCCTTTCCAGGCACAGTACCTTCACATAAAACCCTTGTTGCTGGTAGAATAATTTCTTCAGGGTTTGCTTTCTCTGAAGCTTCACCATCCAAAATAAGGTTTGCAAGAGCACAAGTTGCCTGCTCTGCAACGTCTAGAGCTGAAGAGTTTGCAAGTCTAACTAAAGGAGACAATGCATCTCGAGCAACAGCAGTCACATCCCGATTTTCTCTAACAGAAAGAAATATTGAACCAAGACAACGTGATGACTCTACTAAGATCGTCTCAGATTCAACATTCAACAATTTCATTACTGACCAAAGAGTTTTAACGGCAATGCTACTTTCTCGAAGGTCCTTCCGGATTTCAAAAATTCCAGCCAAAGCTGATGCAGACTTAGCCTGTGTCTCTTCTTTGCTAGAGCTCAGTATCTTGATCATCGTTTCAATTGCATCATTTGCAGCACTTCCTTCCCGTAATATATCAGTCAAGGGAACCACAGAAAGCATACTCCTTAGAGCATCCAGAACATACACTTTGGATTCAGGTTGATCACTGGTCAGTAGTGCAGTAAGTTGGCTGATAGTTGCTGTATCAGATTTATGAATTAGATGATTCAAAGTCTTTGCTGCAATTTCTTTCCCATTGGAGCTCCCATTTTTCAGTAGCCACAGTAATGCTGGGACAGCATCAGCACTTTCGACGCATGCACGTATGTCTTCACTGTGATTGCATAGATTCCTAAGGATTGTTGCGGAATCTTCCTTGGCTTTAACAGAACCAGTCTCTAGAATCTGTACCAGTGGAGGGATGCCACCAGCTGCAGTGATGGCCCACTTACTTTCATCATTTTCATTTGATAGAAGGCAAAGCAAAGCAACTGCACATTCTTGTTGTTGTTCTGAGGAAAGCCCGAGAAGAGATATCAGTAGCTGAACCCCCTCGCGCCCTTGAAGTGCACGCCATAGACTGCCTTCATTGTTGCAAAGTGTAAGAAGAGCTTTTATAAGCTCATCTTGAACTTCATTGGTGGCCATGGTGATCAAACCAACAAGTAACCTTTTCGCCTCGGAACTTTCAAGCTTAACTGAGAGGGCTGCATTCCCATACAAACTGGCTAATGCTTCTATGGTACGCTCCTGCACAAGAAATGGTAGGCGAGGCTTAAACTGCTGAAGCAAAGTCTGCTCAATAACAACTGGATCCGATGCCCTTGTGGACTCTGCTGTGCTATCATATATCATTAGAGCTGAAGCTAAAGCTCCTAACGTATCTGCAGTCTGGACAGAAGAAGAGCAGGATTCAAGGCTTTGACCAAGGCTTGAGATGACATACGACAGACCACCAGAAATGTTCGCTAGAGCACACATTGCATTCTCTTGTAATGCTTGGGCATCCTCGCCCTGCATAAATTCCTTTGAAGGAGCTATTGTAGCATTTATTAATGCAGGAATACCATTACAATTAGCTATCTCTCGCCTTGCTTCTTTGCACTGGGCAGAAAGAGATTTCAGAGCACCTGCAGCTTCTGCTCTAACAGTCGCTTCATTACCAGGCCCTATTAGCTTGAGCAGTTGCTTAGTAGCCTCTGCTTCCAGTACCTTAGAGCAGATAGATGCATCCTCCATCATCATACATGCAAGAAGAAAACAGACATTAGCTTGAGTGCCTGACTCCCCTGTTGTGAGTAACTTAACAAGTATATCTATCCCTCCAGCTTGAATTGTTGAAGACCAAAATCCCTCAGTGCTGCTAGAGAGGTTTTTTAGTGCTCCAGTCAATAAGTTATCAACCAAATTCCCAGTCTTGATCCCATTTTGAAGCAGCTCCCAGAGTGCTGGAACAACTCCTTCAGTTGAAAAGATTTTAGATCCAACGTGATCTTTGGCACCACCTTGAGAAACAGCATATATTGTCTTTGCTGCTGCAATTTGACCTTCTGCGGAGCTTGATTTGAGTAGACCAAGCAACGGAGGAATGCATCCACCAAGTAAGACCTTTACCCTAAGTTCATTCTCCTTGCAAAGGGTACCTAAAACAGTTGCAGCCTGTATCTTCACTGCTAGTGACCCTGACCGGAGAAGAGAAACAAGAACAGGAACTGCTTGAGAATGAGATCCTACGGCACTGAACGCATTTTCACGAGTTTCAACAAGTCCTCGTAACTGCCTCAAGGAATACTCTTTTTCTTGTACAGATGAAGAACTCTGCCGCAGCTGCTCAATGCATTGTGCAACACTTGCTAAAGTTCCATCTGGATCCTCCATACTACTTGTACGGTCCCTGTAAAAGATGTAAGTATGTCAGAACATTGAGTTTAACAAACCCATAAAGAAAGCCTTCCTAGTTGATCTCCTTTCAGGGAAAATATCCACTATTGGTAAACTTCAATGAGGAAAATGCTCACTCTTTCACTCTTTCCCCCATTAAAAGAGAATATAAACACAAGCATGTTAAGGGTGAATGGGTGATGACGGTGGAAGTTAGGTTAAGGCAGGATTCAAGTGAAAAGCACCATGAAAAGATTGTGGTCTATGATTTGCAGGCAGACACAGACAAACAAGAGCAATTTTATGTAATACAAGGATTACACTGTGCTCCACTGATAATTTAATATCCACCACATTCATTTCAGCCAGGAGCATGCACAGACTGTTGAGGGTACAGAGAATTTGAATAAGGAATCAAGTGAGTGCAGAAAAAAGAACTTCCTGTCCTTTGACAAGTAATGTGCAACATGGAAATTACAAACACCAGCACAAGTAATTACCCAACGAACTATGTAAATAACAACAGGACACTGGTCGTGAAGACACAATTAAGCTTCGAACTAACCTCAAACTCATCTTCATAACAGAAACCGGAGTTGGGGGCTCTGGCTCTTGAATTTTTGCATCTCCATTTTTGTCCTGCAATCATGAACAGAACAATTATGGACAATTCAACTCAAGACGAAGCTAGAAAGCGAAGGATAGATCCATAGAGTTTGAATAAAGGTTTCATGGAGTTGAGTTGCATAAGCTACATGTGCAATTGACAAGAGAATGGCACAGAACATAAATAAACTAAGAAACTAATCAGCTCCAATACTCCTATACTCATTTTAGCTCCTTCTGCATGGTATATCATATGCATCCTAAAAAAGATAAACACAGTTCAGTGAGTGCTAGAGAATCATGCAATGCAATTCCTAAAGCTTCAATATCGCACTTCAAATGATAAAATTCTACCACCAGGCATTCCCGTATCCAAAAGCAAAAGCACCAAGATTAGAGTATGATTAGAGTCCGGGCCAACAAGATCAAGCCAACAAATTAATAAGGAACTATTTGGACAATGAGATCCGGCCTTCCTAACTTCATTTCTGCTCATAGATCCTATTGTACGGGGTGCATCACAACATTTAAGGAATTAGACAAACAGAGAGAATGAGATTCAATTTACCAAATCATTATTAGTGGCAAGGCTGCTGCCATTGTTGGCAGAAAACCTCCAAGCCATAGTAGCTGCCATCTTTCAGGATACACAACAAATCAATACCAGAATTGAAATTAAATCCACACCACACCTCGCTCCCTCTACAGATCTACCTTCTTTACACTGTCAAAACATCAAATTCTCCTGCAAAACACAACTCAAGCAAATGCCGCCGCCAGATCAGATAGCAAGTAAACAAATCAGCCACTAATGAACCAAATTGGCTTAACAATAATGTAAACTCAAGAAATCCACATTCCACAAAACAATTATTAAAACAGTGATTAGTGAATGCACAGATCAAATCAAATCAACTCAACGACTCGGACTTGTAGCATCAGTTACACACACAAAAAACGCACCGTTTAAAAACCAAAAAATCCGGAAAAAATCAGTCCAAATCTTGACTTCATAGCTGTGTCAAGTACTGTTGACTAACAACAAGTCAATTGACAGAAGCGGAACGCAAAAGAAAATCAGGAATGAATCTGAAGAATCCGAAAACAAATCCTCCAATTCCTCAAAGAATGCAATGCAAACTTAAACATAAAAACCTGAAACAAAAGGAGAAAGAGAGAGAGAGAGAGAGAGAGGCGTGGTATACCTGAAGAAGGAGAAATGAGAGGGAGAGAAACGGATGGAGCATCTAAAGTTGCCGTAGAAGAGAAGGAGAAGAAGAAGGAAGAAATGCTCCAACTTCTAATAAATGAAAAAAACGGAAATAGGAACCAGATTTATAATTTTCTTTTTCTCTTTTTTTTCAGATATATAGATGGAGAAGTAATGTGGATGAAATGGAACAGTCGGAGTCGGAAAAAAAGAGTAGAGAGAGTTGCGAGTGAAGAAGCTGTTGTTGTTGCGCTTGTTTTCTGCTACTCCCCGCTCTTGCTATCGGCTGGCTCGGCTTTTGGTGAAAAAGACCACCGACAACTTGAAAGCTTGGCTTTTGGCGCAGCGGTGGCATTGGCTTGGCTTAGTTTGGCTACTTTTTTTACCATTACCCTTCACATATTTTTATCAAAAGATATAAGTTAGCAGTAGCTTGTAAAATAAATTAATTTTTTTAGAGAGGATTTTATACATTTTAAAAAAAAATACCATTAATCATCATTACAGTACCATTAAATATATATATATATATATATAAATTATATTATTAATCATCATTATAATATTAGGAATTACAATATTATGAATCGAATTCATTACCTATATTATAAAAATGACAGATATTAATTAACCGAATATACTACATCCTTATGTACATAATTTTATACGTTTAGTTCTAGCTATATTTTATAATTCACAATTAAATAAAGATCTATTTTAGCTTTTTTTCACCGGTGACACTTAAGTAAAGTTTTGAAAATAGTTAACTGAGAATGAAGAATAGTACAATTCTTCACTTTTTAAGAGTAAAGTTATACAAATCAATGTATAAGTTATACTAAAATTACATGCAGTGTTATGTTATATAATAATAAATAATTCATCGATAACAACAATATAAATACTTATTTTCTAGTTGATCGGTACTTTCATCGTCTAAAAAAATTGTTTAGAATGACCCAACATTATTCTTTCCTTTATTTATTGCACGTTAAGTGGAAACCAATGTAAAAATCAGATCGGAAAACAAATCGGAAATGAAAATTTCCTAGTTCAATCGGATTTAATCGAGTTCGACCGAATTTATCCATTGAACCATTTTAAACCATTTACATATTGAGTTGTTCAATTTTGTTCAATCTTAGATAATTGAACCGGTAAATTTTCATATTTTGATGGGCCGACCCATGCTTATAATGAGTCGGCCCATCAAAATTTTCATATTCTTATTATAAAAAAAACCAAAACGACGTCGTTTCTAAGAAGCATTGAACCAGTTGGGTTGACGTTGAACCGATTGAGTCGACCAATTTTTCCCGGTTTGTATGCATATCCGATCAGATAGTTTAATCGAACCAAAAACTTCTTCGAGTCGTGATTTTTTCGATCCGATCTCCGAGTCGCGATTTTTTCGATCCGATCTCCGAGTCGGTCTGGTTTTTAAAACACTGATGGAAACCTCTTCATTTGGGAAATGTGAAAACCAACAAAGAAATTTATTTTGTTTAATTAATGTTTGGGATTGGGAAATTGTTCATTTATTATTGGAAAGTGTTTGTCTATGATAAAACTGTGAATATAAGAATGAAGATTTTATTTATTGGATGATGTTTTACTTACTTCAAAATTCTATATTTTCAAATTTATGATAACATCAAAATTTTATTCAATTGCTAAATTTTTATACACACGTGTTTTTTTTTACTCTCTAATGACCAACCTCAAAAATCAAACAAAAAATTAAGATGAAAAATATGGATAGTTTCTTATTGGCGGTTTAGCATTGGCCCATTAAAAATCGAACAAAATGTTAAAAAAACTGAAAAGAAAAAAAAAGGTAATTAACCCGAGAGAGTAGCCTAGCCAACCAAGCCGGAAATGGAACGAAAGTCTACCGTATCTTCATCTCTCTCTCTTAGTTGGCAGGAAATAATATTTTATGTCCCTTTATTTTATTAATATTATTGGTGAAAGGGTCTGATCTGGACAGAAAGATACACCTAATGAGGATGATTGTGTAATTAATTCCTTAAATATCTTTGTTGTCCTAACTTAAACATCAACAGTAGTTGCTTACAACAGTGACATTAGCTGCATTGTTCCCAATCGAATAATGTTAAATTGCTTATGAAACCAGGCATAATGATTCTTTTCTAAAGGAGGCTGATTTTAATGATTAATTTTTTAACACCTATTAAAATTTTATACTTAATCCAACTAAAAAAATTCTCAATAATATTATTTCTTGTGGTGTATGGTTGTATGTAGGGGTGTTCATGGTCGAATAATCTTTTCTGTTGGTTATTTTATATTAGATATCCAATTTAAACGGATCAGTGTGCAATGTTATTTTTTGAAGTCGGTTAAGTTCGTTAAGTCGAATATTATTTGATCGGTTATCCATTTGAATTGGTTCGGTTCGATTGTATATCTCCGTTATTTTGAAAAATCGAGTTCTAGTTCGGTTTTTGAAATTTAAAAAAAAATGAAAGTAAAAAATTTAATTGATGTGCAACCTTACTAACGTCAATATTACAATTAGTCAATTTGTCAAAATACATGTCTATTTTGTATGGTGATAGAATGGATTATTCCTTCTCTCGTCATGTAAGGTGATAATGTATGGAACCATGGGTAGTGATTCAGATAGGCTTCGATTATGTTTGATGGGCAAAATCCAGAGTGGAAATCCCAGGTAGTTCTTAACTTCCTGTTTAAAAACTTGCCGTCAATTTTATAGTTTCTTAAAAGTTGAATCATAATTTAAAAAATTTAAATTAAATAATAAAAAAATAACAAAATTTTATGAGATTTGGTCAAATAATGTGACAAAAATAGCAGCATGTAAGACTATGAAAAGAATTAATTTAAATTTTATTTACAATTTATTTTAAAATTATACATCTCAATCATGCGTTTTTTATCAATTAGTAAAAGTATTAATATTAAAATATTAATTTTTTAAACGATTTGGGTCTATGTTAATTAAAAAAGAAAGACGAAAAAGTATTTATAATTTTGTTCTAATAACATTAAACTTCATTCTTTATGTTTTCAAGTTTAATCAATGTATCGATAAGTAGAAATACAAAATGGAAGGAGTCTATGAGTTGTATATTAGTTATTTTTTTCCTTATTTTATTAGGCAGGAGCAAAGTTTTCCTTCAAAATGCTCACCTGACACGACAAAGACAAGGACGCTACTATGTAGAAAAATTTAAAATTTGAGGACGCCCACGTGGTATATATATATATATATTATAAAAAAATATCATTCACAACAATAAGAAAAAAAAAAATTTCAATTAAATCTCTAAATAGGAATGAGCATTCGGAAATTTGGATCGAATTTCGACAATTTCGAATCTGATCGGATGTCAATGTGAGTAATCCGAAGTATTTGAACAACGTCTCTATCCGAAAATCATCCGACTATTTCAGATCGAATTTTTCAGATTTTTTTCAATTTTTTTTAAAATTATTATTATTTAAAAAATATCAATTTTTATTAATTTTATGCTTCTTCTTTTTTAATCCTTGGCTCTTTTCTCCCTTATCCAACCTAACAATTCATCACAAAATTACAACCTAATCAGTCAAGAAAATAGCAAGAAAAATAAGAAAATAGAAGTAAAACTAAGATATACAAATTAAATTTGGATCATATTCGGATATTTTGGATCATATATCAAAATTCATCGGAACTTATACTTTCTATCTGAATTCCGTCCGATATAGTTTGGATTGGATCAAATCAGATTGGATTGGATATTTGATTCGTGTTTACCCATGTCTCTAATTACAATGCAATTAAAAACGTTAATTTTAAATTAATTTTAGTATTTTAGATACTTTTAGCAACTATAATTTACGTTAAACGTCTTTTTGGCACTAATAATTATTTAGAATTACGATAAAAAAACTGAATTCGGGAGGTGGTAAGTCGGGCATATGTCGTGTGAGTGTCTGTCGTGTATCAGTGTCGGAAACGAATCTGACACGTGACACAACATAAAAATGAAGTGTTTTAGTTCAAATGTTTATAAGGAGACTCGTATTAAAACTTTTATCCTTCATATTTTATAAAAAATACCATTGACTTTGAGTTATAATTTTATTAGTAGGCGGGGCATTTGATGCACAATAAATACACATGTAAAATTAGTTGAAATATACTATTTTATTTTATTTTATTAAAAGTTACATATTAGATTGCGTAAAAAAAATTTATCTTCATCTACTATAATAATTAATGGACATGTAACTCATTGATTGTTTAACTAATAATAAAAATATCAATAAAAACTTAGAATCTAATTTTAAATTTCATCTTCGTTTATAAAAAATATACAATCCAACTATAATAGCAAACACCAACCATTTTGTAACTCAATTACACTTCTTAGGAAAGAACAAGAAGTTAGAAAAACCAACTATAGTAGCCGACGTCCATCAAGTGTTGTGCAGGCTCCATCTCATTCTGCAATAAATACAATATAAAAAAGTTCATTTCCATCATATGGATTTTGATTTCTCACCAAAAGTGATTAGGCTGTTAGTTAGTGCCACCAGAAAATGAAATTATTGACTAAGACTTGATCAAAAGTATATACTACTCCAATTATATTCTGGTCAATCAATTACTTTATAGTATTTATAACAGATGGTTTATGTTATCAGTCGCAGCAGAGCATGTTTGTGCATGTGCCACCTCCAAGCAAAAGTTCAAGAATTGGACACTCGAGCTGTTCTCTCCTCTTATTTTTGTTCCCTTATTATTAAATTAAAAAATATATATATAAAACAGTAATAAACAACAACAAAAAAACAAAAAAAAACCCTAATTGTTATGTATCAAAATCCAGCTGCCTTGACATTTCCATTTTTCCTGTCCACATGAGATGCTCTTTGGCTAGTTAACTTCTACTAAGAAGGAGATCAGTTAATCGAAGATAGAACTCGAACCCGAAATTTTGACAATCATGAACCGTAGGGGTGCTCTAAGCCTAATTCGATATAAGATCTACTACAGTTTCAGCACATCTTAAAAGTAGTGATCAAGATCAAGCGTTCTGGTTTAGCGAGTCCTGATTAAGGATTTTGTTTTTATCATCAACTGCTGTATTATTGTGTACAAAAAATATCAGTGGTATTCAACCATCAAAACTCAAAAGTGTTTTGCGATTCCCACATCCAAGTATAAGCGAGATATTGACAAATCACCGCAATAATAATGCGCTCCTACACTTGATGATCAAAACTACAATTTCAAGAATCAAGATTCTTGAGGACTAGTAAATTTACGCTGCTCGATGAGAACTTCATTCTCGCTCTTCCTGTTTTGGTAACAATTACAAAAAAACAGACTAGTGCCAGCTCCAACGCTGAAGCAGTGATGACAAGCATCATAGAGTAAGACTGATGCATGTAGCGTAAGACTGAATTACCATCAATGCTTGCTCCGTGATAGCTCTATTCCTTGCTCGCGTGACCCAGTCAGCTGCAAATTCTTCTGCTTGGCTCCCTTTGACACCTTCTTCAAGAGCTTCTGCTGCTTCAGAAAGTTTTCCCTCAGCAAGAAGATTGTCAACTCTGCTAATAGTGGACTCGATCCCGTTACCAGAAGGGTCTACGTCCTTAAACTGTAGAGAAAAAGGCAAATAACAGGTCACTACCAGATAACACTATGGTAATGCTGAGGTAGTTAAACAGTAAAAGTGAAATGGTGAAGAGTGTTCCAGTAAATGGGTTATAGTTAGAATGGAGGGACCTAGAAGCATACCCTCAACCAGGATGCTATTTGTGCTGCAGCATGTGTCAAAATACCACCACCACCACATGGTGGGATCAGAATGTAGTGCCGAAGAGTCTCTTTCAATCCCTTAAACTGAAGAAAGTGCTGCGGTATTAGAAAAGGAAAAAAAATACACACCAACAAAATAGTCTGAACTGAACTCCTACTGCTGGAAACATGCTGAGTGGAATTATGATACTCATGTTGGAATCAGAGAATTACTAATTATTCAATCCACTAGATGATGAGATGAATTGCTGGAAAGAACTGCAACTTCAGTTGAAGAGGTTCCAAAATGGAAGCAGTTAATGCACATGATTAGTAACTTGCAATAACAGCATCACTAGAGTTCTTGGACAACAAAAAAGTCAAAACTTGCCTTCTGATTCAGCTGCAACAGAGTATCAGTCCCATGGTGACGAGTTTCTTCTGGAAGTGTTGATAGGACCAAATGTAAAAGCGAGTCTTTATCAGTTCCCTCCAGATAGGTGCTCAAAGCATCTACCTCTTGCTGAATTGGTAGTCCTTTGGACAGTGCATCTTCTAATGCAAGTGCTCCCTTCAATCCACAGAAAGGACATAAATTTGCCGTCCAGGACAAACCACTCATATAAAAGAACATCTGTGTATAAGAACAGCACTATAATAAAGAAAAAATGAGCAAAATAGGAAAATGTTACCAGAGCAAGCTTGTGAACAGAGTGAATCTGGCGAGCCTCTTCAGATCGTGCATAGAAAGCCATGCACAAGGCATCTATCTACAAAATAATTTTCAGAACTTAGCTAATAAAGCAGCCCACAGATTTATATACAAAGACATTTATGTATATTATCCTGCACGCACATATCTGCATCATAAAATATATTTATAAAAAGTATTCTAACGCCTGGCCATATGGAATCGAAGGAAAAAATGAATTATCAAATGCTTGAAATCAAGAGAGTGACGCCCGTGACTTGCATTCCATGCTTACAAACAACTCATATTTACTGTAGTCAAGGGAAATGGGTCTTGAACAAACAGGCACCGGAGATTACTCAGGTGACTAGGCATAGTATATCCTTGAGCATTGAAGGTGAAAGGTCCAATTAGAAAGTTGCTAGTGTCTAGATATGAATTGAAAAGAGTCCAGGGACTCACTCAGTAGTTAATTAAAACTACATATAATAATAAACAAGAAAACCTACTTTACACACGAAGAAACTAGTTACCAATGAGCCTTGTATCTCGGTGGTGCTACCTACTTTGTAGGAAGTGCTAGGTCTCAGGTTCAGTCCCTTAGCTTCCTATCTATGGCCAAAAAAAATACTGCAGTAACAAGTTATAGTAGATTGCTGGTTTGAATATCTAAATTCAATCCCTCAGTACAGAAGTTCCGAATTCTAAGACTGTATGTTTTTAAGGTAATACTTTGTTAAATTTAGCTTCCAATTGCCAGCTTTGACCAAGCGTTTAGCAATTGTGACAGTAATCCACCTATTTCAGTTTTTTCCTACCTTAAAATAACAAATCTAATGAGACTTTTTGCGATATGCATTAAAAAATTGTGATTCAAAACAACAAAGTAGCATTCAATAAAAAATCATCTGTTTCCATGTAGATTTAGCAGATCTTACATGGAGATTTGCTTCAGCCATCCTTTCAATAGATGAAGCTTTCTCACTTGCGATTCTTGCAGTGGCTTCTGCTTTTCCTAATTCCTGAATTTTCTTCACCTTCATTTCTGTTTCACGTTCCTGAAATAGCAGATAAGCAACTTGGGTCAACTACTTATCATATGCTGGCATAATAGAAAGTAGAAACAAAAGGTAATCTGCACCTTATGTTCAAGTTCCATATGAAGTTTGTTTTCCATCTTCTCTTCGAGCGCCCTGATGGCAGCGGCTGCTTTTGCTCTCTCTCTTTTTATTTCCTGAAATGGTAGGGCTTGCAACACGGTTATAAGCAGCAATAAATTAGCAGATGCATCTTGTAGTGTTTTGTAGATACAGGAAGGTTTTCATATATTGGTAAAACCTAATAATTCTTCTTTTTCCTCAAACTAGAGACTGAAAAGAAGAGATAAATCTAAGCAACCTTATCGAGCATCGCTGCTTCTTCTGCTAGCATGAGCTCCCTAGCCCTTAAATCCCTCAATTCTTTTTCATACTTCTCCTGAAAGGAAGGTCAAGTTTATCAAGCAACATAAAACACACACACCATAGGAATGCTTTAATATGAAGCATCATGCATAAAAAAAAGACACAGCTCATGCTAGCCATACCATTAATGCCCTCTTTTCTTCAGCAAAAGAAATAGCATCTAACTCAGCTTGTCGCTTTTCTGCCTCATGGATTGCTTCAATAAAATTCATGATCAAGTTTCCATCTTTTGTTACATAGCCATCACTCAATTCATCTATTGCACTGACAATGGCCTACAGTTTGCAACAACAGAAGTTAAAAGTTCATGTGTTCCGGACATCTATAGTTGGGCATCAAATTCTGCATAATAGCACGAAGATGCAAAAGCAACAACTTAGGAAATTGATACAAACCTGTTCTACAGAACCGTTTGTTACAGTGCTTTCTTTGGCCTTTTCCTTGAGATGGTAGGCATCAAGTAGATTTTTTGCTGCTGCAGCCTGCAATTGAAAGAAATCAAAGCAGCCATTAAAAGCATAGAAAGGAGATGCATTTAAAGAAAAGAAGATATCGATAACTACATATAGATTCAAGGTCCACAAATGATGAATCGCCATTATTTCATTTTGCATACTTTGAGCAGTAGTAGCCTGCAAGAAATTGCTATTTTGCATGTGTTTAACTGGTTTCTTTCCCAAAGGAACTCTGACTCTACAGCAATTAAAACTAGTAGAAAGAGTATTCTTAATGTTTTACTCTCTTTTATTTATTTTATTTTCATGGAGAATGAACATAGCACAAAATCAGGTGAACAATGGTCCAGTAATATCTCAGCCGCCTTCAGTTGTATTATTCCAGTGCATTTACAATTAAATTCACAGAGCATAGGTTTAGCAATTACTAAACAAGTACCTCTGATGCATCTTCTGTAATAACATTGTCAGGTTGCACTGATTTTGCTGTAACCTCTTCAGGAATCACTGTGACCTCAGTTTGTACTTGTGTAACTTGAACTCCCTCATTTGGTTCGGGAATAGTTTTTGACTCAACAGTTTCCATGCCATGACTACTTTCAGAATCAGTAGCTTCTGAAACTTCCGGTTTATCTTTCTCCTGAGTGGAGATTTTATCATCATCTGCTTTCCCATCGGAAATTTCTTGAATCTCAGAGTGGATTTCACTTAAAGGTTCATTATGGGGAACATCTGATTGAGTTTCAACACCCTTCTCAGCGTCAACGTGAGAATTATCTTCATGTGTTTTGACATATGGAGCATCTGAACTTGTTTCAACCTCCTCAACTCCAGCATGAGGGAGCATCTCAGCATCAACCTTCTGTGCAACTTGCTCCTGGCCATCACTTGATTCGCTCGATTCTTCACTAATGGTAGCTCCCACTTGCTTTCCATCTTTGTTATCACTGCCAACCTTACCAGAATCTCTACCAATAAACTGGTCTAAATAGCCAGATTGGTATGCTAACAAAGCACCACCACCCACAACAGTGCTTCCCAACAGAACTTTTGGCAAACTACTTTTTGACTTGGGTGGTTCACCATTGGAACCACCAGGAGGTGAGGTTGAGAATCCTTTCTGTGAAGAAAGAAGTGCCGGTTCTAATCGCTGCAGTTTAGGCCACATTACCAACATCAAGCAACACCCAATACATGTTGATGTTACAGGAAACAGAATAAACTAACTAAATACAGCTAACTACAAATTGAACCGACAAGAATATACAAGTCTACGCGCATTGTCATAAAATAGTCAAAACAATAGTCCTCAAAAAAGAAGAAAAGTTAGCTCAGCATTCTATCAACGGAAGAAATAAATACATGCCTGGTATACAATCTGCCTAGGGATCCTTCTAAGCGATCGGAGAGATGACAATTCCAAAAATGACCTGCAAAACCCAAGCGTAAACCTTAAAACCCCTAAAAAGAACAGAAGGAAACCCAGAAAAACGTGTCATGATTTTCAAAGAGCGAAACGCTACGGTGGTTTGTAAAACATGGGGGATCAGTACCTGCGGAGCATTGCGGATTGCAAGCAAAAATGGTATATGCGGGAATTGGTGAGAGGCCTCGCAAGTGTTTGATGAAATGAGGGAAAGAGTGGGATAATAGAGGAGATGGTGAGGTTGTTGTTGCCCGATAAAGGATCCGGTTCTGGCAAGTGCCGCCGCGAGAAACGGAGCTGTTTTGGAGAAAAGCTAATTTATTATTGCCGGTGGCCTGGTGTCTGTGTATTTTGTAGTAAAGGTGTGAGATGCCGTGCTGCGGCAGCATTTTCAGGGACGACGTGTCATACTTCCTTGTTTCTAACTCGAGAAAAGGATGATGGAGGACTCGCCTTTCGTAGTTGGTGTGGTAAAGAAATAAAAATAGTACTACTACTAATACTATACTTTCCTTTTTTTTTATACAGACAAAAGTTAGTACTAGCAGTATTATTGCGAGACTCCATTCTTTATTAAGTTACTCGTGTAAAACTATAATTATTTTGTCTAAAAAAAAATATATTAATTAATTTTTACTCACGAATACCGAAGTTCGAGTATGAGACATTTAGTTAAACTAGTACAACGATTGATCTTTTCTTATACTAATAAACAATTTTGATAAAAAAGAGAAATGACACGCCAACATTTACCAGTTTTTCAATGTTAAATTTTAATTTTATCAATTAGGTAATTTAACTTTCTACTTAAAGTCACGTGCTACACAAGCGATGAATTTAACAACACTTATCAACAAACAAGTGATGCACAAAAACACATCGTTGACATTATCTAACAGACGAAAGTTAAATAACTCAAATGATAAAATTAGAACTTAACTAATATTATCTAAAACTTCGTAACATTTTGGTATTTTTATAATGTTTTGTTATAAACACTAATATAAAATAAGTATAATACTCATATTAGAAAAATAAAACGTTGCCAAATTTCTTCCATTATATAAATATATATTTTTTATATTATTTAGTATAATTTTTTAGAAATTAAACTACTTCTATTAAGCACACTTATTTGTTTGGGAGTAGGCTGCCTCCAAAATGAAATCTTATAACCCGCAAATTGAAAATCATAATAAACTTTATGGTGTTAAATTGCAATTTAAAACTACAAGTTATACTCTCCTCTTTCACTAAACCCACCTGGATTGCCCGCCACAACCCACAAGTAGCCGCACCCCGTCTCTCTCCTACGGCAAAAACCAAGAGGCAAGAAAGAACTCCTTCTGGTCTCCCGCTCGACAGCATCTTATATAAAGAGAAATTTCAGTCTCCCCAGTTTCATTCGCATCTTCGAAACGCAGATAAAAAGATGGGCAACAACAAAAACAGAAGATTCAAAACCCACAACTCTCATCGCGGCCAATCCAGCAGAACCAATCAACTCGAAAGGTAAACAATTTCTCACCTTCTCACCCCTTCCGTCACTGTCTCCGCTGAGAATTTCAATATGCTTTACCTATTTCTTGCCTTTCCTTTTCAGGGAAGATGAGTCTCTCCCACGTGATCAAGGTATCGCCTTTTTTTTAACCCCTTCTTTTCTCTCTTTGGGTGTTTCCTTTTTCATTTGGAGTATCAAGTGTTTGACGTATTGCTTATGTGGTAATGGCTTTTTTTTTTATCAATAATAAGTTCCTTATTATTTTCCAGCTCCTGAGGAGGACGTTGCAGCTCCCAGTGTTCAACTTGCAATGTGGGTATGCATTTGATGCCTTTTTAGTTTTCTAGCTTTCTTTTGAAATTTTAGTCATGTTCATGCTTAATAGGTGTAGTTAGTGATATTAAACTTTTGAAGCAATTTGCGTAAAGAAGTTGGTTTAATTTGACATGGGTTTAAATGGTTATTGGCTGTTGTTCAGGATTTTGGACAATGTGATGCCAAGAGGTGCACTGGCCGCAAACTTTCAAGATTTGGTTTGCTGAAAGAAAGTATCTTTCATTTTTGTTTTCCCTTTCTGTATTATACAATAATCAATCTAGTTTGCATGTTAGAGTTTTTCCTCCACTTTGATTTGGAAAGACAAACTAGTCTTCCAAAAAAAAATACTGAGCAATGTCAAGTGTAGGAGTTCTTGTGTATTCGCAACTCAACTTTTAGGCAGTCAAGGCTTTTGGCCTCACAGAATAGACAACCCACTTGACATTAACTGGATTATTGAATGGCTTTCTGCAGGAGTTGCGCGTCAATAGTGGTTTTGGTGGTATCGTTCTGAGGTAACCTCAGCAGCCTTTCTTGCTTACACTATGAGTTTATGATGTAATTTTGTTCTCCTGAACAACACTATTGCCTCTTATCCATGAAACGATGGCTCTATATGAAAAACTAAAACTTAGTTGTTTGGTCCTAGCATTTGGTAGTGAGGTAACAATGGCTTGTTTGAATGATTATATATCATCCATGTGCACATTTGTGTGGTTCTCTGCCCATCTGAATGTTTTCTGTTTTTATTTGGCAGTCCTGTTGGGACTCAATGCGTGTCTAAAGAAGATCACAGCTTAATGAAGAGGAAAGGTCTAGCTGTTGTGGATTGCTCATGGGCACGTTTGGGTGATGTACCATTTGTGAAGCTGCGCTGTGCTGCTCCCCGCTTGTGTATGAAATCTTCAACTTGTCAATATAAGTATAGCCGTTCTTATTTTCGGCTCATATTGAAGGATGATCATGAGACCGTTCTTATTCTTGTTGAATTTTGGATTTCTTTAGTCCTCTTAAAGTTATATCTATGATGCAACAACTTTCAAGCTGGGTATGACTTTTGCATTACCTTGTCTCTCATCTTTTTTACTTGTGGCTCTTCTGACCTGTGGATAGTAGAGAAGCCAGCCATTATGCCAGTTTTTTTATGAGGTTAATTGGTTATAGGCCATTTTTGTCCAAAAGACTGTATTAGAAGATAAATATTGGGTGCAGGAGTGTGGACGTGCACTAAGTTCGTGAAAATTCCTCTCACAATGGAAAAGTTCATTTCTTTAGATATGCACATTTTGTTTTCCTAGGCTTTTGATGATCCATAATTTTTAATGTGGGTAAGCTCATATTTTAGACCATTGTTATTGGTCGGGCCAATTATGGATACCTCTTACCCCGAAGATATTCCTTGATTTTCTTTTCCCATTATAAAACCTGCTCCAGGAAGAGGAAAGTTCCGAATCTGTGATCATACAACTTAAGTAGATTGACCTTTGTTATACTTTTATAAGTCATTTAAGTTTTTCCTTTACAATTCTTCTTTTGATATTAACCTTTATTCATAACTTTTGGAAAGGCTATGAAATATTATGATGCTTCTATTCATTCAGATAATATTTATTTAGGTGCCAAGTGCTTCATGATTACCTTTCACTTGCTGCCATAGTACATGATTTTTGTATCTGCTGAACTTTAGTTTTATAGGGACATAAACCGCCAACAAGTTTCTCTCTTTGATTTTTACATTTTGTTTGAATCGCAGTACCATGGCTTGTGGCAGCAAATCCAGTAAATTATGGGCGACCTTGTGAGCTCTCCTGTGTTGAGGCTTTATCTGCAGCTTTAATAATATGGTACCAATATTACCCCCATTGCTCTTTTTCAGTCCTTCTGTTTCTGACATATTTGCAACAAAATTCATTCAAATTAGCTTTTCAAAGCTCAACCTTTGGGAAATAAGTCCAGTGCCAGTTAGTTTGAAGATGATGTGTCTGTTAGGTGGCACCTCACACTTCACCTGATACCGGTAAGTCTTGTAGGTAGGTGACTACTCGTGTGGGACCTCAGACACTTACACTTGCTGGTGAACTAATTGCATCAATATTAGCAGGGGGGAAAACTTTCTTGTTTCATCAGTTTTAGCCCAAATCAAATTAAATCACTGACCAAACAGAGAAATTTTGTTTCTCCTACAATAATGTGGGTTCTTGCACAAGAACAATGACCCTAACTCTTCTTTTGACCTTGCCCACTCCTTCGTTCCTGCCAAATATAGCTCATCTCCAAATCAAAACAATTACTAAATAAAGCCATTAGCAGAAGTGAACAAAACCAACAAAAGTAGACTGCGAAAAATATGATCCATGCCCTGAAAATCAACAACGTCTATTGCATAGATCTTAAACCTGCATTTTTTGTCAAATTTTTGGTATCTGCCTTTGGCAATTAATGCCAAAGCTATTCTAGAAGTGGTGAGATTATAGTGTTACTTAATCATTAAAATGGAAAAACCTCTTTTTAAAAGAAGGAAAAAGGATCGGAAGTTAATGTGTATAGTTCGAACTTTTTGTTACTCCAGTTTCAGTTTTTAGTTTTCCCCAAAGGAAACCTAATTCTTTGTAATGAAAAAGAAAATTGTGGTTACAATAAAATAGACCTTTTTGTTGATGGAAACAACTAAATGGGCTCCTTGTTAATGGGGGATAAAGCATAGTAAGTGCGGAAGATTGTGGAGGTGCCAATATGGCAGAATGGGAGGCTGGGTTCTTCTCTTCCACTTAGTTAGTTCTTTATGAATTTGATTTGTCAATATCTAAGGGGGGATTGAAGAGAGAGTTGATTAGAAAGACAGAAACATAACCATCTTATCGGCTATCAAACCAACACAGCCTAGAAGTTTCTATATATTGAATAGGGACTGTGATAGATTTCTAAAGTTTGATGTTGTAGACAAATTGAACTAGAATCATAAAGTGGAGTTGGGTATTTTCTTTGCGGAAGGCATGGATCTCAGAGAGTGGAAAATCCAAAAAGGGGTAGAAATTGTACATAAGTGTGGAAGGAACAAAGGGGAAAGTACAGTTACGTTTTGTTTATCCTTTTTTAATTAGTGGATATGGCTTTTTTTTTCCTTCCTCAATTCATTTATCGATATTAGCAGAGGTGTACAAATAAGGCTAGATAAGGATGATTTGCGGTGACATTAACAGCCAGATCACCATCAAATTAAAAGGCATCTAATTTGGACTTATTGGATAAGAAGATTGGGTTTGGGGAACTCTATAGGAAAAAAAATTATGTTTAAGGACTCAATTAGGAAATTTGAAGTAGGGACACTGGAAGTATCACTCCTCCCACGAGGTAAATTTATGCTTCTTTTTACCAGTAGAGGCATATTTATTGTAGGGTTTTAGGGATGCGTGGTAAGATGGAAATGGTAAGAGAGAGAATAATGAGAGTGGCGGATTGGACTTCCCTAAATTAAGTGCAGTGTACTATGCACAAGGGAATGAAGCTGTAACTATCGTATCTTGAAGCTAAATACTGGTCATTAACTTGTAATAGTCTCAATGGTCAAAGCGTTGGTGACAAAAATATCCCTGCTATTGTTTTAATGGATGGTAGACTGCACAAATAGTGTATGCAGTCATCTTTGTGGCATATTCACTGCTAGATTGATTTGTCCAGCTTTTGTATGCTAAACTTGTCTGTTTAGTTATTCATTTTGGAGCTAGAAATTCTTCCATATCTCACATTGCTAACCTTTGTTCTAAAAGCGGTGAAGAGGAAACAGGGAAGTTGTTGCTGAGCAAGTTCAAGTGGGGTCATGCTTTCCTGTCTCTCAACAGGTACTTGGTACTCACTTTTTCCTCTCTTTTTTTGTTTTTGCGGAATGAGCACCTTTTCACCTCGAGAAGGAATGAGTTACATGAATGTTTTTAGAAGTTGGGATCATGTGCACTGTGTGCTAGATACTTGGAATCCATATACAGCCTAACTCAGTATCCATAGCCAAAATACTGTAGAAGAGGCCCTTGTAAGGGATATGCATGAGCATAATAAAAACACATCCTTGAAACCTTCTCAAGAAAAATGCACATCGAACATACTTTCCTATGGAAAATGCCAATTTGAATGGTTTCCATTTGATGTGGAGCTTGACGTGGGTTTCACTTCTGTTATATATCATAATTATAACTGTTATTGACATTTTCACAACCATATCAACTCCGACGCTGCAGGGAACTTCTAAAGGCGTACTCTGAATGCGGAAACAGTGCTGATATTATTTCCTTCCAGAATGCTTGGCTTTCCCAAGAAAGTCAACTCCCAAAGTCTATCCCACATGTTGAAGGTATTTTATAATTTTTTTTGCCTTGTCAAAAAGTTCTCAACTTTGAAACAGCACTTGCATGTCATAACATCATATAATATTTCCTTGTATACAATACATTGATTAAACATCAGTTTGATGTGTCATATGCTGCAGTTTTCCCCCCTACTGCTCTGTTTATTTCAGTAGAGAATTTACAGCTGCCACTGACCTTAGACTAAATTGTTGTTCCCGGGGTATTCTGACTTTAAAAGTACATCCTACTGATCACATCTTTCTTTTGTAGTCCCTTCAATCTCGCTCACGCTTATCTGATCATCATTTGTCTCCTTCTCGTTACAATTTTTCACATGCATCAAAACACCAACTTATTCAAGGAAACAATTTAGTATATGGAGTCTAGGTAACTTCTGTAGCATACAAAATAATAGACCCTTTGGTGTGTGCCTGCAGGAGCTGAAGCAAATGAAGATGATGACTCTTCTAATGATTCTGAAGACGGGCTCCCCCCTCTTGAAAGGAATATCAACCATTTGAACATGGAGGAGAGTGAAGATGAAAGTGAGTAGATAGAATAGAACTATACATCAGCTTGCGTGGTTATACGCAACAGGACTCGTATGCTGGGAGTCATTACGAAATGGTACGATGGAGACCTGGCTTCTATGCATGGATGCTTCCTGAATTCTGCTCTTTAACGCGTACTTTGCGTTTTGTATACGATCATCCGGTGAACTTTCTTGTCCTTTCGTACGTTAACGTTAGAGATGTACTAGTACGTTAGGACCAGACGTGCCCCAGAAAAGATTTTGGTAATTTAAGCTTATGTCAATTCAAGGAAGAAAAAAGGAAAGATTATAAAATGCCCATGCTTATGAGTGTGACTCTACCTACAAACAACGAAGCCATGGTAGACCAAGGGAAAATAATAGGACTTGAAATATTAGAACTCCATGAGAGTGTCTCAATATTCAATAGCAAAATTCTCAAAATTGTGTAAAATGCTTTTGTTGTTGTTGATAAAATTGCAAACTTGAGATCTAATTGTTTTTAGCGCTATCGAGTAATAAGTTTATTGGCGATAGTGATTAAGATTTAAGATTTGTGTAGATTTTATATATAAACTTGATTATATGATTAATGTGTATTGTATAAAATCTGAATGGATAAAGTAAGTTGTTCTCTTTGCTCAAGATTGATGCGTTTAAGTATTGTTTAATCTACTAGCAAAAAAGTGAGAAATGTGAGTATGCAAATCTAAGGTTGTGTTTCATAACTGGAAATATTTCTGTTTTCTAAAATTTTTTGCTGTCGGGAGATATTTCTAGAAAATTTTTTGAAAATGGAAATTATGTTTCATAGCTACCGTATATTTTCTATTTCCAGCCTTAAAAAACTCGAAATCGTATTCACCTAATAATTATTTCTTATTTTCAAAAAAATAAAACTACTATTTTTGTTAAATCAATTTGATTTTAATTAAAAAACAATGCTAATGTGTTTTTTTTTTGTTAAGATTAATAAACTAAATAGTAGTCCATTTTAAGTTTGTTAAAGATCAAATATAAATATGGTAAACATATTTATGTTTAAATTCAAAAGCACAAGCCATTTAGGGGTTGTTTAATTTTTGAATTTTTTTCCAAAATTTGTTTCATAGCAACATTTTCCTAAATGGAAAATTTTCAGCAAATTTTCCATTTTTGCAATTGGAAAACAGTTTTTTAGAATTAACACTACAAGTTTAGAAAATTCTGCAAACGCCATATTTGAGGTTTTCCAAAAAATAAATTCCGTTCAGGAAAAGAAACAATGTTATTTTAGACATGTCTACCCTCGTAATTTTGATATGCTAAATCTATTCATGTTAAAAATCAAATATAAATATAATAATTCCATTCATGAAAATAAAATACATATAAAATAGTCTTGAATTATTTGTTTATGACGTTAATACTGCAAATTTGAACATTCAAAACATACTTAATTTAACTTGTTACTTCTTTATATTCTAACAATTATTATAATTAGCCCATAATTGATCTGCAATATCTCCTCTCACCGCATTCATTAGTTATTGTTGACCTTTTGTACTCGTTTAAAGGATATATCCACTTGAATACCTTCTTGAGTCACAGTAGCTTCGTTCTCGTTTAAATTTTGCTGACCTTTTGTACCATGTTTTGTGAATAGTCAATCAGCTCTATCTTCCATTCGAATAAAATTGTGTAGTGTATAGAGGTATTTGCTTTTGACGACGAAGAGGATAATTTGGAATGGACTTTAAGATTGAAAATTTAGCCTTTAGAACGCCAAAAGCCCTTTCAATCACATTTCTCAATGACGAATGTCGATAGTTAAACAATGCATATTTTCTTGTTATTCGTCCTTATCCACGAAAATCATTTAAGTGATACCGTTCACCACGATAAGGAGCTAAAAATCCAGGAATGCTTGGATAACCAGCATCAACTGCGTAATAGTAGACTGCCAAAGATAAATAATAATCAGACATTTGTAGTAAACCATTAATGTAACAACTAATAAATATCGTTATGAATTACAAAAATAATATTTTATCAGCTACAGGCATAGGAAAACCATTATCTTGTCTTGTCAATGCATCAAGAAAGACGCGTGAATCATTAGATGTGTCTTCACAACAAGTATATGCAAAGGTAACACATCATATCATGCGATCACGCCACCATAACATTTTGAGTAACAAGTGTTTTTTTACCCTGAAAAGTTTTTTATTTTTGGACAGGACACCAAGCTGCGACATGAGTACCATCTATAGCACCTATTCATTTCTAAAAGGGAAAAAATTACACAGATAAGTTTAATATTCAAACATAATTCTTTTTATTTAGTCATCGTGAATTTATAATACACGTACATACCTGAAAATATGGATACCATCTAGCATTTCCTTGATTTTTCTGGTTGAGTGAGTCCTCTTTCAACATGTCTGATCAAATCAGTTCCTAAACGAACTAAAACACGTATCACACCCTTAACCCAACGTGAGACCGTCGTAGTTGAATGCTGAAATCATTCTGCTTTCAGCCACCGGGCTTTGAGTTATTCTATGACATATACAAATTAATGAAAAGATAAACAAATCTCTTGGAAATTTTTTTTGGGAAAATTTCAGTTAATTAATAGGTTAATTATAAGTGAAAATTAATTGATATATACAAATTAATGAAAAGATAAACAAATCCATTGGATTTTTTTTGGGAAAATTTCAGTTAATTAATAGGTTAATTATAAGTGAAAATTAATTGATATATACAAATTAATGAAAAGATAAACAAATCCATTGGATTTTTTTTTGGGAAAATTTCAGTTAATTAATAGGTTAATTATAAGTGAAAATTAATTGATATATACAAATTAATGAAAAGATAAATAAATCCATTAGAATTTTTTTGTTGGGAAAATTTCAGTTAATTAATAGGTTAATTATAAGTGGAAATTAATTGATATATACAAATTAATGAAAAGATAAACAAATCCATTGGAATTTTATTTGGAAAAATTTAGAAAACTTCAAATATGACGTTTTTAAAATTTTCTAAATTTTTAGTGTTAATTCTGAAAATCTGAAAAAGATTTTCCAACTAGAAAATTTTCAAAAAAAATTTTATTTGAGAAAATATTGGCTGTTAAACAAATTTTTTTTGGTTGTGAAACAGCTCCTAAAACTTCCAACTAGTCACCGTCACGTGCGTGTGACTTAACACAGCGCGTGTCGCGTCATACATCAACAAAATCTGTGCTCCAAAAGCCAAAAGGGCATTTTCGGTAATTATGTTACCAAAATTTCTGTATTTCAGTATTTTTAGGACGAACAAAGCGACAACAAGATTGCTGGTTCCTTCTTCGCATCTCATCTCATCTCTCTCTCTCTCTCTCTCTCTCTCTCAGTTGTGAGATAACACAGAAAATCAATTTGGAGAGACCCCAACCATAAGAGGAGGAAAAAAAGCCCTAACCTTTCCCCCTATCTACCTCAAACACCTGTCCATCTAAAACGAAAGAAAAAGTTTTGGATAGATTTCTTTTCTCGTGCAATTTTTCATCTTTCGTCTGGTTTCTGTTTGTTTTTGCTCTTTAATCTTGTGGTTTCAGGAAGTACAAGGAAGGATGCGAGCTGTGATAATTAGCCATTAGGATGCGTTGTGTCTTTTTGTGGTTTTTCTTTTCTAATGGTGGGTTTTGTGTTGTGAAATTTAGGGTTTTGCCGTTCTGCTGCTAGCCGATTACTATTCCTGTGAGTTCTTTTCTCTTGAAACTTTCATTTAGTCTGTGATGCGATGTGCAACTGTTCAACACATTGTGGTTTGTGGATTAGGGTTTTTCGTGTTTTGGTATTTTACCCCATTTTCACTGCATTTTTTAAAATCCGGTGTTTGTATTGTTTTGTTTGCAAGAATTATCACTTGAATGTCTGGCATTTTTATTTGATCAGGATTGTTTTCTCTTTTTCTATCGTAGGAGATATTTTCTGATGTAGTTAAGGTGTTCCCTTCTTGTGCGACCTTGATTTTTCTCCTCCTCTTTGCTTGTCTTTGAAATCTACTAAATTATGTTAAGTCTCAGGGTAGTGCATTTTAATTCATTTTTTTCTTTGTTTTATGTAAGCATGTACCGCGAAGATCTTTGTATGGCTGTATTGATCATTGTTAAGCTAGCTAATATTTATTATTAAGTTTGGCCCGGTGACTAAATTGCGTGTGGCTTGTTAATGGTCTCATTCTGGTGTTGCCTTTTATTTTTTAGTGCTGGCTAGTAATAAAGTTCAGCATGTTAATGATCTGAATGTGTGTGCTGATGTTAGTAGATAGTTAATATCTTGTTAACTGATCTAAGTATTTTCTTGCACTTCTTGATTTGTTTGTGCATATATTTCTTCATGTTCATTTCTGGCATGTATTCTCCAATTGAGTGGCTGATTTTTTTTTTTTTTTTTTTTTTTTTGTGTTTCGTTCAGGGTTGTGGTGGTGGTTTTAATTGGAAAGTATGTCTTCGCAATACCCTATTTTAGACAATAAGCCTATAGATCAGTGGAAGGTTACAGAATTAAAAGAAGAGCTTAAAAGGCGTAAATTGACAACCAGGGGTTTGAAGGATGATTTAATTAAACGTTTGAATGGGGCACTTCGCATTGAGATGGATATTGCTGCCGCGGAGATGGATAAAGCTGCCGCGGAGATGAATAAAGCTGCCATGGAGATGGATAATGGTAGCAATTTGAGCTTGCAGCCTGTGGTTGAGGTGAAAAATGCAGTGCCTGTACTGGCTGTTACTGAAGCAGAAAAAACTGTTGTGGCTGATGCCATTGACAAAAATATGAAGGTTGATGATGTTAGGGGTCAGATTAATATCAATGATTGTGTGGAAGATGAGGGTCAAGGGAACCTTCAAGAAGTGGTCATAATGGGTGATTCTTCTGGGTTCGAAAGTGATCTCCCTGTTCATTCAACCACTGTAGAAACTAACATTACAGTTACTGAGGCTTTGATACCTGATGTAGTGTTGACTGGAGAAGACTCACTGAAATCTGGATCTGGAGAGTTAAAAGTAAATTCTAATGTCCAGCCGGAGAATGAGGGTTTGAATCCCAAGCCAAGTAATTTAGATCCAGAACCCCAGCTAGGAAATTTAGGTTCAGAGCCCCAGCTAGGCAGTGTAGATTCAGATCCTGAGCTAGATACCTTAACTTCAGTGGCTCAGTTGGACAATTTGGACTCGAAGCCCCAGCTGGAAAATGAGAGATCAGATCCCCAGCTGGAGGGTGAGAAAGCAGAGCCCCAGCCAGAGAGTGCGAAAGCAGAACCTCAGCTAGAGAATGATGGATTGAAGCCTACAGATGAGGATATCATGCTTGACCATACTGCTCCAAACAACCAGGTATCTGAGGTCAGCCCTAATTTAGGGTTTCAAGTAAAATCTGATTCTATTTCTACTGATTCTGTGTCAATTAGTGAAAAGATTGAACTAAAGGATAATATGATTGCTGATAATGTCAAATTAGAACAAGATGGTGTTAAGCCAGAGATTGTGGAACCATCATCCAATAATGTTCTCCCGGTTGGGGGCGAGTCACATTTAATGGATGTTGAAGAGCCACCAAAGAAGGCATATGTTGAAGAGAAAGACGATAATAATGCTACAAACACAGATATGAGCCAGAAAAATGATGGTGTAGATGTGGGGTACTCAGAAAAGTTAAATTTAGACCGAAGTTCTGGTGATGACTCCATGGAGGAAGATATTCTGGAGAGTAAGCAGATTGATTCAAAATATAATGCTGATGAACTTGGAGATGGGAGTGAGAAGGTTGAAATACCTTTTAAGAAGGAGGACAATGTTGTTGATATAGTGGGGAATGATTCCTCTAACACTGGAAAGGATGCTGCCGAGAAAAGAAAACTTAGTGGTGAGTGGACATTATATATTCCAAGAGTCCCTTTATTGCAGTCCTTTAACATGTCTGCTCCATCTTACTTCTTTTATATGGTCTTTATTATAGAAATTTTGTTGCTATAGTCCCCTAGAATTTGCTACTGCAATGTAGGTATGGTGTGTTTCTGCTTCTTTTATTGCCATTAAACATTTGTCTTTGGGCATTTATCTAAGTATTTTATACTTTCTGATCTCCAGAGGTATTTGTTGTTGATTTTGTACATTTTTCCCACTCTTTGCTATAAAGCATTCTCATATAAAGTATTAAATATGCTTCATTCCATTATATATACTACACTTCAGTCATACTAGGACTTTGCTTTCTTGGATGGATACCTGCACTCTCTTGTACCAGGCCTCCATGCACTCTTTGTGATGTAGTGTGATTAGTCCTTTTATCAGTGCTGACTCGAGCGTGTATTATTGGTTTGGGCATGCCTTGCTGTTTCTTGCTTTTTGAGCAGGAGGAAATTTGAATGAATTTTTGTGCACGCCAAGTAATGACTACAAAAGTAACATTAGTTTATAAGATGATTGCGTTTGTACTGCCTGGGCGGCTTAAGTAGTGCAAGCTCATATGGTTTTTCATTAAATAATACGGCCTCTTATTGAATGGTTGCTTCTGCAAGTTGTCACCAGTTGATCTATTGCATCGACAACTTTTTGCTTTTGTATTTGATGAATGAGTTTCCTCTTATCAGTTATCTAAGCTTGTGAAAATTGTATCATGTATTGGAGCATTCATGTTTGATTGTTTTGTATCTGGATTGTAATTGAATCGGAGTTTTCATTTTCTAGGAAAGAAAATAATGTTTCCCATGTACCCTTCTGACAAGTTTATTCACAGATCAAGAAGCTGTTGGAAACATGGAGCCTTTAAAGAGGCGCAGATGGAATTCTGAAAGCGTCAAGGTTCTGGAACGACATAGTTCTAGTCTTACACCTGCAACAACACCTAAGGATGCTTTCCAGCCTAATCCTCTCAGACGCAACTTCTCTCGATCTGACTCATCAGTTAGTGATGAACCACCAAAGGAGCGTGTTGGTGAGTTACTGCTATTTTATGCGATACCTGATTACTGTAACCATGGATTTACTTTTATTATCTTCTTTTTATATACATGTATGAGTTAAAAATGTTACTTTTGTGTTCATTACTTGGCAGTTCCACCATCGCAAAAGCCTCCAACTAATGCCCTCAGAATTGATCGCTTCCTGCGCCCTTTTACCTTGAAGGCTGTCCAGGAACTTCTTGGCAAAACTGGGACCGTTACCAGTTTTTGGATGGACCAAATCAAAACTCATTGCTTTGTCAGTGTATGTCCCCATTCTGTGATTCTCTGGTTACAGTGGTGCTTACTCTGAATTTAGTGGATGTTTATGGATTGTTTTTGACATGCACGTAATGTATTTTTGTGGATCTTTGTACTATTTGGGACTTGCTGCTTACGGGGACTTCTTTTTTTGCAGTACTCATCAATGGAAGAAGCCATAGAGACACGGAATGCTGTGTATAATCTTCAATGGCCTCCCAATGGTGGACGGCTTTTAGTTGCTGAGTTTGTTGACCCACAGGAAGTGAAAATGAAGTTGGAGGCTCCTCCTCAGTCTCCAACTACACCTGTCACTCCCGCTGCACCTGTACCTGCAACTGCACAACCTATCTTGCAGCCCCAGCCCTCTGCCCGTCGGCAGGTTTCTAGGGAACAACTTCCACCTCCACCTCCACTTCCCCCTCCACCACCGCTGGCTAACGCACCAGTGGTGAGGGAACGACTTGGTCATCCTCCTCCACCACCTATTGCGGAGAGACATGATCCTCCAATTGTTACTCTGGATGACCTCTTTCGGAAAACCAAAGCAACTCCTCGGATCTACTATCTACCATTGTCAGAGGAACAAGTTGCAGCAAAACTTGCGGAGCGGAACAAGAACCCCAAGCAGTAGGGATTGGGCTATTATTTACCTCCCTGGCCTTCTTGTAGGAATATCTTACAGGATGGCCAGTGTATGTTAGATAGTGCTATGATAGTGTCACATGATTGCATCTTTGCAGGTCTGCAGGTGTTGCTTGTAGGAGGGACGTGTTGCAGCCCTACAGAGGATGTGGCTCCGTTGATGGATTTGGGTTTTCTGAAGACTGCTTGATGTTAAGGGCTAAGGGTCTGTTTTTTAGCATTAGAAACTTTAAATTGAGAGCTCTCTATATGAATGGAACTGTGGCCAAACCTTTTTCCCCAGTTGAACAAGTATTCCAACTCTCTCTGAATTATTGAAATCCAACTTTCTTCAAATGATTTGCTCTGTTACCATTTAGTTTGTTGTGTGGAATTCCTTGTGAATTGGTTTGATCGGAAGTTCTGCAATGTGTACAGAGCTGGCTAATGTGTCGATTTGCTTACAAAAATTACGATGTTGGCCCTTGCCTTGCTTGCGTGTTTGTATCTTTGTTTTGTAGTAGAATTTTTTCTGTTCGAAAACGCATTCTGAGCCTGGTATTGATTTAGATTGAGTAGTGTCATTTTGAATTCTTAAAATCTCTCCAATTACTTAGATTTGGTTCAATTAATATGAAATATTTGTAAAATTTATCGGTATGTAAAATATTTTTATATGTATTAGGTCTCAAATCAGGAAAGCATTATTAATTTTATTTTCTCAAATCAATAAATTGTTTGGAACCGTCCATATATCAAGTCTTAGTCAAAAGTCAATGAATTACTGGTTACATTAAATCTGTTGGATTATTAAAAAATACAATATTTACACACTCGATTTTAGAAATAAAAAATAAAAAAAAACTTACTAACATTTTATAATTAAAAATCATTCATAAAATTTAAAAGAAATGCAAAAATCAAGGAAACATTTAAATCACACATACAAATTAATGGGAATTCAAATTTCAAATGATCACCTAGCTTTTAAAGTCTCAAAACATAAGTACATTGCAATGCTACCAGCAAGTACTTTTATTGTTTAATAACTACAAATTGTAGAATAAATTAATTTTTTTCTTAATTTTGGTGTTTTTTTAAATTCGTATAAGACCAACAAATTAAAAAAATTCAATTAAACTCGCATGGTGAGACTGTCTTTAAAGAAAAAAGAAAAAAAAAAGGATTTTTTTGAATGAAAAAAGCTCTAAATCTTGTTCAATGGGCCTAAGGGCCTACTCTAACATTGTCAATGGGCCTAGAGGGCCTGCTCTCTCCATCTCTTCCACAGAACACAGACACCTCTTTATTAAGTGGTGATTACTCTCAAAAACCCTAGCATACATTTGAGCTCTTTGTCGAGTTCAGCTAAAGCAGACTAACCAGGGTAAGATCTCATCTTCATCACGTATCATCTTCATCTTCAAATCATTTGTTCTCTCTCTCCATTTATCTAAGAAATAATAATCGTTCATTTCTTTTCAGGAGAGCTAAGCAAACTAGCGAAGATGGTTGCCGGCAAGAAAACCGTAATGTCACCTTCACCTTCATCTTTACTTATATGTTCTTTGTGCTGCAAAAATACGAGAGGTTCTGATTTGTTTTTGTTGTTTATGATATTGCAGAAGAAGACTCATGAGAGCATTAACAACAGACTCGCTTTGGTGATGAAGAGTGGGAAATTCACTCTTGGTTACAAAACTGTGCTTCGCACTCTCAGGAGTTCTAAAGGTTTTTCTTTTTTTCTCCCCTTTTGATTGATGATCGCTTAATTAATAAAGTGTGAAATTATGTCGTTTTTGTTTGAATGGGTTTTCTCTTTTCTTTTCTGCCATACCTGTCATCACCTGCCTTGACTTTGTCAGTGTTTTTTAGAGATCAATGAGAATGATCAGTAAACATAACACCCTACTTGTTTATCAGTAGGGTATATATTAATATACTGATAAAGATTTACATAAGTGGTAGCTCCTTACCTCATGAACATATAATAGACAGTGGTTGTCTATGTATATGGATAATTCTCTTAACTTCATTTATATATGCAAAGAAAAAGCAAACTCAGTACTCCTAGTTATTTATCTGTTTTATTTTTCTTCCTTTGCAGCGAAACTTGTTATCATCTCCAACAATTGCCCACCACTGAGGAAGTCTGAGATTGAATACTACTCCATGCTTGCCAAGGTTGGAGTTCATCACTACAGTGGAAGTAAGTATTTTATAGTCTTTTGATATTTGTTGGTTTGGGGGGGGGGGGGGGGGGGGGGTATATATGCCTCATAGCTATCATAAGAGATGAAAAAATGAATCTAATTTGCTAGTGCTATGCCACTCACAAATTATTTACAAGTGCAATACCTTGGCCATGCTGTCATTGAGCTCTGAACATGTTGAACTGAGTCTCAAACTGGAACCAGAATTCTAAAATATGTGCAGGATTTTATAAGCTATATAGCTCACATACTTCTGTAGTGTTAATCATCTGGGTTTGCCTCTTATCTTTCTTGCCCTCTTTGTTGCTGCGATTGTGCACAGATAATACTGACCTTGGTACTGCCTGTGGGAGGTATTACTCAGTTTCCTGCTTAAGCATTATTGATGCAGGTAATAATTCTACAGTGAAGTAATGTCTTTGCATGATGTGCTCTAGAGTTTTGTTGGTGGCATTGGCGTTAATGAGATTTTTCTTTTTCGCTGTGGTTTGCAGGTGATTCTGACATTATCAAGACCCTCCCTGGTGATCACTAGGCAGATTTTGCTTTAGGTGTTGTTGCTTATTGGCCATATGCACACATGTTGATTTTGCTCTTATATTGTTTTCATTTTGTTCCTAAAACGTTTTTGAAGACTGTAGTACTCGTCCTTCACTGTGAACAAATTGTCTCTCCGTTTATTATAAACAACGCTTTCTAGTTATGATGAAATGATTCAAGACGTCCTTATGGATGAGGTTGTTCATACATTGTTGGGTAAAATAGTGATAGTAATGCATTGCCGGGCGCGATTGGTTGAACCCTTAGGAAGGTAAAGTTTACGTTGTTGAAGGCTTGGATACTTTACCTTCGGTCCATAAAATATTTTTACGGTCCATAAAATTGTGAATTATATACTTTTATGTCGATCAAATTTGGGGGGAATTTGGTGGCAATTTATACAAATAAATCGGTTAGTTAACGAAGTTGTAAAACAGTTAGTTAGTAACTTAGTATACCTGTTTATGAGGAAATTCGATTTTTATATTATAATGATAATTAATAAGATAAGTAACCATTTAAAAAAATTCAACTGCATATAGAGTTCGAACACAGTTAGTTGTATTTCACTGTTCAGGATTTTAACCGCCGGGAATCGGAACAGAAAACGGAAATGCCTTTGGTTTTGCACCAAATGGCACAAAGATAATCCTAACTGGTACTAGGTGGGTCCCACCCTCTGCTCTCTCTTTTCTCTCTTCTTCACTCTCTCCAACTTTCACCTGGCAATCACAAAACGACGCGTCGTTCATCCATATCCCTCTTCTCTACTTTGTCCTCCTCCTCTTACACACAACCGTTTCTTTCTAGGGTTTCCCATAAAACCCAAATTAACGATTCTCTCCTTCATCCAAAGATTCATATTAAGTTCCTAATCTTCCCAATTTTCCAATATTTTTCTCCATTTACATCCTCCTTCCCTCCTCTGCATTTCAACCAGCTCATTCCGTTACCGGTTCTTGCCAGCCAAAGCCTTATTCTTGGGTGAAAAGGTCAATTGGTTGTTGTTCTAGGGTTTAGTTAGTGGAAAAGAGGCATTTGGTTCGGCTTAAGGTGCTATGAATAGTGTTTTCAGTGAACAGATACTTGCAGACAAGCTTTCCAAGCTCAACAGCACCCAACAATGCATTGAAAGTATCCTCTCTTCTTCTTCTTTACGCATTGTGGTGTTTCTTTAGCACATTTTTAGTGTTCTGCGATTTCTATGCTTTTGGTGCTCACCTGTACTTAATTGGATATCAAGTTTACTAATCTCTATACACAGTTGAAGTGGTCTTGTTGATTTTGGAAATTATCTGTTTACGAATTATAGTTTTCCTATATTACCTGCGGCCAGAAATTTCCCCGGATTATGGCTTGTAGATGTTAGGTGCTGTTGGTTAGTGTAACATGAAACCTTAGTTGGTTGAGCTTTACTCGTTAATATTGTATCCATTTGATTGCATTTCTTCAAAGTTCATTCTTTATGCGCAAGTTTCATTTCTTTATGTTTGGTACTTTGTTATGTAATGATCATATCTTACTGTACATTTTTCTCCCCTTTTATTGTCGAGCAATTATTTTGACCTGTTCGTTTACCTAGTATGTTGCCTTAACTGTATTGAATAGCTCTGTCACATTGGTGCATATTTCACCGAAGCAAAGCAGAACTAGTCGTTGCAACATGGGATAAGCAGTTCCACTGTTCTGAGATGGCTCAGAAAGTTCCTCTCTTGTATCTTGCTAATGACATCCTGCAAAACAGTAAGCGGAAGGGAAATGAATTTGTTACTGAATTCTGGAAGTATCTTCCTGCAGCACTCAAAGATGTTGTTGAGAAAGGCGATGATCGTGGCAACAAAGTGGTCTCTAGATTGGTAATTTTTTTTCTCTTAAAAAAATAGTTGATTGGGCCAGTTGTGCAGCTGAATCAAACACATCCTAATTTTTCTCTGCACACAAAAGGCTATTTAAAACTAGCAAATAGCACTGCAGTTGTGGATGTAAGGTGAAGTATTATTCTTAAATAGAAAGTGAGCAAAAAGTTTGTCTATCCTAACCTATTATTTTTTACTATATTATTTTTGTATAGGTCTATTATTATATAGGACTCCTTTTCTTGTAATTGTAAGTGGATGATGGACAATAATCGCCAGTGCAGTGACAAAAAAAACACTTTCCAGCCATTCTTCCCTCCTGCAGCCAGAAAACCCCTAATAAGAACAGACAGGAACTGGATATGTTTGTATGTCAATTGCTATGGACAGAAGCTCATGATGTATGATGCTGCTGAGATATGTTTATTACCATCTTTGTTGGAATAATACGCTGTAGATTTTTTAAACTATAGCTTTCATAATTGTTAGGTAAATATATGGGAAGAAAGGAAGGTATTTGGATCACGTGCCCGGAGCCTGAATGATGTAATGCTTGGTGAAGCTTTACCCCCACCCCTAGAGTTCAGCAAAAAACGTTCACGCTCTGTCAAAATTATGAAACGTGATTCACGGTCCATTAGAACGGTTAGAACAAGTGCTTTGTTTTGTTTCCCCTTCTCTTAACATTTTATTTGGTTTCTAGACATCAATTGTACTGTTTCTCAAATTTCAGAAATTGTCCATTGGAGGTTCTGCTGAAAAAATAGTATCAGCTTTTAACTTGGTGATTAGTGAACAACCCAATGAAGAGGCAGAGATGAGTGTTTGCAAGTCTGTGGTTCGTCGTGTGAGGAAAATGGAGAAGGATGTTGACATTGCCTGTAGTAGTGGTAAGGGAAAATTGTAATGGCACTAATATAGAAGTTTGGAATGGTTGCTTGGAAATGTTTCCTGAGTATCTCATCAGTATATTTTTTTCTCACGGGAATTGAAAGCTTCTGGTTCTCTAAAACATCTGTATATTTTTTCTCTTCAGGTGATGATCCCAAACGAAAAACTTTGGCCAAAGAATTGGAGGACGAAGAAAATCATTTGAAACAATGTATTGAGAAACTTAAATCAGTTGAAGCTAGTAGAGTAGCACTTGTGTCTCAATTAAAAGAAGCTCTACATGAGCAGGTACCCGATTCCATCATTGCATTATGTAGTGACTGAAATTTCTCTTTTGCAGCAATATATCTGTACCCATGTTAGTGTGAGGAAAACAGTTCTATGATTCCTATACTAACTTTTTGTTCTACTCTTGAAGGAGTCTGAACTGGAGAACATCCGAACTCAGGTGCAGGTATGTTTTCTCCACCATTTCATTCCGTAGTGATTCCTTTTATGACCCATTTAATGTGATGGGTTTGATATACAATGAGCATTTATTCAGCACATGCATGCATGCTAGAGATTTGTTGTTAGGTCTGCTGTATTCATGGAACAACATGATTGTATGCTTATGCTTTTATGATATATGATCCAATTGGTCTTTTGATTTTGAGATGCTATTTGCCTGTCCACTAATCTCAGTCGTATTAGAACTAAGGTCAGGAGAACACGTGATTATTGTGGCACTTGGAAATCATAGAAACGTGTGGAAATATAGTATAACAACTGATAAATACACCATAGAACTATCATAGTGTCACAACTTTTAACTTTGCAAGTTAACGTCAGATTTTCAAGAAACAATAGTAACCAAAGCTCCTTGGTAAGTACAGTTGTGAATTTTACACGCTATTATTGCAGTATACTCAAGTTGCATCTATCCTGTAACTGAAGAAAAACACAATTTTGATTGGTTGTCAACTGAGTAGTAATCAGCGTCACTCGCAACATTATTGCTTGAAGCTTCCTCATCCGTAAGCATTTAGTGATTTGTGTACTCATTGCATACCTAAGGTGACTAAAATGTTGATTGGACTTTTCTCTGTTGTTATGAGGACCAAGAATGTTTGTTCATGGATTTTGTAAATTTCAGGTTGCACAGGCACAGGTTGAGGAAGCTAGCAACATGCGGAAGAGGCTCAATAATGAAGAATATGCATCTCAAGTATCTACTGCCACAACCCAACCGGTTGATGCCGATGGAAGAGCAGGACAAACGCCTAAGAGAACAGCTGCAGCCATTGCTGCTGAGGTTGCAGATAAGCTCGCAGCATCATCTTCCTCTCAAATGATTATGCACTCCGTTCTTTCTACGTTTGCAGCCCAAGAAGCCAAGAATGCCAATTTGTCAAAACCTGAAAAGTCTTTACCTGTTTCCGATCCTAATGTTTTTATGCCAGCACAACCTGTTACTGCTCCATCAACTCATCCATATCAATCAGTTTTGATGCCCCAACCAGCCATTCAGAACCAGGTCCCAAGCACACAGGCTCAATTTCACATGCTCCCTAATCCACCACCCCAACAATATTTGCAGCCATCAGGAGGCATTATGCCTCCATATGGTTACGGTAGCATTTCTCAGTTACCTCCAGGACCGCTCCCACCCCCACCATACATGGTGAGCCCAATGGTGCCTCAGGCGCAACAACCATCACAAATAACTCAGCAGCAGCCACTACATTTGCCACAACAATCCCCAGGTCCTCCTAGTTTTCGGCCTCTTCAGCCGCCTGGAATGGCGTACTACGGTCACCCTCCCCATTCATAGCAGATTTAGGTATGCCAAAGGTATAGTGTACTATTTGACCTTTCCTGGTTCCACAGAGATTCAGTTACCTGAATTTAATAGTTTTTGTATTCATCAGTCTTACGGGAGGTTACAATATATAGAAACATTAGAATAGTTAAGCGGACATTTTATCGAAAAGCAGCAGATGCAGGTTCGAGGAGGAAGCAACTTTTTAGTCCATCAGTTTTCATGCAATTTGTCTTCCATTTACTGATTACTTGCCAGCCCAGTCATAGTATCACTAGCTCAAATAATAACCGAAGAATGATAAGAACAGAGCATGTTGATATCATTTTACACGTTTTTTAACCCATTTGAAAGAGTTTTTCTAGATCAATATATTCATCCTCCATGTTCATCATCTCTTCCCTCTGATGTCAACTTGTTCCCTAATTTCCACACTGATAATTCCGTCACCAGTACCCTTTTTCCCCCTGAAATTCTATTGGCGTTGCAATTTCTGTAAAGGATCTAAATGCAGCCACCACGGTTCTAAATGCAGCCTGAGCTCTGAACTGAATCTTACAAAGAATAAGGGAAAAAGTGTTTTGAGATATGCGACTAGCGAAGGTCTCGGCTCTCGAGTTTGAGTCAAAGACGGTAAGAGCACAAAAATAAAGATGATAAGTTGTGAGATTGGATTTGTCAAAACTCATCTTGATAAACTTTTTATTCTCTTATACAGTGAATGAAACGGAAGCATTCTTAAAATAATTGATTCTGTGAATCAAGCACTATACATGTTCGTTCTTTCTTTATACATGTATTGAAGAAAGAAGTGCAAGCAAACAATACACGAAACAGAGTTTTAACAACTAAAGATTAAAAGCTCGTCTGATGAAAAAATCTTTAACACGTAGTGGAAAATGGTACACAATCGACATAACTGTGGAATACCGGCCGGTGCAGAACCATGGTGGCGGATTCTGCTTAAGCACCGTAGCTACTGTCTTCTTTGCAAACTCTTCTGCAGGGGTGGACTTGATTCCTTGTGAAAGATGAGCTCTCTGCCGGATTGCTTCTCCGAAAGGCTTGAACAACTTCCACTCAGGCATCTTGTCGTAGCTGGCTACAGCAGAATTTCCTATGTTTGACTTAATAGCTCCTGGAACAACATTGATAACATCGATCCCGAAGGGTCTGAGCTCCAACCTACATTTGCATGGACAACTTGATAATAAAGGATGATAAATATAAAGATCCGGACCAACACAAATAAGAACAACATCAGATTTTATTCGCAAAACATCACACAAAAACATTATGGCTTGAATATTGATCATCTAGTCTGCAACATCTTTGTATCACCAAGACAATCATATAATTCAGATTTTGTTGTTATGAATCTGCATTTCAATTTTCAGCCCTAGTAATACAGTCGACTACATTGTTCTTTGTCAATCGTACCTTGCAACATTTTCAACGTCCGAAACGAACTGTAGGACATAGTGATATGCTAATACAACACCAAGAGAATCAGTTATTTGTGGAGTTAAAGACTTGCATACATGAGTAATGCACAAGCATTTTCCTGCAAGTGTATGCGCACTTTAAGTTTGTGGAAGAGCAGCCATTATTGATTTCAATTATGCACATGTGAACCAGACTTCTGAGAGCAATTTCTGTGTCTTGAAGAAAACAATTATACAAACCTCAAGGTATCTGTTAGGCAATGAACTGCAGCTTTAGTTGCAGTGTAGACACCGGACCAAGGGGTAGGAGCCATAACGGTAATACTTCCAATGTTCACAATCTTTCCCTTTCTCCTAGATGCCATGTGAGGGACAACAGCTTGAACCATTCTCATGGAGCCTGCATGTGGAAACAACATTAAAAAATGTTGAGAATCAGTTTCAAGTTGATGTTTACTACATGCAGAGAGGGAAACAGACGAAAAAAATGCAACTGTATTTGGGATAATTTGCGAGAACCAAAAGAAAAACCTTGAGAAAGCTTGACAAGACGGAAAAAAATGCAACTGTGTTATCTCATGGGTTAACATGATTGTAAAGAAAGATTCAAGGTTTACTTTCTTGGTATTGCCATGTTTTCGTGGAAGGTTTGCACTATAAGGGATAGCACAAAGCTCAGGATACAGGAAGAATGCTGCAAAGCTGTTTCAATTGGGTAAGGTAGCTATACAGCTTTGTCAAGAAAATTTCCATGATAACAGGAAGTGCCTAGTTGTCCATTTATTGCAGAAGCCTCTTCGAAAAACTGATTCTCTATACTTGGTACCACTGGAGAAATGCAAAGGAAAATTTCTCCTTTGCACTGTGATAAATGCCCATGAGTTATATCACCTTAAGGAGTATTGACTATTGGGACAAAAGAGAATTCAATGAAGGTTAAGTTATCCCACTAATTAAGATCTCTGCTTTTGGAAGGCAATTCAAGGAGAGATGAGGAGTTATATCACCTCTGAAAACACTGGAAAATAGGTTGAGTTAGATTTGAATTCTTGCAACATCATTATGCTTTCTTGATAACTGTAGTAGAGCAGGATCTCCACAACATGAAACAGGAACTAATGAAGTTACAATACCAATTTGACCGATGCTCAAGATGTCAACTGAATGGTTGAGCAGAGGACATCACATCATCTTCACTGCCCAAGACAGTTCAAGACAGTCTCCCATCATCAAGAACAAAAGGTAGCTACTCAATCTAAAAAAGACGATACAACTAACATACACCAGTTACTACAGGAGGAGACGTGTATCCAAAGGATGAAGAGACTTACAGGCATGGTAGATCTTAGATGAATGTGTAAAACTATTTACCTTGCACTCCCACAAAACTCAAAGCCGTTTATGTTTCCCAGCAACACAAGCATATGACAATTGACTGCTAACACCATTTATGGTAATTGGTAAACAATCACAAAGCAAACCAGACCCATATAGAGAAGACTAAATTTATGACACCGACAAGCGCCAAGAAATTGATGGACAACACTGTCCATTAAGAACGAGTATATCATACGTAACGAAACCCAGGAAAAAAAAGTTGAAAAATCAAACAGAAAACGCAATAAAACACATGCAAACAGCAAACCCATAACAAACAGGAAATGATTCTGAAGGAAAAACAATCAATTACTTACCAAAAACATTGGTGTCGAAAGTGTTCTGCATAGCAGATAGAGGGACCTCAGCAAGAGGGGCGACGCAAAGAACCCCAGCATTGTTAACCAAGACATCAACTTTTCCAAACCTTTCAAGAACATTTGACATGACATTCTGCACACTCTCGTCCGACACAACATCCAATTCTTGAAGAAAGAATCTGTTGTCGTACTCCAAGTCTCTCATGGAGCTCAAGGACCTGCTTGTGGCCACCACCAGGCAGTTGTTGGCGGCGAACTCGGTTGCCAGCGCGTGTCCGATACCTCCCTTGGTGCAGCCAGTGATTAGGACCACTTGCTTGCCGGAGGATTCCATTGATGAGAGGACTGGGTTTTGGGTTTCCTCGAAGGAGATGGATTGGACGAAATAAGCGCGTAGGGGTGAGTTAGTAATTTCGTATTATCTGTTGAGGGGCTCCTTCCGGTGGTTACAAGAGGTCAACAACCGTGGGAGGAAATGGAATTGCAAAGGACTCTCATAATGTCTACTCTTAACTACAGCTGTCGGTAGTAACAAATTTTACAAATTAATATAAAAAAATTGTAAGATTTATTTGGATTTATAACGCTAACAAGTTTGTATGCGCTGGGAAATAAAAAAAGGTTTGAGCTAACACGTTCAGCTTTAAACCTTGACCAAGCCCCAACATAAATAAATAACGATAGAGGTAGGTGCTCACCTCATCGAGATCTATTTTTTTATTAAAATATCAGATTTTAAAATTCTAGTAATTCTTTTTTTTTTGCAAAAATTCCTTCCAAATCTGTTGATTATTTCTTACGGATTCCATCGCTAGCAATTCAGATTGAATAATGCGCTAATAAATCTTCTCTTTTTAGCACTGGATTTTCCAATCAAATGCGCCCAAATATCCCAATCCAAATAGGTATCTTTTAATTTTTATATGGGTATAAACGGATAAGTACTTCATTTTAGATAAAATAAATATTAGATTTTATCGGGTATACCTAATTAAAATGGGTAAATTTGACTTTTATCATATTCACTTAATTTGATCAAATATGTTGAGTTTGATCATTTAGGTTCATGTTTGATTATTTAGGCCCGAGTTTTACCATATAGACTCATGTATGATCATTTAGGCTTGAGTTTGACCATTTAAGCTCGAGGTTGACCATGTAGCCTCGGGTCAATTAGGCTCGGTTTCGACTATTTAGGCTAGATTTTGACCTTTTAGATTCGGGCTTGGCCGTTTAAGCAAGAGTTTGAGAATTTAGACCTAGGTTTGACTATGTAGGCTCGAGTTTGATAATTTAGGTTTAAGTTTGATTATTTAGGCCCAATTTTGATCATTTAGCCTCGGTTTTGACCTTTTAAGTTCGAGTTTGATCGTTTAGGTTCGAGTTTGATCATTTAGATTCGAGTTTGATCATTTAGGTTCGAGTTTGATAATTTAAGCTCGATTTTAACTATTTAAATTTGATTTTGACCATTTAGATTTGATTTTGGATAAGTATAACATACCATGTGCACATGTACCAACTTAATAAAACAAACCCTTAGTTTTCTGACTCTAATTTTCTACATACAGTTAATATGAAATATTAATTCGTAACTTAGCTAATAAAAACTAGACTTGGTACCAACGGTTAACGGTTGAAGATAAATTTCTAACCCTCTTCTAATCCAACTAGTACTTATCTAACTAACCAAAATAAATGTAAGTTACAATTTCTAGGGTCTCATATGATAAGTGTCTCGTATGCTAAAGTGAGTGGATATCGTCTTCATTACGAAAAAAGTTATCTTGGTTCTTGGTACCTGAGGAAAGGAAGAACCTCTTAAACTTCTGCTTTATCTTATTTCTCTCGAGTGTGCAAATAGTAACTAATGTTTATTAAGTGATAAATATAATGATTTATTTGGCACAATTATAAATATAATAATTTGTCTTCATATATGAGTTTTTTTCTACTAATATTTAGGTATAATTTTGAACACAAGTGTCCAATTAATATAAACCGTTCGATTTCATACCAATTAATCTTATCCGTATAATTTGTTAAGATTGCCTAAAAAAAAGTAAGAAGTTATAGCAAATTACAATATTTTTTTTAAAAAAAAAATCACACACGAGGAGGTCGCAAGTTACCACCAAGCAATTACCCAAAATCAAGTCAAGTGGGACTTTCTATTATCCACTGATATAATATGCTCGATTTCTTTTTAGACTATAAAAATTGGTCCTCTGCCTTGAGTTGAGGCCCTTGACTTGAGCATGGGACGGATCGAACTGGCTTTTTGGGCCCTAAAGCTGTAAACTCAGTCTGTGTTGGTTCAAGTCCGAAATGGGCTAAGTTGAATCCAGTACAATGGGACCTAGGCTCTGGGCCCACCTGATCATAAAAAAATCATTGTTAAAACAAGTAGTTTTTTTTTATAGGCAACAAATAAATAGTTGGAAAAAATATTGAATAGTTGCGATAAGGATTTGTAATTACAGTCCCTTGTAAAGTTGTAATGAAAAATATGAACAATTACAGCCATTAGTATTTAGTACAGAGTTGCATTGACTTATCTTTTATCTCCTTTAGGCTTCAGCCCAGGTTCAGCGACCATTGGCGGACAAGGCAAGCAGAGCGTTGGTACTATACGGAGATGGGTTGGCGCGTTTCGTCAATTCCGGTCACACCCATCTCCACTCCCTCGCTTCCAAAGCCGCCTGCGGCTTCTTGAGCATCCCCAATGCACCGCCCTCAGGTTCCGACCCCTGCCACTTTCTCTACTCTCTGCTCGTTCTTCTTTTTAGTTGTATTCTGGTCTCGCGCTCAAGCACCCATGATTCCTTTTTTCCCTAATTTTGATGGCATTTGCTTATGAGTTATTCGTTTTATGAATTGTGATGTGGAATTGCTCGTTTTTGCTTCATGGGTTTCAATGAGACACTGATGCGGATACGGGGATGAAATCTTACATGCATAATATGTGCTGATAAGCTGTTGTTTTGTTTGGTTATCTTATAGCAGTGTCTATTCTGGTATTGAAGTTGTTGTCTTTAAATATGGTTGTCATATTGGAGGCTTACTGGGACTTAAATTGCAGAAAGTGAGGATGAGAGAATAGTTAGAGTTTGCTCATCTGTAGCACCATCTGAATCTTGTGATGATAAGGTAATTAAATGGTTGAACTGTTTTGGAAATGGAAAATCTCACTTCTTAATGGACATAGCTGATAGTTGTTGTCCTTGATTTCTGTTTTAAGAGTTTGCAGAGTAATGCCTTGTTGCCCACAATATCAGAGAGGTACTTTTAGTGGCACATGATATAGGCCATCTCCATTCAAAGACTTGAAAGAGGTACTGATTTAGATCCTCAGCTCTTATGTAGGTCTAAAATTATAGATACTAAATTAGCTATCACTTTGCATAGCTGCGAAGAACATTTACAGTAAACTTTCTTCGATTTTAAAATAAATTAGCGCACTAAAAAAAAGATAAAATCAAGCTTAATGGAGAAAGATAAAAATAGACATACCATAATACTTAAAAATATTATAAGAATCAAGATAGATAATTGCGTTTTAATAGAGTCAGTTTTATCTGATTGGTGATAAAAATATTAGTAGAGATTTAATTCAGATTCGAATCTCATCCCCAATTTAAAAAATAAATAAATATAAACTCTTGTTACATTTAATGTGGAAAAATAAAACTTTTAAAAAATGTTGTCAAGAATATGTAACATTTGTACAATTAATGAATGAACTTGTTTAATTTCCAGAAAATGTATACAAACAAAACAAAATGCAATCTTATAAGAAATTTAGCTTAATTACAAATAAAGGTTTGTTTTTAAAACAATAATACTTCATCAATACTTTGTAGCAAAAAAATAATCATGGATGCAACAGAACTGGATCTTCTGTGGGTCTGAATAGGTTCTCCACAAGGTTATTCCATTTGCAGATGATGAATCCGCCAACTATTAGAAGGCAGTTGTGCAGACAAAATCGATCATAAGCTGCCTTGGCGAAGAAAGCTGCCCACATGGAGAAAATGATCCACCCAAGAACGATCAGTTCAAGAACGAAAATACACACAACTAAGATGATAGGCTGTCTTTGCAGAGAAACATGCCCATAGTGAGAAAACGATCCACCCAAGAATGGTGAGGTCAAGAATGAACAGGAGAGCTTCTAAGGAGATGGCGCAGGCAAAGAGACGAGAGTAGGTGGCAACTGGGTGGTAGATTGATTCTCGAGCGTAGAGCTCAACTTCAGAGACTGATGCCGCACCATACAATAACAAGGCTGCAACGAATAGGTTTGTTAGGCCATAGTGGGTGTCGAGTGGTGATGAGTCGTGGTACTTGGTTTGCATCTGTGAGTTTAATGTCCCAATCAGGAAGGCAAAAACTGCATGCTGTGAGGAAAAGAAAGGAGGAAATAGTACTATATTATGACAGCTATTCATTTGCAAAGTCAATTTTATGATGATATCATCTATTCGTCTCCTTTCTTTCCCATTCTTTCCTTCCCTCCTTTCCTTTCTTTCTTTTCTTTCTTTCCTCCTTTCACCCTTTCTCTTTTCTCGATCCTACCTTCGTTTTGTCCATATATATATATATTTTTTTCTCCTCTAACTCCATTTACCATATATACATTCCATATCCTTTCTCCTTCTATGAAAAAAGACAGGAAAGAAAGGAGGTAGGATCGAGAAAAGATGCCTGCAAATGGTGGCCTTCAGAATAACAGGTTCTCCTTAGTTTCAAAAAAAATCAAGATGCATGATAATTTGTTTCTTTTAATACCAAAATAAGTATAAAATCAAAGTATTATTTATCCTTGTTTTAATTTAATTCTTCCATTTCTTTTCCTCACAGCAGCATTATCACACAGCATGCAGTTTTTGCCTTCCTGATTGCGACATTAAGCTCACATATGCACACCAAGTACCACGACTCATCACCACTGGACATCCACTACGGCCTAACAAACCTATTCGTTGCAGCCTTGTTATTGTATGGTGCGGCATCAGTCTCTGAAGTTGTGCTATGCGCTCGAGAATCAATCTACCACCCAGTTGCCACCTACTCTCGTCTCTTTGCCTGCGCCATCTCCTTAGAAGCTCTCCTGTTCATTCTTGACCTCACCATTCTTGGGTGGATCGTTTTCTCACTATGGGCATGTTTCTCCGCAAAGACAGCCTATCATTTCCGGCTTCACTTCTACAACTTCCTTCAAACCACCCGTGCATCCGTCATCAGCATATGGAACAACCTAGGTGAGAGCGTAACGTCATGACGTGAGCTTCGACATGAAAAACTATTTTCTTTTTAAGTTCCGGCGGCATGCCCCTAAGCATGTTTTTCTTTTTAAAACGTGTTTTTGAAATTCTTTTTCACACAAAACTTTGACACTATTTTTTTAAGTATATCGAACATAAATCAAGTGTTAATTAGAATCGTACTTACATATTTATAGCCTTAATGTACACTTGATCTTGAGTTTGTGATAATTGATTTGTTGCTCTTTTATTGTCTCGATCGCAAACTACATAAACACTTTAACTTAAAATTATATTAGTATTATAATTAATTTGTGTCTATAATTCACACTTTAACTTAAAATTATATTAGTATTATAATTAATTTGTGTCTATAATTCACACATCAGTCACAAAACTACAACTACCTCCGTCGCATCCATCATCATCAGATCAATTGGTTAGTTTGCCGGTGCATATAAAATCAGTAAGTACATCATAGATTAGCAATTCATACAATTGTAATAACAGGATCTAGTAATTTAAGCATGTAATTAAACTACTCGACATCATAACACTACAAACACACTTCACCACTCTCATTGCTTCATGTATTCTTATTTATATCAGCAAAAAAAAGAAAATCGAATACTATATTATTCCTAAATTATACTTGGGTTTTATTTATTAATGAAGAAATTGAACACTATTCTTGCTAACCAAGTCTGAACCAAACCTAACAAAACAGGCAGACAAAAACAGCCTCCAATCGGCAGCTATGCGAATGGTGGTCGAAATTTTCACTTGAAATTGTAGTCTGTTCTGTTCCTGTCTGGGTGCATCAAGAAGGTAGCGTGTAGAAGAGCCAAAACTAGATACAGTATTATTTGAAAACATTAGAGATGTTATTCGCAAAAGGTTCACTTGAAATCCCTCTGTTTTTTCCCCCTGCCGATAACATAACGCGTCCATTTCAAACACATCATATGCCTACAAGATTTCATATTCTTAGGCTCCATACTTGGGTGCCTTCCACAGCTTAAATGCTACCTCATGCAGAAATCGGTCAACCGGTATTACGAGATTTCCACCAAGCTGCAAAGAGAAGGAAGTCATATAAGATGGATATAGTGTACTTTCATCGAGACACAGAAGCAACAACACTGTCATTTCAATAAATAAATTACTCTCTAATTTCACAGTGGATATAACAGGCTTTAAGAAAGAGAATAATACCCAAAAACATTACCCATCAGATAATGATGGCCAAAAACAAAGATTAGAGGAAGGTGCTCTTTGTTTCTCAACTAAACAAAACGAACAAGTTACAAGGGTTACATTAATATACGCAACAACTTGTGAGTAAGTTCACGGTACATGTTCCTCACAACTGTGCAAAGGAGACATAAAGTTATAGCACAAGCCGCAGGCAGCCAATAGCATTTACAAACTAAGACCAGTATTAGTACCTCTTTAAATTCCTTGAACGAAAATGCCTCTGCCATATCCATACGGGTAACAGCGTACTGCAACTGAGCAATTAACATGGGGCAATGGTGCCTGTTGCACACAAGTTAGCTGAAATGCTGAACCATAAGGAATGGCAAACTATTGCAAGAAACCAACACTCTCTTTCTGCTTACCTAACATCATCTCGTGGTTTTTCCCCCCTCATTGTATAACTTTGGCGTGGTAAGAGCATTGAAAGACAAGGATTCATCTCATCTTTGGAAGTCAAAATTGAAAAATGATTACAGTCAGCCTCTGTGACATGTCCATAGCTCGCCACAAGGGACAAGTGCAACAGGGAACCAATTTCAGAACCAGGTTCTGCTACATTCGTTATGCCATGAACCAAAGCATTCATGTATTCCACATCACTGGCAACAGTATTGCCATCTGCTGCAGTCATGCTTTCACCAGCTCCAATATGCACAAATACTATATCAAACTGGCTTGTCTCATTAGCCTTCCCCTCTTGAAATCCAAGCAACTGAAGTAACCCATGTGTCGCAACATTAACAGATGATCCATTTAAATCGTTGAATGGAAACACAGTGAAGCTGAGTTTGCCACCGAAAGATGTCAAACCAGGATTATTCGTTACTATAGCACCCTTCATTCCCATGAACCTGAAGTACGATCACCTAAATATAAATCATCTCTCGTCATTAAATGAAATACAAGCAAAAAACAACAACACTAAACGTACCTCTCTGATATAGTGGGCAACGAGTCATTACTCTGCAAATTCTTAAGAAAAATCAAGAACAAGAACTATCAGTAATGTCCATTAAAAAGTGAGACTTTCATTTCCAAAACAGTCAAATCTTACCTTATATTCACAAGATCCAAATGCATCCAAGAGATGTGCAAACTCTCTAACTATCCTCTCATCCTCGCTTTCTGCAGTACAGTAACAGTAAGTATTCAATAACAAACAGAATTGAACACAGCAACTTCTATATTTCAGAACAAGCATAAATATCCCTTCACAAAACGAGAATAGACACCACTATAAGATAACCAAACAAAAAAACAGGGGTGTTTCACTGAAACCCAACGAGCAATTTCACTTCACAATTCATAAAACGAAGAACCCATTGTAAGCAAATTGCAACAAAATTAGGAAAACAGAATCATGGATGCTTGAGCACGAAACTAGACTGTAACTAAAAAGAAGAATAAGCAGAGAGTAGAGAAAGTGGCAGGGGATGGAACCTGAGGGCGGAGCATCGGGGAGGCTTAAGAAACCGCACGCGGCTTTGGAAGCGAGGGAGTGGAGATGAGTGTGTGCGGGATTGATGAAACGCGCCAACCCATCTCCGTGTAATACCAACGCTCTGCTCGGCTTGTTCGCCATTGCTCGCTGTAGCTGGGTTGAAGAAATAAGGGTTATTGAAAAAAATGGAACGACTGATTTGGTATCTTTCACATTTTTTTCATTTAAATGGGACAAGAAATGTTACATTTGTATCTCCCCCTCACCCCGTTGTTCACTCATTATTATTAACCGTCCTATTTAGTATAACACGTGACGTTAATAAACCCAACCCAGATTTCCCAGATTTTTTTATATAAAATGGGTCGCTGAAATGACGCGCCGTTCAAGTTCAAGTTCAAGTTCAGCCGATGGGACGTCGAACCCGTTAAATATAAATACAAATTACAACTCGCTACTAGTAACAAGTAAGCTTGTAGATAATAGTAAGAGGATTGATCCACAGAAAAAAAATATGGTACTAATCTTAGTGAGAACTTGTAATGGTCAAAGCAACACTTAGGTGGAAATTTGGGTGGTTGTGATAAAGCTAAGCTGAAAATTAAATAAAGCAAGTAACTGTCTTGGTCAAGATGGTAGGATCAACAATAAAGTGCAAATACGAGAAAGATTCCTAGTAGAGGTTGGTGAGCTATGAGACAAGAGATACAATCATCGACTCAAGTTTATTCGTCTTCGATCTACAAAGTTGCTATAGGATCAAGGTACGCTGATGACCCCTGCTTCCCTCCTACATCAACACCACCTCAGGTACGCTTAGAGGTGGTGCCTTACCAACTAGCACCTTGCTGGTTAAAGGGTTTACTGAGTTGGCAGATGATCGATTAGGAGAAGACAACTCCAAACTAGTATCCTCGGGCGTCAATCGGGACTGAATCTGATTAACCTTTCCCCCTACCGTTTCGTGGATACACCCACTAGCGCGTAGGTGTCTACTTCGATCCTCTTGGTTGATAATCCACAACCAAGAAGAATGACCGCTGCAATGACTGTCAAACACTAAATTGGCTAGATTCAATATAAAACAAAAATGCTTTAAGAATAATCGCGAGATCAATTAAATGCAGATGCGAAGACTAAGAGGATCAATTAGGTCTCATATATGCTTATGCTCATACTTAAACGCCTCTACTAAGAAAGATGTGTTTAGCTACTTATGCGCATAATTTGAAAGCAAAGCAATAATGTATTAAAAGTGATAACAATCCCTCGTTTCCGAGGGAGCAAAAATATGTGAATTGTAGCTAAGATCTAAAATCAGAGAAGGAGTCGTCAACCAATCGATCGTCCCCCTTTCTCAAAACCCTAGGAAGAGTATAAATAGTCCTCTCTTCCTAGAAAAAAGGCGGAAATAAAGAAAATTAAAATCCTAATCAAACACTAAATTGTAGCTGGAAGATCTCCTTCCCAAAATAGAGTTCTAAACAAAATTGGGAGACGGGGCGCAAAGATAGCGATCCTGAATGCCGGCGGGATTGGCCAACCAATCTGTCTTGGCCAAGAATGTGAAATGCGCAATCAGTCAAGCAACCAACCGGGGATCCGTACGTTCCAAAATGGTCCAGAAGTTGCCTCATCCTTCTCCTTTCTTGCTTCATCTCCTTCAAAGTCATTTCCAGCAATAATCAAAGAATACCTGCAGAATTCAGTGGAATATTATTCGAGAATGCAAGAAAATAAGTGGTAAAACCACTGCAATTATAGCTCAATCAGTTTTACTTCTTGGGATCTTATATTTTATTTAATTATTGTTGTTGCGATAATGCGTGTACAAGATGCTTGTGATTGTTCTTTCAGAATGTTTATTTTGTGATGGTGTTGCTATCCGAATTTTGATTTTTGTCACAACTTTTTCACATTTTTATCACTTATCACATTATTAGCCAGTCTAAGTCAAATTTCTATTAATTTTTGATCTTTGGATATTTATTTTAATATTCTGCTCCATTTCGTGTCTTTTTTAGTTTTTTTACTATCTTTTCGCTCGAACTTCTATCGGTCCCGAGCGAGTTTCCTCGGACCATAGATCAAACGCTTTATTTCTTTAATTGACAATTATCTACTATTTTTCTCTTTCGCGTCATCTCGTTTGGTTTCATTTAATTTACGTCGCAATGGCATTTATTTTTCGTCCGAACTTCTAGCGATTCCGAACGAGTAAATTCGGACTTTAAACCGAACTTTTTCTTTATTTACTGTCTATTATTTATTTTGTCTCATTTTTCTGCACATTTTAGTCCTTTCAGTTCGGGCTTTTATTCACACCAAACGAGTTCACTTGTGCCGTAGCTCGAACCGAAAATATCCCGCTCGTACCGCATTAATATGCATTAATGCACATAAATGCATCTTCATCCTCCCCGTCACCTTTCCAGCAAACTGACTCTCTCCTTTAATCCTCAGCCAAGGGCCCTCTGTATGTTGATCCATCAAAAAGCTTCACCGCCACTCTCCCCTTGCTGCCCACGATCGTGACGACCACGCGCTCCTTTCCCTCCACGCTCACTCGCGCCATCCTCGCCTATAAATAGCAAGCAATCTTCAAGCTGCAAAAAGGGGGACCAATTCATGCTCTCGTCCCTCCTTTTATTCACGCTTTCTCCTCTGCTTTGCTTTGAATTTATTTAATTGGATTTTAATTATTTAAATTGCCTCTGTTTTGATAAATCAATTGCTTCTATTTTACTTTCAATCAACTGCCACTTTCAATTCAATTCAATTTCTGCCTCTATTTCAAGTTAATTTCGCTGCTTTGCTCCATTCAATTACATGCGTTTTGGTTTAATTTCCAAGCTTTTGTTTAATTAACTTTGCTTGCTTTATTTCGTAAATTACATGCTGTTTGGATTACTGCTATGGTGAGGATCATTTTGGTCGTAAAAAAATCCTATTTTCGTCGACGTTGATCGGACCTTGGTCGTCGGCAGTGGCACCGGCGAACCAAGGTTGAAGGTGACACTATTCTTGCTTGCGAGGGAAAGAAAGGTGATGGGCTTGGATTTGTCCAAGCCCATATTGTTTTAATTAAATTCTGGGCTTGGCTGTTGGTTTTAATTAAATTCTTGGGCCCGACCCATTAAACTTTTTTCGTATAATTGTGTTTATTTTATTTTCGTGTTTTAATTTTCGTACAATTGTTCATATGTTCGTATGTGATAAATTGATTATTTCATTTTCGTGTTTTAATTTTCGTACAATTGTTCGTATGTTCGTATGCGATAAATTGATTATTTTATTTTCGTGTTTTAATTCTCGTATAATTGTTCGTATGTTCACATGCGATAAATTATTTATTTTATTTCCATGTTTAATTATTGTGCAAATTACTCATATGCTCGTATGTAATTTATTTGTTTATTTGCCATGTTTATTTAATTAGTTATTTGCTTGTTAAAAATCAAAAAAATGTTTATGCGCTTTATTATTTATTATCTTTCGAACTATCGCTAATAATTTTACTTTGTAGGGTAACAAAGCAAATACACGCTCACAAGTACAATTCTTACCCCTTTTTATTTATTCAACGCTTTCCGCACATATATACATAATCGTATGCATATGTGTTTAGAAATGTTAAAAACTCAAATCATATTCGTATATATGACATTTAGAACCGTTAGAATTAAAATCAATTCACATGAATAATTTATTTAATCACTTGCTTTAAATGCCATGATTAATTGCTTTTATTCTCATGCGCATTAATACATGTGTTTTGGTGGCTTCGATCCCACACCTCGGTTTATTTACCGCATTCTTTAATCGGTACTTTGTTAGTTATGCATGATAGATCGCTTAGTAATTAATTTAATCATGCATGACCCGATGATGAAAGAGGGTGCCCGCTTTAGTAAAGATTAAACGGTTAATTCCGTTAAATAATCAGTCCTGACCAGTCCCGACCAACGAAAAAAATACTAAAGCGGCGATTCCTTTGAGGGACCCCATTACTTGTTTTTTTAAATGTTTTATTTAAACACCTCTTTTTTACCGGTAACCTTTTTAGGATGAGACTCAGGTGCCTAACACCTTCCCGAGTCCATAATACGACCCCGAACCATTGATCTCGGGTTTATACCCTTTTTACCTTAGCTTTTTATTTTTATGCCATGACTTTAGGTTTCCCTAAACCTAAAAATAAATAGGGTGGCGAATTCATTGCATTATGCGAGGCATCCTTTTATGCTCCGCATCCGTCCCGAACCTGTTCGTGTAAAATCGAAAAGGGAGTGCGACAGATGGCATTGAGAAAAAGTAGCTGGAAGCTTTTAGTTGGGTTTCGTCTCTCTATAGTTTTGTAGTTGATATGAGAAAAATATGATTTTGTGTTGTTCGGGGTGAGTGTAAGCGAAACAAGTTTGCTCTTAGCTTTGACGGTTTGCACCCAAAGAGGATAAAGAACCACAAAAGGATTTGTATTAACTGCAGAAACTATTGCACTACAGGGCTTGATGAACTTTTAGTTTACCCAATGATGGCGTGCGTTTTATGCATGATTTTTTTGATGTGTTCACGGACCCCTTTGAAGCCAAGAGAGATGGCACGACCTTAAGGATGATTGGATACCTTATCGGAGGCCGAAAGACATGCGCAGAGGCCGCACAAACCCTACGCGAAGTGCCCGAGCCAACCATGAAGATTGCACCTGGCAGCATACCGCTAGGAATTGGTCAATTCTACAAGTTGTTGCCGCTAGCCCCTTAGCGGCATACCACTAGCCACCGAGAGGGGTGCTTTTGTGTCATTCGTTTTAGGGTTTTTAAAGAAAAAACTTGTCATAAAATGCCCATTTTTGTAACTTAGTATAAATAGGGACTCCCTCCTCATTTTGTAAGCTAGTTTTAGTTTAAGTGAATATTGTTAAGTGAGTTTTCTCCTTCTATTTCACTCTAAAGCTCACCTTCTTCCTTAGGAAAGATAGCTTGAGTGAGATTACTCCTCCCTATCTTTCCTTGGGAAATCAAAGCTTGTAACCGAATATTGTTATCTTTGAATATATAAGATCTATGCTTGTGTTCTTTAAGTTCTTCATGTTCTTTGTCAAATCCGCTGCATCTACTCAACCCACATCCAAGCTACATTCTTCACTTCTCAACCGTGTCAAACAAGACTCCTTCCGGGCTAGATCCACCAAAGCTCCAACGTACCATCGAGCCAACCTAACCGAGGCTTGATCGTATCATTTCTCCTCTTTCTTAGTCTTATTTAGAGCATGATACTGCTGATTTGCCGTTGAACTCATCATTTTTGTAGATCTAGGCTAAAGGAGAGAAAGATGCTGAAACAAGCCTTTTTGATGGAATTCTGCAGAACTCAAAGCGTCGAGGCCTACCTGTTTATTATGTCATCGAGCCCTTGCTGCTGAGCCATCTAGCCCAGGGAGCCATCCAATGCCTAAACTTTGTTGTCGTACGTATACGTCTTCTCTCCACTAACACGCGAGGAAAAGATCTGCGCGGGATTCTATGCAGATTCTTTTTTGCCATTTTAGGAATATTCCTCTCAAGGACACGCTCCTTCCGTGTTTTGTACCTCCCTCTCAGCTGAACTTTGTCCTCTTGTGGGTTGTTAGGCTATTTAAACTTTTAGTTTTTAGGACATCTTGTAGTTGGGCAGCCATCATCTCTTTGAGAGCTCTCTCTCATCTTTTTAGCAGACATTTCTTCTCTCTTACATTGGGATCTATTTTTCCTCTTTTTCCTCCATTAACGCTGCCAAGCATACTTTGTTACAACCTAGAGTTTTAAGCTCTGGCCAGTATTTATTAAGTATTTTTATTTTACTTATCTCTTATTTTCGCTTATGCTATTTATCAGATCTACTATTTATTTACTTGTTAGCATGAGCGGCTAAGCTCATCCTTCTTAGCAAGGGTATTTCGAGGGTTGCGAAAGGGTAGTTATGAGGCCAAATTATTTTTCATATATTCTTATTGTTATATTTGCTTGTTTGTCATTTCTTGCCATTTCATTTGAGGTTTATTAGAAGCTTGATCAACTGCTAGTTTATCTCTTGTGATTACTATCATCCTTGTAGTAATAACTAACGTGAGGTTGCATGCTAGAGTAGACAATTAGATCAGAGTCATCATATCAGTTGGTCTAATTTGACTAGGGCAAGCGACCAATTAAGGTAGAGTCTCTATGTCTTGCCCTAGACGTGTCTTTCCTCCTCTTAATGGGCCTCCGAGTATTGCCTCCATAAACGTACTTTGGAGGACGGCGGATCGTCAAGGTTATCCCATAAACGTACATTGGGGTAGCTTCTCGTAAGAAGGAAAGTAGGGGGCCTAAACGTACCTAGCCCCTATAGCACGTCTATGACGTAAGAGTAGAATGTTTCTGCGCCAATGATTGACTAGGCCTCGACGCAACCTGAGAAGATCCTTTGCTAAGACTCGCTCTCATCTTATTATTTTGCTTGCTTACAATTAATTATCCTGTTATTTCTATTATTCCTGCTTTTATTAACCGTTTTGTCTCCAAATACCCCTCTTGGTTAATTTTATTTGCAATGAAGGGTGTGACAAAGGCAATGGGCCAGATGAATACACATATGAATCTGCCTTCACTGTAGAAAATTCTGCAAGAATTCGAGAGGCAGAAAGAGAAGATGGAAATGGTAACTGAGGTGATGGGAGATGCTATTAATGATGCCTTGGAAGGGGATGAGGAAGAGGAAGAAACAAAAGAACTAGTGAGCCAGGTTCTTGATGAGATTGGAATTGACATCAATCAAGAGGTGCGTTTGACATTTCTTTTTCCATTATTGCATTGCACAAATTCCATCATGTTGAAACTTTAACATCAAACTATAAAATTACAATGTTCATGTTTCCTATGTCGGCATGATACATTTACCATTAATCGACCCTTATGAAGGCATATTTGTCAGGGATATGGATGTGAAGACCTAAACCCATAAACAACATTAGTTTATTAAGGCGTATTTAATAATACATTAATGACAAAAAAATCGATGATTATCTGTCTACATTAGTTGATATAGCCTAAAAAATGTTCAGATTTTACAGATAATTTTTTTTAATCTCATCCCTCAAACATCGAAGGCTGGCTCTACCACTGCTTCAATGGAGAGGAGATTTATGCTCCATTTAAGAGCCTCCTCCCCATGGTACTTGTCTATGACTTTGCTATTTATTTGATTTGATCTTCAATGGGTTAGGTTGGTTTGTTAATTTTATCGAGCCATCTACTAATCGGTAGTATTAGATTTATTTATATTAATGCTCGTCTCTTATTTTATCATTAAAAAAAGGAAAAAAATGTTGCAAACTCATCATCGAGGGTGAATATTTAACCCATTTTTTAAAATTTGGTAGAACCCATATTTACCTAATATTTGGTAGAATTTTGTTGAAAATTTTAAGTTGCTACTACTTAATGATGCCATGTAGAGAATATAGGTGAAGACATGTAAGTAAATAAATTTTACCGTGGATTTATAAATTTTACTGATTTATTTAAGCAATTACAATTAGTATAAAAAATAAGTAAAAATAATTTAATGACAAATTATTTTAAAAAAATATTCTTGCAAATAACACAATGTCTCTTTTATTTTTGAAGGAAAATAAACCTTACATTTCTTTTTTCCAAGTAAAATCAAAACTATATATGGATGTGATTATTTTCGATTTAGCACTACACATTCAAAATAGTGCATAATGAGAATGTTTTCAAATAAATGAGAGAATCTAAAACGGTATGTACACTTACATTCTCCACCACTCATAACTTCTCCAAAATAGTACTCCCTCTGGCTCGTTACAATGATCGTTCTAGCACAGGAAGCTTGTCCCGAAATAAATGTCGTTCTGCGATCCCGAGGCTGGAGAAGACGAGGGTGCCCCTGCCTGCCTGCGCTGGTGACGACGACGGCTTCGGCTTCAGCTTCGGCTTCGACTGCCTTCCTCGATTCCTTCTTTCTGTGTTTGAATCTGAAAATTTGGGGGGGAACGAAACCTTTTCCTTTTTCAATTTTCATTTTCCCCCTTTCTTTTTCAATTTTGGTTTAGGTGCCTGTTTGGTTTGGGTGGATCTGGTGCGGCTGGGGTGATTTTTTATGGTGGTTTGGATGAATTTAATTGATTGCAGGGGGTTGGAATTGGAATTAATTTGGGAGGGGACTTGGAATTGGATTTAATTGAGGCAGAGGATTGGTGGTAGGATGATTTGGTTGAGTTTGTGTGGAGGGAAGAGGAAGAAGGTGAATGGAGGCAGAGGAGGAAGAAGGTGAATAGTAACTTGTACCAAATTAATTAATAATGGCACAATGGTAAATTAGAATTTTCTATTTATTTATTAGGTTCGAGCTAATCAAGACGAGAAATTTTACTCAAAATTGATAAAAATTCGAACAGAAAATACCAAAATGTGAAATAAAATAGAATAAAAAAATGATACGAAATAAAAATATAAAAAGTACTATATTATCAATAAATAAAAACTTAAAAAGAACATGAGAAATAAAAATGCAAAACAGAAGCCACTATATATGGAATTGCATTGATGCTCAAGTCTGCTAGGCCAAGCCCGGTGCCTAGCCAAGCTGAATCTCCATCTTCCATCTCCCTAAGCAACTATATATGGAATTATGGACATGTTGTGTTGATAAATATTTGTCTGTCTAGGCCACTGTCTAGGCCTAGACAATTTCATCTGTCGAGGCCTAGACAATTTCATCTGTCGAGGCCTAGACAATTTCATCTGTCTAGGCCACTGTCTAGGCCTAGACAATTTCATTATACCTTTAGGTATTTTTTGGTTGACGGAATATTATTTTCCTTCCTGAAATCACTTCACCGTAATTTGGGAAGGAAAGAGGGGGTAAAATATGCATATATATGCAACTATCCTAATTTTTACCAAACCTATGCCAAAATTACCTACGCTCCACTATTGTGTACTCTCATGGATCTGATTCATCGTATTATAATTATAATTAATAATATAATCAATTTTAAAATTATTTTAGATACTAGAATAATATTATTCGAGCAATTATCTGACCTTAAATCTAGTCTTCTTAAATGTTTCTTTGTTTTTCTAATAAAAAAAGAAAGAGAAAAAGAAAATCAAGTTAGTCTTTCTGCATTGCTTTTGCTCACTAAGTAATGCTAAAGATTAAATTTTTTTGAAGTAAATAGCTAATATGGTAATGCATAATTAATGACTGTCATTTATTTATATTAATAATCATTAAGTGCATATAGATATATTATGGATAGATTTCATTTTTTAAAAGTAATTTAAACTACCAGCCCAGCCGTACACTTACCTTCCTTCATACCACTCGTACGCTTTGTCAAGACCAACCCCAGCCCAACCGTTTGTAATACTTGGCCCAACTTGCCAAGCCCGGCTTCAAGCCAACAAATGTCAGAATTAAGCCATAGTTTTGTTGTAAATAGTAAGGGAGGTTGGGGGTAGTATGGTAAAAAAAGGCCTCGTTTTTTTCCCACCAATCATTGCCTTAATCCACGTGCTCAGTAGCAAAACGACGTTTATTTCGGACCGGAGGGAGTACGTTAAAAGTACTCTCGTACTATCTTCACATAATTTATTACTATTTTTACCGGTTATTTACATATAAATATTTGAGTTCCTCAAAATATTTTAAAAATATTATAATGGGTTACTTTTTTTTAGCAGTAGTACTTGATTAGCATATAAAAAGAATAAATGATTTAAAACATACACTTACAAAATAAAAATATGCAATTCCTATTATAAGTTTTAGATAACTCAAATTAAAAATTAATTAACTTTTTAATTTAATTTAAAGTAAACTAAAATTACTTTCCTACAAAATATTTACAAAGTAAATTAATAAATCTAGTTATTAAAACTAATTTTATAATAATGCTTGTTCTTTTTTTAATACCTAATAACAACAATAATTTTTATTTTTTAACTTCAATACAGCAAATAACCCGTCATGTTAAATTCTTTCTTCTTTCTTAATTTGTCATTTTCACCCAGGGAGTCCTCCGATTCAAAAATTAAAACCTGCGGGTGATTTACCAAAAAAGCACGAAACAGAAGTAGTAAGCCTGGGCAAAGATTTAATGGAGGGATGATGGAACCAAAACAATGTCAAATTTAAAAGTAGGAGGTAATATTGCGATTTATTTTTGCTTTTCATGGGAATTCCGTTTAGTTTATGCAGACTTGTCCTGAGCTGTTAATTTGTGAAATTACTGGTGCATTTAGTGTCTGTTAAGCAAATTAAAGAATGGGTTTTGATTGTTGTTGATGATGATGATAAATTGATTTCAGGTGAACCCAGATGACATTGTGTTTGGGGATGGGATGTAAGTGACATGAACTTGGCAGATGCCATTGCCAGGGCCCATGCCTTTGATATTGATCTGCAGAAGCAACTCAGGCCCGACATGGAATCCATGGTCCCACTTCCTGGGATTTATGACCCTGGTTTCGTTTCTGTCAATCGAGGCCTACACGCCAACAATGTCATCAAAGGCACCAAGAAAGATCAAATGCAGCAAATTATCAAGGATATTAGGTATCTAATTAGTCTTTTCTTAATTGGGCTTTGAGGATTTTGGTTCTTGGTGATCTCTGAAATGTGTTTGGCACAATATACGACATCTCGTAATTTTTGTGTCATTATTATGAACAAGGGAGTTTAAGGAGAAGACCAAGGTGGACAAAGTTGTTGTGCTGTGGACTGCCAACAATGAGAGGTACAGCAATGTTGTTGTGGGGATAAATGACACCATGGAGAACCTTTTGACTTCGTTGGAGAAGAATGAGGCTGAGATATCACCTTCAACCCTGTATGGTTTGGCTTGCGGTTCTGAAAATGTTCCTTTCATCAACGGGGGCACGCAAAACACTTTAGTTCCAGGTTTCTTATCACTGAAATTCACTTTTTAAGAAGTGTATTTGACATTTCCATTCCTTTATAATTTGAGAGCCATTTCCTGTAGTTGTTCTTTTACGTCTTATTTCCCATTTCATTATTGATAACTGCAGGACTTGTTATTTGGCTATTAAGAGAAACAGTTTGATTGGTGGGGGTGACTTTAAGAGTGGTCAGACAAAGATGAAATCTGTATTAGTTGATTTCCTTGTTGGAGCTGGTATTAAGGTATTACTATAACTTAGATTCAAAAAAGTGTGCTCATAGGACCAAATTTACATTGTAATTTATTATGCTTTTTCGCCCCATAACCGTCTTATGTGATTGATGGGTAATTGTAATGGTGATAATTCAGCCAACGTCAATTGTGAGCTACAACCATTTGGGAAACAATGGTGGCATGAATCTCTCTGCAACACAATCATTCCAGTCCAATAGAATCTCCAAAAGCAATCCTGTTGATGAGATGGTAGTCGTCAACAAGGTAATTTCACCTCCAATCTGTTAGATGATACTTTTAGCCTGACACTTGATGTATTTAATTGTTTTGTTACTTGCTTAGCATGTGCAATGCATGGGAGACTGCAAGAAAGCTACTGACGAGTACACTTCAGAGATATTCATGGGTGGTAAAAACACAATAATGCTTCGCAACACCAGTGAGGATAACCTCCTGGCTGTACCCATCATCCTTGACGTGGTTCTCCTGTTTGAGCTCAGTACCGGGATTCAGCTCAAAGCTGAAGGAGATGTATGTTTCCTTTACTTCTTTATTAAAAGGAAAGGTTTCCGTTTTCTTACTATTCACTAATAGGAACAAATGCTTATGTTGATCTACCAAGGAAGTAGTAACTCCTCAAGAAGATAGAGCTACACTTATCCAGGGCCAGTTTCACTCCTTCCATCCTGTCGCTACCATCCTCAGTTACCTCAATAAGTCTCCTCTTTCCATCCTTATCTTCGTTTATCACTTCACTTGTACTCCAAAATCATGTTGTTCTCAGGAGCCAACCCAACAAATGCTCTCACAATGTTCTCCAGCATCGCCAGTGGATTCACCACTGGTGTGCCTGGTGGAACCTGTTGTTTTTTTCCACCAAACAGTCATATACGATGAGTCATAACCCCCAAAAAAAAACAATGGGCATTCATCCTGAGAAAAAAAAGCCAAACTCAAGATTCCCATGATATGTTTATGATCTTGTGACTACAGTGCTTCTTCCTTGATTGTTGTGACTAAAGATAACAGAATATGCACATTTGCCGTAACCAAAGGAACAATCCAGAGATCTAAATAAGTGGGACTTTAAATAAAAAGGTTAGAGTTGAAAAAACTAGACGAGAGAATAAAAAGGCTAGAAAATTAGAGTTGGAAAATGTAGTTGTGAGATGAGGAAGGAGAAGGGTTTCAGGGAGAGAAGGCTAAGGAAGATCCTTTCTTGTGGCCTTAGGATTTTCAGAGAGAGAGAGAGAGAGAGAGAGATTGGTATGTGTGTGGAAATAGTACTTTTGAAAAATCAGAAAAGATTAAATGTTGTAATAACATAATAAAAATTATTAAGGTGAACAGCACCAAATCTTATCTATCCATGAAGCTACAGAAGTCCCACATGTATATAAATCAGGAAAGATAAATGAAGAATTACTGTTAGCTAGTGGGGAAATGGGTTTGTCTACAAATTACATAATTGTGAGCTTGTAGCTCGTGATAATGGTCCTTCTTCCAAAGTAAGGAGACTTAGTAGATTACAAACAAAAATAAATAAAATTAAAAAGTTCTAATATTTAAATTCAAATTCAAATTTAGCATATGAAACATGCAGAAATTCACATAAAGTATATCAGAAATATAATACTTTTATTATTTGGAATTGCTTGGCAAGGGTAACATGTACACTTGAGAATGGACAACAAGGGGCCAAGACTGAACAGACACCTCTATTTGCAAACATTACACAACCTGCACCACCTTAATGACTCCACAAAAGCAAGAACTACTAAAACATGAACAAGAAGAGAACAAAGAAACTCAAAACCAATCACCCACAATAATATATTACAAGAAATATTGAGCAAGAGAACTTAGAGAAAACATATAAACTAACTAACTACTCCATCCTTCTCCTTCTTTCCCTGCTGCTGCTGCTGCAGCATTACCTGTTGGACACACCTTATTGCTCCTTCCACCTGTTGTAGAAGTAGAACCGCCAACCCTAACCTTCCCCTCTTCATTCCCGATATTCTCCACTTTTCCCGCTCTTTCCTCTTCCATTCTCTTCATCTTCTCCTTCTGCCTCTTTTGCATCGCGAAAACTTGAGCACTAGAAAATCCAATGGAAGACATGGTCAAGACTAGAGTTAGGTAAAGATAAAAGACTTGTGTTAGTTTACTAAATGAGCAGTACTGTAGTATGTAGTTATATGGTGTATGGGATGAGAGGTGGATGGTGTAGGTGGTAGTATTTATAATAAGCTGAAGAAGCAAGCCATCCTGCACTTTGGTGTTAGTTTTGTGTTTAATTGTATCAGAGCTGACGAATTTGGCATTACGATCAGACTGTTATAATAGAAAAAAGTTACATGGCGGTTTCAGAACACAGAGATTAACATGGAGAGAAAAGGAGTGGATGATACAATACAATATGATACATGTATGCATTGTGGTTTTGCTTTTTAAGAGTGGCATGCCTCATCCAGTAGTGCCACAAATGTACCACGTCAGCTGCATGAAACCATTAGGAAGATTAGTTGGTGTTGGTGGGTGCCTTGTTGGAAGTCAATGCATGAAGTTACCTGTCAGTCTCCTAATAGTCAAACTTTCTTTCTTTTATTTTCAAGTATTATCATTGTATGGAATAATTAACTTTCTTTCTTTTATTTTCTATTATTTTGGTTTTTTTTTGTTGATGACTTGAATGTTAGAGATCATTTTCATGCACTAACAAGTTGCATTTGATTTTCATATATAGTTGTTGTGTCAAGCACTGAATAGTTCATCTTTTGATTTTCATATATAGTAGTTGATTTTCATCGTTATTGTTAGTAAAGTAACGTTAGAGATATTAATAGTTTTAAAAACTTTAAACCACTAGCACCGAAGGATTAAGGGATCTATCAGGAGGTCTTGAGCTAAAAAAAAGTGTTACTCTTTGTTTTTCTAGCAATGAAGAATATGTGAGCTTACCTTGAGTTGTAAATTTCAACCATTCAAAAGTCTCACATATACCACAAGTTTTGGGATTATAAATATATAAACTTTAAGCCACTAGTGGGAAAGTTCTTAGATTAAGTGCATTTTTATATTCTAATTACAGTGGAGTCCTAGTTATGAATTATATTGTTTATATAAATAGACTGTAATGCGCAATTTAGCATATGGGGTATATAAGAATTATTCATTTGGTATTATGTTAAGAGGAAAAATTATAGAGTGACATGTAGTTTGTTCTCGTAAGTTTATGTCATTTAGATGGATAGTATTTTTAAATTAAATTTTATCTACTTATATATTTTAAATGTAACTATCCATTTTTACATATAATCATTTTATTCATTTTATTGGTTGAGAGATCCAAACACATCTAAATGAAACATGTGCCCCTACCTTGAGTTGTAAATTTTCCACCATTCATATCTCACATGTAGCACCGGAGTCATTTGACCCTAAAACAATGCGCATAAAAAAAGATTTAAGGATAACATGAAAAGTTTTTTGAGCATAGTATATTCAAGGCAACTTATATAATATTAGGACAACTTGCTCCATTGTAGCACCAACCTTGATTGGCTCTGCTAGCACTTGTGCCCGTCTGTTTTTTGTTTTATATTTTAGCATTTTGATTGGGTTTGATGATACCGTAACTCTAAAAGAATTAAATTTTAAATTTATTAAAAAAAGTTTATTTTGAAATTATAAAATTTTGAGTTTGATAAATAGTTTGAGTACTGTTTTAAATTATAGTATTTCTTTTAATACCTAACCTTTTAAAGTGACCAAGTCCAGCGAGTTGAGGAAGGGGATGCACACGAGATCTCGCAATTAAAAGTCTGAATTTGTGTTTAGAATTAAGACAGACTTTGTAGGTAGGAGTACTTTATTAATTAACACGCTTGCATTTCCTTGATTAAGATAGGAGTAATGCTCCACACCATTTGGTCATTTAATTGTGTAATTATTAAAGAGTCTGATTTAATTAAACCAAAGCTAGCTTCTGCTAACCACGACAGCCATTACTGCTCCAACCACACATCTCTATAATTAAATCCAAAATTGAAAGCTTCCCCATTAGTTCCAACTTCCAACCACATTTCTCATTAATTAATCTATAATCAGTGCTCTCATGATAGTATTAATTAAAGAGAGTTTACCATTGTGGTGGAGATAATTAAACTTTGTTTACAAAAAGATGTCTGGACTATAATTAAATTGATTTATTTATTAAAGATATGGACCAATTGCGTTCTAAGGTCAATATAAAAATTACAGGGACATTAAATAGACGAGGCAAGTTTAGTCAGAAGAAACGTATCATTTGAATATTAATTCGATCATCTAATTTTCGGATTCGACTCCTCTAATTTTTCTTTAAACATGATCAGTTATGTTAGAAGAATCTGAAACGTTCAATAAAATTAGACGGATGAGATTAAAAATTCAAATCATTAATAAGTTGACCAGTCAATAAAATTCAACAGGTAGTCAACTCATTAATTACTTGAATTTTTAATCTCATCTAACGGTTCAGATTCTTCTAACATGACTGATCATGTTTAAAAAAAAATTAGAAGAGCTCAATCCCTAATTTTCTACCCACTCCTTAATTAACAACCGCCTTGAACCTAACAAATGATAGCAACCATCCATTAGTAGCTTCACTTAACTTTAGAGTTTGCATTAATCTATTTCTGTTTTGCTATTGTTATAATGTTTGCTTGGACTGGCAGCAAACATTATAAGTGGTGATTTAGTTTCAACTTTAAGTGGTGGGCTCTAGGCTCTAGGCTCTAGCTAAGTGGTTAGGTCACTAAAGAAAGAAAGAAAAAAAGAGTTAATACCCACGGAAAATTATCGCCCGTCGATATTAAAGACGTCGCAAATGCATTTATCGACGGATTTTTCTGTGGAGAACTTATCAACGAGCGATAACTACGTAAATATTCCGCATATCGATAAATAACTGCTATTTAGTTTGAACTTTAAAGGGTGGAGCCTAAAAAATTCTTCAGGGGTAAAAAAAATATTCTTTGGTAGAATAAATATGAAATAATAAAGTAAAAAAAAAAAAATTTAATGAATTATTATGGGAGAATTCAAAATTTTAGAAGCAAATATTAAGGATTGTAGTAAAAAGAATAGAACTTTGAGGATTATTATGGAGACGGTTTTAGGAAGCAAATATGAATGATTAAAGTAAAAATAATTAAACTTTAAGGACTACTATGAGAGATCAAAATTTTAAGAATCAAATATGAAAGATTAAAACAAAAAGAACATAACTTTTAGGACTTTTATTGAGAAATTAAAATTTTGAGAGACAATATAAATGACTTATATAAGAAGAACAAAATTTTAAGAATTACTATAAAAAAACTAAAAATTTAGGGGAACTAAATCTAAATTAAAGCCTCCGCCCTTAGGTGGTGGCACTAGCTAAGTGGTTGATCTCCCAAGTCCCATCTCACTAATCAACGAGTTAAAGTTAGCTAAAATTAGCTAGCAATAGAGTGTAAATTGATTGAATTTGAACGAGATCAGAGTAAAAATATAAAAATTGAAAATTGATGCGATTACAAAAAAGATCAGCAGTTAGACATTCAACAGTGATTGAATAATATTTTTTAATAAATATAAAGAAATTAAATTAGTTTTGCAAACTCACCAACTTAGAGAATAAAATACTCATGAGAACCTAACGTCGATACTCTTTGTTCATTTCTGTGGCATGATCATTTAACCTTAATTAGTTTTATTCAAGCTTGAGAAATAAATACGGTAGTTTCTATATTTTGAGTCACCTTTTGTATAATTCGGCTCGAGAAATTTTTTTTTCTTTCATCGGGTCTCTGAAGAAAAATGATTTTTTCTAACATAATTTTTTCATTCCCAAAATCTAAACTCCTAACATTGATTAAAAGTATGCGGGAAATAATTTTTAGGCATTCGTATTTAATCATCAGCCAATTAAAGAATGTTTAAAAAAGCAGCAGGAACAAAATGTACTTATTTAGTTCAACTAAATTCAAGGATTCTCCTTCCTAAACAGAACTCATTTTGGCCTCACTGAAACCATCCGAATGAACATGAAAGTCTTCTTCTTCTTGTCACCTATTGCCTGCTGTACAGGTAAAATAAAATAAAAAATTAATTAATATTCATTTCATTCCTAAATAAGTTACACATTATGCAATATTAATTTATGAATGGAAGTAAGAAAGCAAATATAAAAAACTACTACCTCTAATATAGTTGTCAAGTAAACCATATTCGTTCACATCTCTAAAATAGTTGGCTCCAATACTAACTTTGCAAAATCTAAAACATAAAAGATAAAGTATTAGAAGTGAAGAGAGTGAGAACACATATTATCTAAGATAACATTGAAAACATTAAAAAGAATAAGATAAGCTCTTACCTGAATCCAAATTATCAAGGTCATTTATGTTCTCCTCTACATTAATGGCTTCATTGGATGTCCTAATCTAATCTTGGGTGCATATAAGTGCTTGCACAACTCTAGGTGTTAGAGAGCTCCTAAAAGGATCAAGGACTCTCCCACCAGTGCTGAATGCAGACTCTGAAGTCACAGTGGAAACAGGAACAACCAAGACATCTCTAGCCATTTTGGACAGAATTAGGAATCGTGGAGAATGTTTTTTCCACCAGTCCAGTATAACAAACCCATTGTCATCGTTCACTGCAGGCTCTTGTAGATATAACTTCAACTCTGAACCACCCTCTACAGTAGCTCCACAATCAGATTTATACTTTTTATATCTATTCTTTCTATCATCCATTAACTGTGCAACCTTGATGTTTGAACTTGCCTTTTTTTTCACTTGATCCCCCACCTTCTGTTGCAGCTCCTTCATTCCTTGGCTTGTACATTTCAGAATACGATTGGTATAATTTACTAATGTCATCCTTCACTTTCTTCCCCAATCTTCCACCAATTTCATGCCCATGTAATTCATCTAAATAGAACTCAACATACACAAACTTATTTCTTGGATCTAAAATGGCAGCAATGTAGAATAAAGAATTAAATTTTGTCACATCTCCCCAATATTTGTCAAGTTTCATCTTCATGTTATCAGCCAAGATACTTAACTCATAATCACTCCCATCCTGCCATTCTTTTAACAAAGAAGCTAAATTGGTTATCTAATCAAAAAATGCATTTGCAGTTACATAATGACAACCAGAAACGAAGTTTGTTAGATCATAAAAAAACTTAAGACATTGTTGATACCCGAATTTTGACGCAATTTTTAAATTAAATTTATCACTTCTGTTGTTTTACTTAACTTACTGTCATTTTTAATTAATTTACTATCATTAGTATTTTTAATTCTCATCGCATTTTATCATCATCATTGTCATCGTCAGCATTCGAAATCGCATTTTTAATTTTTTTCGTCACGTGTTTTCATTATTATTATTACTAATATTTTCAGCCTTAAAAATCCTATTTTTAATTATCCGTTAGTCGTTTGCTATTTATTTTTCCGTTTTAGGTCATCGCATAAAATTTAGGATTTTTATTATTTTATCATATTTTTTAGCATTTTTTATTTTATTATTATTTTTGTTCGAGCTTTTATTGGACCTGAGTAAATTCGCTCGGACCATTGATCGAACGTGTTATTTCTTCAGTTGAAAATTACCTACTCTTTTTTCATTCACGCTAGTCAACTTCGTCTCGTGCAATTTTCGTCGTAACGTCATTTATTTTTCATTCGAACATATTCATGTTTCTGAACGAGAAAATAAACACGTTAAACGAAAAATTTTCTTCATTCGCTATGGACTATTAAACTCGTCTTATTTTTCTCTACGCGCTGACACTTTTGGCTCGAAAATTCGGAACGTTTGTTCACAAAAATGGCTCGAGGCCATTTAAATAAGTTAAAAGGCCAAGTTGATCACCACCGTTGATCTGGTTGACCAAGGAAAGTCAACCAGATCAACAACTCACCATTTAAGTGTGCATGGTGCACATGCACCGTGGCAGCGGAGCAAGCCACCGAGCTGCTTGCTCCTGTCGCTTCCTGTCCCGTCCGCCATCATCACCAACGGCCGTAGACCTGCCACCGCGACAACCCTAGCCCCGCCAGCGCGACAACAGCTCCTCCACACGCAGCGCCATGCCTCACCCTCACGCTATCTCGGCCTATAAATACGAGGCCATTCCCTTCGAAAAACCTCACGAATTCACCCAGAGCTCTTTGCTCCTTCTCCCTCTTAACCGACTGCTCATTTAGAGCGTTAGTTGCCACAATTTCAAGCTTTTTTGGTGAGTTGGCCCTCGCCGTTTCTCGGCCATTTTCGGCCTTAATTATTTGGTTGAGGTTTTGATTAAACCAATTGCTGGTTTGTGTCGTATGAATTCATATGCATGCTGTAGATAATTACCATGCTTTTTATTTGTTGATTCGTTGAATGAAATGATCGAATTTCAATTTTTCGTTAATTATCGTTTTAACGTTTTTACGAAATTAAATGTTGTTCTTGCGTGTTTTAAGTTTTAATTTTTGTGGGATCATGTTGTGGAGGAGGAGAGCTTTCCTCGGAGCTCAAAGCCATGCGATTTGGCCGCTTGGTCGGAGCTTCCCGTCGCCGGCAGTGGCGCCGACGACATGAGGAAGACGATGAACAGTGCCCCCTTGGGCTTGTTCAACGCGGGGCAGAGAGAAAGGTGACGGGCTCGGCCCATCACCCTAAAAAATGCGATTTTTGGGCCAGGAACTATTCTTGGCCCATTTCTTTTATTTTTCAAATTGGGCCTAGCCCATTTTCATTCTTTCCGAGATCTCGGGTCGTGTTTTTCGTAAAAATATTCATGCATTCCATTATGATTATTTTTCATACTGTCGCTTTAAAATTTTGTACCTATCAACTATTTAAATTTTCAGCAATTTACTTTCCGCAATTTAAATTCAGTCATCTAATTTACCGCCTATATGGTCGGTCGCATTTTTAATTTTCGCAAATATCAACTGCTTTAAATTCTCGCCAATATCAGTTGTTCAATTTTCTGCAAATATCAACTGCTTTAAATTCTGCAAATCATCAATTGTTTAATTTTTCTGCAAATATCAACTGTTTAAAATTCTCGCAAATATCAACTGCTTTAATTTTTCTACAAATCATCAACTGTTAAATTTCTCGCACTCGTCAAATCATCATTTAAATTTTCGTATGCGTCAAATCGCCGCTTTAATTTTCGTATGCGTCAAATCGTCGTTTTTATCTTCGTATGCGTCAAAATCATTGTTTGATTTTTCGTATACATCAACTGTTTATTTAAATTCTCGTATTCATAAACTGCTTATTTATTTTTCAAGCTATCACTAACACTCTCATTTTGTAGGTTTAAAATTTAAACTTCGCTCGAAAGTACGCTTTTCTTTCCCTTTTATTTATTCAGAGCTTTCCATAAATATTAATCGTATGCATGATATATAGAATTGCTAGAATTAAAATCAATCCACATGAACAACTTGTTTAATGACTCGCTTTAAATGCCATGCTCATTTGTTTTAAATTCCGCTTATATTGACTGCATGTGTTTGGTGGCTTCGATCCCACATCGGTTTATCATTTAAAAATATCTCTCATTTAAATTTGTACTCTGTTAGCAATCCATGATAGAATCACTTAGTAATTAATTTAATCATGCATAGCCCGATGATGTAAAAGAGGGCGCTCATTCGGTCTTACGGAAAATTCAGTCCCATCACACTACTGTCAGGAACAATCGATTGGTCTTGAAAACGGTAACCCCGTCCGAATATTTTTTTAAAATGGTAACCCCGTCCAGCGATTAATTATTCCTGAACGGTCCCGATCATGGAAAAGACTAAAGTGACTATTCCTCTGAGGGCCCCATTTTAAAACGCATTTTTATTAAACATCTTTTAAACACCTCTCTTATCAACCGGTAACCGTTTTCGGATGTGACTCGGGTGCCTAACACCTTTCCGAGTCCATAATACGACCCCGAACCTTTGTTCTTGGGTTTAGACCCTCTTTTTTGTGTCTTTAGTTATTTTATTTATTTTATTTTTTATGCCATGACGATTAGGTTCCCTAAACCTAGAGACAAAAATTAGGGTGGCGACTTCATTGCATGTTGCGAGGTGTCCTCTTACGTCGAGCATCGTAAGGTCTCAGATTCATCGTACACCTCGTGAATCCACATTTCATTTTCGCGGGGCGCGACAGTTTGGCGACTTCACTAGGGACTTTAGGGTCGGAGCCAGTTTTATTTTTTTGAGGTGTTTATTTGTTTATTTACCCGCTTTGATAAATTACTGATTTGTTTATTTATTCGCTTTGATATAAATTGTCATATGTATTTCATAGTGCCCTACACCCTGGGATAATTACCAAATTATGAGGGTAGTAGTGACGCCCTAGGACACATGTCCTGGGTAGTGTTCACCAATCCCAACTCGGATGAACCCCTAAAGATAGTCGAAAGGTTACATGATTCCGCAAGGAATCGGTGGACACTGGACGACACTTTAGGGACCTTTTCATGGTATCATCCGGGAACAGTTCAAGCCAGTTAGAAAAGTCAGAATCAAAGCCCCAACACATGCATCATGATCATATCTGCTTTGTCGTGACTCTATTTATCTTGTTGCCATGATTTCCATTTTTTGTAATTTTTTTTTATACGAACTGTAAATTTCTCACACGTACAAGTTACTTTGCACTTAAAATTTTATTTCTGTCCCACAAGACCCATTTTCGCTCATTCAAAATGTCGGGACCTACACTACTTTCACTTGATATTTTCGGGGGATGAAGTTTCGACGATCAGGCCACGCGAGGAGACCTGTTGGAACCTGGGTTTACCCCTGACATCACCACTAAGGTCAAAGTAGAAGTCACAGATTTCGACTTAACTAGGATTCGAAAGTTGAGAAATGAGTTAACTCAAGATGAGGAGACACAGTTTGAATGTAGTTACGGAAAGCTACTGACCCTGGTTGATGTAAAGACTGATTGGGGTTGCATCCGGGCAGCCCTAAAATTCTAGGATCCCTATTATCGGTGCTTCTCTTTTGACAAAGGGATAGACTTGACTCCCACACTAGAGGAATATTCCGCTCTGATATGCGTCGCATCTCCTATATCGGCCATATACCAGAATGTTCGACTCGACTCCTCGAGTGTCAAAATAAGGCTTGATAAGTTGTTAGGTATCACTACTCGTGTCAGAGAAGGTGACTACTTCTGGTGTTGGTCAGATATTGAAGCACGATTTTAGTTGTCCAACGGGGAAAAACGCTTAAGGATTCTGGCTTTCGCCATCATAGGATTTGTCCTTTTTCCTAAAATGAAGAACACCATCGATTTTGCAGCAGCCAATGTCTTTTATGAGATGGAGGCAAACACCATCAATCCTACAACAACCATCTTGGCCGAGACTTTACCCTCTCTGGACTCTTGTCGAAGAAAAGGGAAAAGAAGACTTACCTGTTGCACCCAGTTGTTAACAGTATGGTTAGTCAGCCACTTCAAACAGACACCAGATCAGTCCATATTCTTTGCAAGCTACATAAAATCGTGCCCTTTACTTAGAGTTATCAACGCAATGACCACATATAAATGGAAAATGGAGAATAAAGATGTCTGGGTCGACAGATTCATAAATCTCTCAAGAGAAGACTTTAGTTGGCACGCCAAATGGCTGCGGCCCTCTGATCCCATCGTCTGCTGCGAACCCTTACCTTGGGTTCCTTTGATCGGAGCATGAGGGTGCGTTCACTATTGCCCCGCCCTCGTCCTCAGACAGTTTTGCATCATGCAAATAATCCCCGTGACATTCGGCATGGTAGGGTCAAATCTGGCATACACCGAAGAAAATCAGAACATTCAGCAATACGCCCAAGACTGGACGCACCCATTTTGTCTCAAGGGACGTGTCACCCCTGCAGCAACGATACTGGAATATCCACAGTGGAGGCTAAGACGAGTCAACGACAATGTCTTACCCCGCCCGAAAAATCAAAAACCAATGGAAGAAGAAGGAGAATCTCAGGTGAGCGAAGGGATGAATGTCATGGCTTACGCTCAAGTAGTGGAACAGATGCGAGCAGCGCAGGAAGAACGGGATCAGATGGTAGAGGAAAGGGATGATTCCGAAGCCCATCAATGTTACCTAGAAGTCCAGATGAATGAGTTAGAAAGGTGTAGTAAGGACACTATCCGCATGCAAGCGACAAAACAGAAAGTGGCCCTCAAGGACTTTAAGGAGCGTTTGAACAACGAAATCCGTAAGAAAGAAGCATCAAGTGCCATAATTGAAGACAAAGATTCGGTGATAAGAATCTTGACTACTCGCGCAGACTTGGGAGACAGGAAGAGCCAGGCACTGCAAAGTCGGATTACAGCTTTAGAGGCCGAGATCGACATGCAAAAAGGGGAGATGGCCTCGATGGAATACCTTTGGCAGGAGCAAGTGGATCCCAACTTCCAGGGTTGATACCTTCATAGGGAGACTCGAACGTCGGCAACCCCTTTCCTTTTTCGTATAACTATTGTCGCACCGTCGCGGGCGAAATTCGGGACGCAATGAAATACACATAGCAATGAAGTCGCCACCCTATTTTTTTAAGGTTTAGGGAAACCTATAAAGTCCGAAAAATGAAGAAAATAAAATAAAACTAAGACAAATGAAAAGGGTCTAAACCCAAGAACGATGGTTCAGGGTCGTATTATGGACTCGGGAAGGTGTTAGGCACCCGAGTCTCATCCTTAAAAAGGTTACCGGTTCTAAAAAGAGGTGAGGCAGCAAATAATTAATTAAATGTGTAGAATGAAAGAGATGGGAATTACTTGCCTTGCTTTGCTTAGTTTGCCGAGAGTGAGAGAGAATTTTAGAAGGAAAATTGTCCGGGGGAGTGTGAATTTTGGTCCCGTTTTTATGATGGTTTGTTCAGAAAAAAAAATGAGAGGGAGAGTAAACGTCAGTGTGAGAGGAGTAATGGGTTCCGTTTAAAAAAAAAATGGAGAGGACAGGATTGTGTCTCCGATCTCCTTTGACAATGGGAGAGGGGAGGTAAGAAAAAGGAATCCAATGTTGGTATCCGTGGAAAAAAATGGAAAAGGGAGAGGGTGTGATGATGGTGTTTTTTTTTTATAATAAAATTGAAAGGAAAGAGATGATGATGTTCGGATGGTGGAGAGGAAAAATGAGTAAAGTAATGTAAAGTAAAGTGAAAGTGAAAAATGGGTATGATTAGTTTTTGTGGTTCGATCCAATGATACGAGAAATTTTAATTGGAATCGATAAAAGTTCGAACGAAAAATACATACAAAACAAACTATGTAACATGAAACAAAAGAAAACAAGATAATAAATAGTAAATAAACGGAAATAATAATAATAAAAATAAGATCAAGAATGAGCGAAAAAATGAACGATTTAAGTTAATTGGGTCAAAATTCGGGTATCAACAGTTGCCCCCTCTTTACTGTCTTATAAAAAATAAAGTGTAATGGAAATTTTTGATGAGCAGTAAAGACGGTTGCCCCAGTACCACGAATGTTCAAAATGCAGAATGACATTTGAAGGGCATAAATCTTATAAGCGGAAAAAAGGGAATGGTTCCACTTGGACACCATGATACGGATATGTAAATTGCAAAAATGCGAGCTTACCTCCACTCTGACGTTGATGTGGAAATTTAAATTGCTTAAATTGTAAGAAAATGAATTCAACTCCACTCGGATGTTGATGGTTCCATTCGAATACTGCAATACAGAAACATCGGTTCTACTCAGATACAGATGTGATGAAAGGACATAAATCTGAAAGCAGAAAAAGAAACGGTTCCATATGGATACCATGTTGCTGAAAAGTAAGTCACAGAAATGTAAACTTAGCTTTATTTGATGTTGATGGCTCCGTTTGGACACCTTGTAGAAATGTAAATCCAGCTCCATTCGGACGCTGATGGCTCCAATCGGATGCCTCACAGGATGTAACTGCTCACAAGAATAGGGTTGTGGGGACAAAGCCGCTCACGAGAATAGGGTTGTGGGGACGAAGCCGCTCACAAAAAAATGTGGTTGTGGGGACAAAGCCGCTCACGAAAAGAGAGTATGACTTAACTTGGACGTTGATGTCCTTAGGATGCAGATGACTTCAAGGGATCAGGCAGTGTTTTGAGCTTGAAGTCTGGTACCTGCAAAATTGAAGGTTAGAGTTCAGTAATTTGATCCGATAAATCCAAGGCTTTCGGGATACCACTCTTTGATTAGGTCTTGGATTTATGATGTGACCGTGAACTCATCGTTTAATTCTTCCAACTCGTCTTTGGGAAAACCTCCTCAACGCTGACATCCTTAGGATGCGGAATACTTTGTAGAAATATAAATTCAGCTCCATTCGGACGCTGTGGCAGAAATTTAGATAGTAGAAAAGAAAATGGGCATTCATGTCCAACATGATGTTTTGCAGAAATGTACATTCAACTCCACTTGGATGCTGATGCTGGAATTTAAATTGTTGAAAAGGAAATTGAACTCTGTTCGGACACTAGTGCCCACCGGGATACTTTGCAGAAAAAGAAATTCAGCTCCACTCGGACGCTGATGGCTCCACTCGGATACCTTGCAGAAAAATATAAATTGCGGCTACACTCGGACGTCTCCACTCGAATTCCGCGATGCATAAATATAAATTCAGCTCTACTCAGACGCTGATGGTTCCACTCGGATGCCTTGCGAATTCAGTTCCACTCGGACACTGATGACTCCACTCGGATGTCTTGAAAAATATAAATTCAGCTCCACTCGGACGCTGATCACTAATGGCTCTACTTAGATGCCGACAACTCCACTCGGACGTTGATAAATTCAGCTCCACTCGGACGCTGATGGTTCCACTCGGATATCTTACAGAAATGTAAAATGCGACTTCACTCGGACGTCTCCCCTCGAATGTCGCGATGCAGAAAATGTAAATTCAGCTCTACTCAGACGCTGATCAATAATGGCTCTACTCAGATGCCGACAACTCCACTCGGACGTTGATAAATTTAGCTCCACTCGGACGCTGATAATCATGACTGATTCTGCAAACAAACGTTAAATGGTTTTTTCAAGGTGGGGTTTCAACCGCCACACGATTTCTTGAAAGGTGGGGTTTTAACCGCCACACGATTTTTGCAAGGTGGGGCTTGAACCGCCACACGATCTTTGAAAGGTGGGGTTTAAACCGCCACACGATTTTTTGAAAGGTGGGGCTTGAACCGCCACACGATCTTTCTGAGATGTGGGGTTTTTGAACCTCCACACGATTTTTTTTGAAAGGTGGGGTTTGAACCGCCACACGATTTTTTTGAGAGGTGGGGTTTGAACCGCCACATGAATTTTGCAAGGTGAGGTTGAACCGCCACACGATTTTTTTTTAAAGGTGGGGTTTGAACCGCCACACGATTTTTGCAAGGTAGGGTTTGAACCGCCACATGATTTTTGCAAGGTGGGGTTTGAACCACCACACGATTTTTGAAGAGTGGGGTTTGAACCGCCATATGATATTTGAAAGGTGGGGCTTGAACCGCCACATAATTTTTGAAGAGGTGGGGTTTGAACCGCCACATGATTTTTTAAAGAGTGGGGTCTGAACCTCCATGCGATTTTTTTGAAAGGTGGGATTTGAACCGCCACACAATTTTTGCAAGGTGGGGCTTGAACCGCCACATGATTTTTTTGAGAGGTGGGGTTCTTGAACCTCCACACGATTTTTTTTTTTTTTTTTGAAATGTGGGGTTTGAACCGCCACACGATTTTTTGAAATGTGGGGTTTGAACCGCCACACGATTTTTGCAATGTGGGGTTTAAACCGCCACACGATTTTAGAAGGTGGGGTTTTTGAACCGCCACATGATTTTTTGAAATGTGGGGTTGGAACCGCCACACGATTTTGGAAGGTGGGGTTTTTGAACCGCCACATGATTTTTTGCAATGTGGGGTTTAAACCGCCACACGATTTTGGAAGGTGGGGTTTTTGAACCGCCACAGGATTTTTTTTTTTTTTGAAAGGTGGGGTTTGAACCGCCACACGATTTTCGAAATGTGGGGTTTGAACCGCCACAAGAAGTTGATTGAGGAGTGGCAATGTACTCCGTTTAGGTGTTTATTGGATGGATTTATTGGCGGAGATTGATCACAGTGTGAGATTCCCCTGACGCATATATGTATCCTGCAAATAAGGAGGAAACAAACACGAAGCAGCAGTGGATGGAAAAAAGTAGAGCAAATGATAAATGGAAACAATGAAATCAAATCATGTATGTTGTATATGAAAGGATTCCCACACTACCCTAAGGTTTGCCCCCCAACATTTTATAAAACAACTTCCCTATCAAGAGAAGGTTCGACAAGTTTATGCATTTCTGGAGAACATGTCATCCAGTTTCTATCATATAAGCATGCTTGATACAAGCCTAGAAAAGCATCTGCATCTTGCCCAGGAGATAACGACCTCAAGGACAAGACTTTCCCACAACATGTAGACGTAAGCAATCCTTACCAGATATTAGTGTTTGCACTCACACTCAGGAATAAGGCTATGTGTTTACACTCATAGAAATGCAGCAACATAGCACACAGTCAGATTTGCAATGTCAATCCGAGTGAATAAACTTCAGATAAAGATGCACATGCATGGGCATTCTAATAATCGAAAGGACTTTGCGGGGAGAAGAAGTGAATATATTTTCTTTAATGAACAGGGCCTGCTGATTGGCCACAGTGAGGGCAAAGTGCACAAGTCCTTCAGTCTTGCTGGGGATGCTTTTTCCCACTATCACTTTGAGGGCGCAATGCTTAGATGTTGGATATGCTCCTCCTTGGTCGTTTTGAGGGCAAAACGCCCAGGTTCTTTGATCTTCATCGGGAACGCTATTTGATTACTTTGGTGAAGCCCTGAAACTTTCCCTTGAGAGGTCCACAATTTATTGTTTGAATACAACTGGGTTCTAAGTCTTTGAATCTCGGTGAACCCTAGACGATGAGGTTTTTCATGGGTCTGAGACTGGTCGGACTAATTGCCACTCCTGTGTACCACCCCTGCCTTGGTCGTTATGGGGAAATAGCCTTCACTTTTCTCCTTTCGGAAGATTGACCTGGAGCCATTTTTTCGTACTTGCTTCTGCTTTTCTTTCCTTCCTTTTTTCTTTCTTTTTTTTTTTTTTTCTCTTCTTTTTTTTTTTTTTTTTTTTTTGTTTCTTTTTCTCTTTTTATTCTAACACAAAATACATCAGAAAGCAGAGCAAGTACCATTTTCGTGCTGGCTTTCCTTGGTCTTGGTTTAAGGCGGAGGCCTTCATTTCTTGCTCTTCTCGGCGTCCTTCCAGTGCCGACCATCAATATTCAAGGATTTCTTCTTTCTTCTTTTGCAAACCTCACTCATTGTGCACCTTGCCCCCAGTTAGCAATCTCAGTCTAGCACTGTTCATTGTCTTATATAAAAAGAAAATGGAAGAAAGAGCAAAGTCCAATGTCATTTTACTGTTATCCCATGGCTAATGGTGCATATACCCTGGATATTATGCAAATCTAACTAGCACTTAGTTTAGCATTTGCACTCATGAAAGAAGTATGGCGTGAAGGCCCAAAATACTCACAGGGATGCGTTTGTGACTGCTTACATCTAAAGCATGATGTAGATATAAGAGCTAGCAGGCGAGATCATGTATGTCATATAATTTCAAATAGATGCACAAGTTATCCATGATGCAGTAACATGTTGAACATGCTCAATTTAAGGAAGTTTTTTTTGAAAACTTGAGGGTAGTGTGGATTTTTATTCAAAGAATCTTATGCACATTTTGTAGCAAATCTTAACAGTTTTAGCAATTTTTACAAAAATGTGAGGGTATGACCACTCACGAAAATTTATGAATAAATAAAAAGAATTGCTTCCAATACGGGAATGAATAATTGTACAAAAAAAGGTAGAGAGATGAATGGACTTCTCTGGACGTGTGTGGCGGGGCCGCGAGGTCGTAGCAAGGATGTTGCTGCGGAAAAGTAAGTGTGGACCTCACTCTGACGTTGATGCCCACGCATAACATAGATGAAAGTGGGGGGAATTGAGCCGCCGCAATAGATGCAAGTGGAATGTTTCCAAATGGTTGCCCCCAATGTAGAATGCATAACGGACTCCTTGATAATCGCGGCAGGGCAAAGAAGGCACATAGGAGGATCATTCAAGAGTTGATAAGAGGAGGATTCCTTCATCTCACTGAGCATTATGCAAGTAGTCATGGTATGATTCGTGTTCCTGCAAAAATAAGGGAGAAGCAATGGGTAGGACTGAAGGGCGATTTAGGAAAATGGACAATGTAATCAATAGGTTTTAAACTCTCCCTTTTCTAGTGAGGCATTATGCAGGTAACCACGGTTTGATTCAAACTTTAACTCGGGATCTTTTCTGCCAAGGCGTTATGCAGATAATCACGACATGATTCAAATTTTGACTCGGGTTCCTGCAAAATAAAGAAGAAATGGTTAGAATGAAGGGTGATTCAAGAAAATGATCAATATAATGAATAAGTTCTAGAATCTCCCTTTTCTAGCAAGGCGTTATGCAAATAGTCTCGACATGATTCCAATTCCGACTCGGGTTCATGACGATATTGGAATCAAATCCTAATTATCTCCTTCTCAATCTCCCATGGATCATCACCTGTCAAGATACAAAATCCAATCCATTAGTAGCATCAAATTCATGCATGTGCTAAAGGATTAATGATATCGATATGGTATGAGGAACATCCATTGGGTATGGTGTCGGGATGTTGGAGTGTTAGGGTGATCTGAGCAAAGCGAAGTAGTTGGACACGCTTTAATTTCATCTTTTCTGGCGGTTCTGTGTCTTGGGCAAGACAAATTATGACTAATCAAGATGAGAGTTTTTTTTTGGACCCCGAGGATCTAGTTTATCTTCTTCAAGCCTGGTTATAAACAAAAAGTATAAATAAGTATAATATAAATCATACAGTAATAATAATAAAAAAACATATAGATTTTGTTTTGATAAATAATTCTCCGACAACGGTGTAAAAAATAATTACAACTTATCACCAGCTACAAAAAAACATATTAAACTAGATATGTAATTAATGCTCCTTGATGAGTAGATATGTGAGAGGAAAGCAATTCCACCGAACTCCCTGTCATACCATGATTCTGCAAGTATTTAAGAAAATTAATACTAATAAGCAATATCTTAATTGAATAATAATAGATAAAAGGTGATTTAATAATAAAGAAGAAATTCAATAAATTAAGAGAATATACAGTAAAATCGCAAGAAAAATGGAGAGCAACGACAATAATGAAGCAGGTTGGAAAATATACATGCGATATATCATGGCAATAATGAAGCAAATTGGAGCATATATGCACGCAACCATGATGCACGTGCTGGGGTAATTTCAACTACTTCTAACTGGCTGAAAAGCTCCCGGACGATACCAAAAAGTGGTCCCTCAGTAAATGGATACGAGAGCGTTTACCGAATCATAAAAGGATTTGGGGCGCTCAATCCATTTAGGGGTTCTAGTCCGAGTTTGGTTTCATGAAAGCTTACTGGAACATATGCCCCAGGGCTTCACTAATTACCAACCTAATCTTATTTGGGAAAGGCCCGGCGGTAGGGCATTATGCATGAAATGCGCGTGAGAATACAACAATTGATATCAAAGCGAATAATTTAAATCTAAAAAATAAACACCTCAAACAAATAAATCCGGCTTCGACCCTAACTTCCCCAGTGAAGTCGCCAAATTGTCGCACCGTCACGGGCGAAATTCGGGACGCAATGAAATGCACATAGCAATGAAGTCGCCATCCTATTTTTCTAAGGTTTAGGGAAACCTATAAAGTCCGAAAAATGAAGAAAATAAAATAAAACTAAGGCACAAATGAAAAGGGTCTAAACACAAGAACGATGGTTCGGGGTCGTATTATGGACTCGGCAAGGTGTTAGGCACCCGAGTCTCATCCTTAAAAAGGTTACCGGTTCTAAAAAGATGTGTTTAAAAATCACGTTGAAAACAAGTAATTTGGCCCTCAGAGGGGAATCGCCGCTTTAGTTCTTAAATCGGTTTGATTGATTTTATCCTAATTACTTGCCGTGTTGTTAAAAGAAAATAACATTTTTTATCCTCTAAAAGATAAAGAATGTCGGTTGTATACCTAATCCGGTTATATTTAGCGAAGTTCAAGATTAGTCCGATTACATGCAAAATTAGGTGAGATTGCTACCGTTTTATTAATCTTTACCAAAGCGACGACCCTAGTGAGCAACGATGGATCACTATCATCATCGGACCATGCATGATTAATCCTATTTAATAGGTGATCCTAAGCATGCATAAATTACCAAAGTACCGATTTGAGTGGATGCGAAAAACACGTTGAAAAGAGAAAAACCGGGAAGTGGGGTCGAAGCCGCGCACACAACACGTTCGTCAAGATAGCATAAATAAAAAAACATTTGTGGGGTCGAAGCCGCACACGAAACACATTCAACAAAATAAAGCGTAAATTCGTGGGGACGAAGCCGCACACGAAACAAGCATAAAATAAAGCACATTCATTGGTATAAGCATCATGCAAACATATTAATTCGAATTCTAACAATTTTAAATAATCATGCGTACGATAAATAATAAATTAAAGTACATTTATCCAAAATAAAATGAGAAAAAGGAAAACATACCTGGAGAGCTTTACCTGCAAATCAATGATTAGTGGCAACAATTAATAATAAAATAAATAAATTGTGCAATTAAATATTACAAATTAATTACAGATTCGCAAATAAATAAATACAACAATTAGATTCTCTATTCGAGCTCCGCAATTAGGAATGACGCATCAAACTCCTCGTCGAACTCCATCAAACTCGTCGGGCATCATCACGAGTTCACGACGAACATGCAAGCAAAATAGACAAATAAACGCGTATATCCGTACCGCGTGTACATAAGCATAAATAAAAATCTATTCGTGGAGTCAAAGCCGCACACGAACGAGCATAAAATTAAATCATATTCATTCGCATTATCATCATGTAAACAGATTAATTAGAATTCTAACGATTCTAAATAACATGCATACAAATAAACAAAAAATAAATTAACAATTCTAACAAATGAGTAGTGAGCTCTAAAGCTCGAGTTTAGAGAAATGTCACCGATATCGAAGTTGGCAAAATATTTAATCGGGGTGGTAATCGCAGACTCGGTACCTGCAAAAAATGAAGAAAGAGTTAGTCCGTGTTTTAATTAAAAGGGCTTGGGCCATAGACCACTTCTCTTATTTTTCCTTATGGGCCGCAACCCATTTTCCCTTATTTCCTCTCTTTGGGCCGCAGCCCATTATCCTTCTTTCTTTCCTTGGTTGGGCCGAAGCCCAACCCCTCTCATTTTCCTTGTCAAACGACAAGGTCTCTCTCCTCCTTCTTTGTTCCTTCCTCATTTTAGGGCTGCAGCACGCAGCCCTCCTCTCTTCTTCCTTGTTTCTTTTCCTTTTCTTTAGTTTTTTTTTTCGGCAGTGGCGGGCATCAGCGACGAGCAGCGGCGGCAGTGAGGAATCGAGTGATCGGACAGCGGCAACGGGCAGCAGCAGCGGCGGTTGTGCAGCGACGGCCGGGAGCAGTCAGCAACGGCGAGCAGCGGCGACGGGCGGCAATGGAGATCGGGATTTGGTCCGACTGCGGTGACGCTTGGTTGTGTTTGATCTAATTTTGGGTGGTTTGTATTTGATTTGGGTTTGAATGGATGAGGCTTGATTTTGGTGATTGATTTGGATTATTTTATGAGGGTGGAAGCGACGGTGGTGAGTGATGTCGGCGGTGTGGCTGGCTCGGGTGAGATGGATCGGGCTGGGTTTGTAGCAGAAACGGTGAGCAGCGGCGGCGAGGTGAGGATTTTTGTTGTTTGGTTTTAATTGGATTAATCGGTTGATTTTGGTTTGATCGGGTTGTTTAATAGGTTCGACAGCGAGGGTGGCGGTTTGGGTTGAGAGATTGAGAGGGCAGTGGTGGTTTGGGGATTAGGATGGGGTTGTGATTTGGATTTAATTGGGCATAGGCTGGATTAATTTGGTAGCGGGGATTGGGATTGGGTTTGGTAATTTGGCATTTGGCGGCAGCAGCGGTGAGAAGAAAGCTCCGGCAAAGCAGCAGCCCCCGCGTCGACACAGTGGCAACGGCAAGAAGTAAACATGCAGAAAAACAAGAAAATAAATAGAGGTGAGGCAGCAAATAATTAATTAAATGTGTAGAATGAAAGAGATGGGAATTACTTGCCTTGCTTTGCTTAGTTTGCCGAGAGTGAGAGAGAATTTTAGAAGGAAAATTGTCCGGGGGAGTGTGAATTTTGGTCCCGTTTTTATGATGGTTTGTTCAGAAAAAAAAATGAGAGGGAGAGTAAACGTCAGTGTGAGAGGAGTAATGGGTTCCGTTTAAAAAAAAAATGGAGAGGACAGGATTGTGTCTCCGATCTCCTTTGACAATGGGAGAGGGGAGGTAAGAAAAAGGAATTCAATGTTGGTATCCGTGGAAAAAAATGGAAAAGGGAGAGGGTGTGATGATGGTGTTTTTTTTTTTTTAATAAAATTGAAAGGAAAGAGATGATGATGTTCGGATGGTGGAGAGGAAAAATGAGTAAAGTAATGTAAAGTAAAGTGAAAGTGAAAAATGGGTATGATTAGTTTTTGTGGTTCGATCCAATGATACGAGAAATTTTAATTGGAATCGATAAAAGTTCGAACGAAAAATACATACAAAACAAACTATGTAACATGAAACAAAAGAAAACAAGATAATAAATAGTAAATAAATGGAAATAATAATAATAAAAATAAGATCAAGAATGAGCGGAAAAATGAACGATTTAAGTTAATTGGGTCAAAATTCGGGTATCAACAACTATGTTCCATGATTTCATCTATTTAGCCATTTTTTATGAATTTAGGTAGTTGGCAAGTTTACCATATTTTGTAAACCTTTTTTAATAAAGTCGTACTCTTTCAGATATTTATTAAAGTGCCTCTACTTTCTATATAATTTGTCCATCCAATACAACTGAAAAGACCATCGCAAAAAGAAAAGAGAAAATCCATCCGGAATAAACACAATTGTTTCACCGGAATTTCGAAAAAAAAAAATTTCTACCAAATACTCAAAACATCCGAATATTGCTCACTGATCACCATGTCCTCCTTGCGCATCACAAATTCTAAATCCGTGGTATAGATCATCATCCCTCTCCTCGGATAGGTTTCACCGGGCATCAGGCCCTGCATCGTTTGAAAGCATAGTGTAAAAAGAGATCTTCCTAGCATGGCGACATTGGTTGCCCCTGCTGATTTGAGTTTCGCTGATAACATCTCAGATTGCTTCATGTCGTTGGAATGAATAGAGGCTTTCTTCGTATCTTGTCAATAACCGGGATGTCTCTCCTCTCCAGCCGCCCTGAAAGTATCAAGTGAAAGTATAGCCGGAAAAACGAATGAGCAACGTGGAGGCCTCGGGATTGCACATCACCTGCATATCATCACCTGTACTTACCCTTTTTTCTGTATTTCTTTTTTCAGGTTCACGATAGCTCCTCGAAAGCAAGTTACTCCGCACAGGCTCCCCGTAACTAGACTTCAAAAATGAAAAATGACTGAGCAGGCTAAGGCCGATGAAGTACTAACAGCCAGAATCGCAGAGTTAGAGGAACAAGTTAAGATTACTACAGAAAGGACAACCAGGGCCGAAAAGGAGAGAGATAAAGCTACTGCCGAATTCCCACCGGGTTTTTATCCCACTCAAATAGTAGGACCTCCCTCTTCGCTCGCCGTCGCTGGACCTTCAGTACCCCAGCCACTTTCTGGCCTGGGGGCCAATGGAAATGGATTAATCCCTTCACTGTACCCACCACTATAAATCCTCTGGTTAATACGGGTGAAGAAATTGCCACGTCACTTCAGCGCTTTTCGACCAACCCTGTCGTGGACCCCGGTAAAAGTCAGGCCTACCCAGAAGCCTCGTATCTCCCTCTACTTCCAAGTCATTTTACTCCAAGCACAGTTCCCGGACCTATGGGAATTCAGCCTCCTGCTTCCTACTCGGTACAACCTCAGTTCTCGCCGGAACCTCTACTACCCTTCCGTTCTAACCCCATTATGGCCGAGAAACTGAAAAGTGACAGACTGAATCTGCTCGAAGAAAGAGTCAGAGCGATCGAAGGGGCTGATCTGTTTGACCCTACTGGTCCCGCCGATATGTGCATGGTCCCCGGGATCGTTATACCACCGAAGTACAAGATCCCCGACTTTGAAAAGTATACTGGGGTCGAGTTCCTAAAGACCCACCTCAGAGCATATTGCAATAAGATGGCAGAGATGATCCACAACGAGCCATTGTTGATTCATCTGTTTCGAGAAAGCTTAACCAAACACGCCCTAACTTGGTATATGGGTCTAGACAGAGCTAGGATTAGGACATGGAGAGACATGTCCAATGCCTTCTTCAAACAATACAAGTTCAACATGGAGGTAGCTCCCGACTGCGCCGACCTGCAAGATTTGGAAAAGAAAATCAACGAGTCCGTGAAAACCTATGCTCAGAGATGGAGAGGGTTGGCTTTCAGAATCTCTCATTCTTTAAGTGACAAGGAACTCTTGTCAATTTTTGTGCACACCTTCAAAGCTCCCTACTACACCTACTTGATCTCGAATCCATCAAACAGTTTCTCCGACATGGTCCTAATTGCCGAAAGAGTCGAGCAAGGGATTAAGTCCAGACGAATCATAACTTCGGCACCAGAGTCTGCGCCAAAGAAAGCGCCCGTCGTGAAAAGAGATATTGGATTTGTCGCTCCCCAAGCTGATCACAGGCAATCATTTCCACCACCTCCGTCTTACCTATTGCTACCACCCTATCATCCACCATCGCTATATCAACCCACCTACTTTCCGTTTGCCTCACCACCCGTTGCTAATATCGCGTCTCAAAATCCTACACCATCTCTACATTTCCCACCACCTCCAGCACAAACATTACAACCCATGCAACCTAAGCCATATAACCCACCAAATAACTCAAATAACCAAAACACGTCAAACAATCGGTGGAACCGAGAGCCATTGCCTCATCTTCCTCTTCCCGCGGGAGAAATCTACAAACATCTCTTGGCAGCCGGACAGATCGTACCAGTTCCAGCTTAACCCCAATTGCCTCCTTACCCGAAATGGTATGATCTCAACGCAAGATGTGAATACCACGCTGGAACCCCGGGTCACACTCTGGAAAACTACTTCGCCTTCAAAGTAAAAGTTCATCACTTGATCAAAAGTAGATGGGTCTCTTTCGAAGGTTTAGCTAAAGGACCCAACACATCCACCAACCCTCTCCCTAATCATTCTCAAGGAAATGGAGGGATAAACACCATCTCAGTAGGAGAAAGCGACGACCCTCTTTCTTTGGTATTATCGCACCGTCGCGAGCGAAATTCGGGACGCAATGAAAATCACATAACAATGAAGTCGCCACCCTAATTTTCTAAGGTTTAGGGGAACCTAAAAAGTCCGAAAAAAGAAGAAAATAAAATAAAAGCTAAGGCACAAATAAAAAGGGTCTAAACCCGAGAACGATGGTTCGGGGTCGTTTTATGGACTCGGGAAGGTGTTAGGCACCCGAGTCTCATCCTAAAAAGGTTACCGGTTCTAAAAAGAGGTGTTTAAAAATCACATTGAAAACAAGTAATTTGGCCCTCAGAGGGGAATCGTCGCTTTAGCTTTTAAGTTGGTTTGATTGATTTTATCCTAATTATTGTCGAGTTGTTAATCAGAAAATAACATTTTTTATCCTCTAAAAGATGAAAAAGGTGGGTTGCATACCTATTCCGGTTAGATTTAGCCAAGTTCAAAATTATTCCGTTTACATGCGAAATTAGGTGAGGTTACTACCATTTTGTTAATCTTTACCAAAGCGACGACCCTAGTGAACAACGATGCATCACTATCATCATCGGGCCAATGCACGTGCTTAACCCTATTTACTAGGTAATTCTACGCATGCATAGACTAGCAAAGTACCATTTATATAAATGCGAGAAAACACGTTGAAAAGAGAAAAAACCGGGAAGTGGGGTCGAAGCCGCGCACATAACACATTTGTCAAGATAGCATAAATTAAAAATACAATCATGGGGACGAAGCCGCACACGAAACAAGCATAAAATAAAGAACATTCATTGGTATAAGCATCATGCAAACAAATTAATTCGAATTCTAACAATTCTAAATAATCATGCATACGATAAATAATAAATTAAAGTACATTTATCCAAAAGAAAAGGGAAAAAGGAAAACATACCTGGACGAGCTTAACCTGTAAATCAATGATTAGTGGCAACAATTGATAATAAAATAAATAAATACTGAAGATAAATATTACAAATTAATTACAAATTCGCAAATAAATAAATACAACGATTAAATTCTCCATTCGAGCTCCGCAATTGGGAATGACACATCGAACTCCTCATCAAACTCCGTCAAACTCGTTGAGCATCATCACGACGAACGTGCAAGCAAAAATAGACAAATAAACGCGTATAAGTAAGGGACTCATAAATAAATTTCACATAATCAAATATTAATAGAATCACCTTACCCATTAAAGTTGGCGGAGCATCCGATCGGGATAATAATTGTGAATTCGGTACCTGCAAAAATGAAGAAAAAGTTAGTACCGATTTTAATTAAACGGGCTTGCGCGGTAACCCATTTCTTTTATTTATTCGTCATGGGCCGCAACCCATTTTTCCTTATTTTCTTTCTTTGGGCCGCAGCCCAATCTCCTTCTTTCTTTTATTTTATTTAATCATCCTTTTCTTCATTTTAGGGCTGCAAACGCAGCCCTCTTCTCCTTCTCCTTCTCCTTCCCATTTCTTTTCTTTTAATCATTTGGGCCAAAGAGTGAGGGATGGTGGCCGGCGGTTCGGTTGGGTGCGGCAGTGGCTAGCGGCGTGGCTGGCTGGATGTGGTTGCTGGCGGTCGACGGAGCAGGCGGTTGTGTGGCGGGGGAGCTGGAGGCTGCAACGGCGATGTGGGGAAGGAGTTCGGTGGCGCGGCTGGGTGTCAGATGCGGCTGGGTGGCTGACGGGCAGCAGCAACGACGATCGGGATGGTGGCCGGAGGTGAGTGATCGGGTTTAGTTCGGGTTGGACTTGATTTGGTTTGGTTTTGCAGGTTTGTTTTGGTTGTGGTGAGGGATTTTTGGTTTGATTCGGTTTTGGGAGTGTGGGTGATGGCGGTTTGGAGAGTTGAGAGGGAGAGGAGATGCGGTGGCTGTGCAGCGGTGTTCGTGGCTGTGCGGATTTTTGGGTGCTGGGTTGGGCGGTTGGGTGATGGCCGGCGGTTCGGTTGAAAGGGGCTGTTATGGTGGTTTGGGTTGTGGCGCGGCTGGTTGGGTGATGGTCGGCGGTTTGATTGAAAGGGGCTGTTATGGTGGTTTGGGTTTTTATTGCTTGGGGAAGTTCGGTAATGGGTTCGGGGATTAAAGGGGTTTATGGGTGCTGTTTCGAGAGTGTTTAGGGGCTGATTTCGGGGCTGCTTGGTTGTGTAGCAGCGGCGCACGGTGGTGGCGTTGGGCTAATCGCAGGAAGATTGGTAATTTGGCAGAATTGGATTTAAAGGGAGGGATTTGTGATTGAACTTGGTTTTGGGCAGAGGATGATTTTGGTGGATTTGTTGGTTGCCTCCCTTTTGACGGAAATTTAGTGGTCTTGTTTATAATCGGATCCAATTGAAATTGGATCCTTTTGAAAGAAAAGAAAAAAAAATGCCGAAGGTGTGATGATGGTGTCGGGTATTAATCATGAAAGATAAAAGATAAGAGAGGAAGGAGCTGAAATTACGGGAGTGAATCGTTGGGGAAAGCAGAGGGAAAGGGAAGCAGGGTGGAGCTGGGTTATTCGAACCCAAAGCTCGAGAGATGTAAATAATCGAACAAAACACGCAAAAAATAAATAAACAAAAATAATAATAAATAGATAAATAAATAATAAAGATAAATAATGATACTAAATAACTAATTACAATAGTGATAAAATTGACGACGAGATAGATATATAAATAAATAGAACGGACATGTTGCGATAGTGAAACTAAATGGGGTCAAAATTCGGGTATCAACAGTTGCCCCCTCTTTACTGTCTTATCAAAAAATAAAGTGTAACTGAAATTTTTGATGAGCAGTAAAGACGGTTGCCCCAGTACCACGAATGTTCAAAATGCAGAATATCATTTGAAAGGTAGAAATCTTATAAACGGAAAAAGAAAATGGTTCCACTTGGACACTGATTCAGATATTAAAATTGCAGAAATGTGAGCTTACTTCTACTCTGACGTTGATGCAGAAATTTAAATTGCTTAAATTGTAAGAAAATGAATTCAACTCCACTCGGATGTTGATGAACAACGGTTCTACTCAGATGCTGACAACTCAACTCGGACGTTGGTAAATTCAGCTCCACTCGGACGCTGATGATTCCATTCGAATACTGCGATACAGAAACATCGGCTCTACTCAGATACATATATTATGAAAGGACATAAATCTGAAAGCAGAAAAAGAAACGGCTCCATACGGATACCATGTTGCTGAAAAGTAAGTTACAGAAATGTAAACTTAGCTTTATTTGATGTTGATGGCTCCATTTGGACATCTTGCAAAAATGTAAATACAGCTCCATTCGGACGCTGATGGCTCCAATCGGATGCCTCACAGGATATGAGGATGTAGCTGCTCAGGAAAATAAGGTATGGGGACGAAGCCACTCCTGATATGGTACTGTGGGGACAAAACCGCTCACAAGAACAAGGTATGAATTCACTTGGACGCTGACGTCCTTAGGATGCAGGATACTTTGCAGAAATATAAATTTGGCTCCACTTGGACGCTTGAACTCTGCTCGGACACTGGTGCCTACCGGGATACTTTGCAGAAAAGGAAATTCAGCTCCACTCAGACGCTGACGCGAGAATTTTAAATTGCTGAGAAGGAAATTAAACTCCACTCGGACACTGATGCCCTTCGGGATGCTTTGTAGAAAAGGAGATTGAACTCCACTCGGACACTAATGCCCTTCGGGATACTTTGCAGAAAAGGAAATTCAGCTCCACTCGGATGCTGATGGCTCCACTCGGATGCCTTGCAGAAAAATATAAATTGCGGCTACACTCGGACGTCTCCACTCGAATTCCGCGATGCATAAATGTAAATTCAGCTCTACTCAGACGCTGATGGCTCCACTCGGATGCCTTACAAATTCAGTTCCACTCGGACACTGATGACTCCACTCGGATACCTTGCAAAAAAATATAAATTGCGGCTACACTCGGACGTCTCCACTCGAATTCCGCGATGCATAAATATAAATTCAGCTCTACTCAGACGCTGATGGCTCCACTCGGATGCCTTGCGAATTCAGTTCCACTCGGACACTAATGACTCCACTCGGATGTCTTGAAAAATATAAATTCAGCTCCACTCGGACGCTGATCACTAATGGCTCTACTCAGATGCCGACAACTCCACTCGGACGTTGATAAATTCAGCTCCACTCGGACGCTGATGGTTCCACTCGGATACCTTACAGAAATGTAAAATGCGACTTCACTCGGACGTCTCCCCTCGAATGTCGCGATGCAGAAAAAATGTAAATTCAGCTCTACTCAGACGCTGATCAATAATGGCTCTACTCAGATGCCGACAACTCCACTCGGACGTTGATAAATTCAGCTCCACTCGGACGCTGATAATCATGACTGATTCTGCAAAATAATCGTTAAATGGTTTTTGCAAGGTGGGGTTTGAACCGCCACACGATTTCTTGAAAGGTGGGGTTTGAGCCGCCACACGATTTTTGCAAGGTGGGGCTTGAACCGCCAGACGATTTTTGCAAGGTGGGGCTTGAACCGCCACGCAATCTTTGAAATGTGGGCTTTGAACCGCCACATGATTTTTGACAGGTGGAGTTTTTTGAACCTCCACACGATTTTTGAAAGGTGGGGTTTGAATCGCCACATGATTTTTTTTTTGAAGGTGGGGTTTGAACCGCCACACGATTTTTTTGATTTTTTTGAAAGGTGGGATTTGAACCGCCACTTGATTTGATTTTTTGAAAGGTGGGGTTTGAACCGCCACATGATTTTTGAAATGTGGGGCTTGAACCGCCACACGATTTTTTTTTGACTTTTTTGAAATGTGGGGGTTTGAACCGCCACATGATTTTTGAAATGTGGGGTTTGAAACGCCACTCAATTTTTTAGAAGGTGGGGCTTGAACCACCACATGGTCTTTGAAAGGTGGGGTTTAAACCACCACACAATTTTTTGCAAGGTGGGGTTTGAACCTCCACATGATTTTTTGAAAGGTGGGGTTTGAACCGCCACACGAGATTGAAGAGTGGGGGTTTGAACCGCCGCACAAGGTTGAAAAGTGGGGGTTTTGAACCGCCGCACAATTTTTTTATAGAGTGGGGTTTGAACCGCCATACAAGATTGAAGAGTGGGAGTTTGAACCGCCGCACAGTTTTTGAAATGTGGTGGTTTTGAACCGCCACACAATTTTTGAAATGTGGGGTTTCTGAACCTCCACATGATTTTTTTGAAAGGTGGGGTTTGAGCCGCCACACGATTTTTGCAAGGTGGGGCTTGAACCGCCACGCAATCTTTGAAATGTGGGGTTTGAACCGCCACATGATTTTTTTGAGAGGTGGGGTTTGAACCGCCACACGATTTTTATAAGGTGGGGCTTGAACCGCCACACGATTTTTATAAGGTGGGGCTTGAACCGCCACACGATCTTTGCAAGGTGGGGCTTGAACCGCCACGCAATCTTTGAAATGTGGGGTTTGAACCGCCACATGATTTTTTTTGAGAGGTGGGGTTTGAACCGCCACACGATTTTTGTAAGGTGGGGCTTGAACCGCCACGCAATCTTTGAAATGTGAGGTTTGAACCGCCACATGATTTTTTGAGAGGTGGGGTTTGAACCGCCACACGATTTTTTGTAAGGTGGGGTTTGAACCGCCACACGATTTTTGTAAGGTGGGGTTTCTGCCTCCACACGATTTTTTTGAAATGTGGGGTTTGAACCGCCACACGATTGTTTTTGAAAGGTGGGGTTTCTGAACCTCCACACGATTTTTGAAAGGTGGGGTTTCTGAACCTCCACACGATTTTTTTTGAATGGTGGGGTTTGAACCGCCACACGATTTTTGAAAGGTGGACACGATTTTTTTTTTTTAATGGTGGGGTTTGAACCGCCACACTATTTTGCAAGGTGGGGTTTGAACCGCCACACGATTTTTTGAGAGGTGGGGTTTTTGAACCGCCACACGATTTTTGAAAGGTGGGGTTTCTGAACCTCCACACGTTTTTTTTTTTTTTTGAATGGTGGAGTGGTAACGTGCTCCATTCAGACATTTATTGGATGGATTTGTTGGTGGAAATTGATCATAATGTGAGATTCCACCGAAACATATCTGTATCCTGCAGATAAGGAGGAAACAAACACGAAGCAGCAGTGGATGGAAAAAAATATAGAACAAATGATAAATAGAAACAATCAAATCATGTATGTTGTATATGAAAGTATTCCCACACTACCCAAAGGTTTGCCCCCAGTATTTTATAAAAGCAACTTCCCTATCAAGAGAAAGTTCAACAAGTTTATGCATTTCTGGAGAACATGTCATCCATTTTCTATCATATAAACATGCTTGATACAAGTCTAGAAAAGCATCCGCATCTTGCCCTGGAGATAACGACCTCAAAGACAAGACTTTCCCACAACATGTAGATGTAAGCAATCCTCACTAGATATTGGTGTTTGCGCTCACACTCAGGAATGAGGCTATGTGTTTACACTCATAGAAATGCAGAAACATGGCACACAGTCAGATTTGCAATGTCAATCCGAGTGAATAAACTTCAGATAAAGATGCACATGCATGGGCATTCTAATAATCGAAAGGACTTTGCAAGAGAACAGAAATATGTAGTGGATAGAAAGAAAGAAGAAGAAAGAAAGAATTTGTTTAGAAAGAAAGTGCCCTTTTTTTTTAGTAGAAGAAGGAAGGATTTAATGAGCGATACTCAACCGAGGTCGCTATCCGGAGGTAAGGTGCACATTGAGAATAGTTCGTGAGAGTTTTGTGAAACCCTGTAGCTTTTCCTTTTGAAATGGGAGTCTTCTTCTCCACAAATTGTTGTTTGAATACAACTTGAGACCCCTTCTTCCAAATACACAACTGGATTTTTGAGTTTTTCTTTTTTGGGTCCGAGATGGGCCGGACCAGTTGCTACTGCTGTGCACCATTACTGCTTTACTATTGCTCTGGTTGCTGTACGAACAAGTAGCCTTCCCCTCCTTTGGAAGATTGACTTGGAGCCATTTTTGTACTTGCTTCTGCTTTTCGCTAATTGTGCTTTTTGAACACTTTTTTTTTTTTTTTTTTTTTTTTTTTTGCAAGCGAAAGCAAGTACAAGTTTCGTATTATTTTGATGGGTTTCAAGTCTTGGTTTAAGGCAGAGGCGTTCAAGTCTTGGCTTCCTCGAATTTCTTCTGACGTTGACCATCAACGATCCTCGGAGCTTTCGCATCCCCTCTTTCGCAGACTAAGTGCGATGTGAACCTTACCTTCGGTTAACCACCTCAGTTGAGCACTGCCCATTAGCTAGGGATTTCAAGCGGAGGCAAGAGATTTTACAGGCAGCTTAGAAAAGAAATGAATTGAATAAAGAGCAAAGATAAGTGTTTGAAGACAAAAGAATAAGAAGACCAAACAAATTTGGAAGCAAAGAGCAAAGTCCAATGTCATCTTACTGCTATCCCATGTCTGATGGTGCATGTACCCTGGATATTATGCAGACCTAACTAGCACTTAGTTTAGCATTTGCACTCATGAAAGAAGTATGGCGTAAAGGCCCAAAATACTCACAGGGATGCGTTTGTGACTGCTTACATCTAAAGCATGTTGTAGATATAAGAGCTAGCAGGCGAGATCATGTATGTCATATAATTTCAAACGGATGCACAAGTTATCCATGATGCAATAAAATGATGAACACGCTCAATTTATGGAAGTTTTTTTGAAAATTTGAGGGTAGTGTGGATTTTATTTAGCAAAAAAATTGATTTCACAAAAATCTCAACAGTTTTAGCAATTCTATAGACAGAATGTGAGGACGTGGTCACTCGTAAATTTTTTGAACAATTAGAAGAGTTGCCCCCAATATGGGAATGAATGCATACTGTTTGTACAAAATTTAAAGAGGCAGAGAGGTAGATGAACTTCTCTGAACATATGCAACAGAGCAGAAATGACGGTCATTTCAAAGTTGGTAGGAGGAGGATTCCTCTGTGTCACTGAGAATCATACAAGTAACCATGGTATGATTCAAGTTCCTGCAAAAATAGAGAGAAAATAATGGGTAGAACCGAAGGGCGATTCAGGAAAGACAATGTAATCAATAGGTTTTAAACTCTCCCTTTTCTAGTGAGGCTTTATCCCAATATGTCTGGTGTGATTCAGATTCTATCATAGGTCCTTCCATTCGGACATCGAAGCTTCACGATATTTTTGCAGGAATCGGACATGGATACGTTTGGACGTTGATGTCCACTGGGATGACGATAGGGAATTGTAGATCGAGATCTGGGCCGGGACACTGCAAAATTTGAATGTTGATGAAGAGATGAGATCCGAACGGGGATACCGCAAAATTCGGATGCTGATGTAGATTACATAGCAGGGAAGAACATTCTTAAATCTTTGAATCATCAGACTATCGACGATATGAGCATGGATCCATACATTGCCAAAAAGAGACCTCCCAGACGGCCAGAGGTGTACATGGGTCAGGTCGGGCCGATTATGGCCCATAATGGCCAGTTGGCGGGTTGGGTTTTCAGAAACCAAAATGAGGGATTGGGCCTTCCTAACTGGGCCGACCTATTAACCAAACCCATTCTAAACTCCCTCTCTTTTCTTTTCTTCTCTCCCATTTCTTTCTCTATTTTCTTCTTTCTCCTTAAACGAAACCGAGCTCTCTCCCTTTCTAAAACACAATTCCCTTTTGAAGACCAACCAAATCCTCATAAAATCTTACCAAAATCCAAACAGTCCCTCCGCTTACATACCGAAACAAAACTTGGCTATCAACACATAATGGAGAGGTCGGCGAAAATGCTTCTACTTGTCATGATATTGTCTTTGGCTTGGCTGATTGCTGTGGTGATGATGTGGTTTATTCAAGGCAAGTGCGTATGTATTTGAGCTTCATATGTTCCGTACTTTGAAGTGGTTATTTTCTATCCCCTCTTAATAATCATATCATGAACACTTGCATTTATGCTTATCTATTCCCTTTCTGAATTTATATACACTTATGGTTTGTAATAATTTTTTATTTGGATTGAGAAAAAAAAATGTTGTGCTATTACTTTTATGAAGTAATTTTGGGTAGTGTAGCGGTCGGTGTTGGGAGGGGAAACGGAGGAGAAGTCTCGTATGGAAGAGGTAAGGTGATGAGAGTTGAGAGGTAGAGGGCGGCGGAAAGGAAAAAATGATGCTTATATACTTAGGGTTAGGCTAATTTGACGGGCCGGGTCGGGTCGGTTATGCACCCGTTAACCGTGGGTTATTCTAATTTTGTACACCCCTACATGGCCTAACTCTTCCCTCGCCCAAAATGGACCAACATGCTCACATTGCCAGACGTCAGCGTGGTCACTCTAGCCAATGCCCAAAAATTGTCAAAAATCATAGCCTCTGGTGAAATTGCTGAAGATACGAGGGAAGCTTTCATTCATTCCCAAGGCATGGAGGGATGCTCATTCAAGAGCTGATAGGAGGATTCCTCTACACTCACTGTGTAGCGTTGGGCTAAAACCAAGGTAAAATGGATGCAAAGAGCTCATTGTTGCGAGCTATCATTCTGTATGTTTGCCCCCCTGCAAAAATAATATGCCCAACTATGGATGAAATGCCCCTCAATGTAGAAACACGACTACACTAAATTGAAAAGTCATATAAAGAAAGGGACTACCCGGGGTATGCGAAGCAGAATCAGCAAGGGTAAAAATGACGATTATTCAAGAGTCGGTAGGAGGACTCCTTCGTCCTATTGAGTAGTGATGGAATTCTTCTGGTCGTCATTTTGTTGCCTTTTTTTTTGTTGATATCTTTGATCGAAAACCTATTTCTTTGCCGAAATGCTCGCCTATCGTTATGCTATCAAATTTGATTAAATCAAACTGATTTAGGAGCCTCAATGCTCCCCCCTACATAAAATAATTAGTGCACATGGAGCATAGTAAAGATTCAAAAATTATTACTTCTAAAATAAATTTCGCCAAATATTTCTCCCCCTTTATCAACAACAAAACGGGTAAAAAGAATTATACCCAAGCTAATTCATTTTCAAAAGAAAAATATTCAAGCTAAATCATTCATTACAATAGTCAAAATAATATATCCAATCAAAAAGAGTATATTTAATCAAACAAAAATATATCCAAATACATCCAGCAAAACCATGGAGGGTAAATAAAGGAGCCAACACATCAAATAAAAATTACTTCATAAAGTAATTGTGCAACAATTATCCAACAAAAATGTCAAACACAAATATGCATAACCAATACAGAATATTTATTCATAAAACATAATTAGTACAAACATGGATAATGCGCAAAATACAAACATCATATAAATCCAAATTCCTTCATAAAGGAATAGTATAATACTTATTCAATCTAAACAAAACATTACAAAGCATAAGAGTAGATAAGTTCCAAAAATAAAAACTATAGTAGAGAATACTAATGCTGCTCGGATATGATCAAAGAGAACATTGAGGTGAAGGGCAGTGACACGGAGGGCACTGATACTTGGGACACATGAACAAGTCGACATTTCTTGGACAATTTTTGAACATGAGAAGGGGAAAAACGAAGAGAGAAATCATCAAAGCCAATATTGACAACATCATCCTCATCTCAAACGATAGCATCTTGAAAGTTAAAAGAATTTGAAGGCAAGGCTTTCGGTTTGGAAATTTCAGATTTAGCTAGAGGTGTAGTGATTCCAATGTGAATTAAGGGAGTATTTATACGCAAATTATACACCAAAAAGTCTATAATTCACAGCTCAAAGATATGCAAAATGTCTACTCTTACGGCCGTTGCATGCGTACGAGGATATTGGATAATTTGATAGGATTTGGTGAGGATTTGAATAGATTTCGAAAAGAAAAAAAACTTCCAAAAGCACTCCTATCATTTGACTCAATTTCTCATATTTCAAAAAATATCACATCCACCACATGTCCTTAATAATCAATCACATGAACAAATGAATCAAGTAAATAATCACAATAGCATGGACATTAAGGATAGAGTTTTAGGAATACCGGATGGAGAATCATTCAAAATGGATAACAAATGCCACTTTCCTGTCTTAGCTCCACGAAATGATCCTTTGCAAGAGGCTTAGTGAAAATGTCTCGATAAAGAGTAATGTCTACATCTTTACCGTCTTCGTCTTTGTCAAGATTTGTGGTAGGACTAAGGGGAATAGGACTCTCCTTGATATTATCACATCCATATTTGGTGAGGAGATCCTTGATATACTTTGCTTGGTTGATAAAGATACCATCTTGAGATTGTCGGATTTGACGTCCAAGGGAGAATGTCAATTCTCCCATCATGCTCATCTCAAATTCACTATGCATACATTTTTCAAAGTCCTTGCACAAAGAATCATTAGTAGCACCAAAGATAATATTATCAACATAAATTTGCACAATTAACATATGTTCACCATCATGTTTAGTGAAGAGTGTAGAATCAATTTTTCCCATTTTGAAACCATTTTTTTTTTTTTAAACAAAAATTGACTTGAACGATCATGCCAAGCTCTAGGAGCTTGTTTAAGACCATACAAAGCCTTTTCCAATTTAAAAACAGGGTTAGGAAATTTATGATCTTCAAAATCGGGGTTTTCACATCCATTTGATATAAACTCATATTCTAGTGAGGCATTATGCAGGTAACCACGGCCTGCCTCAAACTCTAACTCGGGTTCCTGCAAAATAAATAAGAAATGGTTAGAATGAAGGGTGATTCAAAGAAAAAATGATCAATATAATTAATAAGTTATGGAATCTCCCTTTTCTAGCAAGGCGTTATGCAGATAACCGCGGAATGATTCAAATTCTGACTCGGGTTCAAGACGATATTGGAATCAAATTCTAATTATCTCCTTCTCAATCACCCATGGATAATCACCTATCAAGATACAAAATACAATCCATTAGTAGCATCAAATTCATGCATGTGCTAAAGGATTAATGATATTGATACGGTAGGCGAAACATCCATTGGGTATGGTGTCGGGATGCTGGAGTGTTAGGGTGATATGAGCAAAGCGAAGTAGTTGGACACGCCTTAAGTTCATCTTTTCTGACAGTTTGTGTCTTGGGGCAAGACAAATTACGACTAATCGAAAATGAGAGATTTTGGACCCTGAGGATCTAATTTGTCTCCTTCAAGCCTGGTTATAAACAAAAATGTAAATAAGTATAATAAAAACTATACAGTAATAAAAAATATATGAATTTCGTTTTAATAGGTAATAGTGTCAAAAATAATTACAACTCATCACTAAGTACAACAAAAAATATAATGAACTAGATATGTAATTAAATGCTCCTTGATGAGTGGACATGTCAGAGGAGCAATTCCACCAAACTCTCTTCGTGCCCTCCTTCTGCAAGGATGACAAAAAATGGATCCTAATCAGTAGCACCTGAATGGAGAATGTATATAAAGGTGAGTAAAGTCATAGGAAAAAAAAAGAATCATGGTATCACAAGAAAGAAAATAGAATCATAGCATCGCAAGGGAAAAAAAAATGAAACCTTGTATCGCAACAAGAATTATCATGGTATGATGGTAAAAAAATGGAGAATCATGGCAATAATGAGGCATGTTGGAAATATACATACGATCATGATGCACGTGCTGGGGTAATTTCGACTACTTCTAGCTGGCTGAAAGGCTCCCGGACGATACCAAAAAGTGGTCCCTCAGTAAACGGATACATGATTGCCGACCGAACCATCAAAAGTTCGTAGCGCTCATCCATTTAGGGGTTCGAATCCGAGTTTGGCGTTGGTGAAAACTACCCAGGACACGTGCCCCAGGGCCTCACTACTAACCTCCTAATCCTATTTGGAACAGGCCCGACAATAGGGCATTATGCGTGATGCGAATGAGAAGTCAACAATTGTTATCAAAGCGAATAAACAAATAAAATAACAACAATAAACACCTCAAGCAAATAATTCCGGCTTCGACCCTAATTCCCCAGTGAAGTCGCCAAACTGTCGCACCGTCGCGAGCGAAATTCGGGACGCAATGAAAATCACATAACAATGAAGTCGCCACCCTAATTTTCTAAGGTTTAGGGGAACCTAAAAAGTCCGAAAAAAGAAGAAAATAAAATAAAAGCTAAGGCACAAATAAAAAGGGTCTAAACCCGAGAACGATGGTTCGGGGTCGTTTTATGGACTCGGGAAGGTGTTAGGCACCCGAGTCTCATCCTAAAAAGGTTACCGGTTCTAAAAAGAGGTGTTTAAAAATCACATTGAAAACAAGTAATTTGGCCCTCAGAGGGGAATCGTCGCTTTAGCTTTTAAGTTGGTTTGATTGATTTTATCCTAATTATTGTCGAGTTGTTAATCAGAAAATAACATTTTTTATTCTCTAAAAGATGAAAAAGGTGGGTTGCATACCTATTCCGGTTAGATTTAGCCAAGTTCAAAATTATTCCGTTTACATGCGAAATTAGGTGAGGTTACTACCATTTTGTTAATCTTTACCAAAGCGACGACCCTAGTGAACAACGATGCATCACTATCATCATCGGGCCAATGCACGTGCTTAACCCTATTTACTAGGTAATTCTACGCATGCATAGACTAGCAAAGTACCATTTATATAAATGCGAGAAAACACGTTGAAAAGAGAAAAAACCGGGAAGTGGGGTCGAAGCCGCGCACATAACACATTTGTCAAGATAGCATAAATTAAAAATACAATCATGGGGACGAAGCCGCACACGAAACAAGCATAAAATAAAGAACATTCATTGGTATAAGCATCATGCAAACAAATTAATTCGAATTCTAACAATTCTAAATAATCATGCATACGATAAATAATAAATTAAAGTACATTTATCCAAAAGAAAAGGGAAAAAGGAAAACATACCTGGACGAGCTTAACCTGTAAATCAATGATTAGTGGCAACAATTGATAATAAAATAAATAAATACTGAAGATAAATATTACAAATTAATTACAAATTCGCAAATAAATAAATACAACGATTAAATTCTCCATTCGAGCTCCGCAATTGGGAATGACACATCGAACTCCTCATCAAACTCCGTCAAACTCGTTGAGCATCATCACGACGAACGTGCAAGCAAAAATAGACAAATAAACGCGTATAAGTAAGGGACTCATAAATAAATTTCACATAATCAAATATTAATAGAATCACCTTACCCATTAAAGTTGGCGGAGCATCCGATCGGGATAATAATTGTGAATTCGGTACCTGCAAAAATGAAGAAAAAGTTAGTACCGATTTTAATTAAACGGGCTTGCGCGGTAACCCATTTCTTTTATTTATTCGTCATGGGCCGCAACCCATTTTTCCTTATTTTCTTTCTTTGGGCCGCAGCCCAATCTCCTTCTTTCTTTTATTTTATTTAATCATCCTTTTCTTCATTTTAGGGCTGCAAACGCAGCCCTCTTCTCCTTCTCCTTCTCCTTCCCATTTCTTTTCTTTTAATCATTTGGGCCAAAGAGTGAGGGATGGTGGCCGGCGGTTCGGTTGGGTGCGGCAGTGGCTAGCGGCGTGGCTGGCTGGATGTGGTTGCTGGCGGTCGACGGAGCAGGCGGTTGTGTGGCGGGGGAGCTGGAGGCTGCAACGGCGATGTGGGGAAGGAGTTCGGTGGCGCGGCTGGGTGTCAGATGCGGCTGGGTGGCTGACGGGCAGCAGCAACGACGATCGGGATGGTGGCCGGAGGTGAGTGATCGGGTTTAGTTCGGGTTGGACTTGATTTGGTTTGGTTTTGCAGGTTTGTTTTGGTTGTGGTGAGGGATTTTTGGTTTGATTCGGTTTTGGGAGTGTGGGTGATGGCGGTTTGGAGAGTTGAGAGGGAGAGGAGATGCGGTGGCTGTGCAGCGGTGTTCGTGGCTGTGCGGATTTTTGGGTGCTGGGTTGGGCGGTTGGGTGATGGCCGGCGGTTCGGTTGAAAGGGGCTGTTATGGTGGTTTGGGTTGTGGCGCGGCTGGTTGGGTGATGGTCGGCGGTTCGATTGAAAGGGGCTGTTATGGTGGTTTGGGTTTTTATTGCTTGGGGAAGTTCGGTAATGGGTTCGGGGATTAAAGGGGTTTATGGGTGCTGTTTCGAGAGTGTTTAGGGGCTGATTTCGGGGCTGCTTGGTTGTGTAGCAGCGGCGCACGGTGGTGGCGTTGGGCTAATCGCAGGAAGATTGGTAATTTGGCAGAATTGGATTTAAAGGGAGGGATTTGTGATTGAACTTGGTTTTGGGCAGAGGATGATTTTGGTGGATTTGTTGGTTGCCTCCCTTTTGACGGAAATTTAGTGGTCTTGTTTATAATCGGATCCAATTGAAATTGGATCCTTTTGAAAGAAAAGAAAAAAAAATGCCGAAGGTGTGATGATGGTGTCGGGTATTAATCATGAAAGATAAAAGATAAAAGAGGAAGGAGCTGAAATTACGGGAGTGAATCGTTGGGGAAAGCAGAGGGAAAGGGAAGCAGGGTGGAGCTGGGTTATTCGAACCCAAAGCTCGAGAGATGTAAATAATCGAACAAAACACGCAAAAAATAAATAAACAAAAATAATAATAAATAGATAAATAAATAATAAAGATAAATAATGATACTAAATAACTAATTACAATAGTGATAAAATTGACGACGAGATAGATATATAAATAAATAGAACGGACATGTTGCGATAGTGAAACTAAATGGGGTCAAAATTCGGGTATCAACAGGTATCAAGTTGGCCACAAGAATAACATTTCCTGGCCTTAGCTCGAGGAAGGTATATACCATATTCGAAAAGCAATCCAAGTCAGTGTGTGTACTGCAAGGGAAATAACGGTCATGAGATCAAAGGCTGCGAGTTGTTTGCCAGAAAGGTGAGACAACTCTCGAATTTCGGAGTAATACAAGCCCAGAAAGTGACCCACAGGGAAGGATCCATTAATGCCATCGGAGATGAATTTCCTATCCCGCATTTGCATAACTCCAAAGGAACCCCACCCCCATTCCAAATCATTCAAGATAAAAGGTCGACTTCGTCATACAAATGGTTCTCCACGGGCCGCGATGAGGACGACCGTGAGATTGACACCTTGGGTCAGCCTTCCGGGAAATTCGACTATCTTGTCAGGTATTCTGCACCACCCTCCCACTCTAGTGCAACGTCATTACCATCCTCTTGGGAAACCCCAGATTCTGAATCGTACCCTTCACCGACGTGGTCACCTCCCCCGTTTCCTTTGAAGGAAATCTACGCAAGCCTCATAGCATAAGGGCAGATTACGCCATCCCCACTCTCGCCTCAACCAACTCCTTACCCTAGTTGGTATGATCCAAAGGTTAGCTGCGAATATCACGCCGGAACCCGAGGACACTCCCTGGAAGACTGTTTCGTCTTTAGAGAAAATGTTGATCATTTGACCAAACACAGACGAATCTCTTCCAAAGGTCTAGCAAAAGGTCCTGACATGGCAACCAGTCCTCTGCCGCACCATAACCCGGGGGTGAATGACATTTCTGTCGAAGAAATCAACGATTCTCTCCCTTCAGTGGGGGAAGCGCCCAAAGAAGAACTCTTCTTTGCGTTAGCTAAAAGTTGACACCTGCCATACCTAAAGAATAATCAGGCCCTATGCCTATTCTGCCATGGGGAAAGCAAGCACGAAATCCAGGATTGCAGACTTTTTTCGGCAGAAAGTCATGCACCTTACAGCATTCGGGATCATTCGAACCGAAGGGAAAACCAGAGAAGCAATCAACGCCATTGGGGACAATTCTCCAGCACCCTATTCCTTCAAATATGTGGCCCAAACCGGGGATACGTCCATGACCCCATGCAAAGTGGTGTTCTCATTCGCTGTGAATACTCCTAGCCAAGACTTACACGCCGTCCCATTTAACTACGGATACACGGTGGTCACCACTCCTCCTGCAGTCGCGCCAACAGGGTTAGCTATCGGCGAAACCTCTCATATCGGGGGCATGACCAGCACCGGAAGGTGCTACATATCGGAGGAAGTAGAGAAACAACGACAAGCCAAAGGAAAAAATCCCTTGGTCCACGAAGAGGCAGTGGAAGAGACGCAAAGATTGAACAAACCTGTAACCGAGGACGAGACAACTGAGTTCCTCAAAATCATTAAACAGAGCGAGTTCAGCATCATCAAACAGCTAAAGAAAACCCCGGCTCGTATTTCCATCATGGAGCTAATCCTTACTTCAGAACCTCATCGCCAAGCTCTCTTAAAAGTCTTGAAACAAGCCTTCGTAACTAAGGATATCACCACGGAAGGGGTGGAAAACCTTGTCGGAAGAATTCAAGCCCTAAGCAGCATTTCTTTCTCCGAAGGAGAGATCGACCCCGCAGGAAGAGGTCACAACAAGGCCCTATACATCACAGTAGAATGCAAGGGACATGTCATAGCAAAGGCCATGATCGATAACGGGTCCGCACTAAATGTCATGCCCAGACATGTCCTCGAACAACTACCGGTCGATATTTCTTACGTGAAAGCTAGCGAAATGGTGGCCAGGGCTTTCGATGACACTACTTGAGAGATCATCGGGAATTTTGAATTGGATATGGTCATCGGGCCTCACACTTTCGCCTTGACATTTCAGATCATGGAAATCCAACCCGTTTATAGCATGCTTCTAGGACGGCCATGGATCCATTTGGTAGGAGCCGTCCCCTCTTCCCTACATCAGTGCCTCAAGTACATTAAAGACAATGCCCTCGTCACAGTAAAAGCAGAGGAAGCCTTAATCCTGGCCAAACATTCGTCCGTGCCTTACATCGAGACTGCTGAAACCTTGGAAAGTTCTTTTCAAGCCTTTGAAATCGTCAATGCGGATTGGATCGAGGAAAGATCCCCCATTTTCGAAGCCTCGAATTCTGAGGTGGCCGAAACAACCACTAAGTTGATACTAGAGGGAAATTTCTAACTGGGAAAAAGGCTAGGGGCCGAGTTACAAGGGGTAAAGGGCTTGGCATCTCCAAAGAGCTTCGAAGACCGCTTTGGTTTAGGGTACCAACCCAGCGAGGCCGATTTTGCCAAAATTGCCCAAGAAAAGAAAGAAAAGCAGCTGGCTAAGCTATTTGGACGTTTTGCGCCAACGGGTAAAATGCAGATCCCCCATATCAGAACCACATTCCCCTTCGCAGCTGAGACCATCAATGAAAGCCCGATCAGGGTATCAGACCTCCATATTTGCACTCTAGGAGAAGAAGAATCGTCGCCTAGTTCAGTCATTTTCGTAAAGAAGTCAGGGGAGTCTGTGTGCAACTAGACCACCACCATGCTTCCGGATGTCTCTCCGTAATTACTCCTTTTGAAAAAAAATAAAATAATATGGGTGCACATTTTCTTATGAAAATATTTTTGTAGGGACTCACGTTCCCCTTTGATTAAAAATCAATATATATGCAATTTTTATTTTACACATCTCTTCCTTTTCGTATTTTTATTTTCAGGATGAATATTAGTTCGGATTGTCTTGATAAAACCTATGTCTTTACTAGCGAAGAAATTGGCGCCGCAATCGAAGACGAGGTCGAAATCCCATGTGAATTGGCCCATTTACTGGAAAGTTCGGAAAAGAAAATAACCCCTCATCGGGAGGAATTGGAAGAAGTAAATTTGGGGACAAGCGATGAGAATCAGAAGTTGGTTAAGATTGGAACTACCCTGGACACGACTCAGAGAGAAAGGTTGATTTCCCTCCTCAAAGACTACTCGGACGTATTCGCATGGTCATAAGCCGATATGCCAGGTCTTGATCCCGGGATAGTTGAGCATCGCATCCCGTTGAAGCCTGAGTTTAAACCTGTCAAACAAAAACTCCAGAGGATGCATCCAGGTATCCTTTTGAAAATCAAAGAAGAAGTTACCAAGCAACTAGATGCGGGTTTCTTAAGAGTTGCCGAGTACCCAGAATGGATCGCCAATATAGTGCTAGTGCCTAAGAAAGATGGGAAAGTCCGCATGTGTGTGGACTTTCGGGATCTTAATCGAGCCAGCCCTAAGGATGACTTCCCACTTCCCCATATCGACATCTTGGTGGATAGTGCCGCCAGTAATGATATGTTCTCCTTTATGGATGGATTTTCGGGATACAATCAGATCAAGATGGCACTCGAAGACAGTGAAAAGACAACCTTCATCACACCCTGGGGAACCTTCTGCTACAAAGTAATGCCCTTCGGATTAAAGAACGCAGGAACCACTTCCCAACGTGTTGCCATCACCCTTTTCCATGACATTATGCATAAAGAATTGGAAATATATGTCAATGACATGATAGCTAAATCTCGTGGGACGCAAGATCATATAGACATCCTAAAGAAGGTATTCGAAAGGTTGAGACAATTTCAGCTACGGCTAAACCCAGCTAAGTGTACCTTTGGAGTGACCTCCGGAAAGTTGTTAGGATTCATCGTCAGCAATAAAGGCATAGAAGTGGATCCTGATAAGATAAAGGCAATTCAAGAGCTACCCGCTCCCAGCACCGAAAAAGAAGTACGAAGCTTCTTATAACGCATCAACTACATCGCTCGCTTTATCCGCCAGTTAACACTCACCTGCGAACCGATGTTCAAAATGTTAAGGAAGCATAGAGATGCATAATGGGATGAAGATTGCTAGAAAGCCTTTGAGAAAATCAAGACATATCTGCAAAACCCACCTGTACTAGTTCCCCCGACGCCAGGACGTCCCTTGCTCATGTATATAACAGTCACGGCTAGTGCCATGGGCTATATTTTGGGACAACACGATGAGTCAGGAAGGCGTGAACAGGCCATCTACTATCTCAGGAAAAAATTCAACGAATGCGAAATGCGCTACTCCATGTTGGAACGAACTTGTTGCGCCCTACCATGGTGCGCCCGAAGGCTCCGACAATACATGTTGTATTACACGACATGGTTGATCTCCTGCATGGATCCCCTGAAGTACATCTTCGAGAAGCCGTATCTGTCAAGTCGCATTTGTAGATGGCAAGTCTTACTGGCCGAGCACGAGATCATATATGTAACGCGGAAGGCGGTTAAGGCAAGCGCTCTCGCCGATCACTTGGCTAATCACGTCGTGGACAAATATGAGTCGTTGAGTTTTGACTTCCCAGATGAGGACATCATATTGATTAATGAGGAGAACGCAGAAGATCTTAGAGAAGATGATTGGTAGACCATGTTCTTCGACGGTGCGGTGAACCTCTCAGGCAAAGGAGTAGGAGCCGTGGTCATAGCCCCAGATGGCCGTCAATTCTCCATAGCATGTAAGTTGAACTTCCCATACACCAACAACATCGCCGAGTATGAGGCATGCATCAGCGGTCTGACGGCAACAATCGACTTAAAAGTGAAGAAGCTCAAAATCTTCGGCGATTCTGCCCTTGTCATCTACCAAACCCAGGATATATGGCAGACACGGGATTCCAAGCTCATCCCTTATCAGAGGTTACTCACCAAACTCACGCGGGAATTCGAAGAAACCAAATTCGACCGAGTCGACAGAGAAAAGAACTGCTTCGCAGACGCGTTAGCTACGTTGGCCTCGATGTTCAAGTTAGAATGCGGAGTAATGCTTCAACCATTGAGAGTGGAAGTAAAGGAAACTCCGGCATGCTGTGTCGCCTCGGAAGAAGAACCTGATGGGAAGCCATGGTTTCACGACTTAGTACGATTTATCAAAAACCGGGAGTATCCACCAGGGGTAAGCCAGGTTAGCAAAAAGACCCTCCAATGCTTGGCTTTAGACTTCTACCTCGACGGTGAGGTTTTGTATAAAAGGAGAGCTGATGGAGCTTTACTTCGTTGCGTCACCATAGCTGAGGCCAAGAGAATCATAATGGAGATCCACGAAGGGGTTTGTTCTACACACGTAAGTGGGCATATGATGGAGAGACAAATAATGAGACAAGGTTATTTTTTGCTCACCATCGAACGAGATTGCATCGACTATTTCCGAAAATACCACAAATGTCAAATTTACGCGGACCATCTCCATGTCCCTCCGGCCCCTCTCTTCAGCATGACATCGCCTTGGCCTTTTGCGATGTGGGGAATCGACATCATCGGCCAAATTCATCCGAAACCCTCTAATGGCCATCGCTTCATCCTCGTGGCAATCGATTACTTCACCAAGTGGGTGGAAACTGCCTCTTACTCCAACATCTCTCAGAAAATAACCATGCGATTCATTAAGAAGAATATCATTTGCCGCCATGGGGTCCCGGAAACAATCATCACGGACAACGACACTAATCTGAACAGAAAAATGATCGACGGTCTTTGCCAACGTTGGAAGGTGAAGCACCGAAACTCATCACCATACCGTCCAAAAATGAATGGCGCAGTCGAAGCGACAAACAAAAACTTTAAAAAAATCATCCAAAAAATGGTGGTCACTCACAAAGATTGACATGACATGCTTCCTTTCGCACTTCATGCTTATCGGATAGTAAATCGTACGTCCACAGGGGCAACTCTCTACTCCTTAGTCTATGGCATGGAAGCCGTAATTCCTCTTGAGGTAGAAATTCCTTCTCTCAGAATCCTGGCAGAATCAAAAGCAGAAGAATCAGACTGGGCGAGGGTGAGGTACGAGCAGTTGAACCTTATTCCTGAGAAACGCTTGACCACTATCTGCCATGCGCAATTATATCAGCAAAGGATGACCAACGCTTATAACAAGAAAGTGCGACCTCGTAAGTTCAAGACCAGGGATTTAGTGTTGAAAAAGATTCTCCCTTATCAGGAGGCTAGTCAAGGAAAGTGGGCCCCGAGGTACGGGGGTTCGTATTTAGTTAAAAGTGCATTCTCAGGGGGTGCCCTGCTAACCAATATGGATGGAGATGACCTACCAAGACCGGTAAACGCCGATGCCGTCAAGATATATTTTGCCTAAGGTTTCGCAAAACATGCGCCTTGTCGAATCAAAGACATAGGGTTTTATCATGACAATACAGCTCAAATGTTTATCCTGAAATTAATAAAATGAGTTTTTCAGGAGATGCTTGTTATTTCAAAACTTTTTCTTAAACTTGTGAGATGACAAAAGGAGGCATGGCATTGGTGGCTCCCGAGGAGTAGTTCGAGGCACAAAATATGACCCTTAGACTAACACCACTAATCAATCTTAAGTTTTGCAGGAACATAATGTCTCACACCTCATATCATCATCGCGATAGGACCAGGGAATTCCCCTCATAGCAGCTCCTGAATTGCCACAGCAGGTCGCCTTAAAAAGCAAATTAGGAAAGATTTAAAAAAACCAGTTGCTATCTAAAATCAAAATTTCTTTTCCTCGCAGTACTACCAGCACATCCTACATCGCAAACAACCAGTCTCGAAGGACTGATGAAGATCACCCAGCAAAGCTGTCATCCAACCATTTAGAGGGTTGTCCGAGCCTGTAGCACTATTCAAGAACTCAAAGACTATTCGCCGTCAGAATTTCACAGCAATACTATTATCCAGTTTGAGCGAGGACTGAATGCTGGACCGAAGTCACAAATCCTATCCTATGCCGGCCGAGTTGTCGGAATGGTTGTGGCATGAGTTCCCATCTCCATTCTCCTATTCGGAGGAGTTCACCATCAAGATGTAGTGGTCGCCAAACGCCCTTTGCAGGCAGAACTCCTGGAAAAGAAGCACGACGAAAAGTTGTCCTCCCAGGACCACAATCAACATACTTAATGCGTCACTTATTTTATCCATAATCCCTTGCTGCAAAAAGTGTCAGAACTCCTCTCTGAAGAGGGACAACCGGACTGCAAGTATCACCCGCGCCAAGACGAGAATTGCGGCAAAACATCTAAAGTAAAGCTATCATCAACCAACATCCGATGCAAGTCACGCCGCGGTGACCCACGGATGGCCCGTCCAAAAGGGAGAGCTTAAAACTTATCAGTCGCATAACTCCTTCTAAAAATCGCCTTTCATTTACTCCTCATTCTTCTCTCCTCATTTTTTCAGGAACTGGATCACCCCATTGTTGCCTGCATGAGACTGATAGAAGACGCCCTCGCAGCCACGCTGTACATTTCGGGGACAGAAGATTTTTCCCTTCTCCCGGAGCAATCACGGAGCAAATCAGCGAAAGTCCAGCAATGGCTAGTAAGTAAATGAACAAAAAATACGGATCTCATCCTCACTCCGACCTAGATCGACGATTCCTGCAAAGCATCTGAAAAAGAAACCAATCAATCAGCATCTAAGCAAAGCATTCCTAAATTGGGACCGCGCCGTAGCCACCATCGAAACGCCGGGTTAAGGAAAGGGAGAATCCAAAACTTATGTCATTTTTGTTTTCGAATCGGCTTTCCTTTTCTACTCCGTTGTCCCCTCTTCATTTTGCAGGAACTTGAATCATCCCATTGTCACCCGCAAAAAGCTCGTGGGAGACGCCCTCACAGCCCCGCTGCACATTTCAGGGAAGTCCATCTTTCTTCCCCCCTTATTAAAATTCATTTTCGTTCCTGCTCACTTTGTTAGCTTTAATTTGCGTAGGGTCGTCTGGCCCACTGGGGGCAACCCTTTAGATTCTCGTTGGACTCTTGTAAGTAGGTCGTCCCCCACGTCCTAGCTTTAAACTATCAATCAATCAACAAAAAAAAAAAGAAAAAAAAACTATCAATCAAAAAATCCTTTTTAGCCCGGCTAAAACAAAAATCCATACTACTCTCATAGCATATTCATGCATTTCCTGGGTTGAGGATGTTCAATCCCTCTATTAAGTAAGGCATCCATCAAAATTACGTATCATACTTATATCCATGATTTGCTCAGACGTAAGCAGTCACGGACAAATCCCGGTAAGCATTTTCGAGCCATCGCGCCGTATCTTTTCATGAGTGTAAGTGCCTGACTAGGTGCTAGTTGAATTCGCATAATATCCAGGGTACATGTGCTATTAGACGTGAGACTTACGATTTCCTCCATTTTTTCCATTTTCTCCCCTCTTCCCACCACATGTGCCATCACTCCTAAAAAAATAAAAATAAAAACTCACTATCACTCATACCCCAAAAGCCAAGGAGCAGTGTCAGCTAAGATTGCTAGCCGGAGGTAAAAAGCACGCCAAGATGAAGTTCACGACAAAAGAGACGGAAAAAGTCACCAAAGGATTGCTAAGAACCATCGCTGGAGAGAGGCCAAAAAACCCAAAGATGAAGGCCGAGGCCTTAAGCCAGATTTGGAAGAGATCGAGACAAAGGTTGTACTTGCTCTGCTCTCTGATGCATTTCATATATAAAAAAAAAGGAAAGAAGGAAAAAAAAAGAAAAGAAAAAGAGAGAAATGCTTAGAGGCGTTCAAAGAACACAACAATCGAAAAACAAAAGCAAGCATAGCCCAGCAACAACTAAACTCAAGAAATCTCGAGGAAAACATTCCCCAATGAAGACTCGAGAAGAAAAAGGGCCCAGGGCCAACTCAAGTAGTAAATCTCGAAAAGAACAACGACAACATTCCACTCGAAAAAAGGGCCCTAGCCAACGGAAAAACAACATTCCCAGCAAGGATCCGAGAACTCATGCACTCTGCCGAGAAAGCATCCCCAGCAAAAAGCGAAAGAACTTGCGCACCTTGCCCTCGTCAGGGCTAATCGCTAAGCATTACTCATCAAAAACCTTCAAACCCTTCAGAAAAGCACATCTTTACTAAAACAAGCTTCTTTCTAGACATTTCATATCCCTTAATTATTTTTCGTGAAAGTCCCATCGATTATTAGAATACCCAAAATGTGCATCTTTATTTGAAGTCTATTCACTAGGATTGACATTGCGAATTGAAAATTATGTACCATGTTAGTTGCATCTTTATGAGCGTAAAACACTTAACCTTGTTTCAGAGCGTGAGTGCAAACACTAATATCAGGTGAGGATTGCTTATGGCTGCAAATTGTGGGAAAGTCTTGTCCTTGGGGTCGTTACCTCCTGAACAGGATGCAGATGCACTCTAGGTTCGTATCAAGGTTGCTGGTAACAAAAGCGAATGGCTTCCTTCCCTAAAGTGATTGAACATCATCAGCATTTTTCTCCTCCTAGAGTGACAACTTTATATTTCCTCCTCCTAGAGTGACAACTTTATATTTCCTCCTCCTAGAGTGATCATTTGCATTTTTCTTCTCCTAGAGTGACAACTTTATATTTCCTCCTCCCAGAGTGACAATATTAGCATTTTTCTCCTCCTAGAGTGACCTTAGTTTAATTTCTGCGTTTCACGTCTTCTCCTACGGGATTGACGTCGTTTACATTTCCGTATTGCATTTCCTCCTCCTAGAGTGACAGCGTCTGCATTTTCCTCCTCCCAGAGTGACATCATTTGCATTTACCTCCTCCCAGAGTGACAACATTACATTTCTCCCCCCTAGGGTGACATCAGTTACATTCTCCTCCCAGAGTGATATCATTACATTTCAACACATCGTTACATCTTCCTCCTAGAATAACACCTTTTTGCATTTATACCCCCAGTGGAGTCGTCATTTACCTTTCCGTAATTCACTTTTTTTTTCCTGTCAAGGAAGTCATCATTAACAATTCTGCAATTTATGTTTCCCTTAATATCCGTATAGATCTAAATTTACATCTTTGAAGGACGTCCGGTCAAAACTCGATTCATGCAATGGCTTCCAAACCTACCTCCTCCTAGAGTGACAGCATCAAATTATCTCCTCCCAGAGTGACATCAACGACTTATCTCCTCACAGAGTGACATCATCGAACTTTCTCCTCCCAGAGTGACATCAACAATTACCTCATCCCAGAGTGACATCTACGACTTATCTCCTCCCAGAGTGACATCAAATTATATCTCCTCCCAGAGTGACATCTATGACTTATCTCCTCCCGGAGTGACATCAACAGACTTTTTCCTCCCAGAGTGACGGCATCACGCTCTTCTAAGGTAAGACCTGCTGTGTTGCCAAAATTTGGATATGTGGGGGCAACCCTCTTTACTGCTTATCAAATACTTCGATAAGACAGTAAAGAGGGGGCCACTGTTGATACCCGAATTTTGACGCCATTTTAAAATTAAATTTATCACTTTTGTTGTTTTACTTAACTTACTGTCATTTTTAATTAATTTACTATCGTTAGTATTTTTAATTCTCATCGCATTTTATCATCATCATTGTCATCGTCAGCATTCGAAATCGCATTTTTAATTTCTTTCGTCACGTGTTTTCATTATTATTATTACTAATATTTTCAGCCTTAAAAATCATATTTTTAATTATCCGTTAGTCGTTTGCTATTTATTTTTCCATTTTAGGTCATCGCATAAAATTTAGGATTTTTAGTATTTTATCATATTTTTTTAGCATTTTTTATTTTATTATTATTTTTGTTCGAGCTGTTATTGGACCCGAGTAAATTCGCTCGGACCATTGATCGAACGTGTTATTTCTTCAGTTGACAATTACCTACTCTTTTTTTCATTCAGGCTAGTCAACTTCGTCTCGTAAATTTTTTGTCATAACGTCATTTATTTTTCATTCGAACATATTCATGTTTCCGAACGAGAAAATAAACACGTTAAACAAAAAAAATTATTCATTCGCTGTAGACGGTTAAACTTGTCTTATTTTTCTCTACGCGCTGGCACTATTGGCTCTAAAATTCAGAACGTTTGTTCACAAAAATGGCTCGAGGCCATTTAAATAAGTTAAAAGGCCAAGTTGATCATCACCGTTGATCTGGTTGACCAAGGAAAGTCAACCAGATCAATGGCTCACCATTTAAGTGTGCATGGTGTACATGCAACGTGGCAGCGAGCAGCAACGGAGCAAGCCACCGAGCTGCTTGCTCCCGTCCGCCATCATCACCAACGACCGTAGACCTGCCACCGCGACAGCAACTCCTCCACGCGCAGTGCCACGCCTCACCCTCACGCGATCTTGGCCTATAAATACGAGGTCATTCCCTTCGAAAATCCTCACGAATTCACCCAGAGCTCTTTGCTCCTTCTCCCTCTTAACCGACTGCTCATTTAGAGCATTAGTTGCCACAGTTTCAAGCTTTTTTGGTGAGTTGGTCCTCGCCGTTTCTCAGCCATTTTCGGCCTCAATTATTTGGTTGAGGTTTTGATTAAACAAACTGCTAGTTTGTATCGTATGAATTCATATGCATGCTGTAGATAATTACCATGCTTTTTATTTGTTGATTCGTTGAATGAAACGATCGAATTTCAAGTTTTTTGTTAATTATCATTTTTACGAAATTAAATGTTCTTGCGTGTTTTAAGTTTTAATTTTTGCGGGATCATGTTGTGGAGGAGGAGAGCTTTCCTTGGAGCTCAAAACCAGGCGATTTGGCTGCTTGGTCGGAGCTCCCCGTCGCCGACAGTGGCGCCGATGACATGAGGAGGACGATGAACAGTGCCCCCTTGGGCTTGTTCAACGCGGGGCGGAGAGAAAGGTGATGGGCTCGTCCCATCACCCTAAAAAATGCGATTTTTTGGCCAGGAACTATTCCTGGCCCATTTCTTTTATTTTTTAAATTGGGCCCAGCCTATTTTCATTCTTTCCGAGATCTTGGGTCGTGTTTTTCGTAAAAATACTCGTGCATTACATTATGATTATTTTTCGTATTGTCGCTTTAAAATTTTGTACCTATCAACTGTTTAAATTTTCCGCAATTTAAATTCAGTCATCTAATTTACCGCCTATATGGTCGGTCGCATTTTTAATTTCTGCAAATATCAACTGCTTTAAATTCTCTCCAATATCAGCTGTTCAATTTTCCGCAAATATCAACTGCTTTAATTTTTCTAAAAATCATCAACTGTTAAATTTCTCGCAGTCGTCAAATCATCATTTAAATTTTCGTATGCGTCAAATCGCCGCTTTAATTTTCGTATGCGTCAAATCGCCATTTTTATCTTCATATGCGGCAAAATCATTGTTTGATTTTTCATATACATCAACTATTTATTTAAATTCTCGCATTCATAAACTGCTTATTTATTTTTTGAGTTGTCACTAACACTCTCATTTTGTCGGTTTAAAATTTAAGCTTCGCTCAAAAGTACGCCTTTCTTTCCCTTTTATTTATTCAAAGCTTTCCGTAAATATTAATCGTATGCATGATATATAGAATTGCTAGAATTAAAATCAATCCATATGAACAACTTGTTTAATGACTCGCTTTAAATGCCATGCTCATTTGTTTTAAATTCCGCTTATATTGACTGCATGTGTTTGGTGGTTTCGATCCCACATCAGTTTATCATTTAAAAATATCTCTCATTTAAATTTGTACTCTGTTAGCAATCCATGATAGAATCACTTAGTAATTAATTTAATCATGCATGGCCCGATGATGAAAAAGAGGGCGCTCATTCAGTCTTACGGAAAATTCAGTCACATCACACTACGGTCAGGAATAATCGATCAGTCTTGAAAATGGTAACCCCGTCCGAAAATATTTTTAAAACGGTAGCCCCGTCCAACGATTAATTATTCCTGAACGGTCCCTATCATGGAAAAGACTAAAGTGATGATTCCTCTAAGGGCCCCCTTTTAAAACGCATTTTTATCAAACATCTTTTAAACACCTCTCTTATCAACCGGTAACCATTTTTTGATGTGACTCGGGTGCCTAACACCTTCCCGAGTCCATAATACGACCCCAAACCTTTGTTCTTGGGTTTAGACCCTCTTTTTTGTGTCTTTAGTTTTTTTATTTATTTTATTTTTTATGCCATGACGATTAGGTTCCCTAAACCTAGAGACAAAAATTAGGGTGGCGACTTCATTGCATGTTGCGAGGCGTCCTCTTACGCCGAGCATCATAAGGTCTCAGATTCGTCGTACACCTCGTGAATCCACATTTTATTTTCGCGGGGCGCGACCGACATCTTCCAAGCCTTCTAGCACAGTTCCAATCTTCTTCTGTAGGAACACCCCCAAAATTCTCTACATTTGCAACTCCATCACCCACTTCATTTTCATCATCTTCTAAATTGTCAATGGTAACATCATCCACCTCTTCCTCATTTGATTTCTTCTTTCCTGTTTTTTTCACACCCCTACTATCAAGCTAAATCTTGAAACAAGGGTCAACCTCAGCATAAGCTTCAAAAGCTTTCTCAAATTTGCACGCACTCTCCAACATTAGATAGGTGGAATTCCACCTTGTACATACATCCAAGCACAAACCAGAATTGGACTCTATATTTTCTTTCTCAGCACATGCATTAAACTTCAGAAGCCTAGAGGGAGACTGCCTAACATACCTTACTGCTTCCCTTATCCTAAAGATTGACTTGATATCATTTTTCAAACCATTAGTCACCACTAAATTGATTATGTGTGCAATACATCTAACATGTAGAAATTCCCCAATTCCTCAATGAATTGTACTCCACTACCTAAGAGCTTCACCCTTAGGATTTTGAACAACGAACACTTCGTTATTTACCTTGAGTTTTTACGGGTTCAACTCAAACCTTACACCTTGGTTTTTTCGGGCTCAACCAATAAACCTATCACCTTGGTTTTTGCGGGCTTAACCAATAAACCTTACACTTGGTTTTTGCTAAGGGCTCAACCAACAAACCTTACACTTGGTTTTTGCTAAGGCTCAACCACAACCTATCACAATCAAGATTACTTGATAAGAGAAATGTTAAATGGCAACACAAATTGGTGTACAAATAAACTATGTATGATTCAATAATCAACACCAATAAATGAACAAGAATACCTCAAATTTACCTCAAGAAGAAACCCAAAACAAGCTGGACAAAGTGACGCAAGAAGGATTGAAATCGTTGTGAAAATACTTGCGTTGTAAAAACTGATTTTGTAAGCTTGTAAAAGTAATTTAGTGTTTGGAAGTTTGTAAGAGCTTTCTTATTTCTTGTTTTTTTAGTAACTCATCTAGGATGAGTATTTATAGTGTCAAATGAGTAGAGGCTCATCCATGAAGGAAGGAGCCAAAAACTAGCCGTTGCTACAGTGAAAAATATATTCGTTGCTATAGTGAAAAACTATCCGTTGCTACAGTGAGTCTATCCGTTGCTACAGTGAAACTATCCGTTGCTATAGTAAGTCTATCCGTTGCTACGGTGAAACTATTCGTTCCCGTTGCTACAGTGAGTTTATCCGTTGCTATAGTGAAACTCTCCGTTGCTACAGTGAAATCAAAAACTCTTTTTTCAAAAATTATTTTTCGTGTAAAAAATCTTTTGACACTTTTCTTGAGGTATAATTGAACATAGATCAAGTGCTAATTAGAATCATACTTACATGTTTATAGCCCTAATGTACACTTGATCTTGAGCTTGCGAATAATAGATTTGTTGCCTCTTTTGTTTGTTCGTCGCAAACTACATACACTTTAACTTCAAATTGCATTAGTATAGTAATTAGTTTGTGTGTCTTAAATCATCAAAATAAGAGTAAGTTGCCCTTGGGCTAACAATCTCCCCCTTTTTGATGATGACAACCACAAACTAATTTGAAATCAAATTAAACTTTCAATTTGAGATTAAAGCTAAATGGAGTAAACTTACATCTCATATCTTTGCCAAAGAAATGCTCCCCCTACATAAAACATTAGTTGCACATAGAGCATAGCAAAGATTTAAAGTTTTTCTCCCCCTTAATCTCTTAAACCTTACATTCAGCTCAATCTTATAACTTTCTCCCCCTTAACATTCTCCAAATTGTAAGACTTTCTCCCCCTTTGTCAACAACAAAAAGGGTAAAAATAAAATAAGGGATATTCTATTAAGATCAAGCGAAGAGTAATAAAGGAGCAAGCAAAGATCAAATCCAAAAGTACTTTAACAAGTATTAAGTTCAAACAATTATCCAATCCAAGAGTCAAAATACAAATATGAATAATAAGATTATAAAGATGGATAATCTAAAAATGCATAATTAAAACAGAATTTTTATTCAACAAACGTGGCACGTTACACGAAACGTAGAGAACATTTAGAACATGGAGATCATATAAAAATACAGGCTTACATAAAATTCCTTCATAAAGGAATATTACAACGCTTATTCAACCTAAAAGACCATTACAAAGTATAAGAGCAAATACATTTAAAATAGAAAATACACGATACAAAGATGTGATCAAAGATGACATTGAGGTGAAGGGCAATCACATGGAGGGCAATGACAAGGAGGGCACATGAACATGTCAACATTCTTTGGACAATTTTGTAGGATGAGAAAAGGTAAAGCAATGAAAGAAATCATCAATGCCAAAATGGCCAATATCATCCTCATCTCAAACGATAGCATTTTGAAAGTCCGAAAGAAATTGAAGGATAGACTCTCGGTTTAGGAAATTTGGATATCTCTAGAGGTGTAATCGAAGGACAATTTAAACAAAAAAATTGACGGCTTAAGGTCTGTGAATTACAGCTCGAGGATATGCAATGTCGTTGACTATTATGCCCAACGCATGCAAACGAAGAGATCAAACAAAGTTTAGTAGAATTTGGTCAAGATTTGTATAGATTTTGAAGAGAAAATCTTCCAAAAAGTACTCTAATCATTTGACTCAAAAAAATATCACATCAATTTGATTTCCTCAATGATCAATCACATGAACAAAAGCATACATGCATAGGAAAAAAATAGTTCTAACTAAACACGTATATGCACAAGCAAACAAAACAATTTTCGGCAATTTATAGCACATATGATTATGGATTTTAATAACTACCATAATCATTTAACACACGTATATTCATCAGATAAATATTGACATAAAAAATAAGAGTTCAAGGAATACCGATTGCAATTTTTCAACATGTCTAGTTCTTGCTATTTCAACCAAATAGCTTCAATATTTGCAATCGAGCGAAGCCCATCAAAATCAATGCGGCTCGAGGTGGTAATTCCCTTGGGCCACCATTCAAACTAAATTCCTACAAGAACAATTCTTTCTAGCCAAATTTATGAGAATTTATACTTGAACAAATGATTAATGTTAGCAATAAAATCAATCATATATATATCATATTTATTGCCAAAATTACCAAAAGGGTGAGCTTCGATTCATCACCCGACTTGTGCCACGAATACCCTAAATATATTTCATTTATCAGCATTGGGTTTCTGGCACTACTACAAAACAAACTAGTTAGTTTTAGGAACCCAAACACGTTTGGGTCCTTCCTTAGCAAATGCACTCTTTTGTGCCCACATTTGTTTTGCATAAATAAGTCCTTTACGAATAAAGCAAAAATATGCCAAATGACCATTCTTATGACAATAATCACATTTAAATAAAGGTCTAGCATGTGAGTGATTTGAAGAACTAGCATGGTTACAATTTCTTGCCTTAACAAAAGATGTTTTAGAATTACTCATGCTAGTAGAGTGATCAAACCCAATTCCTCTTCTATCACCACTAGTCTTTTGATCATTTAAACACTTTTGGTGACTTTGTGCACTTTGAATATATTTAGCTAAAGTAGCTTCAAGGACTTTAATCTTTTCATTTAAAATAGCTACTTCTTTACTAGAATTTACACAAGTTTCACAAATAGTGCCTTTGTTTTTAGCTTCTTTACTAGAGAGCAAATTTGTTAAAGAAATATTTTCATTTTTAGTATCTTCTATCAAACATTTCACATCATTAAGCTCATTAGTTAAAGATTTATTCAATGACTCTAACTTGCTAATTTCATTTTTAACATTGTCTAACTCTTTAGCAAGTTTCACATTTTTCTTACTAGATTGCTCAAAGTCTTTGTATAAATTGCTAAAAGCAAGTTTCAGCTCATCAATATTGCATTCACTATCGGAATTGCATGAACTAACCTCATCATCGCTTTCCCCTAGTGCCATAAGACACATATTTGTACGTCCGTTGAATGAGGTGGAAGTTGGTGAAGAACTTCTTTGATATGTTTCACAATTTCCATGTCTCTTGAGTCCGGAAGAGTGTTCACGTGTACTTCTCCGATGCTTCTTTCTTGAATCCGAATTTACGAACTCACGAACAGTACCGGTGAAGAGAGCAAGAGATTGTCGTCTTGAACACCAAGAAAGGTTCTCAACCTTGTCTTCCAATGTCGGAAATTGTTACTATCAAGGTATAGTGAATGGTTGCGCACAACACCCTCTTTGGCCATATTTGATCTTCCACTTGAGGTGGTTAAACCTACAAAACAAGTGACCTTGCTCCGCTACCAATTGATAAACGGCCTAGAGGGGGGGTGAATAGGCAAATAAAATTCTAACACAAATAGTAAGGAAATATGAGTGCGGAAATAGAATGTAAAAATACAAGGATATATAGTGGTTCCAATTCCTCAATGAATTGTACTCCACTACCTAAGAGCTTCACCCTTAGGATTTTAAACAACGAACACTTCGTTATTTACCTTGAGTTTTTACGGGTTCAACTCAAACCTTACACCTTGGTTTTTCCGGGCTCAACCAATAAACCTATCACCTTGGTTTTTGGGGGCTTAACCAATAAACCTTACACTTGGTTTTTGCTAAGGGCTCAACCAACAAACCTTACACTTGGTTTTTGCTAAGGCTCAACCACAACCTATCACAATCAAGATTACTTGACAAGAGAAATGTTAAATGGCAACACAAATTGGTGTACAAATAAACTATGTATGATTCAATAATCAACACCAATAAATGAACAAGAATACCTCAAATTTACCTCAAGAAGAAACCCAAAACAAGCTGGACAAAGTGACGCAAGAAGGATTGAAATCGTTGTGAAAATACTTGCGTTGTAAAAACTGATTTTGTAAGCTTGTAAAAGTAATTTAGTGTTTGGAAGTTTGTAAGAGCTTTCTTGTTTCTTGTTTTTTTAGTAACTCATCTAGGATGAGTATTTATAGTGTCAAATGAGTAGAGGCTCATCCATGAAGGAAGGAGCCAAAAACTAGCCGTTTGCTACAGTGAAAAATATATTCATTGCTACAGTGAAAAACTATCCGTTGCTACAGTAAGTCTATACGTTGCTACGGTGAAACTATTCGTTCCCGTTGCTACAGTGAGTTTATCCGTTGCTACAGTGAAACTCTCCGTTGCTATAGTGAAATCAAAAACTCTTTTTCCAAAAATTATTTTTCGTGTAAAAAATCTTGACACTTTTCTTGAGGTATAATTGAACATAGATCAAGTGCTAATTAGAATCATACTTACATGTTTATAGCCCTAATGTACACTTGATCTTGAGCTTGCGAATAATAGATTTGTTGCCTCTTTTGTTTGTTCGTCGCAAACTACACACACTTTAACTTCAAATTGCATTAGTATAGTAATTAGTTTGTATGTCTTAAATCATCAAAATAAGAGTAAGTTGCCCTTGGGCTAACACTTGTGACTAGAAATTGAACAAAAATTAATTATATTTTTGTGCAATTTCCAGTCATTATCAATGAAGTGAGTAGTGACACACATGTAACTGATTCTTTGAATTGATGTCCATGTGTCCGTGGTTATAGAAACCCTCTGACAATTGGACATAAGAAGTTGTTTCATTCTTAATTTCTCATCCACATATTTTTCAAAACAGCCTCTAGCCATAGTGGTCCTAGAAGGTACTTTAAATCTTGGTTGCACAACTCGCATAAATTTCCTAAAGCCCTTCCCTTCTACAAACCTAAAAGGAAGCTCATCCTCTATTATCATATTATTTAAAGCCATCTTAGAAGCTTCTTGATCAAATACCCATGGAGTTAAAGATGCAGATTTATCCTTAACTTGGTAATCAAGTTCAGTCTGGTTTGGGTCATTTGAGTGTGGTTTTTTCTTACATGTACGTATATGATTACGTAAAGCAGAGGTACCATTTCTCTGTGGATGAGCATGTACCTCCTTAGAACAAAAAATTCATATACCTACTTGGTCTCCATCCGCATTATCCATTTTCTTGAAATGTTTCCAGTAAGGAGACCTTGATGTTATCAACTTCCTTTTTTTTGAAACTGTAGGTTGCGCAACAACTCCAACTTCAGTAGCTTGTGCTTGTGTAGCATTTGTAGAAGGTAGTGCTGAAATTTCACTACCGATCTGGCTATCAATGCTACTTGGTATGGCCTCCATTATATGAAATCTGTATGGAAAAAAAATAATGTGATCACAGACAATCAACTAGCAATTCATGAATATGCTTATATCAGTAAAAACAAACATAATTGTCACATTAGAAATAACAAGCCCTAGAAAATCCCAGCAAAGTCATTTGCCTACAAGATGGCGTCTCCATAATCAAAACACAAGAGGAAAATACGACCCTTTAGACTTGAGAAGTTGACCATCACTATAATTCATAACCATTTACAGAAACACAAACCATATCCATGCAAGACACAAGTGAAAAATGGAAGAAAAATGAGCGACCCAATTCGTTAACCACCTAGAGTAAAACAACGAAACTGAAAAATGCTCAAGATGGCCATGGAGGCTTAGCGGGCAGCAACAAAGGAAAGGAGGTAGCTGGGTTCTGCCTGGTAGTGCTGATGCTGGTGCTCACACTTAAGTTTTAGGGTTTAGGCTATAGTACATTTCAATAGGAGGAGGGGAGTCGAGAGAGAAGGAGAAAACAAATGAGAGCTTAAGGTTGGACGCATTTGAGAGCGTAAGGTTGGACGCTTAATTGCCAATAAGCTTATGGGCTTCAATTAGTGGAGCAGAGGATATGGGCTTAAGTTATATATAGCCTATATCAAAACACAATTTCGGCAGGTACGGTTGATAGCATGTTTTTATGCATGATTTTCCCTCCATTTTCTCACTTATTTAGAGCTTGATTCTGCTAATTTACCCTTGATTTCATTACTATTGCAGATCTAGGCCTAAAAAGGGAATTTATGCTAAAACAAACATTTTTGGTGCATTTTGAGCGAATTCGAGCTTCAAGACCAAAAGTCGAGGTCCCGAAGCTCTTCGGGAGCTCTCTGGACGAGACAAGATCCTGTTTGACTCTCGCCATGCCAAGGCCCACTGCATTCAAGACCCAGCGCTCCGCATCCTGCAACGCTTCCTGTCCATTGCCCTCGCAGGAAAATTCGGGACCTCTGGGCAGCTTGCCCAAACGGAGCTGTTTTTCCTATGGGTCATGTACCATAAGAAGCGCGTCAATCTTGGCTACTGGATCGCCACCGCTGCCCACAATGTTGCCAATGCCCCCCAGGGTCGCTCTCCTGTTCTTGGATCACTTATCACCAGCCTGGCCTCCCAACTTTACACCTCGACACTGCGGGAACTCAACCTGTATCGACACCCGAATTCCTTCAAGATCCTTGGTTTCAAATCCTTGGACGCGATGGAATTTCTTTGTGTTATTGACGGTATCTTGAGCTTCCATGCAGGTAACAAGGGCAGGATCGAAGGCAAGTATGAGTACCCAGACCTCTCCAAGCCGTCTGCTGCTCCCGAACCTCCTCCCAGCAAAGCAACCACTTCGACTGCCCCGAAGCCCACAGTTGACTCCCGAGTGCCCGAACCCACTCCAGATGAATCCACTACGAACCAGCTCCTCCGCCTGATCCTGGAAACCAACCTCGCGATCCTTCGAGAGATCCAAACTCAGGCTGACGTGCTGATTGCGATGCGCCGTTCTCGTCCTCCCCCATGATCCCGAACACTTTCCACCCCTTTGCCCCTGCGTGGGCTATTTATCTCTGAACAATTTACTTTTCTGCACTTTCTTTAAACTGCCTCATCTTTTGTCTCCTTCCCGTATTGAGGACAATGCGCTGCCTAAGTGTGGGGGGAGTTTCAACTGCTAGTATTTAAGTAGTTATTATACTTATGTTATAGTTTAATTTTCCTAAGTGCTAGTATTTAAGTAGTTATTATACTTATGTTCTAGTTTAATTTTCCTAAGCTTATGCATGATTTCTTTTGCAATTTTTTTCCGGATTTTAGCTCAAGGCCTATTTTTGAAAACACCTCAATGATGGACACACACCTGACTTACGCACATAGAAGGAAAATGCTTTATTAGACAGGGTCCCGAATGATTCATGCTTTGCCTGTTATGCCTTATATCTGCTTCAAGACCTAGACACCAGTAGTCACGAATTAACACCTTCTGAGCATTTGAGCCTTCATGCCTATATTTATTGTTTGAGCGAATGCATGACTAGGTACTGGTTGAGCTTGCATGATATCCATGGGTATAGACACACATAGACATAGGAAAGCAGCAAAAAGATTAAGTCTTCGCATCACATTGTTTTCTCTCATTTCTTTTCTTCTGTGCTGTTCTTTTCTTACCCCCGAACCCCTTCTTGACCTTCCATTCTGACCATTTGAATTTTTCTTGATCTTTCTCTTGGCAGGTGAGCGATGTTGTTGGGAGCACCATCGAGGGCTAGACTAGACCAGAAGAAGCAGCGAAGGCAAAGTGTGGGGGTCACGCATCCATTCAAGACCCTGAATGCTGGCGCAAATTCAAGTCCTCAAAAGCTAAATTCAAGGGCAGACCAGAACGAAAAACCACTTCCCATCCACAGCAAAACACAAGTGTGGGGGAGTGGAATCAGGCATCGGTCCCCCAAAGAAAAGGTCTCATTCCTCAACCAGACAATCTCTACTTCCCCCTCTCGAAAAAAAAAAAAAAAAAAAAGGGCAAAAGAAAAAGAAAAAAAAATAGAAAAATAGACAGAAAAATAAAAGAGAGAAGAGAGCAAGACCATACCCTCAAGAAGAGGAAAAACAAACAGCCAGTATCATTCAAGGCCTCGAGCCTCTGTCCCGAAATACAGCAAGGGTCCCCATCGAAAAAGAAAGCCTAGTCTAGTCTTCGCCCTCAGCAACATTGTCTCACCATCTTAATTCCTTCTACCAAGGGAGCGTTCCAGGTTTGAGTCGGTTCCACCACCTTCTCATTTCACTTCCTTTCTCTCCCTCTTCTCCACTTTTTCCTCTCATAATGCTTCTTTCTATTTCCCCTTATCATTTATTTTCCTTGCTTCCCCTTCTTGCCCTGATGCGAAGTCTTTTGATTGCTAGATTGCTTATGCACGTGTCTAATGTACTCGGATTGATATGCAAGCTTGATTTTTTTTGTGCCGTGTTATAGCATACTTGAGTGTTTAAACACCTAGCCCACGAGTGTGAGTGCAAACACCGATTCATGTGAGGATTGCTGGTGAATAGGCTGATGTGGAAAAGTCTCTTCTTAAGGGTCGTTATCCTTCTGATTTGATGCAGGTGTATCTAGGCGGAGTCTGTTTTCATTTTAGGTCCCGAATCTTAACAAGCCTGCTTATTCTCTGTGCAATAGTTTAGTGTGTCTGTTCTGTTTTGGGGACTGTTTTAAATTTTGTGAATGCTCGAGGGCGAGCATTGGGCAGTGTGGGGGCTATTTGATAGCATGTTTTTATGCATGATTTTCCCTCCATTTTCTCACTTATTTAGAGCTTGATTCTGCTAATTTACCCTTGATTTCATTACTATTGCAGATCTAGGCCTAAAAAGGGAATTTATGCTAAAACAAACGTTTTTGGTGCATTTTGAGCGAATTCGAGCTTCAAGACCAAAAGTCGAGGTCCCGAGTCCAAAGCAGCGTTCAAGGTCCCGAATCGGATTCCCAGTTCGGGACTCCCGAAGGGTAAAGGATGACGTTTCCACGTGTCACCCCACCTAACGCCCATGTGATCCCTCTGACACTGTTCTGACGCTCTGCACTGATTACCAAACACCTGCGGATTTCAGTCTTGAGCCCACTCCAGACCTGCCAAAGCTGGAAAAACCAGACAGCTTTATGCTTTTCCAGCTTTGTGCTTTTGGGAACATAGATCCACTTCTTTAGGCTTTCAATTAATGCATTTTGTCCCTAGTTTTTGGGCTGTAGATATTTTGTGCTTGGAGCTCTACTATATAAAGGGCATCCATGAATAGTTTTAGGGGCTTTTTCTTTGATCTCTCCTAGTAATTAATTAATTAGCATAATTTAGAAGTAGCTTAGACTTCTCTCTAGTTTCTCTCTCTAGCCATTGTTAGCTTCTTCAACATTGCTACCGAGCTATAAACGGAATTTTAGTAACAAGTTTTCTTCCCTTACACTATTTAATTACTTGTTATGCTTTCCTTAATCGTTATTTGTTTATCTTTAAGTATGAGTAGCTAAATTCCTAGTTCTTGGCAAGGCTGATTCAAGGGTTGCAGGGGCAGATTCGAGGCCTTAATGTGCTTAATATATTCTTGATGCTATATTCAACTATTCATCGATTTAATTACATCTTTGCATGATTTAATTTGAGGCCTGATCAACTGAGAATTATCTTGTGTAAATGCTGCCATTTATGTGATGAATACGGAAGGAAAGTTGCATGAGCAAGTAGTCATCTGTTTAGTCTTGACTGTGTCAAAGTGGTCTCGAATAGATAGGTTGGGTAGTTGATTAGAGCTGGGTCACGAGTCTGACAAACTGAGGGACTTTAGCTCTAGATCTGTCTTTTCTTAACTTCATGGGCAGTTTGAGTATGGCCCTCCCGCATTCGTGCCTGGAGGGATGGCGGACTGTCAAGACTACCTCATATGTGGAAACGGGGGGTAGTTTCTCTTAAGAGAAAAGTAGGGGATATCCGAGGAATCTGGTCCCCATGTCATTTCTATGACATCTTGAATGGAATACCCTTAAGCTGATGACGATCTGGTCCCGAATGCAACCCAGAGTGCCTTTGCCGAGAACCCTTTCTCCATCTGATTACTTGAGCTTATTTCACCCTTGTTCTGTTTCACGCCTGTACTGTTATTCCTGCATCTGTTACTGACCTGTTTTACTATTTCTGGATTTATTCGCTGATTCACTTATCTTACCATTCGGGACCCCGAACGTGACATTCGAGACCCCGAATATTGCTTTCTTAGATAGAATTGTTAGCTCCCGATATCTGTCTTGGCCAACTCGTTGGCCAAGTAAAATCCCCCATAATTGTTACTATTCGTGCTCTTCTCCCCCGAATACATTCAAGACCATAGATCAGTTTCTCACAGTCCCTGTGTTCGACCCTGACTCCCACTGTACACTTTATCTCTTGTGCACACACGTTTTCAGGCACTATAAATTCTTTACTTGATTGACGATCAAATTGGCGTCGTTGCGGGGGACTGTTTCAAGACTGATTTATTTTTCTTGTTTGTATGACCAGGAGATCCGCACCCGAATTTCTACCCCTTGATCACGAGCTAGGACGGACCGAAAGGGGACTTCGACGACTGGCACGAGGAAATTCCAACCCTTGTGTTCGGGACCTCGAACGTCTTTTTGACCTAGAAGACAATCCAGACCCCGAGAATTTTCCCCTTGATCACCCAGAAGGACCCGAAATGGATGACCACGGTCCCGTAGGAGATCGCGTTCCACCACTTCCCCCGCCAGTCCAGACCATCGATGATTTCAATGCTGCTCCCGAAGCCCCAACTAGTTGCATTGTCTGGCAGCAGTCCCGAATGACTGGGAACTCAAGTCTGCAACTATACATCATCTGCCACTCTTTCGAGGGTTGGCCAAGGAGAATCCGCACCGCCACCTACAGCAGCTACATTCCATTTGCGACGCCATGAAGCCTCACAATGTTTCTGTTGAGCACGCCAAGCTTCGTGCCTTTATGTGGTCCCTCAAGGACGATGCCCTTGACTGGTTTTACGACTTGGAACCCCAATCTATCAATTCATAGGCCGAGATGTCCAAAGCTTTCACGGATAAGTACTACCCCGTGTCCATAGCAATGGTGACCCGGAAGCAGCTTGTATCCATCCTCCAAAAGGATTCGGAGGATCTTGAGCAATATTATGAAAGGTTCAAAAAGATGCAAGCCTTATGCCCCTCACACAATCTGTCCGAACACGCCCTCATGCAGTACTTTTGCGAAGGACTCAACGGTCGGGACAAGGCCTTGTTGAACGTTGCTGCCAGTGGATCCATCACTAGACTCACTCCAGCCGCTGCCAAAGCCACTATCGAGCTCATGGCCAAAAACAACCTCCAGCTCAACAACTCCACTAGCGTCCAAGATGCACGCTCAGCTGCTATGGAGAATCAACTTGCAGCCATCACGGGCATGTTGCAAAACATGGCTTCGGGACAGCCAGTCCAGGTCAAGGCCTGCCAGATTTGTCAATTTTCAGACCACCCAACGGATGCTTGCCCATTCATCCCCGATGAAATTCCAGTCAATGCAGTAGGTGGATTCAACGCCCCCTATGGCCAACACCACAATCAAGGGTGGAAGCAGCCTAACTATGGATGGAACAACAACCAGCAGGCCGGACCCAGCCATCAGTATGGACCAAACCCATACGGAAATTACCCTCCTCCTTTCAACATGCAGAACTTCAAGCCCAGGCCCAATTTTCAGAACTATCAGTACCAGAGGCAACCTCCTCCCGATCAGAATTTCACCATGCCACCGCCCCCGAATGAGGACTCCTCCCCCGATAAGAAGAAAATCGCGGAGCTAGAAAAACAGATTCGGACCCTCATAGCCGAAATGAAGGAAGTGAAAAATGGAGGGAGATTTCCAGGGCAAACGGAACCTAACCCGAAGCATGAGGCGTGCGCCATGAACCTCCGTAGTGGTTTCGAGATCCCTTCTCGTGTCCACCCAGATCCCGAAGCACACATTGCTGTTCCTGGTCCGGAAACCAATAATACTGCACCACCACCCCCCGAACATCCTACTGACCAACCTAAGAAGCCCCGATTTGGCGACGCAGCACTTGATCACGTCTTCTCCAGCAAGGAGTCCCGCTGCAAGAAGAAACAGCCCGTTGAGAAGGAAGAATTCTCTCAAGAATTCATAAACAAAGTATTCGAGCCACCATTCCCTCAGCGGTTGGTCAAGAAAAAGAAAGAGGAAGAGGATCGGGACATCTTTGAGATGTTTAGCAAGGTCGTTATCAATATTCCACTCCTCAAGGCCATCAAGAACATGCCTCGATATGCTAAGTTTCTGAAACAGCTGTGCACCAACAAGAACAGATTCACTGAGGTGAATAGAATCAGTGTGGGAGCTAATTTGTCCGCCCATATCCAGCGAAAAATTCCTCCCAAGTGCAAAGACCAGGGCATGTTTACGGTTCCGTGCAAGATCGGAACTATCGATATTGGAAAGGCGATGTGCGATTTGGGAGCTGGAATCAATGTTATGCCCTTGACCATCTACAATGGCCTCGGACTCGGGCCCTTGAAAGAAACCACACTGGTAATCCAGCTTGCAGACCGTTCGGTGGTATACCCCAAAGGAATCATCACGGATGTTCTTGTTCAGATTGGTGAATTTCTATTCCCAGCGGATTTCTATGTTCTCTCCATGGAAAATCCCACGAACACCAAATCTTCGGACCTACTCTTGGGACGTCCTTTCTTGGCTACTGGCCGCGCAAAGATTGACTGCTATGAGGCCTCGATATCCCTCGAGTTCGACGGGGAAATCATCCGTTTTAACATGCTGGACTCCATGAAGTACCCTCCCGACTTTTCGAGTGTAAATTTTGTTGATATAATAGATCCCCTTGTGGAGGAAGTTGCTGAGCTGAATTCAGTCGAGCCCTTGAAGCTGGTTCTTGACCATAGTCTCACCCCCGAATCTCTGCGGGGGATGGCATCTTCCATTGCGGTCCTCTCTGAATTAAGCACCGTTGCCGCAGCCCTTGAAGAAAATGCTTCCCTGATAGTTGAACCCCCGAGAGAGTCCCCCGAATGCGCAGATCATGTTCGACTCCCCTCGTCTTTAGAACAAGCTCCAGACCTTGAGCTTAAGAAACTGCCCTCGCACTTGAAATATGCCTACCTTGGAGAGAAAGAGTCGCTTCCAGTCATAATTTCAAATAAATTGGAAGCAGATCAGGAGACTGAACTCGTGAAACTCCTCCAGAGTTTTAAGAAGGCCATCGGCTGGACAATCGCCTATATCAAGGGACTCTCACCATCCTTATGTACTCATCGCATACATCTGGAAGACGACTCCAAGACAGTAAGACAACCTCAAAGGCGTTTGAACCCCCCCATGATGGAGGTGGTCAAGAAAGAGATCTTGAAGCTGCTCGATGCCGGAGTTATTTACCCCATTTCTGATTCCCCATGGGTCAGCCCCGTTCAGGTGGTCCCGAAGAAAACTGGCATCACAATCATTCCGGGTCCCGAGGGTCAGCCAATCCCCTCCCGAATCCAGAATGGCTGGCGTGTGTGCATTGACTATCGACGCCTGAATGAAGCCACCCGAAAAGACCATTTCCCACTTCCCTTCATAGATCAGATGTTGGAGCGCCTCACGGGCAAGACGCATTACTGCTGCCTGGATGGGTATTCGAGATTCCACCAGATTCCAGTAGCCCTTGAAGATCAGGAGAAAACCACCTTCACGTGCCCCTTCGGGACCTTTGCTTACAGACGCATGCCCTTTGGGTTATGCAACGCCCCGGCCACATTCCAGAGGTGCATGGTCAGCATCTTTTCAGAATTTGTGGAAGAATGCATCGAGGTATTCATGGATGACTTCACGGTCTATGGTAACTCTTTTTCCGAATGCCTCTTGAATTTAAAGAAAATTCTGCAAAGGTGTATAGAAACTAACCTTGTTCTTAATTTCGAAAAATGTCATTTCATGGTTGACCAAGGACTAATCTTAGGCCACATCGTGTCCCGAAAGGGTATCGAAGTGGACAAGGCTAAAATCCAAGCTATCGAGACCTTGCCTTACCCCTCGAATATTCGAGATGTGCGTTCTTTTCTTGGGCATGTAGGTTTTTATAGGAGGTTCATCAAGGATTTCTCCAAGATTGCCCAACCAATGTGCCAATTACTACACAAGGATGTGGAGTTTGTCTTCGATGACAAGTGCAAGAAGGCATTCGAGACCCTGAAAGCCAAGCTCATTTCTGCTCCCATCATTCGAGCTCCCGACTGGACGCTCCCATTCGAGATCATGTGTGACGCGAGCAATCAAGCCTTGGGAGCTGTTCTGGGCCAGAAGAAGGACAAGGAGACTTATGTCATTTATTATGCCTCCAAGTTGTTGGATCCCGCCCAGCAAAACTACACCACAACGGAAAAAGAGCTTTTGGCCATTGTCTATGCCCTTGACAAATTTCGGCAGTACCTTCTGGGCACAGAAGTGATTGTGTATTCCGACCATTCTGCCCTTCGATGCCTACTCAAGAAGACCGATGCAAAGCCTAGGCTTATCCGCTGGATCCTCCTGCTTCAAGAGTTCAACCTCGCCATCAAAGACAAAAAAGGAACCGAGAATTGTGTGGCCGATCATTTGAGTCGACTCCCGCATCAAGAGGACGACTCCCAAGAAGCCATTTGGGAGTCTTTCCCAGATGAGCATTTGTGCTTAGTTGACACAGCAAAATACCCTTGGTTCACGGACATAGCTAATTATTGTGCCACTGGCGCGCTTCCAGTCGAGGCCTCGGGTGCGGAACACAACTGAATCCGCAAGCAAGCCAAGTACTATGTTTGGGACAGCCCTTACCTATGGAAGCATTGTTCAGATCAGATCGTGAGGCGCTGTGTCACCATAAACGAGGTCCCGTCCATCCTCAAGTTCTGCCATTCCACTACAGAAGGGGGCCATTTTGCTGCAAAGAAAACCGCACTCAAGGTCCTAGAAGCGGGTCTTTACTGGCCCTCAATCTTCAAAGACAGTTATCTGTTTTGTGCGACCTGCCCCCGCTGCCAAGCAATGGGGAATATCGGAGCTCGAAACCAGATGCCCTTGACCAGCATCATTGCATGCGAAATCTTTGATATTTGGGGCATTGACTTCATGGGGCCATTCCCGAATTCATTCGGTCATACGTACATTCTGCTTGCAGTAGATTATGTTTCCAAATGGATCGAAGCCAAGGCCACCAAAACAGACGATTCCAGGGTGGTTGCTGATTTTCTCAGAACGCACATCTTTAACCGATTCGGGACCCCTCGAGCTCTCATCAGCGATCGGGGGACTCATTTCTGCAATCGAACAGTCGCTTCGCTACTTAACAAGTACGGAGTGACTCATCAGGTCTCCACAGCTTACCACCCCCAAACCAATGGGCAAGCTGAGGTCTCGAATCGGGAGATCAAGGCTATTCTCGAAAAGACCGTGAATCAGTCAAGAAAAGACTGGAGTCTCAAGCTAGGAGACGCGCTGTGGGCCTACCGTACTGCATTCAAGACCCCGATTGGCATGACGCCTTATCGATTGGTCTATGGCAAGCCGTGTCATCTTCCAGTCGAGATAGAACACAAGGCCTTTTGGGCAATCAAGAAAGTCAACATGGACCTGAACTTGGCAGGAAAAGAACGCTGTCTGCAAATTCAAGAGCTCGAAGAACTTCGGGGGGATGCCTACGAAAACTCAATGATCTACAAAGGCAAGACCAAAGCCCAACACGACAAGCACCTCGTAGCCAAGAACTCACCATTGGGCAGAAAGTTTTGCTCTACAATTCAAGGCTACGGATTTTTTCGGGAAAACTCAAGTTTAAATGGACGGGACCATACCGAATCACCGCGGTGTTTGATCATGGTGCTGTTGAGATCCAGAATTTGGACAATGGGGAGCCATTCAAGGTGAACGGTCATAGGTTGAAACCCTTCTATGAAGGATTCAAGCCATCGACTGCAGAGGAAGCAAGGGTCGAGGACCCAACACTCGACACTCCCGAATGAGGACACGACGTCCAGGCCTGGACGATAATCAAGGCCAAGTGTGGGGACCAACCCCGAATTTCTAACCCTCTTCCTTTAATTTTCTTGTCTCTAAAATTCTGCATCCGACATCCTCTTTTCTCTTTTCCCAAAACCCATTTCTTATCTTCCCTAGGTGACTTTAATTGGTTTTGTCCATTCTTATTCCTTTTGTCCGTCGGTCTCTTTAGTTTCTTCTATTTTATCATTTTTCATTTTATTATTTGGGTCAACTCTCGCTTTTCAAATTTTCTATGTGCACTTTTTATGTTACCTAGGTAAAAATTTAAATTTTCTTTGTCCTCTTTCCCCTTTCATTTAATTTCTCTGTCTCCTATTTAATGTCTTGTCTCCTCCTTTATTCACCCCATTTAATTACCTCTGATTTTATTCTTATCCCTCCTCTTTTCAAAATCCAAAAAGCTGATTTGCTTTCCCCGATTCCCGTGCAGGTGTAAGAGCACGCTGCCCTTGGCACTGAGCGCCCTCTCCCATCGCGCCACGTGGACGACGGAAACCGAAGCAACCATTTCCCACCTCTCTCTCCACGTTCCCACGCCTGCCAAAACCTTTTCACCCACGCCACCTAAACCGTCACCCTTACACGTTACCCAAGCCGTTACCCAACCAAAACTCCCTCATTACTCCCAATCAAATCAAAACACTCCTTTTTCTCTTCTTTCCAAAAACAAAAACCATCTCTTCTTCCTTATGGCACGCACAAGTCTAAACCTAAACAAAGACCCCACTTCTCACTCTTCCACTCCAACTCCTACTCCTCTCTCTCACCAAAACCAGCCGAACACCACCACCTCTGACCACTCTCCAGCAGCCACTGAACGGCTCGGATCTCCATCTTCCGAAGCCACCATCAACCTAGACGAAATCCCTTCCCCTACCCCTCTCACAGACATGACCAGATCAAGGAAGGTTCACCGTGTCCCTCCAACCACTACCGCCGGCAGCAAGAAGAAAACGCCGCCCAGCCCTGTCAACTCCGTCCCCCTCGACGTTAAGCCCCTTGGCTACGTCATTCCTTCTGACACCGAGGAGGAAGCGGAACCCCAGACCAGTTCCAGCCTCCGGGAAGCCCGTCGGGCGGAGATGGAGAACGAGGAACAGTTCCCCTGGGACTCTGACGATCAGCGAGAGGAGGAGGACGACGGCAGACGTGATGGTGAGGAGGAGGTCGAGCTGACTGAGCGACCAGAAGAGCACGACGCTCAGGGTCCTGAGCACACTGCTCCAAGTCCTGAGGACGTTCCAGAAGGCCCAACAGAGGAGATCGCCAATGAAGGAGAAGGTGAGATCGACCCGCCCCAACCTCCCAGTCCACCCCCGAAACCGGCCAAGGGTAAGACCCGAGCCGCGAAACACACCCCAAAGCCCCCTGCTCCTAAGGTTCCAGCCCCCAAACAACCGGCCAGCAAGAAAAGGAAGATCCCGGCCTCTTCCAAGGGTAAAGCTCCTGCTACTGAGACTCCCCGCAAATCCCAGCGCATCGAGGAGGAAGATGAAGAGTTTGATTCTGCTCCTGGGTCCCGACCCAGTTACCTGGTAACGGCTAACCTTGAAACTTTCAATGAGCTTTTTATCTTTAACGATAAGCCTTCCTTGGATAAGGTGACTTTGATGAATTTCAAGGGAGTAGCCCCCTGCCCTAAGTTAGATTTGGAGTTTTGTGATAAGATGGGTGTTGGGTCCCGGATTCGGGAGTATATCAGTGGTATCGGGTGGGAACGTTTCTTTTACATGGATCAGCCTACCTATTTGGAACTCAGTCTGGAGTTCTTTGCTAGCTTTTGGTATAAGGTTGATTTGTTTAAACCCGGGGGTGGGGTCGGTCCCGATCTGGCTGCCAAGGGATGTGTGAATTTCAGGTTGGCAAGCAAATGGCACCCGATGTCTCTCAACGACTTAAACGTCTATCTGGGCTTTGTCAGTCGTGAGGGTATTCAAGAGGCCGCATATCAGAACGCTCTCACCATTATCCCTCCCGAGTTCAACAGTCACAAAGCTCTTCGGGAGCTCTCTGGACGAGACAAGATCCTGTTTGACTCTCGCCATGCCAAGGCCCACTGCATTCAAGACCCAGCGCTCCGCATCCTGCAACGCTTCCTGTCCATTGCCCTCGCAGGAAAATTCGGGACCTCTGGGCAGCTTGCCCAAACGGAGCTGTTTTTCCTATGGGTCATGTACCATAAGAAGCGCGTCAATCTTGGCTACTGGATCGCCACCGCTGCCCACAATGTTGCCAATGCCCCCCAGGGTCGCTCTCCTGTTCTTGGATCACTTGTCACCAGCCTGGCCTCCCAACTTTACACCTCGACACTGCGGGAACTCAACCTGTATCGACACCCGAATTCCTTCAAGATCCTTGGTTTCAAATCCTTGGACGCGATGGAATTTCTTTGTGTTATTGACGGTATCTTGAGCTTCCATGCAGGTAACAAGGGCAGGATCGAAGGCAAGTATGAGTACCCAGACCTCTCCAAGTCGTCTGCTGCTCCCGAACCTCCTCCCAGCAAAGCAACCACTTCGACTGCCCCGAAGCCCACAGTTGACTCCCGAGTGCCCGAACCCACTCCAGATGAATCCACTACGAACCAGCTCCTCCGCTTGATCCTGGAAACCAACCTCGCGATCCTTCGAGAGATCCAAACTCAGGCTGACGTGCTGATTGCGATGCGTCGTTCTCGTCCTCCCCCATGATCCCGAACACTTTCCACCCCTTTGCCCCTGCGTGGGCTATTTATCTCTGAACAATTTACTTTTCTGCACTTTCTTTAAACTGCCTCATCTTTTATCTCCTTCCCGTATTGAGGACAATGCGCTGCCTAAGTGTGGGGGGAGTTTCAACTGCTAGTATTTAAGTAGTTATTATACTTATGTTCTAGTTTAATTTTCCTAAGTGCTAGTATTTAAGTAGTTATTATACTTATGTTCTAGTTTAATTTTCCTAAGCTTATGCATGATTTCTTTTGCAATTTTTTTTCGGATTTTAGCCCAAGGCCTATTTTTGAAAACACCTCAATGATGGACACACACCTGACTTACGCACATAGAAGGAAAATGCTTTATTAGACAGGGTCCCGAATGATTCATGCTTTGCCTGTTATGCCTTATATCTGCTTCAAGACCTAGACACCAGTAGTCACGAATTAGCACCTTCTGAGCATTTGAGCCTTCATGCCTATATTTATTGTTTGAGCGAATGCATGACTAGGTACTGGTTGAGCTTGCATGATATCCATGGGTATAGACACACATAGACATAGGAAAGCAGCAAAAAGATTAAGTCTTCGCATCACATTGTTTTCTCTCATTTCTTTTCTTCTGTGCTGTTCTTTTCTTACCCCCGAACCCCTTCTTGACCTTCCATTCTGACCATTTGAATTTTTCTTGATCTTTCTCTTGGCAGGTGAGCGATGTTGTTGGGAGCACCATCGAGGGCTAGACTAGACCAGAAGAAGCAGCGAAGGCAAAGTGTGGGGGTCACGCATCCATTCAAGACCCCGAATGCTGGCGCAAATTCAAGTCCTCAAAAGCTAAATTCAAGGGCAGACCAGAACGAAAAACCACTTCCCATCCACAGCAAAACACAAGTGTGGGGGAGTGGAATCAGGCATCGGTCCCCCAAAGAAAAGGTCTCATTCCTCAACCAGACCAGCTCTACTTCCCCCTCTCGAAAAAAAAAAAAAAAAAAAAAAGGGCAAAAGAAAAGGAAAAAAAAAATGGAAAAATAGACAGAAAAATAAAAGAGAGAAGAGAGCAAGACCATACCCTCAAGAAGAGGAAAAACAAACAGCCAGTATCATTCAAGGCCTCGAGCCTCTGTCCCGAAATACAGCAAGGGTCCCCATCGAAAAAGAAAGCCTAGTCTAGTCTTCGCCCTCAGCAACATTGTCTCACCATCTTAATTCCTTCTACCAAGGGAGCGTTCCAGGTTTGAGTCGGTTCCACCACCTTCTCATTTCACTTCCTTTCTCTCCCTCTTCTCCACTTTTTCCACTCATAATGCTTCTTTCTATTTCCCCTTATCATTTATTTTCCTTGCTTCCCCTTCTTGCCCCGATGCGAAGTCTTTTGATTGCTAGATTGCTTATGCACGTGTCTAATGTACTCGGATTGATATGCAAGCTTGATTTTTTTTGTGCCGTGTTATAGCATACTTGAGTGTTTAAACACCTAGCCCACGAGTGTGAGTGCAAACACCGATTCATGTGAGGATTGCTGGTGAATAGGCTGATGTGGAAAAGTCTCTTCTTAAGGGTCGTTATCCTTCTGATTTGATGCAGGTGTATCTAGGCGGAGTCTGTTTTCATTTTAGGTCTCGAATCTTAACAAGCCTGCTTATTCTCTGTGCAATAGTTTAGTGTGTCTGTTCTGTTTTGGGGACTGTTTTAAATTTTGTGAATGCTCGAGGGCGAGCATTGGGCAGTGTGGGGGCTATTTGATAGCATGTTTTTATGCATGATTTTCCCTCCATTTTCTCACTTATTTAGAGCTTGATTCTGCTAATTTACCCTTGATTTCATTACTATTGCAGATCTAGGCCTAAAAAGGGAATTTATGCTAAAACAAACGTTTTTGGTGCATTTTGAGCGAATTCGAGCTTCAAGACCAAAAGTCGAGGTCCCGAGTCCAAAGCAGCGTTCAAGGTCCCGAATCGGATTCCCAGTTCAGGACTCCCGAAGGGTAAAGGATGACGGTTCCACGTGTCACCCCACCTAACGCCCATGTGATCCCTCTGACACTGTTCTGACGCTCTGCACTGATTACCAAACACCTGCGGATTTCAGTCTTGAGCCCACTCCAGACCTGCCAAAGCTGGAAAAACCAGACAGCTTTATGCTTTTCCAGCTTTGTGCTTTTGGGAACATAGATCCACTTCTTTAGGCTTTCAATTAATGCATTTTGTCCCTAGTTTTTGGGCTGTAGATATTTTGTGCTTGGAGCTCTACTATATAAAGGGCATCCATGAATAGTTTTAGGGGCTTTTTCTTTGATCTCTCCTAGTAATTAATTAATTAGCATAATTTAGAAGTAGCTTAGACTTCTCTCTAGTTTCTCTCTCTAGCCATTGTTAGCTTCTTCAACATTGCTGCCGAGCTATAAACGGAATTTTAGTAACAAGTTTTCTTCCCTTACACTATTTAATTACTTGTTATGCTTTCCTTAATCGTTATTTGTTTATCTTTAAGTATGAGTAGCTAAATTCCTAGTTCTTGGCAAGGCTGATTCAAGGGTTGCAGGGGCAGATTCGAGGCCTTAATGTGCTTAATATATTCTTGATGCTATATTCAACTATTCATCGATTTAATTACATCTTTGCATGATTTAATTTGAGGCCTGATCAACTGAGAATTATCTTGTGTAAATGCTGCCATTTATGTGATGAATACGGAAGGAAAGTTGCATGAGCAAGTAGGCATCTGTTTAGTCTTGACTGTGTCAAAGTGGTCTCGAATAGATAGGTTGGGTAGTTGATTAGAGCTGGGTCACGAGTCTGACAAACTGAGGGACTTTAGCTCTAAATCTGTCTTTTCTTAACTTCATGGGCAGTTTGAGTATGGCCCTCCCGCATTCGTGCCTGGAGGGATGGCGGACTGTCAAGACTACCTCATATGTGGAAACGGGGGGTAGTTTCTCTTAAGAGAAAAGTAGGGGATATCCGAGGAATCTGGTCCCCATGTCATTTCTATGACATCTTGAATGGAATACCCTTGAGCTGATGACGATCTGGTCCCGAATGCAACCCAGAGTGCCTTTGCCGAGAACCCTTTCTCCATCTGATTACTTGAGCTTATTTCACCCTTGTTCTGTTTCACGCCTGTACTGTTATTCCTGCATCTGTTACTGACCTGTTTTACTATTTCTGGATTTATTCGCTGATTCACTTATCTTACCATTCGGGACCCCGAACGTGACATTCGGGACCCCGAATATTGGTTTCTTAGATAGAATTGTTAGCTCCCGATATCTGTCTTGGCCAACTCGTTGGCCAAGTAAAATCCCCCCCCTAATTGTTACTATTCGTGCTCTTCTCCCCCGAATACATTCAAGACCATAGATCAGTTTCTCACAGTCCCTGTGTTCGACCCTGACTCCCACTGTACACTTTATCTCTTGTGCACACACGTTTTCAGGCACTATAAATTCTTTATTTGATTGACGATCAACGGTATTACCGTTCCTGCAAATTTGGATACCATACCGTACCGAACAAAGTTCGGTCGGTAGTTCGGTATACCGAACAGCAAAAATTATAAAAAAATACCGACCAAATAGAGTAAATTTCAATACGGTATTATGGTAATTTCGGTTCGGTCGGTATTTGCACAGCCCTACGTCTGATCAATATACAACTGGTTGGGTTAGTTAAGTAACAAAATTACTGTCATTTTACCTTCTTTTTTTTTTAAACAAGTTACATAAAAAAAATAGAGATTTGAGATTGAAAATTAGAAAAAAAATTGATATATTAATTGGGTATGAACTATAAAGGTTTTATATTAAAGGAAATGTTAATATTACTGGTAAATATTCATGCTCTTTTTTAAAACTAGCTGGTTCAATTTGGTTCGATCCGATTTAACAATTTAATGTTTAAACGGTTCAAAACGATCCAATAGGCCATCTCGATTGAACCCAATTGAACCAATGACGTATTCATTTTAAATTTATTATCATTCGATTTTGATAACATTGCCTTCTCTATATATGATGGACAGTAACTGATTCAGTGGCGAAGCCAACTTTCGATGCTTGGGGAGGCGAGATTAAATTTTTTATCTGTAAACAGTGATGGATCCAAAATCTGTATTCAGGGGCTGCGGGGGTTCGGGGGCAGCGCCTCCGAATTTTTACTTTTTTAGTATTTTAAAGGGAAGTCAAGCTAGCTGAACGAAAAATTGGAAAAATGCTTACGAGTATTTGTATCCGTCACTAAATAACAAATATATAAACTTAACAAAAAGATAAATAAGAAGACAATATAGAAAAAAATTAATTATACATTATAATTCATAAAATATACGTACTTTTTACAATTATTCTCTATGAGTATTTTTATATGAACATTCTCGTCAATAACTATTATAGTAATAAATTTAATATGTATTATGTATAATTAATTAAATTAGCTGAATTGTACCCGACGTTCTTTCAAATCAACAAATTCATCTAATATCGAATCTAAACTGAAAGTCTCGACAATTTTTTTTCAATATAAACCACCAACTTGAGGAGATGACCTTCTTGGGTTCTTTCATAAACTCAAGAATTAATATAACCAACAAATATATCACGACCATAGTCCTAAATTTGAGATATATTATCAACAAACACATTGCCTTTTTCTTTCTTGACAATGCTCTACGAGTCATAACTGCAACCATATAAAAAATGCAGCATTATAGATACAATACGAGATATAAACAATATGTTAATCGGTGAGTTACGCACAAAATTAAAGTACAAAATTAATTTAAGTACCTAATAGTCCTGATTTATGATCTAACACGGTACTAATAAGAGAGAATTGTCATCTGATTGGTATCTAGCTGGTTGCTGCCCTTGAAGTTCTGTCTGTATTCATGGTTTAGTAGATAGGATTTGGCTGTTTTGTATCATCTTTTTCTGGGCGTTTTTGAGAAAGCTTTTGTGGGCTCTTCTCTGCTTGTTCTTGCTGGGTTGGTCATGACCTTCATGACATTTAGCAATAAAATCTCTGCCTATTAAAAAAATAAAAAATAAACAAGAGAGAATTGAGAATAAAATTCCTAGACCTGTACTTTGTCTATTAATTTCTGCGTACTGCACTAAAAAAATAAATTCTATGATAATACTAATAATTTTTTTTTTCTTTTTTACTTTTATGATAATACTAATAATATATATTTTAAAAAGATCCAGTCCCCCCCCCCCCCCGCGTCCCCGTCCCCGTCCCCTCGTGGCTCCGCATCCAACATATACCATACTCTACAATAACCACTCAACAGGTCCAGCCTGCCCACCGACACTCCACGATGAACACCACAATTCGTCCAGTATATTCTCATTGGCGCTCCACGAGGAACACCACTTAATCCGGCCCACCCGGCATTGTATGATGAACGCCACATGGTCCAACAACTCTTATCAAGCTTACCAGCAAGACGTTTACTCTGCTACAATCATCACCACCGGAGTTATTCAAATAATATCTCATTTTTTACGGCATCTATAAACACGATTATAATGATCACTCTCGTAGTTGAGTTTATGACCGTACTGGATGAATGTATATATAACTTCTAGGTTATAAACTAATTCTTTATAGGTCTTGAAACCAACAATCTCTTTTTAATAAATAAATAAATGATACGTGTACATTTAACAGAAAATAATTGATGAAAATGTTTTAGTGGTTCTTTTTTAATTTACATATTACATATTTATGTATTTGTTTTTCTCATATACATTTACCTCATAAGCTTCAATAACCTTGCTTCATTTGACTATATGCCTTTTCTTTTCTTCCAAATTGAAGCTGATTATTTTGAATTTTAATTTTATATCCTAGAATTGCACAAGGAAGATTGGAAGAAAGATCCACGAAGTATATATGCATGCATGCACCACTTGTCTAGATTTTGTTTTACTAATTCATAACAGGAACTGACGAGTCAATTAAGATGTATTTGTTTTTCTCATATACATTTACCTCATAAGCTTCAAAAACCTTGCTTCATTTGACTATATGCCTTTTCTTTTCTTCCAAATTGAAGCTGATTATTTTGAATTTTAATTTTATATCCTAGAATTGCACAAGGAAGATTGGAAGAAAGATCCACGAAGCATATATGCATGCATGCACCACTTGTCTAGATTTTGTTTTACTAATTCATAACAGGAACTGACGAGTCAATTAAGATGGATCAATAAGTAAGTAAAGAAGGAATATACTGTTTGATTTAAAAAAAACCTAGAGGCGGCTCCAACTTTTGCGGAGCCTAGCCGCCACCATAACCCCCCCCCCCCCTCGGGTGTGCCCACTGCTACCGGAGGTCCCAAACACCAGCATGCCTCACGCTGCTGGGTCGAAATATCCTCCATTCCCTTCCACGCAGAACAGACGTCCCTGCCACGATCATATTTTTTATAAGGACGAGGAGGTTGTGACTTTTTACGTCGAGAATCTCCCTTCCCACGTGGACCATCATGGCCTGAGATATCTGGTGCAGCGAAGATGGAAATTACCTGCATTCGGCAAGGTCCGAGACGTATTCATTCCGAGTAGGCGCAATGCTGCAGGTAAACGTTTTTGTTTTCTTAGACTTGATTGTGTATCGAACGTGGGCGACATGGTTAAGGCCCTAGATCGACAGTCCATTGGTGCATCTGAATTGAGATGCAGTCGAGCTAGGGTTAGGCATAACCAGACCAGGAGTAGGAAGTTGGAGGATAGGAGAAACCAGGATGTCAAAAAGAGAGATGATATTACCAACGGTAATAGAGTGGCACCAAATCGCAGCTGGGTTGAAACTGTTCGTGGGGAATATACCAGCGGGGTGCATACGCCTCGCCCGGAGTCTGTTCCTATTGAACTTAACATCCCAGAAGAGAATCTTGAATGGCTTAAACGCAGTGCGATAGGAGTACTGAGAAGATTAGAGGATGTGCCTGGGATTCAGGATAGAGTGGTGGAGGCAGGATGGTGTTGCGAGACCCGGGTTATGGGACGCGGTCTGGTCTTGTTGGAATTCGATAGGAGCAGTGATTATGAGCTAGCGTTAGGGCCGAATAAACTGATGGGCGATGCGTTATTTACCAAAGTGGTCCCTTGGAATGAGATGTCTACCGATGGTAGTAGATGCTGCTGGGTACAATGCGCGGGAGTACCAATCCAAACATGGGGGTTTAAAACCTTTGAAGCCTTAGGTACTAAGCTTGGGGAGCTGATTACAGTGGATGAGAACACCATGCGACGTAAGAGATTAGACATTGGGAGAGTGCTAGTATGTACCAAGGAGAGTCATATCGATGTACAGATTTTGGCTAGGATTAATGAGACAACGCATAGGATCCATTGCAAAGAAGAACCACTGCAGGGAGTGATCTCGAACTTGGATTGGATGATTGGCGTCGACCAGGAAGAGGAGGAATGGGGAGAGGCGGATTCGGACGTTGGGATAGGGGCAGAGGTGCCTGATGAAGAACCCCCGGTGGGGAGTATTGGGAAGGAGCCTGGAACACTGGAAGTTATGAACACAGCGGAGAATGAGGTAGATATTGGTAACCAGGGCGGTGCGCTATCATATATTACCACCCGTAAGACCAAACGGTTGGTGGGTGAGAAGGGGAGTTTACGATCAGTAGACTCTGCTACCGGGTCAGGAGCATCCACTTTCTGGGCAGCAGACGAGGATATTAGAAGCAGAAATAAATTTATGGACGCGACACTCATAGGCGGTGACATTTGGGAAATTGGGAAGAAGCTAGACCTCTTGATGCAGGCAAACGAAAATGCGTTGAGAGCGTTCGAGAAGGGGAGACATGAGGAGGAGGTGGCCCGATCTAGGGCGTAATGTGGTGTGTTTGACGCGTGAGAAGACGTTCCTATGGTTAAGCTTTTATGTTGGAATTGCAGGGGGCTGCTTGCGGGAGCTAAACGGAGATTTATTAAGAGGACAGTTGTCAAGGAAGGGATAGAGGCGGTGTTTTTGCAAGAAACAAAGAGGGAGGTAGTAGATGAATTCTTTATCAATTCGATGTGGAAGTATACTGATTTAGGCTGGGTGCATGCCCCTGCAGAGGGGCGGTTTGGTGGGCTAATATCCATGTGGGATAAGCGTAAGATTCAAGTTAGTAGGACTGTGGTTCGTGAGCGTTTTATATGGTTGCAAGGACGGCTAATCGCTCAAAATTTCTCGTGTGCGTTTCTGAACGTGTATGGATTTTCTGATGCTGATCGTCGGACACAGCTGTGGCAGGAGTTGAAAACTCTTAGTGATGAATTTGATGGGCCGGTCTTGGTTGCTGGGGACTTCAACGAGACCATTTCCCCGGCAGACCGATGGAATGGAGGTGGGTACTCTCGTGGCATGAGGGAATTTGGCAGTTGGGTTGAGGAATGCAATTTGCTGGATTTGCCGCTTGTGGGAAGAAGGTTTACGTGGGCAAATTCTATCAGTAGAAGCAGGATTGATCGGGTATTGGTGCAGGCGGACTGGCTTTCTTGTTTTCCTAATCTCCAACTGCTGGTCTTGGGGCGTAACGGGTCCGATCACACCCCTCTGTTACTTCACTCTGACCGTAAGGATTTGGGCCCCAAACCTTTTAGGGATATGGCTGAATGGTGGGATTATCCGGGCTTTAAGGACCTTGTGCGGTCATGGTGGGAAGAAGCCAACAACGTCTTTCCCGGGGAGTACCAGGTGATGAAAAAAGTCAAATGGCTCAAAGCTAAACTTCGGGTGTGGAATAAAGAGGTTTTTGGGTATATCGGGACTAAAATTCGGGAATTACAAGAGAAAATTGAGAGTTTGGAGGGAGTGGCTGATTCGCGCGAGCTCACAGAAGCAGAACGGAGTGAGAAGGCAGCGGTTGAGTCTCAATTATGGGAAAAGGAAAGGCAGGCGAACCAATTATTGGGGCGCAAGGCTAGAATCCGCTGGGATACGAAGGGAGACAGGAACACCAAGTATTTTCATCTTGTTGCTAGAGCTACCCAGCGGAAGAATAACATAACAACGATTGTGTCCACCAGAGGGAGATTATCGGAGCCTCAAGCGATTAAGGATGCGGCTGTTGAGTATTTCAAGGAGTTCTTCCAGGCGGTGTCTTGGAACAGGCCGCGGGTTCCAGATTTGGGTTTCCATAAACTGAGTGACCAGGAGGTTGAACTGCTTGACAGCGAGATAACGAGAGAGGAAATTTGGGAGGCTGTCCGGAGTTGTAGGAGCGACAAAGCTCCGGGGCCTGATGGGCTGTCCATGTTGTTCGTGCAAAAGGCTTGGGATATCCTTGGGGATGATTACTGCAGACTTGTTAGTAGTTTTTTCAGCAGGGATCGTTTTCCTTTTGGAGCTAACACGTCATTTCTTACGCTGATTCCCAAGATTAACAGTGCCAAGAGATTCTCGGAATTTAGGCCTATTAGTCTGGTTAGCGGGTACTACAAAATCATTTCGAAAATTCTGGCTAGGAGATTAGCTCAGGTTGTAACTTCGGTTGTCAGCGATGTGCAACATGGCTTCATCAAAGGGCGACAAACTCTGGACTGTGTGATGACAGTTAATGAGATTATCCATTTCCTCAAAGCTAATCGTCAACAAGGCTATTTATTCAAGCTAGACTTCGAGAAAGCTTATGACTCAATAGAATGGGGGTATTTGGATGACGTCCTCAGACACATGAGATTTAGTAAGAAATGGCGCGGTTGGGTGAAAGAATGTTTGGCTACGGCTAAGGTCTCTGTCCTGGTTAATGGAGCTCCTTCTGCGCAGTTCAATGTTGGCCGGGGGTTGAGACAAGGATGCTCCCTTTCTCCCTTTCTCTTTAATATTGCGGCTGAAGGCCTGCACTTACTGTTTACTCGTGCGGTTAACCAAGGACTGGTGAGAGGTATTGGCAATCCGATGACGGGCTGGAATGTGTCTCATCTCCAGTTTGCAGATGATACGATGGTATTTGTCAGAAACGAGGAAGAGGAAATACAGGCAGTTAAAGGGATACTTAGGTGGTTCGATGCCTTTGCGGGGTTAAGGGTGAATTATCATAAGAGCTCTCTAGTGGGGGTGAATGTCTGTGATTTGGATGGAAACACTGTGGCCCGTAGAGCTGGATGTAAATACGAGTCTCTTCCTTTTAAGTACTTGGGATCTTATGTTGGGTTAAACCCTCGTCGTTTGGCTAGTTGGGACTTTCTTCTCTACGCTATGCGGAAGAAGCTAGCTACGTAGAAGGGTGGCCTTCTATCGCTGGGAGGGCGTATGACCCTTATCAAATCCGTCCTATCTTCTTTGCCGGTGTATAATATGTCGATATACCTTATGCCTATGGGAGTGGTTAGACAGTGCGAAAAAATCATGAGACGATTCCTATGGAGCGGGGGGGAACAAGAGAACGGGTTGGCTAAGGTGAAATGGCAGCAGACCGTTTGTCCTCTGGAATCAGGGGGGTTGGGGCTGGGCTGCCTTAACACGAGGAATATTGCCTTTCTTTTCAAATGGATTTGGGAGGTCTTGAGAGATGAGAATAAGATGTGGGTAGATATAGTGAGGAGAGAATACAAGTTTATGGCTACCGGAGACTTCTGGTTGGGAAAAGTGGGGCGCATGTCTCCGATATGGCGGGACATTTTACGTGTCTGCGGTAGGAGCTCCAAGTTTTTTGGGTTCTAGCAGGATCATTTGAGATGCAAGATTGGAGGAGGCGATGATGTCCGACTCTGGTGGGATACCTGGGCGGGTAAGGTCCCCCTGGCCCTCCTTTTTCCTCGGTTATACTCCCTGGCTAATAATCCTATGGGTACGGTTCAAGATCATGGGCATTGGGACGGAGGGGAATGGAGCTGGGATTGGGAGTGGCGGCGTGGGCTTTTCCAGTGGGAGGCTGAGGCTGTTGTGAACCTCCAAGAGCTTATTCCTAAGCCTCGTAATACCAATGGGAGAGCTGAAGTTCATTGGTCCCTTGAGAAGTCCGGATACTATTCGGTCGGATCGTGCAGAAGAGGGATTGAGCTGCTTCGCTATGGAGGTGAACCTAAAGAGGCGCTCTCTGCCTGTTGGAGGATGCAAGTGCCCCTTCGTATCAGTTTCTTTCTTTGGTTGACGCTGCAAAATCGCATTGCTACTCGGGATTATCTCGCGCGTTGCACCATCATTACGGTTGAGGACAATTGCTGCCCTCTATGTACTGCGAATGGGGAGACTTGTCACCATCTGTTGCTTCATTGCGAGGCTGTTAGAGAGCTGTGGGATCAGGTGTCGAACTGGGCTGGTTTGGCCTGGGTTAAACCTTACTCGGTCGAGAGTGTCTGGTATGTTTGGCCGAGTCTCCTGCCTTGCCGGTCGGCAGCTGTCAAGATTATGTGGTGCTCTCTTCTTGCTGCTATCTGGTGGACTGTGTGGCTGCATCGCAACAAGTCTGTGTTTAATCATGCGGGTACGAGCGGCTCTAATCTATTTAACTTGGTTTTTCTGCACTGGCGGCAATGGCTGCGTTGTGCTGACCCGACATTTCCATACTCCATCACGCAGATGAGCCACTCGGTTGAGTGGTTGAGCAGGTGGGGCTGATCTGATCAGGTCCTGGGTCAGCGTTTCGTGTGCGTGTGGGGTTGCTGGGTGGTGTAGCGTGTGTATTTCTGGGGTTTTTGCAGCAGCCGTGCTGCTTGCCCCTTGCTGTCTTCTGTCTCCTATTTCCTGATCCTCTGTATAGGTGGTAACATTTCCTTGTACCTTCGTTCTTGCTCCTTGGCCATGTCTATTGGTCATTTTAATAAAGTCTTCCCAGCTTATATATAAAAAAAAAAAAAAATTAAGATGGATCAACGAGAGAAAATTCTTCAAAAGAGAAAATTCTTTTTATTTGGTAAGAAAATTCTTCAAAAGAGAGACTTACCCAGAGACGTGTCTACCTTACCACCTGCCATGTCATCAATATAATTTGGATTCTTTGATTCAAAAGTCAAAGCCAACGCATTATCCACCTTCAATTCAATATTCCGCACCTAACATTCATTTCAATTGTATAATAGAATTTCTTAATTAGTTTTGAATATTATTTTTTTAAAAAAAAACAGTGAAAATATAAGGAAAAATCCAATTTCTCCACTTTCCTCCTACTTACTACAAGTTACAACTACCAAATTTTCACCAACAGATCTTTATAATTATGGAGTAATCTTTTTGTTGTCTTTGTAATAACATTTAGTTACAAGTCATAAATCGTCAATGGCCGCTCATCTCATCTTTCGACCTTTTTCTCTTCTCCACACCATCACCGCAACCTTCTTCGCCATCCTCTCCCTAAAACTCCTCCTCTTCCTCCGCCCCTTCGCCGGACCGGACTTCACAAATCCCCGAAAACTACACCGTATCATCACCACCCAATACCTTAAACTCGTCGAACGAAACCACCCGTCGTCATCCATCAAAACTAATCTCTCCGTAAAACAACAAGAGCAACCTGATTGTGTGGTGTGTCTGGCGGAAATGTCGGAAGGGGAATGCGTTAGGAGATTGAAATGCGAGCACATTTTCCACGTGGGGTGCGTCGACAAATGGTTGCAGCAATCCTATTCGCCCACGTGTCCGATTTGCCGGACTATGGTTTTATCGGATGAGATCGTCGCAAGTTATCGGCAGCTTCAGGATATGATCAAGAACGGCGGCAGCTATGAGGATACCATTTCTCTCCTGTCTACTCTCTACAGTGATCATCGTCATCTACTTAAAATCTTACTGTAATCATTTGTTCAATTTAATTTGTTGTTATTAACTTCAATTAAAATTTTCTTCTATGCATGTAACTAGTACATTTTGTTGCTATATACAAGTATCCCAAGTCCACTATCATGTTCGCACGAAATCAAATAATTTTTACGATTAAGTATAACATTTCGCAATTTTTTTTCTCCATTCGATTCACATATTTATAAACTCGTTGGGGGAAATAACATGTTCTTAATTAGTAATTAATTAAGTGGTAAGAGTATTGAATTACTTTTACAAAATAATCACTTAGTTTTTTTTTTCCGTAAATATATTGCTTGTAATTACTAAGATAGTTATTTTCCGCCACTTAGCTGACAAGATTTATAACTTCATTTTTGGTGAACAACTATATGATTAAGTACTGAAACAGTTGTTGGCCTTACTTACTCAAAAGGAGTGGTTATGAAAAAAGATGGCCAACCAAACATGCAAAAGAGAGATCAATTTTTAATTCCCTCAAGCAGTAGATGTCAAATTTAGGGTACATGCGACATGCTTAATTTAATGCCCCAAAATATAAAATTTAATTAGATCTAATCCAACCATATGCAAGTGGAACTACATTATATTTGTTGTTTTTGAATGCGTACAATCTTCTACATATGGACAATGTTAGTACTAACATTAATAATTAGTACAACAATGGACAATTACTTAGTCTGTTAGCTAATTTTTTTTTTTTAATAAGCTGAAGATTTTATTCTTGCCTAGAAGATGTAGACAATCAGAATAGAGGAATAGAATGTACAGAAGATTGCTCCTCAAGAGAGGAAACGGCTAAGAAAATGACGATAGAAAACAACCATAGGAAGAACCAAGAAAGAACCAAGAATACTATACTATTGAACTGCCCGACCCAACGATAGTAACCAGGAAGGGGACAACAACATCATTCCCAAAGTGTAAGGGAATGCATGATCTGTACTCTTTAACCATCTGTACCAAAACGAGAAGGCGGTATTGAAAACTCGTCTCGAGCAGAAGGAATGTTGATGAAAAACTACTTGGTTTCTCTGCAACCACAAGCTCCAAACCATTGCATAAAACAGGACCCTCCACTTCTCCTTTATGTGAACCCCGCTACTTGGGAGATAGGTCTCCCATGAATCCCATAGCTCACCAATAGTGCGAGGAGGACACCAGGACACTCCCAACCATATCATCACAGCATTCCAGCAAGAGTAAGATGTTTGACAGTGAAGCAAAATATGCTGGACAGATTCCCCTTGCCTATCGCACATAGAGCAAGCGTTGTCCTCCTCATTGAGCATGCCACGTTTGCAAAGAAATTCCCTAGTAACCAAACGCCCGCGCATTGCCAGTCATAGGAAAAATTCTACTCTGTAAGGAACTAAATTGGACCAGCATGACTCTAAACCTGGGGTAGCCTGAAAACGCTGTTTAGCATAACCCAAGGACCATGACCCGACCGAATACTCACCTTCGCAATTTAACTGCCACCTATTCTTAGCAGAACCTTGTATATTGTTGGGCACCGAGATAAGAGAAGCCAAGCCAACCCACTCTTCCATTTCCCACTCATAAAGCTCGCGGCGCCACTGAGTATTCCAGTACCACTGATGCCCATTCCAGTATCCATGATCAAGAATAGATCCATTAGCATTAGTTGCTAAATTGTAAAGCCTTGGATAACCAAGGGCTAGAGGGGTATTGTTGTGCCAAGGATCCCACCAAAAGGACACCGATTGGCCATTACCCACAACGAGTTTCACGTGTCTTACCCAAAAATCGAACCAATCACCGCCCCTACGGAATAAACGAAATATATCCCGCCAAATAAAAGACACCTTAGCCACTAGCTCCTTCCAAAGGAATCCTAAATTGGTGAAACCATATTGTCTCCTTACAATGTCCGCCCAAAGTTTCGTACTTCCATTGCATAGATCCCATACCCACTTAAATAGAAAAGCTGCATTCCGAGTTTCAAGATTACCTATACCCAAGCCCCCAAGCTCCTTCGGACGAATCATATCTCCCCATTTTACCTTCGACAGCCCACTTTTAGATTCATCTCCGCTCCACATGAACCTTCTCATTATCCCTTCACATTTACGACGCACACTTTTTGGCATATTATAAATTGACATGTTATAAACAGGAAGACTAGAAACCGCTGACTTAAGCAAAGTAACACGCCCGCCAACAGACAAAAGATGACCCTTCCATGTCGCCAACTTAGTCTTCATTTTCTGAATAAGAAAATCCCAGCTTGTGACTCTCCTAGGATTAAGCCCCACGTAAGAACCAAGATACTTGAAAGGTAGTTGTTCATACTTACACCCAGCTCTCCTGGCTAGGCATCCCCCTACCTGTTGGCAAATGTTGATACCCACAAGCGAGCTCTTGTGAAAATTGACACGGAGCCCTGAGTAAGCCTCAAACCAACGAAGCGTCCCCTTCACTCCTTGTATCTCACTCTCATCATTCTTAACAAAAATCAGAGTATCATCTGCAAACTGAAGATGAGTAAGCTGCCACCCAGCCTGCTCATTACCCACGCCGCTTAACAACCCAACCCTTTTAGCTCGCACCAATAGACGATGTAACCCTTCAGCCGCTATATTAAATAGATAAGGGGACATAGAACACCCTTGCCTTAACCCGCGACTAACCTCAAATTGATTAGTGGGAGAACCATTAATCAAAACAGAAACTCTGGAAGTGTTTAGACACTGCCGAATCCACCCCCTCCAACGATCCCCAAAACCCATTTGGCGCATCACCTCGTCTAGGTAACTCCATTCGACCGAGTCATAAGCCTTTTCAAAATCCAATTTGAAAAGAAGGCCTTGCTGTTTAGACATTTTCAAATGATTAACAACTTCATTTGCAGCCATCACACAATCCAGCGTCTGTTTTCCTCTCATGAACCCATGTTGTTCCTCGCTTATCACCTTCTCTATCACCCTGCTCAACCTTCCTCTCATGAATTTTAGACCAGATAGCTAATTAATTAGTAGTATTAATCATAGTCATCAAAATTGAACCAGATATCGAACCGTTTGACCTGCTGAGTTAAATACTTCAATTGGTTGGTACATAATTAACTTTATTGAATGAAAATTTTACTAGGGACCGGACGATCGATGACGTGGGATTAGGGCTGGGCGAAAAAACCAAAAATACTAACCGATTTTTTAAACCAGATCAAATCGGAACGATTTGGTTCGAATTTTAAGTTGAAAAATAGTGGAATTAGAATCGAACCGAACCGTTCAGAAATAAATGATTTAGTTCTACTTTTATATATCATGTAATCCGGTTTACCCGAAACTATTTTAAAATTAATAAAAAAATAAAAAAATATTTGCCTATGTTTGACATGGAGGAGGCACCGGTATATGCATTAAATGATGACACTAAAATTTGTCCTCTCATCAGAAAGGTTCCATGCATCCAGCCATGGATTTCTTAACAATTTTGTAATTTTGTTTCGAATTCAATATTTTTAAATAAAATTAATCTTCGTTTAAAACTATTTAACTAAAAAAGAAAATAAGAAAAAAATTTATAGCATCCAAAATGGACATGAATGGAACGGACAAAAACAGTTGGAAGTGAAAACACAACCTTTGATAAAGACAACAACTCCTCAACGGGTTTACCCATACAATCCGGAACCGAACCAAAATCAGATGGTTCTGATTCGATTTGGTTCTAAATTTAAAATTATAATTACCTAGAACCGAACCGAATTAGTTTTAAACTCTAATTCTGGTTCTAGTTTTATTCAAATTCGAATTCTCGAATCGAACCGCACCGTACCCAGTCCTACTTGGGATAATGCTAATGTGAGTAGATATTGACTCTTGAGTCTTGATGGATATTTACTAATTTTTCTCTTCTTTTGAGTAAATAATTGTGGATGTTTCTATTTTTAAACTGCACTTTCCAGAAATCTGAATTTAAAAAAAAAATCACAAAAGGAAACATTTTATTCCATGCATCTAACAAACATCGAGTAATTATACATTGCATTCGGTATTGTATAAGCATCTTTTTGGAAGAAAAAAACTCATAACAAGCTTTACTTTTATACGATCTTTACAATAATTTGAACTCTTAACTCTAATAATTTTATAATAATTTTCTTATAATGCCGTTGAATAAATTTATTGGCTAATTAATGATCTTATAATTATAAAATTTATATTATTGAATAGATCTCTAATGGTTAATTAATAACGCGACATTTAATTTAAAATATTGTGCCGATACATATGTAACTCATTGATTATTTGACTGACTGGTGGCAAAAGTGCTAGTAATTTCTTTAAAAAAAATTAAAATGTTGTTACATGAGTGTAAAAAATATTTTTTCTCAATCAAATAAGTTAATTTTATTCAAGAGCGAAAGAAGTTTAAAGTTTGTGATGGTAACATCCTTGTTTTTTAGTATTTTTTCCTTTCTTTTCCTTACTTGCAGATAATCATTTTGCATTATTAAATCTCAACGGGTGGTTGCCGTTTAATATATACTCCCCCTGTCTTCCAAAACATGTCGTTTTGGAACAGAGGGAGCAGGTAATGCCCTTCCTTTCTCTCTTTTTTTTTTTTTTTAATTTCATATCGAACCTTAATTTTTTGTTTAATAACTAGTCAATCTATTCTTCAATAATATAAAAAATATGGGACCAAAAAGACAAAAAAAATGGGCAACCAAACATGAAAAAGAGAGATCAATTTTTAATTCCCTCAAGCAGTAGATGTCAAATTTAAGGTACATGCGACATGCTTAATTTAATGCCCCAAAATATAAAATTTAATTAGATCTAATCCAACCATATGCAAGTGGAACTACATTATATTTGTTGTTTTTGAATGCGTACAATCTTCTACATATGGGCAATGTTAGTACTAACATTAATAATTAGTACAACAATGGACAATTACTTAGTCTGTTAGCTAATTAATTAGTAGTATTAATCATAGTCATCAAAATTGGACCAGATATCGAACCGTTTGACCTGCTGAGTCAAATACTTCATTGGTTCAATTGCGTTCAACCAGAATTAACCGACAGTTTGAATAGTAGGTAAAAAAAAGAATATTTATATAAAAAAATGCTAAAAAAATATATTCAAATCTCTAGGTTTGTAGCGGTTTAACCGACTTAGTTGAGCGGTAAAGGTTCGACTAACTTTTCCAGTTCAACTACATTTTTATTGGAAAATTATCATACTAAATTGGTTTAGGGTTCGGTCAACAATTTACCTGTCAGACCGGTCGGCTAGTGGAGTGTTTTTTGATTTTGCTTTGGTACTGATTACTACTTGACACGTCAATTGGTTGGTACATAATTAACTTTATTGAATGAAAATTTTAGTGGGGACCGGACGATCGATGACTTGGGATTAGGGCTGGGTGAAAAAACCAAAAATATTAACCGATTTTTTGAACCAAACTAAATCGGAATAGTTTGGTTCGAATTTTAAGTTGAAAAATAGTGGAATTAGAATTGAACCGAACCGTTCAAAAATAAATGATTTAGTTCTACTTCTATATATTATGTAACCCGGTTTATCTGAAACTATTTCAAAATTAATAAAAAAATAAAAAAATATTTGTCTATGTTTGACATGGAGGAGGCACCCGTATATGCATTAAATGATGACACTAAAATTTGTCCTCTAATCAGAAAGGTTCCATGCATCCAGCCATGGATTTCTTAACAATTTTGTAATTTTGTTTCGAATTCAATATTTTTAAATAAAATTAATCTTCATTTAAAATTATTTAACTAAAAAAGAAAATAAGAAAAAAATTTATAGCATCCAAAATGGACATGAATGGAACGGACAAAAACAGTTGGAAGTGAAAACACAACCTTTGATAAAGACAACAACTCCTCAACGGGTTTACCCATACAATCCGGAACCCAACCAAAATCAGACGGTTCTGATTCGATTTGGTTCTAAATTTAAAATTATAATTACCTAGAATCGAACCAAATTGATTTTAAACTCTAATTCTAGTTCTAGTTTTATTCAAATTTGAACCCTCGAATCGAACCGCACCATACCCAACCCTACTTGGGATAATGCTAATGTGAGTAGATATTGACTCTTGAGTCTTGATGGATATTTACTAATTTTTCTCTTCTTTTGAGTAAATAATTGTGGATGTTTCTATTTTTAAACTGCACTTTCCAGAAATCTGAATTTTAAAAAAAAATCACAAAAGGAAACATTTTATTCCATGCATCTAACAAACATCGAGTAATTATATATTGCATTCGGTATTGTATAAGCATCTTTTTGGAAGAAAAAAACTCATAACAAGTTTTACTTTTATACGATCTTTACAATAATTTGAACTCTTAACTCTAATAATTTTATAATAATTTTCTTATAATGTCGTTGAATAAATTTATTGGCTAATTAATGATCTTATAATTATAAAATTTATATTATTGAATAGATCTCTAATGGTTAATTAATAACGCGACATTTAATTTAAAATATTGTGCCGATACATATGTAACTCATTGATTATTTGACTGACTGATGGCAAAAATGTTAGTAATTTTTTTTACCATGTTCGAGGAAAAAAAAATTAAAATGTTGTTACATGAGTGTAAAAAACATTTTTTCTCAATCAAATAAGTTAATTTTATTCAAGAGGGAAAGAAGTTTAAAGTCTGTGATGGTAACATGTTTTTTAGTATTTTTTTCCTTTCTTTTCCTTACTTGCAGATAATCATTTTGCATTATTAAATCTCAACGGGTGGTTGCCGTTTAATATATACTCCCTCTGTCTTCCAAAACAATGTCGTTTTGGAACAGAGGGAGCAGGTAATGCCCTTCCTTTCTCTTTTTTTTTTTTTATTTCAAATCGAATCTTGATTTTTTGTTTAATACCTAGTCAACCCATCCTTCAATAGTAAAAAAAATATGGGACCAAAAAGACAAAAAAATGTAGAATAAGACAAGTAAAATGAAAATTATTATGAACAGTAACAATCCGTAGGAAAGTGACATTTTTTAGAAGACGGAGGGAGTATATAAGAACGAAATGCAATCGAGAATATAATGTTATGGCATGGGTTAGGTTTGTAATGGTTGTCGTACGTGTAATGAGAATTGAAGATGCCATTATAAGTTAGAATTGAAGATGCGATTACAATTGTTGTCGTGTGATAAGAGAATGCAACAGAAAATGGCGTACGTAGCTGGGTTAGGTATCAAACAACTTGATTCGATTCGACCAACAAACAAACAACGGAACCACTGCCATAACATTATATTTATAGCAAGATGAGTAGTTTCAATATCAAAGTTATATTTATATTGTCCTCAATTTCTTTGTTGGTTAGGTGTATAATTTTCTAAGTTCTAATAGCACTGTTTTTTTTTCTCTATTAGGTACATCAACTGAAAAGTACTTTGCGGGCACATCGTTGTCTATCTATGCATCTACTGAAATTATAAAAATCATAATGAATTCATGAACTAAAAAAAACAGTAGTTTAAACTAGGAGTGTTAAATGGGTAGATTTGAATGGGTATGAGTATATCTTAAATGGGTATGGGTGGGTATGGGTAGCATACTTATTTATTACCCATATAATTTTTTAAATGGGTAGCCATACGCATTTATATCCATTTAATTTATATTCACCCATTAATCCATTTAAATATAATTATTTGTTAAATAAAATAAAAAATATAATGTTTGGTCAAAAAATATAGATTTTTATCAAATTTGATTACGTGACTTTATTTTGATTGTGTATGCTTGATTTTATCATTTAGGGTTGGTTTTAACCATTTAGGGTGGGTTTTAATCATTAAATCTCGGTTTTACCATATAAGTTTAGTTTTCAATATTTTTAAATTCAATAATTTTCTTACGTTTTGATTAGGGGTGTCAATTCGAATCTACGGGTCGGGACTCGGGCCCCTAACTTGTAGACCCGACCCGAGTATTATGCGGGTCTAGAAAATTTGACCCGATCTCGTCCCGGCCCGACAGGTTTTTCCGGGTCCGAGTCTAGACCCGGTAAAAAATGAACCCGACCTCAATTATTTATTTATTTGTCTGTTTAAAGAAAACTGCTATGTATCGTATACAGAGCATTTTCTGGCCGACCTACGCAGCGGTTGTGACCGGGACGACGTCGTACGGTTGAGGTTTTAGATGGATAAACCCACCTTCTCCTTCATCTCTGCCAAACCCACCTTCATCATGCTTTCCTACCACCATCATCATCAATTTATCAAATTACCATCACCATCAGATCTTTGTCCTTTTTTTATACCATCTTTGTCATCTCTGTCAACCCCACCTTCATCATGCTCTCCTACCACCACCATCATCATCATTAACATCAACACCATCATCCACTATCATCATCAGTTCTGCACCTCCTTATTCCATAATAATCTGAACCCTAAAATTTCTTTATCTACCCACGGAAAAATTAAGAAAACAAATAATATTTCTAGATCTGAATTTTTTTATATACCTTTCTGGAAAGTTATTCGGGTGTTTGTGTCGTTCATGTTTCATGATGGTTGGTGTGTTGGATTTGGAGTTTTGGTGGTTGGTGGAGTTGGGATTGGGAGGAGGAGGCGGCGACGGATGAGAGAAAGTGGTCTTGAGCTCGGCGCTGGATGAGAATAGTGGACCTTGGGTGGCGGATGGATTAGGTTTTTGCGTATGAGTAGATTTTTGTTACCCTTAGTTTAAACTAATTTCATGCATATTTGTTTGCAACTCCAATGTTTCAAAACATGACCAAACCAATCGGTTTAATAGTAACAGTTATGAATTAGTAGATTTTTGGGCCCAGTTTTGGAGAAATTATTGGCTACACGGGGGATGTCATACCGGATCAATAATAGAAACACACGTGACCAGTATCTTTCCACTATCAAGCTTCGTCTTCTTTAGCGACATATCCTGCAACAAGAATTTGACAGACTCATTAAAAAAAGATTCAACAACCCCATCTCTATCATTAATCACAAATTCTTGACTTCTTTCTTCATAATCCAGCTACTCTTTCTTGGAAAAACCTTTTCCTTCTGTACCATTTTAATGTTCAAATGATCTCCTGCTGTTTTAAATGGAAAGCAAGGGTGGAGCACAAAAGATCCACCTATAACTGGATTCCCTCGCTCCATTCCTAGATCACTGATCTCTCTAATCCAAGAAACCAAACTTGAAAAGAGAAATCAAGAAATTTTATTTTTAGAAACAGAAAAATTCAAGCAGTAGAGCTCTATGGGTTGGCTTTTATTGCAGATGCAGAATCATCACCACCCATTTTCCCTCTAGATCTATCTCTTATAATCTTTGGTTTCTTCTCCAATTATCATTGGTTTTCTTATTTTGACAAAGTATGGAGAAAGAGAACACACGAGGAAGATGTAATGAAAAATGAACATAGAGTCAACTTTTAAAAGGTAAAAAGAAGTGTGGAAGATGTTCTGGGAAGTTGAGTTGGGAGGAGGAAGACAAAGTAAAGGGGAAGCAAAGAGAGAGAGACAGAGAGGGAAATTGCACAACTTTTTGACGTGGGAAGGTACTGGACAGATGGCTAATTATAATTGATCTGATATGCCAACTTTTATTTTTAATTTTTTTTTACAAAAAAAAATAGAAATAAAATTAATAATAATAAAAGACGAGAATGTTTGGGGGAATTCTCCTACCCATATATTCCTAAAATCGGAAAGTATAACTAATTGACCTAACTCATGTGCAAGAACATTAAGCATCATCTTTATATGATAGAAAAAAATACTTGTAAATACTGCCATACGTGTCACATCCTATAGCACCATGCCAACGTAAATTAATGAAAACTCCTTTGAATTCAGGCATTCACATTCGATAGACAATCAGACTCAATAATAACCCTATCCACCGCCCACAGTCTGGCTTGAGACAAGGCTTCCCGCACTGCTAGGGCTTCCATGGTTTCCACACTCGGTCCTTGGTCTAAGAAGAAAGACCCTGCGAACACCGGGGAACCCTTGCAGTCTCTAGCTATGAAACTCAGACCCGTCCCTTTAGCCCCCACACTCGCATCCGTAATTATCTTTAACACCCCCTCTAGAGGACCCTGCCATTTCGAGTTTACTACCCCCTACAGACGATTGGGAACCATACGAACCTTCCATGTTTCCTTAAAATTCATGAACAACTTTTTGCTTCGGAATAGAACAGTTTGCGGCGTCTCGATTATTTGTCGGAATATCCTATTGTTCCTGAAAGTCCATATAGACCAAAGGATCGAGATGAACTTCTTATATTTTGTCCCATCCAATCCATTTATTGCCTCCATCAACCGCCCTTGGATCAGTTGCCTAGTCATTCCTAGAATCCTTCCCCCGAATGACATCAGACTCCAGACCTGTCTAGCGAATTGGCACGTCTTTAAGAGGTGAACTACACCCTCCAAGTTCCCAATACAACACAAGCACCCAATATCTACCTGCAAACCTCCGCGAATTAGATTCTCTCGGGTGGGAAGAGAGTCATGACCCAACCGCCAAAATAAGTTTTTTCAGTTTCGGGGGAATAGGTAAAGCCCACATATGTCTCCATTAATCCCTTCTGTCCTCCTCACCTATTTGTGGCTCGTCAGGCGTTGATATACAGTGATATCCACTCTGGACTGAATACTTCTCATGAGAGGTACATTTCCATACAAGAGAATCTTTTGCCTCTCTCTGACTGAGCGGTAGGCTTAGAACAATAGATGCCTTTTGCGGTGAAAAGATTTGTTTAACCAAGTCAATCTTCCAGCATTTGTTCTCCTTATCAATAAGGGTAGAGACCCTATCATCCTCATGGAGGACCGCCACCGGCGATGAGATCATCCTGTCTCCAGCAGAAGGAAGCCACAAAACCTTCCAAATGCGGATATCTTCACCATTTCCCACCCTCCACAAACTTCTCTTTGAAGAACTGTCTGCCCTGCTAAGATACTTCTCCAAATGTAGTTAGGGCAAGAACTAACAGTAGCGTCTAGGAACTCCGAGTTTGGAAAGTATCGAGCCTTGAGCATAAGGGCCAATAGGGAGTTTGGGTTCTTACAAAGGTGTCACTCTTGCTTGGCCATAAGTGCTAAGTTGAACTATCTAACCTGCCTAAAACCCAATCCCCCTTTCGTCTTTGGCTTACACAATTTGTTCCAAGCTACCCAGTGGACCTTCCGCTCATTGAGGTTTCTACCCCAACCAAAATCGTCTCGTGGCACACTTGATTTCCTAGCAAATAGAGGTAGAGTTCTCAAAACAACTCATCATATAGGTGGGGATATCTTGGACCACATATTTAATCAGAATCTCTCTACCCGCTTGAGATAACGTTTTTTCTTTCCACCCCACTAAACGTTGAAAAACCCTATCACGGACTGCGCTGAACATCTCCTTCTTAGGCTGTGTTTGGGAGTCTGGTTTCGATACCGAAACCAGCATTCCCAGACTGAAATTGAAAAAGGGTGTTTGGTAAACACCAGTTGTAGAGATGAAATTGGAAATGTTGGTATCCAGAAACCAGCATTTTCTCCAATTTGGGAATGGCCCAAATTGGACCAGTGGAGCAACCAGGAAAAATTGAGATTACGGGATGGAGGGTTGAGCAATTTTCTGGACAAAAATACCCTTTCTATTTTTGTTTCATTACGATGCGACCAAGTATATAATATTTACTGTTCACGTCTTCTTCCTCACTTTCCAGACTTTTTCTCTCTCCTCTAGCCCGACCATTTTCCCTCTCCTTCTCCAAAATTCGACTTCTTCGATTTCTTGCTCAAATCACGACGAAATCCAGCCAAAATTTAGCTAAACACTCCTCATTCAATCCTAAACAAAACTCATGTGTCAATTTTAGGGATTAATTGCTCAATCTCCATAACCCATAAAATCCCCATTTTGGAACCCTAACTACCAAAATCCATTTTTCACTCCAAAATCCTCTTTATCTCCACTCAATATGGCCAAAGGATCCTCTTCTAAGCGTTCTAGGACTAATACACCAAAGAAACCGTCTTCAAAGAGTCAGAAAAGTGATGCCGCTTCTTCTTCCTCCATGGAACCCGATTTTAAAGCTTTGGCCGCGGGTAATCCTTACTTCTATTTTCCTCCGACTGATTTTGATGCCAAGTTCTTTGTTAATACCGATGCCTGTGAGAATTTTCAAGAATCTCTTAAGTCGGCTCGTATGATTAGGCCGCATTGGACACTACCCCAGATATTGATGATGACTCAAAAAAAAATATGATGAACTTTTTCAGGTATTTCTCTGTTCCTTTTAAATCTAATCTATACTAACTATTTGCGTTTGTTTTTGTTGCAAAGCCTGATAATTTCCTTGTTTCCTTGTGCTTTCAGACACACACCATACTTTCTCGTGGCTGGTGATGACCTGAAGAACGAAAGCCAAAAAAAGGTTTGTAAGAAGCATGTCGCCTGCAATTGCAAATAAGCAGCAGTGTAACTCCTAATGGGTGATACTAGGTTCTTTCAAACCTCTTAATGATGTGGTTTGAGCAAGCATATTCCTTGTAGCCATTTCATCTCAAGCTTATTGAGTAATATTTATGAATGTGCGTGGTTCGAAACCAAACATTTATGTATCCATTTATCACAATAAAGTATGAAGTTTACAGGTTTACATTTCTCTGTGTTCTTGCCTGAAAGTTTGAGTTAATATTATGACAGCAGAAACTTGCTTCGAGCTGTAAATCGCTATCAAATGTATGCTTACTTTGCTGTCATAATAGTGCTCTATTTACTGTCAAAATGTTGTCTGTTTGCTGTCAAATTAGTTTGTATGATCTAATTTGTGGCCAATTTTTGTGTTCAATTAGAGCTGTTTTGGTTGATGAATGCTAGCTTGCCTTTTGTTGCCGAAATAATGCCCATTTAAGTGTTGAATTCAGCTCATTCTAGCTGTCAAAATGTGTTTATGTGCTGCCAATTTGGTGTTTATAATGCTGTCAATTCATTGACGAATCGTTGCTCATTTAGTGTCCGTTTTTGTTGCCGAAAAGCTGTTGATTTTGTTGTCGAAATGGGTGCTTGTGCTGCTGCCAAAACCACGCCACTTTGCTGTCAATCTTTGCTCATTTTGCTGTCAATTTCGCACTAATAATTGCTTCCATTTTCATGCTATTTTTGCAGTCAATTGGGAGTTCGTTTTGATGACGAAATAGTGTCCATTTTGCTGCCAAATTGTGCATGTTTTGCTGTCAATATTAAGCTCATTCTAGCTGTCAATTTGATGCCCATTTTGCTGCCAATTCACGCATGTTTTGCTGTCCATTTTGTAGCTCTTTTAGCTGTCCAAATGCACCCCTTTTAGTGTCCAATCGTAGCTTGTTTCGTTGCTAATTTATGTCGCCGAAATGCTGTCAAATTGAGGTGTATTTGCTGCTGAAATGTTGTTCCAAAATAGGCTTGAATGGCTGGGTTTTTCATGCTTTTTGTGGCTGCGTTTTCATGCTTATTTATGGCTATTTTCATGCTTGATTGTGGCTGATTTTCAAGCTCGTTTGGCTGGTCATTAAGCTCGTTATTCCGTCCAGTTTCGCGTCTGTTTTATCAGCGTTTTGACGCTTCTTTGGACAACACTTTTCGTTGTTTTGTTTCGTCAACTTTTTTTCTTATTTTTGTAATACTAATAATAACAATAAGTTCATATTAGATAACAATATATTTTATTTTTCTATTATATTAGATAAATATCCTTTATTTAATTATGGTATTAAAAACTCAATTTTTTTATGGTATTAATAAATTTTAATTTATTTATGATTTAAATAAGTTTTATTTATTTATGATATTAGATAAATATTTGGTAGATGTTAGATTATAAATAAATTGATTATAAACATGTATAAAGATACTAAAAAATTAATTATAACACTTGAAATGAATTGTGCCCTTTATGGTCATTTTACATTCCAACCATAATTTTACAACCAGTTTTTACCAAACACCAAAAACAGCTTTTGGTTTCCCACTGAACTTTTAAAAAATTTTACCAAACAGCACCCTCCGTTTCCTAGATGTTGTTTTCCCACTGAACATTTCCCCACTGACCATTTCCCCACTAAACTGGACTGCCAAACAGACCCTTAGACCTTCTGAAAGAGATCGAGAGGCCCAAATATTTAGTATATGAGTCCACACTAATCATGCCCAAGCGATGCTTAACCTAGTCCTTATCAGCTTGGTTTATTGTCCTACTGAAGCAAACCTCCGATTTCTGAAGGTTTACTTTTTGTCCAGAAGTCGTTTCGTAATCTTTAAGGATAACATATCTCTGCCACTGATTCCTTTGCGAATATGAGACTAACATCAGTATAGAACAAATGGCTAACCTTCGGGCTATTCCTGCAAACTTTGAAACCATTAATCGTTTTTGAAACAGTCGCAACTTGGACAATGGCTGAGAGGCCCTTCACTTTGGGTTTTGGGTTGGTGTTCTTGTCCTTGTAAAAGAACATAGGTTTTGAGTCTTGATCCTTGAAAAGCACTTACATTGTAATCCTTCCTTATGTAATAGGGATTGTGATAGGATGTGCTTGAGCCTAAGGTAAAAGGAAATTGTAATTGGTTGTTGGTGAACCTTGGAAATCCTAAGGTAATGAATTAGCAAAATTTCTTAGATTGAAAAAAGGAACCACTATAAACAAACTTGTTGTTAGTCTTGTACCCAAAAACTAACTAATTTGACCGAAAGAATTAATAGTAATTATTTAGGGAGTTAAATAATTATTTGGTGTATTATTTAATGAGTAAAATAAATACTAGGTATAGTTTTACTAGAATATTATTTGATAATATCTAACATATATCCTACATATATTTATTATGGTACTTTGGTAACTAGCCAAAATTAAAACCCTAGTATAAATAGTTAAGGATGTAAACCTAAAGAGTTAGTTGTTAAGGTGTTAGCATTTTTGGATTTCTTAGAGAAGAAAACAGAACACCACCAAGAAGAGAAAATGCAAGATGCTGCATTCTAGTGGATTGTGAATCCTTCTTCCGCCAATTCCAGCGGACCATTACTCTCAATTATTCGACTCATTCGTGTGGTTACCAATAGAGGGTGTTTGTCGATACGGGCAACACATGTTGGTTTGGTTCAACCTCTTGCGGACTGTTCATCCATTCAGAATTTTGTGTTTTGGTTTGATGCTCCAACGATTCTATTTCCGGTATAAGGTACACGGTTCAAATCCTAATCTTCATATATTATATTCATTGACTTAGTTCATGTTTTGAGTTTCTGTAACAAATCTTCTGTTGTGATTACGACTGAATCCCCAACACTTGCAAGTTATTCTCTCTTTACTCACTAGTTTAGGCGTTTCAATTGTGCGTAGGGACCCTCCGAGATTTCTCACGTGCTACCTGCAAGAAATGTCTGTGTTTGCGTTCCCGTCCCAACAGGAATGTGCTTATATTATGCAAGTCAAAACCACTGACTTTTATAATTCAATCCTAAACCTACAATGTATAGATTTTGTTTTAGACTACATAAATATAAACTTCAACCATTGATACTAGTTTATCAGAATTCCGGTCTGAAAACGTCCGACTAGTTAGACCTTAAACTTTTAATTTTTTGTTTAACCAGTTTGATTCTTACAACTTTGATATTTATCTGTCTTTTTTTAAGGAGCAAGCTAAGTAGGTTTGGGTTTGTCTATGGGCTTGAAAATCTATTGGAAAATAAATTAAAAATGGGTCCAGTGAGTTTTGACAAAAATAAGAAACATGTATATTTATGAAAATGAATAAAAATTATGAGAAATAAATATAAATTTACGCTCAAAATGGACAACAAAATCATACTAGAAATTTAGAAATAAAATTAATGGATCAAAATTGGGTACCAATGAGTGCCTATACTTCATCCCATACGCTTACACTCTTATAGATTTTTGTTTTAACTACAAAATGAAATTGAAACAAGCAACGTTGAGATTAAGGAACAAGAGGATATGAGAAAGGTTATAAAGTGACCGAGGCGGAATTGATTGTCTCTCAAATCGAATTATGTGGATAGTTGGAAATTATATTGTTTCTTTGAAAAAATGGAGTAGCTTTCGACAGATTAAGAGGATAATTAAATTGATTTTTGTTGTTAGAGGCTTTTAGGCCTACTGCTGTAGGCCCATCAACCGAAATCTGCCAGAAACGACGGCCCATTTGGTTTCCTGGGGTTTTCTTTTTCAGCATAAACGGTAAATAAATTAATAAAAATTGTTTCAAAAGCCGCCTCGGTCAACAATACAACAATTTGTACTTAGGATTTTGACTGATTTTTATTAAGTAAATTGTTATATTATTGAATTAAAAAGAAGAAATCTTCCATTGGCATGAAATTCTGGAATGCAACAAAATTCAAAATAAGGGTATATGCATTAATGTTTTTTCATTCATATTGGATTATACACAAAATCAAAGTTGATAGATACTCCAAAACAATTACATCATTCTAAACCCAAAACAAAAACAAAAAACCCAAAAAAGAAGTCAGACAATTCTTTCTTTTTGCCTAATGAAGTAGAGCAGATTTGAGGAGAATTGCAAAAAAAAGGAAAGAAAAAAGAGATGAATCGATCAAGCAGAGAAGAAACCATGAGATGCAGCAAGACCCATCTGGGTTTTGGGCTCCAGAAGAACAAGCTTGACAATCCCGGCGACATTCGACTCATCTCTAACCGGCTGCTTCATAACCTTGTTCTTGAATCCATGAGCCAATTCATAGAGACAAGAAGGTGAGAAATTGATCATCTCCATATCTCCTTTTCTTGAATTCTTCACCCTCCTCTCATACTCCTCTGCCACCAGAATAGCAATATCAGCCATCTTTTTTTCTACCACAACCTGAGGTTATTATTATAATTCTTCTCTTTTTTTGCTTGCTAATTTTGAGAGAATTGAATAAATTATTGATGATGGACAAGAATTTCAGGTGAAAGGAGAAGCTATTTATAGGGAGAGACCATAGAAAAATAGATTTGGATAAGGGCTGACAGGTAGTAGTGAATGTGTGTGACCATTTCTCGATTATTATTATTACTACTACTAAGTCTTTCGAAAAGATTGCATTATTATTTTAAAATGTTTGTTGCCTTGTTGGTGGTTTCGTGGTTTTGTCCCTTTTTTGGATTTAGTGCTTTCCGGTTGGTTCTCAACATTTCCAAGGGACTGCACGTTCTGCTCATTTATCAAAATTATTATTTTCATGTTATTGCCGTTTTCTTTTCTTTTTAGGAGATAAATAATAATAATACTGCAAAAAAAAAAGTTTTATATTGTTTTAATATTAAAACTGTAGTTTGAAAGTAAAAATTAAAAAGAAGTATATTTTTCGACGACTATATCCAACCGGAGAGAATATAGTGTGGTATTAGAATGAGTGTGGAGCAAGAGAAGGCAACCTAGTTTAGTGTTTGCTGGCAACGAAACCGGCTACTACACCAGCAGGGAAAACAGAAAACGGTAATAAGACGGCGGTGGCATCATTTCGGCGGCCGCCCACTGATTGAGCCAAAAAGGATACCACTTTGCTTTTCTTGTTTTACCTTTTACAACTACACCCCTCTCCTCCAATAAAAAGAAGATGAATATTCATCATTACATAAAGGAGTTTTTCTCTTTTTACTCATTATTTATTACTGTGATTTGCTCACCCTTTAATCTAGACTTCTCTCTCATCAAGCCTGATTTAAGGAGGCAACCATTATCTTGAGGAATAATTGAGGCACCAAATCCAGTGTTTTTGGACATAATCGGAAGAGTCTAAAACTAAAACAAGATCATATCAAACAAGAACAAGAACAAGAACAAGAACAATAATATTAACAACTAATAATTAACCCTTAAATATTTTTATAAACTAGGTTAAGAGTACTAATTAAGAATCCATTAAAAGATAGAACAATGCATATGGTCTACACAAGAAAACCAAACACGTGATACTGATTACCATGCCACTTCTTGTCCCCTAATTTTGAGCTTTGTACCAATTATAACACATGGCAAGTTGGCCACCAAGAACCACCATGCCTGCCTAATTCTCAGCATTCAAAACTGATATGACCCAAAACATAACATCTCCGTTCCGCAATCTCATTTTCGGCTACCAACTATCCTAACAGAGATCAGAGATCAAAACCAAAGGTCTCTAAAGATAATAGGTCATACTATTACGAAGATCTCAAGTTCAGTTTTATGAGCACACAATTACGAGGCAGGGAAAAGGAATCTATAACTAGCAGTTGAAAACGAACCTAGCAGTTACAATATTGGAAGGAATAATAGAACAGAGAAACTACCCACTTGCAAGGGGAAACACGAAGCTTTGCATACAAAGTGACATTGCATTGCATTAAAGTAAGTAATATAAAAGGCATAACATGAAATATCTCTTGATGAAACGAATATACAAGGCATTATGATGAAATCTCAGGGGATGTGAAACTCATTTTTTATGCAACAAGTGGTTACTGCAATTAAAACATATAATACAAAGCTGTATGTTATTCAAATGTAAGCAATTGGGATCTCTGAGGCCACTGACCTGTTGAGAAAGCAAGGAATCTCCATGACTATACTGCATTTTTTGTTATTACAATTGGTTACGGGCATGGAGTACATGATGAAACCTTTTTTGTTAGCTATTTCAGGATATCCTATCCAAATTTCATTACGGATGGAAGAATTGCAGCCTGACCAGGAGTTTTCACAATTACAATTCGTAGATTTATCAATGCAGCATAACAACATCAATAACACTGATATTTTCATACCAAGAACCATCTAAGACAATCTATGGTAGGTAAAGTTCAGAGGTCCATGGTATAGACTGACATACCAAATGGAGAGCCAATCCATCTCTACAGTGTAATGTATTTTATCATCATTTATGCATCCCTCCTTCTGACTCACAGGAGGCCCAGATTTTTCAGCTGCTGAACATGCTCTGCGGGGAGAGGCGGGGGAGCCCATTCAGATCCAGTCATCTCAACATCAACATCCTCAACAACATATTCCTAGTGCAGCGCAAATTACAGCCAATTCAGAATAAAATCATATTATTAATAATAAAAGAAAATAGCATGCATGCCAACAGATGTGATAAGTCAAACAACAATATGCCTGTGAGAAGAATCAATCGAAATGCCAACGTCAGAACAACTCCCATAAAAGATCTTACATTAGCAAATACAAAGTTTAAAACTTGACTGATTGTGCACTCCTTTGGATGACATTGGTTTCAGTTTCATATTTGTTTTAATAGTTGAGAGATCATTCTTCAATAAGATTCAAGCAAGATCTAGTGGGATAAAAAGTTGAAATAGAACATTCATATTTTGTAACTCCTACTCATGTAACAGTCTATAGAATGATGCCATAATATAATGAAAAGAATATGAAGCCAGATCAATGCACTCACTTTTGTTAGCATCCTTTTAGCTAGTATATGATAATGCCGCTGCCAAATACGTTGTCCAACCATCGTGGCTACCAAAACGCTATAGAATATGCCAATTACAGTGAAGAGTCCAAGTACAACCAAAGCCATTACAAATAACAATGGTAGCCCTGCTTCACCAGCACCACCTAAGCAACCACATTCACCAGATGCACTTGCACAACCTTCGAAGCATGTGGTACAGTCAGTCCACATACAAAGAGTACCAGGTAGATGGCAATCTGCACATACTCTGCGAGAAAAGTACAAGAAAACAGATTCCCAAACAGTTATTGGTTTGATAAAATTGGTTGTAATGGAATAGCACTCCCACCCTTCACCAGAAAATGACTACAAAGAAGGGAAAGAGGGACATGAAACTTTTCATTCTTCCACCTATCTAGGCAGAATCAAAATCCTAATAACAAAAAGAGACAACGCAAAGCCCAATTACAGTCAAGATAGTGATCCCTATTCTTCGCTGCACAATGAGAACAAAAGTGGGGGGGAGGAACCAATTCAAACAGTAATCACTTACATGGTTATGCAAGAAATAAGGGATATGGCATTGCAAATTTGCACTAACTTAAACTTGGGGGGAAAATCAGCATCAGAAAGAAACTTCACAGTTCTTTCTCTTTAATTGGGTAAAAGTAATGCAAGGAAAACACAGAATATGCAACGGATGAGAATCCAGCAGGAAGCACATAAAAAACAAGGTATGCTTTGTGATATACCCCTATCCTGGCAACTGAAGCATGCCCATAGTAGCAAAGGAAGCGTTTACACTCCCAAGGTAAAAAAAGAAAAATAATAACAATGTTCCTCCATAGGCAGGAAATAACAAATTGATAGCATCCGACCGAAACCGTTAGCAGATTATGGCTCAAGCCCAATGTGTTTTTACCTACCCTTTCTTTGTGCTTAAAGATACACACCCTTTTGCTTGAAAGTCATATCCTTTTTTACCAATTCGCCAAAACATGGCACCTGGCATCAATGTGTATTTAAAATTCCCTTTATAAAGCTTTTCCAGTGAGTTCATTCTTTGCTGATCCAAACTAATATCATGTTGAGAGTTCTTGTAACATATTCCTCATTTCTTCTAAAGACTATGGGATTAAAATTTTAAAACATATTTTTCCCATGTTTTGAATAATTATGGTTTGACAAATTTCACAAAAATATCCTTTCCACGTGCAAGAAAACCCAAACAACAAAAATTAGCACATCTGATCAGTTAAATTTCATCTTGCACATAAAACCTTATGTGATGTATATTTTTCATGACTCGAAAATTCCAAATAGCAGTAGGTGAAATTATAGAATAAAATAGCTAACTTGGTACTCTTCCTCTCACTATCCATGTGCATGCTTTAAACACACACACACACGGACTCCTAGACACAAGCACGCAAGCAAACTGCTAGAACTGCTAGCGGAAAATCAAGTGAGCCTTCTGGACAAAAACCATTACTCACAGTTTTGAACTTGATTTAATCAAAACTTTTATACACCAAAATAACTAAAATTAGCAATATAGTTGCAAGCATTCTTGTAATCTGATAAGAGAAGAATATCATAAATGATAGTAAGAACTGCAATTATACATAAACTCTTGCAAGAATAGATAGTAGACTCGTACCCCGGATGACAGCAACAAAGACATAATTCTCGACAAGGCTGAGCCAAATCACTGCGCACTCTTCGATCATAACAAGTAATGAAGCACCCAGATAGTCCCAGCAGAGCAAAAAATAAAAGTGCTCCTGCATAATAACATTTTCATTCAAAAATTCATCTGGAAATTTCAGAAAAAAATTATCAAATGGCAAAAGTACATGAACCTTCAATCATTTTAGACATGCCTCCTTCCACCAACACTAACACATTCTTTTAATATTAAAACTTATTTTTGCTCTTTTAAAGCTGAAAAACAAAATAAATTTGACAATATGCTAGGATATATATATGAGGTTCATTTTATCAACTAGTAATTAACCAAAGATCAAGAAGTCTAAGCACTCAAATATGTACCAGTCAATAAGAACATGTCTAAATTAGTGAAAAGTGAGCAGAAGCTTATGCTGTGGTCACTTATGCAGTCAGAAGACACATTTTTAGGTATACTCTTCTTTTTAGGTCCTAGAAGTCAAAGCATCCTTAGGCCCAGGATACATGGAAACTGAGACTAGATCAGCAAGTCTAAGGACACACCCTCCACTATGAATTCAGGAAATAAATTCTTTGGTAGCGCCCCAAGGTTCAAACCTAATACAAGCAAGGATGGGCATACTACTCTTACTTGTAAAGACAATCCCTTGAGCATGTTGTGAGCTTTGTTGTACACATGCTCACTGGGATTTGAGCTTCATCCAACTTGACAAGTTACTTAGGAGATAAAACATTAACTTATTAGAAGGCTAATCTTCAAGAGATCTAGTCAACTCCAAAAACTATCAACACAATGGCAGGATCATGAAAAGATATGTGCGAGCAACTCTCTTCATTAGTATGACCCAGTAAACATACCACAACATTATTGATCTGGACAAAAACCAAGAACAGTACATTCTTACAGAAGCATGCATTAAGAAGAGTCGTGATGATCATAAGCTCAGGTCTTGAGATTTTACCACATATGTAGTAGAAACTAACTCCACTATCAAAGCCCCAAGCAAGACGAAGCCAGGAATTCTGGTAACTATCAATTAAGTACACTAAATACCCCAATGTAGTGATTACCTGCACATCATCAACATGAACATGCCACAGTAAGACTCCAAAAATCAAAAGAAACAAGCACTGGTAAAGGAAAAACTGACAGTAAAGTACTGGGGACCTACAAGCTGGACAGCCACAAATATGAATGCAATGTCTCTAGTCACAAAGAAGCGAAATTTAAGAGTGCGCCATTTCCTGTCAGCAGCAACATGGACTCTCAAATAGTAAGGGGCCTTGCAGGTTGTGCAATGAGCAAATGCAAACCCTTCCTGCAGAAAATATAGATGCGCTTATTAACAAAAGAAGACACAGGTAACAAGCAGAAACTCTGTACTAACTGCCAAAACAGGTGACGTTAAAGAAACAGTTGGGTCTATATGAAATTGCTGCTGAGGATGCAGCTCCTTTGGAATGGTAATCCCTCAAACACAATATAGTTTCCTACAACTCTTATGATGTATCGGCTATTAACCTTATAGATAACTGCATTAAATAAGAGCTATCCTATAGGTGACAACCTAGTTTCTCAAAATTCAAAGGAAAATAATTTTAAAAGTTTGCATGAAGATTAAGTAGAATTAAGTTTGAGGCAAAGCAACTTCACAGACATAAAAGTTTCACTAAATCGTATATTAAGTATGTCAATTGTATTCATGATTTAAACCTATAATCCAGTCCAAACCATCACTTGATAACCACTTCATGTTGACCAAAGTTACAAATGTGCAGGACCAAAAACACACTGACCAATGTTACTAGTAGTACTTAAAACAAGCATAACAGGATTGCGTAACACCCAAAACAAGGTTGTGAATTTTGAAATGGAGGGTGCATGATCATTGTTACAGTACCTTCAAAGCTCGCCACTGATCCAAACAGTCACGATGGACGTACTTCGATGTTCCTTTACACTTGCAGGGCGCAATAAAATCCCTACCTGAGGGACAATTCATACTCTTAGTAGTCAAAATAAGAAGGAAACAACAAGCAAATCTGTTAGGATTGGTGAGGTAACCAGACAAATAAAGTTACTTTTTTTTCCACCAACCAAACCAAGAAATGCAAAATAAGGGAAGGAGGTGGGGTACCGTCGGTTTCAAGGCAAATTCGGCACTGGATTTGGTCACCGGGACCAGCTTCGAGGTCGATCTCGGAGGTGGGTTCGGTGACGAAAGGAGGTGCGAGGAGAGGCGAGGGGTCTGCATCATCAACGCCCATTAGTAAACAGTTTTTTTCCCAGAGAGATGAGAATGACTAATTTGAACAGTTGATTAGAATGGAGGGTTGACACAGAAGAGAAAAACCCTCTCCTCTGTCGGTGAGGTGACTGAGGTCTTCGTCGGAGTTAGCTTAAGAAGAGCAATTCAACTGTTGTGTTTGTATTTTCTCTCTTTTTTTTAAAGAAACAACAAGAAGGCGTGTACGGGTGAGGGAAGAACCTAATAATATAATTTCATGTCTCATCCCAGCCCAGCCCAGCCCATTACCTTACTTATGGCTACTATACTGAAGAAGGGATTGTTGGGCCCAAAAAGACGAATAAGAATGTAGCGTTTGGTTGGCGGAATCAAGAAGGAAAGTAATTTGGGAATTTGAGATTTCGAGCTTTATTGTGTTTGGTTGCGACAAGAAATCACTCTCTCCTGGAATCCAACTTTCTTTGACCGTCTTGACTTTCCCAAAAATGGAGGAAAGTGATTCCTTGGCTAGGGGGTAGGAAGAGTGATTCCCCTACGGGGAAAGTTAATTTTTTTATTAAAATTAATTATAAAAAAATATTCCTTCTCTATTTTCTAAAACTTCACCAAACTATATTAATTACACAAAAAATATATTAATTATATCAAAATTATAATTAATTACATCAAAATTAGAATAATTACATAAAAATTACATAGTAATGATGTAAATAATAATAGGTAGAAGAAAATACGGTTAGGAACGGAACAAATCATCTAAGAAATCCCGATCTTAGACTTGTCTATTGCTGCAGTTATGTTTTTTTTGCATTGCAAAAATAATATATGTCATGTTTTGCTATAATTTTCAAGAACTTTAATACGAAGATTATGTCATTTGTCATTTTTTTTAACCTGCAAAAAACCATAGTTATAAAGCAAACTCATTTGATATTTTGATTGTTGAAAGATAGACAATTAAATAGAGAGAAAGTCTAACGTGTTTAGAGGAAAATGTGTAGCATAGTATATATAGAAAAGAATAATTATAATAAGATAACAAAAGACACTTAACAAGATAACAAAGATACAAATATAGAAAAGGATAAAGTAGTTATTTTTCTTACTTTCCTTCAAGATTCCCAAGTACAAAACAAACACAATAATGTTACTTTCCTGGGAATCTTAAATTTCAACCAAACACAAAAAACTAACATTCTCCTCAATCACTCTCCCAAGTATCATTCTCCCGGGAGAGTGATTCCAATGGGGAAAGTAGCATTCCGTGAACCAAACGCTACCTAGATATCTTTATTCTTTTTTCAAAAAGAAAAATAATTAAAACATGGTTGTACAATTGAGCTTTTCCCACGGGTAAACACAATGTTCATGAATTTACTATCACCCCTTTGGCATGTTTTTTCATAATTATTTTTGCATGATTGTATACATAATAATTTTGTAAATAAACTTATCTCATACCATTAAATCACAAAATATTTAATTGATCTTGGAAAGGATACCCTACAAGATTTAAAATTTCAATATTTTCAATAATTTTTTACGAAATTTGAAAATAAATTATTCTAAAATATTGGAAGAAACTGGTGAAAATCCATTCTAGAATGAAGTTTATAATTTAGCAATTAATAAAATGACGTGTGAAGTTCTTATAAAAAAAAATCTATTTGTAACGACCAATCTTATTTTGACCCTTATTTTTAAATGCATAATATTACTTTTATAGCTATCTGAATATTTTACTTCAGTTATTTCCACGCGTTTTGGAAGAATTCATCGCACAAGATAGTTAAAATAAAACTACGTACTTTTAAATGGGAACAAACAAAACATTAAAACAATGGTATCCAACCTTGATTTAAGCATTCCGCAAACTATATGCATGTCGTCGACGATGTCGTAGCAACCTTTTATAGGTGTTCATGAGTATCAGCGAGTCATTCAGCAAGGATGAAGTGGTGTGTATCTTGAGTATCCCAATTGGCAACGCAAACCGTGTTACCGTGGTGATAATTTTATTTGGCACTGTAAGAGTAATGGTGTTTATGATGTCAAGTCTGGATATGCCACTCTTTTAAAATCTAAATTTGAGATCAAGATGTTCACATTTAATATGACACATTGATAGATGGTGTTAAATAAGTGATATATATAAACATAGCAGGTCTTTTCTCAACCCTAATTTGATAGTCTCTCTTCATCTAAACTTGTCTGTCAAACTTTAAGGTGGTGAAACCTGATTCTTGGTGGCTACCAATTTGAAATTAATTTCTTGTGCTGAATCATGGAATAAGGTGCGAATCTATTAATTTTATACTATGAAAATTATTATATTCAAAGATCTTGACTATCATATATGCAATATTATGGTTGATTGCATAATTAAGTTAAGAAGTAATGAGGCAAGTTCTAGTGACTGTATTAATTTGAAGAGAGTTTGGAAGATGGAAGCAGCCCAAAAGTCAAGCACTTTGTGTGGAGAGTTCTTAATAATGCTCTTCATATTGGGGATACTTTAGCTAAGAGAGGTATGATTGTCCCAACTCTTTGCAATAGATGTGAATATGATTCTGAGTCAAGTGAGAGCTACATGGTTTTTTGCGAGCCTCATTGGTTTTACTGATGTTTCGTTAGGGGATAGTTTCAAGAAGTAGTGGGAGAGATTGTGTACCAAGCTGGAAAAGAGGGGTATAATGGAGACTATTGGTCTGTTGGCTTACCTTTGTTGGAGCTTGTGGAAGGCTAAAAATTAGTGGTTCTTTGATGGTGTGGTGCTACCGCCGGTTCATGTGGCAGCTAGAGTTGTTGCTGCGTGGAATGAATTCAGAATGGCTACTTGCGGGGAAGCGCCTGAAATGAGGGAAGATTTGTCAAGGGTTGAATGGAGAGGAGAGGAACAAGAACAAGGTATAGTTTTTAATCAACTGAGATATTAGTTTTTATTCCTCTTCGACGCTTTGTGGCCTTAGCATTATAGCTCGCTTAGGTAAATTTGTTGTTCTTGATGGCAATTGTCTCTTGGCTTGGCTCAGTCGGCTATAGCAGCAGATCTTTAGCTATTGCGATGGCTGTGGAGCATGGATGGAAGAAGGTCCTCTTCTTAAGTAACTCCTTGTTAGTAGTCTCCCAAATCAACAACCCAAAAGACTCAAGGAATTGGGAGGTTGACCAATCTCCAGCAGGTTGGAAGTTTTTATTTGCTAGGAGAGGTTTAAATACCATTGCAGATTGTTAGAAATCCTCCTTGTTACTTTTGGGATGCCATGTCCACTATTGTAGTTCAGAATTTATTGGATTGGGATCCTCCTCCATGACTTGTACTCTTCTCTTGTCTTCGAGTTTTCAATGCGATAATTATTCACTTTGTGAAGAAAAAAAAATGACGAGGTGTTCATCATCCTATATATAAAACTGTAAATTGCATGAGATAAAATTAAGTTTTTTTTTTATAAATTATTCCCTCCGTCCTCCAAAGTATGTCGTTTGAAGGACGGGCACACATATTAAGACAGTCAGTTCAATGACCAACGTGCCTTTTTGTTCTTGAGTTATTTACCGTCACTATCTCATCTCTTCTTCTTCCTCACAACTTTTCTTTATTCATTTTTCCTCTTTTCTGCTTCATGGTTTCATCTCTTCACTGTCAAAACAACCCAGCAATTGCTTCATCTCTTCACTGTTAAAACAATCCACCAATTACTCAATTAACTACCACCAAGAATCAATTAACCATCAATTAATCTATTCACCACCATTAACCACCAATTAATCAATTAACCACCACAAAGAATCAATTATTCCATTTCAAAACTCCGGTTTCCAATTCTATGAAATTATTCACCAAGAGAGAAGAGACAAAGATAGAGGGAGATAAGAAATAAAGGAGATTTAGGGAGATAAGAAATAAAGGAGATTTGGATTGTGCGGTGTCTGTGAGGAAATTGAGAGATGAGGGCAGGATTGGAAAGTAGGCAACAAAATTACATTGGAAAAGGAAAACGACATCCTTTTTCAGTCAGAGGCAAAAAGCCGACATACATTGCGAGACGGAGGGAATAGTTCACACTATAACATTTTAATTTTTATTATAAGTAGAATTTGACACGATTCACATAAGTAATTATGAGAGGAAAAATAATAAGTTTATTAAAGTGTTAACTAATAAGATGTGGATAACAAAGTTTTCCTCAGCATGACTATTTTTTAGTCCCTATGGTAGATTATTTAATTTAATCAGGTCTTTCTGGTATGCATAAACTGACAATTTTGGTCCCTCTCGGTCATGTAACCGGCTAGATATGTGTCAGTTGTTGCCGACGTGGCATGCCACGCGGCTTATGACACAACCGCGTCAGTAATTTAAAATAAATTTAAAACCACGCTGGCCTCACCATCCCTCCTCTCTTCTCTCGCAATTCCCTCATATCATCTTCTCTCTTCTCACGTCTTCAACAAATTCTATGACTGACTTTCTGCTTGTATTCATTGTGTTTCTTGTGTTTGTATTGGTCTTAGTTGCAATGTTTAGGTGAATATGGAGTTAGGCAATTTGTATCTGAGTTTGCACTTTATCAATGAATCAATTAATTCCTAGAATTTGATGTAAATTCTGGGAATTGCTTTCTGTGATGTACATAATTGGTAGAGAATATTGCAGGAAGTAAAAAAGCAAGCATTTGGATAATAAAGACAATTAATAAAATAAACTAGTTGATGTTGTTCCAAATTCCAAACAGCAAAATACATGAGCACTTGGCTGTAGCCTGTAGGTGGCAAAATAATTCAGTTGTTTCTATTATGAAGTGCATCCCAAAATCAGAAACAAAAAATGTGACAAAATACAACTACTATTAACTTCACTTCTTGGACTTCTCTGTCACAAATGATTGACTACACAATTCTTCATCACTCTTTCTCTTCCTTGTCACAATTGGTTCCTTAGCAGCCATTGTTCTTTTCTTTGCATATTCCTTAAACCATTTTTATGGCCGCAAGTAAAAGGAAAAATAATAATGGAGTAAGTAGAGGTTCTTACCGATTTCTCAGGATTCCCTCTCGACCTTCTTGATGGAGTTGTACCTGCACTAGAAGCAGGATCATGCTCTGCCACTGGAGCAGAAGCAGAACCACTTGGTACCCGAGCATCATGATTAACTTGATTTGACTGAGGGTCAACTGCAGGCTCTTGAGCAGGAGCACCATGAGCATCAGGATTATCTTGATTTGACTTAGGTTCTTCAGCAGGACCATTTGGTACATGAGCATCAGGTACATCCTGATCTTCAACTGGATTTGCTAGAGGATCCTTTGGTGGTACAAGAGCATCTAGATTGTACTTTTGCATAATGCAACAAATATAGATATCACCACAAATACACAGGTATACACACAAGAGTATACACACACAAGCACACAAGTATACTTACACAAACACACAATTATACACATACAGAAGTACACACACAAGTTTACCTTGCTTAGTGGATTCAGTACACACCATCTCTTAGTGTGACCCTTTCTTTGACAGTACAAACATGTCACAGTCTTCCCTATTCTTGGCAATTCTGTAGTAAGATTTTTAGATGATGATGCAATATCAAGACCATTAGCTTTGTATGACTTGTCATTCAACAACAACAATAACAATGAAAATGAGCTTTATGTGCTATCAAATACAACAAGAATGAAAACTGTAAACAACAACACAACAACAACAACAACAAAGAAACTAAACACTTGCCTTGGTCATAGGATTTTCTGGTCACATTTTGCTGTTGTGACCTTTCTTGAAGCATAATGTACAAGTAGTTTTTTTCCCATTTTGTGACCCACTAGCTCCACCTCCATTCTCTCATTTCTCTAGTCTTCTTTTTTTCCCTCAGGGAGGCATGATTGGCGGCTTACTATCCTTTTTCTAAAATCTAGGACCCTTAACAGGATTTATGTTCCGTTTTTCTTAAGGAGGTATGTATTGGATGTTTTGGTAGTGGAATAAGCACTACATGCCAAATCACATTAAAAAAATTATGTTCTTTTATTTTCTATTATTTCATTTACATGTTTGTGATTACGTGTTGTTACAATAAACTCATTTAGTTTACATTTAAATGTAGAGTTTGATATATCAAATATTAATCGAAGATTTTTTTATAAGATTTGATAAATAACTAAATCGATTCTATTGGACAACACTTATAACCCACCAATCATTTATTGGTTAAAAAATATATATGTATTTGCACTAGTTAAAACTTAAATAAAAGAAAAGTTTTTAGTTTGTATAATTGCTTGTTATTTATGTTTATTGGAGGTTAAAAATACTATTGATTGTTTTATGTTACTACTACTAGTGCCAAAATCAAAGCAATGAGCATGTTCAAATATCAGCTGTAGTAAAAGAAAAAAGCGGTAGCAAATAAAACATACGATATCGAATCTAGTGGTAGCAAAAAGCGCAATCTCTCTCTCTGCTTGCCGTCTGCCATGGCTAGAACCCAGAATACAAAGGCGCAAAAAAAATCACAAACCCCCCCAGTCAAGCAAAACCCCCTCAAAAAGACCAATCTCAAGAAACGCATATCCAAGGCCATCCCTTCCTCTTCGCCCCCCCCTGCTGACTCCACCTCCGACGATTCTGATTCCGCCGACGATTCTGATTCCGATTCATTCTCCGACTTTGACCCTGCTGATCTCCCCGCCCTCTTAGAACCCTTCACCAAAGAGCAACTCGTTGAACTCATTACCGCTGCCGCCGCCCCCGATTCCCCTTCCCTCCATTCCCTCATCAACGAACGCGCAGATCGTGATGTTTCTCACCGCAAAATCTTCGTCCACGGCCTTCCCTGGGACGCCACTCGTGAAACCCTCATATCCGTCTTCGAACCCTTTGGAGAGATTGAGGATTGCAAGGTTATAACCGACAAAGTCACTAACAGAGCCAAAGGATATGCCTTTGTTATGTTGAAAACGCGGAAGGCTGCTATTCAAGCCTTGAAGGAGCCTAAGAAGTTGATTTGTAATCGACTTGTTAGCTGCCAGCTGGCGTCTGTGGGTCCTGTGAATGCAGGGAAGGAGCAGGATGTTGCGTTGAGGAAGATATATGTGAGCAAGGTCGGACCAGGTGCCGATAAGGATAAGTTGAGGGATTTCTTTGAGATGTTTGGAGAAATTGAGGTGGGGCCTATTGGGTTTGATGAAGAGACTGGGAGGTCAAAAGGGTATGCTTTGTTTGTTTACAAGACTGTTGAAGGAGCAAGAAAGGCATTGGAGGAGCCTTACAAGGTTTTTGAGGGGCTTCCATTGCACTGCTCGCTGGCTTCAGTTGGGAAAAACAAGGCCAGTAATAGTAGTAGTACTGGTAATAACAATCAGATGCAAGGAAAGCAACTGGTGGCGGTGCAGCAACAGCAGGTGCACCAACCATCTCCGCCACAGTTGATGGCTGCTGTTGCAGCAGCACAGAATATGGGTTTCTTTGGGCAGCATCCCGGGCTTAATCCATTGTATAGTGGTTTGTTGGGTAGCTCCACTGGTGGCATTGGTGGTGGTATGATCAATCCACTTATGGGTAGTGTATTGAGCAGCCATGGTGTGATGACAACAAACCAAGCGGGAGGGTTAGGGGTTGGCAATCAATCAGTGCTTGGTTCATATCGGTCTGTGCAAGGCTTACAGTATGCTTACATGAATGCACAGACTGGGCCACCAACAGCAGGTAGGAGTGGCCTAGGTAATGGTGGATCATCATCCGGCTATGCATCGAACATATGGTATGGTTTACTGGGTGCTTATGATGATACTAGTTTCGCTTTCAATTTTCTAATTTTGTGTTTCTATGCATGCTCAAGTTTCGTTCCAATTAGTTTTGCAATTTTGATTGCTTTCCCGTGTTTGAAACGTCTAAAATTTGGTCGGAACTCTGCACAAGTACGTTGGAAAAATTCATGTATTTTTATTGTGTACTCTAATAGTTTAATGTTCTTTGTACTGTCAGGATTAGTAGTTGAAAGTTATACAAAAGTACTTTAAAAAAATTCCACAAAGATAAATACCTACCATGCAGGCTTTCTTCTCTGCTCACTGTTGTTTCGTAAAACCTTAGTCCAACATAATGCTGATGGGGCATTGATTTACAGCATGAATCCTTGTATGAAATTTCCAATGACTCAGTTATCTTTTTCACGTGCAAGTAATTAAACTGAAAGCTTGATATGATTTCTATCCGTTTGCAGACCCCATAAATATTCCATTCTTAACCTTGTCCATCTGTCCAATCCATCAATTAGAACCAAAGAAAGCATAATCTTCCAATGCTACTATTCTCTGCACTCACCTGTCCTTTGGTGCATCAATTCTTTGGATGTGTTATGTGAGTTATGTTCTTGCGTTGGACCATATGCACAATCTACTTTACTTTTTCCTGCTTGGAATGTTCCTTTTACCCACAATTTGTAATTTTCTTGTGGTTTCTTTCTTCTAGTCTTTCGAAATTACGAAATTTGTTTTCATGGACCATTGTCATCTTAAACTTTACTTAGAACTTTATTTTTCCTTCTTTAGTTTTTTATTTTTAATTATCATTTTTCTTTCAATATTAGTACCTATGTTGCTCTCCTTTGTTTTTTTCTTTCTTGTATCACTTTCTTGCACACTTGGTTTGACTTCATTAGAAAGGAACGTCAGAATACTTTCGCCTTCTTTTCTTTTGTACTATTTGGCTTACTTTAACTTGAAAACAGGTTTTCTTGTTGGATGGTTTATCAGTCAATCATAGCTCAGTTTCTGATGCAATATTTTAAACTGCTTTTATTGATATTTGTGATCTGTGACAATTTTCATCTTTTTGTCATTCACCAGCTGTTTTAGTATACATTTTCCAGTCATAAATTGTTTTCCCTTTTTCTCCTCAGATGTGCCTTATGGAGATCTGTTGTTTGAGAGGTCAAGTATTATCTTGTTTCAATTTCTTTACATGCTTGGGCTACTTATTCTGCAGATGTTTTGCTGGTGAGCTTGAGGAATGATGCTAAGGCACATTGGGAATAATTATCTAGGTGGATGTTGGGGGTCAACTTCTGGGGGAATTTCAAGTTGGATTGTTCTTATATTTATAATGTTTTAAGCTAGCCAAGCTCAATGAGTTTGGTGTACCATCTCTTTTCTATATTTTTTTCTTTTTTCTTTTTTCTTTTTTCTTTTTTCTTTTTTCTTTTTTCCTCTTTCCTCTTTCCTCCTTATTACTGACTTTGCTAGACATTTTTGTCTTCTAAGAGTTGGCTATATTAGTTTTCTACAATGATAAATTTTAATTAATATTTTTTTCTTTTTGTTTTTTTTCTGCCCTCATTCAGAATTTGGTCGATATTGACATGCTCAGTCATGATTTTTATATCGTTTTTCTTGTATGTTTGGAACACCTATGGTGAAATTTATGTTTCCTAGATAATTGAAAACCTTGTAATATTTTGATATTTTGGGCTATTTTTATAATTGGAATTTACCACTCTATGTAGACTTTCCAGTACATTTCTTCTGGTAGTAAGTTTCCATGTGGAAGCTACTCTGATTATACTAAAAATCCGACTATATATTTTCATCACAAACTTTGAGACCATAACCAGTGCTCTGTAGTAAATATATTTTAAAAAGATTTTCTGTGATTTTGTTGGAGGTCCTGCTACTTGTGTACCTATTATGTTCTAAGCAAATTCATCTTGGTTGTGTTTTCAGCGTTAAACTACAACACAGATTTATAAATCTCTGGAGTTTGCTGTTATAAGTAATGTTTTTAATTCTAGCCAACTTATACTTGATCTTCAACTATTTGGAATTGTATTATCGGATTCTTGTCCTCCACTTTGGGGTCCCTATTTGTGATCTTTTAGGCTTGATTTTGTTTTCCCTTTTTTGTTGTGAAATTTTGATTAAGTTTCCGTTCATTATTTAAGGAAAGAAAGTTCCAATTCTAGCAGGAAAAACAGTGATTTTAGACGGTGTGTGTCTGTGTTCACCTTTCAATTTTTAGCATTTTTCTTCCTCTATATTTTTCTTCTGTGGACTGTGGAGAAACTTCATTATATTCTTGCTTTTTTTCTGATGAGAGGGTTCTGATTTTTCAAATCTTATTTGATTATCACAGATGTGATCATTCTTTCCTTCAGTGCTTCCTTTTTAGTTTACTTATGATTAATTTATTTCAAAGCCGGAATAGCTTTAGTAAGTTTTAAGGTTTGGTTAGAGAATTAGAGGACAAACATTTGCTGCTAACATTGGTTGCAGGAGATTTTGCTGCTGCACAAGCATAGACAACTATGTTTGAACTAGTAGCTAAGTGTGTTATGGATAGTAATGTTAGTTAAGAGACTAATTCTTGTCCTAGCCCTTCCTGGTGCTACTGAGCCACAAAGTATCTGTATTCGGTTAGGCTTACTTAGATTTGTAACTGCAATTTTATTTCTCATCTTTGAGAGTTCACCTTGTTTACGTTATCGATATGCTATGGGTTGAATTTCGAAACTTGAGGAATTGTTCCACTCTACTTCTTTTTGTCTTTTTTTCTTGAAAACATGAGAAAACTAGTACTACTTGGACTTTTATTGTTTCATCTTGCATGAGTTTTGGGGTAATGGAAAAGATAAAGTAGAGGCTGTTGTAGGTGCACTATTTCCCTGTTTCTTATGATACGATACCAATTTTTGTGTTCCTCAACCTGATATTCTCGCATCGGCTTTGTTCTCCCTGTTTCACAACGAATTTCTTGAATGCAAATAGTTATTCCAAATCCAAGCGAGTTGGATTGAATGAGACAGGAAAATCGGTTGAGCTTGGTTCTAATTCTTAAGAAAAGGTTGGCCGGATCGGCTTACCATTCTAATCAGAATGTCAAAATCTAGTGTTTGTGGATGGCTCTATGGTTGAACCAGATAATTGTTTGGCGATGGTTGGGTTTAAGGCTCTAAGCACGTATGACAACATTCTTTAAAGAAATCGAGTAAATGAATCCAGTTTTTAATTTTTCCCCAGCAGAAAAAAAGAGAATAATAATGATTATGTTTAGCAATTCTTCTTTTACTACAACTGAAAGCTTTTCAGAATTCTATTCTAGTATATCCACAACTGTTCTGATGTCCTTTTTAAGTAATATATCATGTGTATGCTCAATATATATACAACAATATTTAGATTATAGAAACGGTAAAAAAAAACTTGGGGAAGAAAGGGGGAGACGTCGGCGAGAGGAGAATCATGTCGTTATCCACTTCCAAAACCCTCACCTTTCCCAGGCCGGAGACGCTTTCCGCGTGGTTGGTACCTCGAATAGCACCCTCCGATTTCGCATCTTGGGGAGTGAAGACCGGCACCAAGAATGTCCACAATCTGTGGATGGAGTTATTGGAGTGCGAGAGCGTTCTGGAAGACTCCTCTACCCATCCTTGCCGCACAGTCAACTGTTGCGCGGTCCGGGTTCGTGGAACCGGTGGCAAAGACCTCCTTGAGTCTCACCAGGCGTTATCCGACGGGTCGTTGAGAGCGAGGGGTAGGCCGTTGAGTGAGAAGATGAAGAGCGGTGAAAGAGTGGAAGCAGCAGCGTTTAGGGCGGCGCAGGAGGAGCTGGGTTCTATACTATCGATTGGCATTGGTGCTGGCTGCAACGTTTCTGATGTTATGAGGCTGGTACCAGGATCGTACGGGAATGAGCGTGAAGGAAAGAGAGTCTTCTTATCCTGGGCTGCGTTCTCGGTACCTAGTGCACCAGGTGGATGCTTATGTTGATGGACTGCTAGATCGAGAATTCTGTACTGTAGAGGAGGAGTACGGAGATTGCGCTGATACTCCGGCGGATCTTGTCACCGTGAAGAAGCATTTCTGGGTGTGGGGTCTGCCTCCTCCTGGTGATTGTAATTAGTACCTTAATTTGTCCTGTCTTTTCCTTGTTGCTTCTCCTTATTACTATTGCCATTGCCGAGCAAGATAGGTATAAAGGTTAAACTCAAAAAAAGAAAAAGGGGTGAATGTCCCAGTTTTGTTTTGCTTATACAAAGAAAAATGTTTGCTGCTAACTTAAACTAAATGCACTAATGCTGGGTTAATTTGCTGACACTATCAGAGTCAAGCCTGAAAAAAACAAACACATTTTTAGGTAGAAAGTCTGATTAGAACGTAGCTAAAGATCATTATCACCACATTTTCTTGAATTAACCTTTCGCCGCAGCACACAGTTCTTAGAGTACTCTAATCATGCAAGATAAATAAGATGGATTACGCATAACATCAACCTAAGCATGTCTCCTCAAACTCTTGGATCCACAACAGTTAGATAACACAAGTCACCGAGGAACAGTACGTATATCTGAGGAGGCAGCTCTACTTTTCTCCTACTTCACTTCTTCCTCTTCTTTGGTGGCTGGAGGGATTCCTCATCTTCATCTTCTTCATCTTCATTCTCTACGTCCTCCACTTCTTCCTCCTCGTCTTCTCCTCCATCGTCGTCATCATCATCATCATCATCGTCGTCATCATCCTCGTCTTGATCTTCGGGGTCTTCTTCATCTTCCTCCTCTTCCTCTCCCTCTCCATTCTCTTCCGCCCCTCCAGCACCACCAACTGGACCCTTCTTTGAGTTACTTTTGTTGTTGTTGTTGTTGTTATTGTTTCCATAGCCCTCTCCATCTTCTGATGACAACTCTTCTTCACCTTCTCCGAATCCACCATCTGCATCGTCATCGTCGTCATCCCCATCATCATCATTCCCGTCATCTTCATCTGCATCGACCGACTTCACCTGGCTTTGCGTGTCATCCCCCTTCACTTTAGGGTTGTTAGTTAGCAATGTCACCATCTGATCCTGAAACCATGGTTACAAAATTGCATCCAGTGGCAGGTCAAGCAAAAGGGTAAGCACTCGAAGTAACAAGTCAAAATAAAAGCATAGTTGGGCATATGGTCTAATTAATAGCACGGTGCCGCATAAACAAGGTGAAACCAAGGTCTATCAACTGTGGATAATAAATTTCAAGAAGATTATGAAGTGGAGGGAGTATTTTGTCTTTTCTGGAGCTTATAATAGGTTTTAGAACATCCCTTCTCTATCTAATAAAATATGTTTTTGTACCAATAAATGAATAAAATATATGTTTACCAAAAAAAAAGGAGATTTTAGAACATATCCTCTCTTTTTCTTTTTCTTTTTTACGCAAAGAATATGTCCTTTTGTTAGAAAAAAAGAAAAAAGAAAAGAAAAGGAAAAACTGAGTGACGTGTAACGGACACAAGGACAACACGTCTGCACTAGATTTTTCTTGATAATATGCCAAAAGAATATTCGAATCCAACAGAACAAAGTTTGTTTCTCGTTTGACTTGACGTTTCCTATTACACATGACACTAGTACCGTTTTTTTATACTCCAAGCCACACGTGTGTCGTGTAAACAAACTACAACCAAACCACACTTAAACCATAGTTAGTCGATTCTTTCCAAATCAAGCGCACTTTAGCCCCAAAACAACACCACAGCTCATTTTAGCCCCAACCAGGCATCAGATGCAAAAAAAACTCTAAAATAGAAAGGCAAAAAGTAATGATACCCTAAAGGCTCAAACACACACACACTCTACCCTCTCTACCCCTGGTCACAGTGTGCACACCACCAGCGCACTCTAGCCTCAACCAGGCATAAAACCTCAAACTACCAAATTTAGCGAGACTAATCAATGAAGAACACAGAAACTATATCTTTAGTTAGATCTTCACAGGTATCCTTTCTGTTGTATTATACGAGAATGGTGGTATAGTAAGGCAAACCTTAGTTACCAATGAAAACCAGACTCCTTAAAAAAAAAACGAGAAGGCAAATTAAAAGGAATTAGCGGACCAAAGCGTACAAGAGATTTTTGTGTAAAGTGGTTTTTTAGTTTTTGCTCACCTGAGCTAAAAGCTGCGCTTTCACCAGAGCCGAAACTAGCAAAGTTGTTAGCGCTTCCCCCGCGCACGTTAGCACACCGTTACCAATCGTAACTGTCGTCGACCCTTCCATTTCCCTTTTGTGAAAAGTAAAAACAAATCCCTGCAGCAGAACAAACAGGTGTTAACAGCAGGCTAATGAGCGTTGGATCTATTCTGGAAACTATGTCAGCCGTCAGATCTCACATAGAAAAGACAAACACATCCAAATAAAAGTACCAGAGCAGTAGAGCTAGTAAAAACTAAGATAATGTTCTTTAAAAAAGGACGAAATGTAAAATTCGTACTTCTCGAAAAGGTAACAGCGAGAGAACTTTCAAGCAGGAGGAAAAAGCTCCGACGAGCTTAGCAACTTTAATTAAAATTCAACTGGAAAAACACAAAATTACAGCCAAGAAAACCAGAAATTCAAGCAAAACTAGTAAGTTTAGAGACGGTAATTTAACAGAAACCGTGAAAACCGCAGAAAAACCAGAAGTTAACAGCATGAAAACTTATTAATTCCACAATTCTACAGGAGAAGACGATTTCCAGGAGTAAAACCGCGAAAAATAGTCTGGAATTGAAGTTAAAGGAAGAGAGTAATCGGAGAAGGAGAGAACATACCTGGAATTCGAGATCTGAGCACGGAGAGAGCAGATCTGGAGGTCTGAGGGACTAAAACCACAAGGAGCAAGAGTTAGGAGCTCCGTTCATTCTGGACCGTTGGATCGTGATCGTTGAGAAAGAGAGTTCACAAGATATAGAAGAAAGGAAATGAAACAAACAAAGGGGAAAGGGAAGAGGAGAGAGGAGGGCGACAGTCCTGGTGACTGGTGAGTGTCTGCCCGTAATTTCTCAGTAAGGTTTGGGGCAACACGGGCAGAGTCCTTTACACTCTAAAAAGATCCTGGGCTTGGGCTGCCCGGGTTATCGATTAACGACAAGTGTGGGTTTTTTTTTCTTCTATTAGTATTATTCTTTTTTGTGTTGGGAAAAAAAAGGTAGTTTTTAAATGATTGTCATTAGTTAGTTATTATTTATTAATGACTTAATTAGCACAGTGTCTCTTTCTCTCTCTCGCAAGCTTTGTCGTGTATATGATGTTTTATGAATTTTTATCTTAAATTGAATAACTTTTCGCGACGTTTTGTTTTATGTGATTTATTAACTTACTCTTTATTTTTAGGAAGATATAATCAGATTAGTGATAAAATATTAAAATATAAAATTAAAAAATATTAAAATTTATATTTTTAATATATATAAAATTCTAAAAAAAGTCATTTAGTTTGAGAGGATAAAAATATAATCTACCGACTATAATTTATCGCCGTGAAATGTCTCTCATTAACAATGTTTGCACACGGCATCACAATGATTCTCTAAGGATCACATGACTCATGAGAATCCTCCCTTTGAATTTTGGAATTGAAAATTAATCATGTTTTTAATTTTTAATTACCAAGTCTATTAGGGTAAAGACAGCGTGTGATTACAAGCCAAATTGAAACCTACTCTCTTTGCTACGTATTTTTTATCTGACGTTTTAATTGTTAATTTAATATTTTTTTTTTAAAATTCGGAAAAAAGGAGACACTTTTATTCCGTTTGTGAATAAAAATGTTGTTTCATGGCAGCAATTTGTACCCCACTGTGAATTTTTATGTGCCTAAAATTACATGTTTTATTTTTTAATTGAATCTACTTCCTCTTCCTATCTTATGAAAGGTAAACCTCACCACTACCATGTACTCCATCTGGTCCGAAATGTATGACTTTCTCGCATCCCAATATTCAGTAGGAAACGCATATCGAGGAGGCCGGATAAAACACTATTTGACCCCAAAAAATTCCGTACTTTTTTTCGAACGTACATTAATCCTTAACGTACTTCCGAGAAAAAATTCGGGGCAAAATTGTCTTAAATAGTGATTGTTCCGGCCGTCTTAAGATACGTTCCGGAACAATAAAAGCAAATGCTAAAACGTCATACATTTCGGACCGGAGGAAGTATCTTTTTGAACCAAAACGTTAATTGTTTGTATCTAAATTTCAGCCTCAAAATGTCAGATAAAAAAGGACCTCAAGGAGTAAGGTTTTCAAAACCAGACTAGTAGCTTGAATTTGAGAGGCAAAAGGTACAAATGTTAGAGGTTCAATAGGAGTTGAGTCGGGATAAAAGCGAGTTCGATCTAATTAATAATATTAAATATCTTTATATGTAGTTAAATTCATTTTTATGAATAAATGTGATTTTTTATTTAATTTAGTAAGGAATTACTATTTTTGAAGTTGATTGTTAAATATAAAAATTAATTTGAGATTTAATAAAAATAGTGACACGATGTATAACCCAAAAAATAAAATAAAAGTAGGAAACGTCATATCTAATTTTAAGGTGATCTGGAGATGATTTGTCCGATCTGAACATTGAATATTTGCTCAAATTTTTCGGGAATGCGCCCATAAAATTTGAACAGATTTAAAAGTTGGATCAAAAGTTATGATTATTTATAATTTGAAGTAAAAAAAAAAAAACCAGTTTAGTTGTAAAACCGTCCTCAGTATGAACGGTTCTATATTGAACCTGTTTGATCACCAATTTTTCTGTGGTTCAATTAGAAAATAGTTTTCATATCAAAACCGGACCGAAAAATCAACCAATTTTTCATATTTTTTTTTTTTTTAGAATTGGCTCCTCGGGATGATAAAATCGAGGTTGCTGTATGGAGTTGTGAGAGCCATAGGGACCCGAACCAGGAAGGGTTTAATTTTAATTTTCTAAAAAGAGCTTAGCCCTTGATTAGTTCGGATGTCATGGATGTGGTGAAGGAATTCTTTGGGTCGAACAAAATGTCGCAAGGAATAGGTAACGCTTTTATGGTGTTGATTCCAAAGGTGCATGGGGTAATTGATCTAAAGGATTTTAGGCCTCTCTCTCTTGTCAGTAGCTTATATAAGATAATTGTTAAGTTGATGTTGATAAATCAATAAATGGCCTAGAGGGGGTGTGAATAGACTCTTCAAATTTTCTGCACAAGATAAGAGAAGAATAGCAAACACAAGATGTATAGTGGTTCCAATTCACAACTGAATTGTACTCCACTACCTAAGAGTCCTCCTCTTAGGATTTTCGAATGCAAAGCTTGCTATTCACTTGAGCTTTTACGGGTTCAGCTCACAACCTTACAATTGGTTTTACCGGGCTCACCAACAACCTTACAAGTAGTTTTCCAAGGCTCAACTACAACCTATGGTTTTTCAAGGGCTCAACCACAAACCTAAGTTCTCTTTCAATGGGATGAGAACACTAACCTTTACCCAAAAGTGTTAGGTACACTTTTCAAACCTTCACAATTAAATCAATGTAATTGCAACAAACAAATTGGTGGACACAAATAGATAAGTATATGATTGCAAATCAACACCAATAAATGAACAATGTTACCTCAAGAAGAAAGCCAAAGAAACCCAGAAATATATGCAAGAATATTTGAAATCCTTGAAGAGAAGCTTGCATAAATGTGAATGTTGAATTTGTGGGTTTGTAAATGTGATTTTGTGTTTAGAAGTTTGTAAGAGCTTTCTTGTTGTTTCTTGTTTTGTTCTAACTCATCTAAGATGAGTATTTATAGTGTAGAAAGAGTGGAGGTTCGGACAAGAAAGTATGGAGCCAAAAAGAGCTGTTTTTAGTGGACAAAATAGCTGTTGGAGCTTGTCTGGTCCTTAGCGGTGGCACCGCTAAGCCCTTAGCGGTGTACCGCTAAGCCCTGGATCAAGAAGCCAAAGAACTGTCTCTTAGCGGTGGCACCGCTAAACCCTTAGCGGTGGGATCGCTAAGCCTCAGACAAGAAGCCAAAAATCAGCTTCTTGGCTAAGCACTGTTTTGACCATAACTTGCATTTTAAAACTCATTTTTGCGTAAAACTTTTTGACACACTTTCCTTGAGGTATCTTGAACATAAATCAAGTGTTAGAATGTATCATACTTACACGAATTAAGTCCAACAACACTTGATCTTCACGTTCGCGATTTACCGAATTTGTTGCTCATTAAAGTCTTGATCGCAAACTGAAATTACATTTTCACTTAAAATTGAATTAGCAATCTAATTAATTTATGTGTCTTTACATCATCAAAATAGGTTCAAAGTACCCCTTGGGCTAACAATCTCCCCCTTTTTGATGATGACAAACACAAATTAATTAAAATAAAATAAGCATGTAATTTTAAGTAGAAATGTAAGAGAGTAGAGTTTAAGATAATACTCCCCCTATGACTTTGTCATAAATGCTCCTCCTATTAGAAATGCATAAAGAGCCTTAATGCTCCCCCTACATAAAACGTTAGTTGTGCAAGAAGCATGACAAAGATTTAAAGTTTTGCTCCCCCTTAAACTTACCTTTCTCCCCATTTACTTCTCCCCCTTAACTTATTCTCCCCCTTTGTCATTAACAAAAAGGGTAAATAAAGTAAGAAAGATCAATTAAGATCATATAAGGAGTAATAAAGGAGCAAGCAAATATCAAATCCAAAAATACTTTTAACAAGTATTAAGATCAAACAATTATCAAATATCAAAGATAAATGTAATTGACATAAAAAAAATTAGGAATACCGAATGGAGGTATTCAAAAAGGATGACAAATACCGATTTCATGTCTTAGCTCCACGAAACGATCCTTTGTAAGAGGCTTAGTAAAAATGTCTGCAAGTTGACTGTTAGTACCAACAAATTCAAGCGAAATATCCCCTTTTGCTAAATGATCACGGATGAAATGGTGTCTCACATCAATATGCTTAGTCCGTGAATGACAAATAGGATTCTTGACCAATTTCAGTGCACTTGTGTTATCACAATAAATAGGAATGTTGCTAAACTTTAGATGAAAATCTTCTAAGGTTTGCTTCATCCACAAAACTTGTGCTACACAAGAACCACATGCAATATATTCAGCTTCCGTAGTGGAAGTTGCAACAGAGTTTTGCTTCTTACTTGACCAAGAAACCAAAGCTTGTCCTAAGAAATGACATGTGCCACTAGTGTTTTTCCTATCAATTCTACAACCTGCAAAATCAGAATCGGAATAGCCAACTAGAGCAATGCTAGTTCCTTTTGGATACCAAAGTCCTAGTTTAGATGTGCCTTTCAAATATCTGAAAATTCTTTTCAATGCACTTAAATGGGACTCTTTAGGACAAGATTGATAACGAGCAAATAGACAAACACTAAACATTATATCCGGTCTACTTGCTGTTAAATATAAAAGACTACCAATCATACCTCGATAAAGAGTAATGTCTACATCTTTACCATCTTCATCTTTGTCAAGATTGGTGGTAGGACTTGGGGGAATAAGACTCTCCTTGATGTCATTGTATCCATATTTGGTGAGGAGATCCTTGATATACTTTGCTTGATTGATAAAGATACCATCTTGAGATTGTCGTATTTGAAGTCCAAGGAAGAATGTCAATTCTCCCATCATGCTCATCTCAAATTCGCTATGCATACATTTTTCAAAGTCCTTGCACAAAGAAACATTAGTAGCACCAAAGATAATATCATCGACATAAATTTGCACAATTATCAAATGTTTACCATCATGCTTAGTGAAGAGTGTAGAATCATTTTTTTCCATTTTAAAACCATTTTTCAATAAAAATTGACTTAAACGATCATACCAAGCTCTAGGAGCTTGTTTAAGACCATATAAAGCCTTTTCCAATTTAAACACATGGTTAGGAAATTTATGATCTTCAAAACCGGGAGGTTGTTTAACATACACTTCTTCCATAATGTAACCGTTCAAAAATGCACTTTTCACATCCATTTGATATAAACTCATATTTTTAAAACATGCAAATGCTAATAACATGCGAATGGCTTCAAGTTTAGCATTCGGGGCAAATATTTCATCAAAATCAATACTTTCTTGTTGGTTGTACCCTTGGGCCACCAATCGAGCTTTATTCCTCATAACATTTCCCGACTCATCAAGTTTGTTTCGAAAAACCCACTTGGTACCAATGATAGTATGGTTGCTAGGCCTAGGAACTAATTTTCAAACACAATTACGCTCAAATTGATTTAGTTCCTCTTGCATGGCAATCATCCAAAATTCATCATGCGAAGCCTCATCAAACTTTTTAGGCTCAAATTGAGACACAAAAGCTTGATGATCACACATATTTCTAAGAGAAGAACGAGTAGTCATACCTTTGCCATTTAAATTACCTATAATTTGTTCTTGTGGATGGGCTTTCATGACTTTCCAAGGTCTAGAATTTGAGGGGCCTTGATCAATTTGGTTAACTTCATCATTTGCATTTTCAAGGACCTCTTCTACCGGTTCTTTTTCCTCTTGAATTTCTGGATTTTCTAGAGATGGTGTGTTGTCCTTTGAGTCATCAAGAATCGTAGGATCTTGAAGACTTTCAAAAACTTCAACATCATCACAAGCTATCTTTTTCACACTTTCAAAAGGATTAGTTTCATCAAAAGCAATATGCATGGATTCTTCTACAACTAGAGTTCTTTTATTATAGACTCTATAAGCTTTGCTAGAAGTAGAATAACCAAGAAAAATACATTCATCCGACTTTGCATCAAATTTTCCCAAATTGTCTTTGATATTTAAAATAAAACATTTGCAACCAAAAACTCTAAGATGTGCAATGGTGGGTTTTCTATCATGCCATAATTCATAACAAGTCTTATTTAAAAGAGGATGAATTAAAACACGATTTAAAATATAGCATGCGGTACTAACGGCTTCGGCCCAAAAATATTTTGGCAAAGAATGTTCATTCAAAAGAGTCCTAGCCGCTTCTTGCAAAGATCTATTTTTCCTCTCAACTACCCCATTTTGTTGAGGAGTGCGAGGACATGAAAAATTGTGATCAATACCATTTTCATTGCAAAAATCTTGAAACATGCCATTTTCAAATTCACCACCATGATCACCTCTTATTTTGGAAATTTTGAAACCTTTTTCAACTTGAATTTTATAGCAAAGTCTTTTGAAGTTATCACATGCATCATGCTTATGAGACAAAAATAAAACCCAAGTAAATCTAGAGTAATCATCCACAATAACAAACACATACTTCTTACCACCCAAGCTAGCCGTCCTTATTGGCCCAAAAAGGTCAAGGTGAAGAAGTTGAAGTGGTCTTGAAGTAGACATGGTCTTTATGGATTTGAATGAGTTTTTGATTTGCTTTCCATATTGGCATGCATCACACAAGCCCTTCATTTCAAATTTCAGCTTAGGTAATCCACGTACTAGCTCCTTCCTAGATAGCTTTGCAATATGGTCCATTCCTACATGAACAAGTCTCCTATGCCATATTGAAGGATTATCTACTAAAGCACTTAAGCAAATATGATCATCGTTAGAAATATCATTCAAATCAATCATGTAAATATTCTCAACTATATTACCAATAAAAATAAGTGATTGTGTGTGTATATTTCTAACTTCACAATGTGTAGAAGTAAAAATAACAAATAAATCTCTATCACACAATTGACTTATGCTCAAAAGATTGAATTTTAAGCCTTGAACAAACAACACATTTTCAATAGAAGGTGAGTGACCAACTTTACCGATGCCCAAAACCTTGCATTTTTTGTTATCGCCAAACGTCACGCCTCCTTTGTCTTTCTTCTCCAAATGGGTGAATTTTGACTTGTCACCCGTCATATGCCGTGAACACCCGCTATCCAAATACCATTTTGCTTCATTGGGTTTCCGGCATTCCTATAAAAACAAATTAGTTAGTTCTAGGAACCCAAACATGTTTGGGTCCTTTCTCATTTGTAAATGTACCCTTTGGTACCCAAATTTGTTTCCAATTAACAAATCCTCTACGAATGTAGCAAAAGTAAGATAAGTGACCAAAATTTCTGCAATAGCTCCATTTGTAAATAGGTTTAGCATGTGAAGATTTGTTTTCAACTCTAGATGAACTAGCATGATCATTAGAAGAATTTGCTTTGACAAAAACAGTTTTACCATTGTTCATGCTTGAGGAAGAATTAAAACCAATGCCACGCATATCACCATTTTTCTTTTGATCATTCATGCATTTATGATGACTATGATTACTTTGCATATATTTGGCTAATGTGTTCTCAAGAGTTTTAATCTTTTCTTCTAAAATTAAGACTTCTTTAGAAGAATTCCTACAAAGCTCACATTTACCATTTTGCTCCTTAAGCTTACCACAAGCAATATCAAGCAATTTATTCTTATTTGTCAAGTCATTGTTTAGCTCTTCTAGTTTACTAATCTCATTTTTAATGATTTCTAGTTCCTTAACAAGATTAGTATTTTTCTTAGAAACATTTTTAAAATGTTCAGCAAGTTCATAAAAATCTTCTTGCAAGGAATCATAATCACGTTCATCAATAGAAGAATTGCTAGAACTTACCTCATCATCGCTTTGAGCCATAAGGCACAAGTTTGCTACTTCATCTTCGGATGAGGATTCCGATGAATCACAACTTGATGTTCCATCCTCATCACTCCAAGTGGAGGTTGCTTTAAAAGCTCTCCTATGATGCTTCTTTCCATCCTTCTTATTCTTTGAGCTGTGTTTCTCATATCTCTTCTTCTTTTCAAGTCTAGGACATTCACTTCTAATATGTCCTGGTTTGTCACACTCAAAGCATACAACATCAGTATTAGAATTGAATTTAGAATGGTTAGAAGACTCACCTTGATATTTATTCTTCTTGGGATTAGTTTTCCACCGATTTTGGAGTTTTCTTGTGAAGAAAGCACGAGTCTCCTCATCTTCTTCAATCAGCTTGCTTGCAAGGGCAATGCTCTTCTTTTCCTTTGTATTTTCCTCCTCTAAGTTATACAAACCCAACTCATGCTCAAAAGCGGTAAGTGAACTTACAAGTTGAGTGTATGAGGGCTTCACTTCCTTTTGCTTGATGGTGGTTTTGATTGCTACCCACTTGCTTGAAAGAATGCTTAGAAGTTTCCTAACCATTTCTGAATCGCTTTGAGTCAATCCGAGATTATCCATGGCACTGCACAGATTTTGCAATCTTGTGCTGAGATCATAGATAGACTCTCCTTGCATCATCTTGAATAATTCATATTCAGTTTTGAGTTGGTCCAAACGGAGATAACGAACTTGAGCAGTACCCTCATGCGCCATCTCCAATGTGTCCCAAATTTATTTTGTTGTTTTGCAAGAGCTGATGCGATTGAACTCACCAAAAGAGATGGAGACTTGAAGAGCATACATGGCTTTAGCTTCCATGGTTTTCCTTGTCTTCTGTGCATTAGTCCAAAGACCAAAATCAAGAATCCTTGTGGTTCCATCTACTCCGGATGGTTCAGTTGGAGCCACAAATCCTTTCTCAACGCAATCCCACATTTCACAATTGAGGGAAATAAGGAAGGTCTTCATCTTTATCTTCCAATGAAGATAATTGTTACCATCAAGGTAAGGTGGTTGATTGAGTGCTCCTCTATCTTGAGTGCTGGAAATACCTCCTCTATCCATTTGAATCTTTCACTTGAGGTTGTTAAACCTTGTTCCAAGTGACCTTGCTCCGCTACCAATTGATAAATCAATAAATGGCCTAGAGGGGGGGTGAATAGGCTCTTCAAATTTTCTGCACAAGATAAGAGAAGAATAGCAAACACAAGATGTATAGTGGTTCCAATTCACAACTGAATTGTACTCCACTACCTAAGAGTCCTCCTCTTAGGATTTTCGAATGCAAAACTTGCTATTCACTTGAGCTTTTACGGGTTCAGCTCACAACCTTACAATTGGTTTTACCGGGCTCACCAACAACCTTACAAGTAGTTTTCCAAGGCTCAACTACAACCTATGGTTTTTCAAGGGCTCAACCACAAACCTAAGTTCTCTTTCAATGGGATGAGAACACTACCCTTTACCCAAAAGTGTTAGGTACACTTTTCAAACCTTCACAATTAAATCAATGTAATTGCAACAAACAAATTGGTGTACACAAATAGATAAGTATATGATTGCAAATCAACACCAATAAATGAACAATGTTACCTCAAGAAGAAAGCCAAAGAAACCTAGAAATATATGCAAGAATATTTGAAATCCTTGAAGAGAAGCTTGCATAAATGTGAATGTTGAATTTGTGGGTTTGTAAATGTGATTTTGTGTTTAGAAGTTTGTAAGAGCTTTCTTGTTGTTTCTTGTTTTGTTCTAACTCATCTAAAATGAGTATTTATAGTGTAGAAAGAGTGGAGGTTCGGACAAGAAAGTATGGAGCCAAAAAGAGCCGTTTTTAGTGGACAAAATAGCTGTTGGAGCTTGTCTGGTCCTTAGCGGTGGCACCGCTAAGCCCTTAGCAGTGTACCGCTAAGCCCTGGATCAAGAAGCCAAAGAACTGTCTCTTAGCGGTGGCACCGCTAAGCCCTTAGCGGTGGGACCGCTAAGCCTCAGACAAGAAGCCAAAAATAGCTTCTTGGCTAAGCACTGTTTTGACCATAACTTGCATTTTAAAACTCATTTTTGCGTAAAATTTTTTGACACACTTTCCTTGAGGTATCTTGAACATAAATCAAGTGTTAGAATGTATCATACTTACACGAATTAAGTCCAACAACACTTGATCTTCACGTTCGCGATTTACCGAATTTGTTGCTCATTAAAGTCTTGATCGCAAACTGAAATTACATTTTCACTTAAAATTGAATTAGCAATCTAATTAATTTATGTGTCTTTACATCATCAAAATAGGTTCAAAGTACCCCTTGGGCTAACAGATGTTACACAGAATAGGTTTTGTGGGCTAGGTGATTGGGAAAGAACATCACGAGTTTATAGGGGGGAAGCAAACTCTTGATTGCACTCTCTTGGCTACAAAAGTTATTCACGCTTTAAAAAAGAGGAAGCAAGAGCGTTATTTGTTGAAATTAGACTTTGAGAAAGTATATGATTGTATAGAATGACATTTTCTCCTCAGAGTGATGGAACTCATGGGCTTTGGTAGCAAATAGAGGGAATGAGTTTATCAATGCGTATCCGGTGCCCGGGCTTTTGTCCTTCTTAATGGCTCTCCGACTAGGGAATTTCTGTCAAGTCGTGGATTAAGACAAGGATGTCTGTTTTCTCCTTCCTATTATATTGTTGCGGAGTGTTTGAATGTGATGGTTAAGAAAACGGTGGTGGAAGGAGTAGGCCGTGATGTGACCGGGGTTTGGTGGAGTTGAGTGTGGCATCCTGTCCCTTGTGCGTTTCTGTTCGAGAAGAACAGACCATTTATTTTTGCATCTCAGCTGTTCGAGAAGAACCTGAGCTTGGGTTTGGAGGTGTTGGGGGATTGATATGTGTAATGCCTTACTCCTTGCGGGAATCGATGCTGTTTTGGTGCAATTTGTGTACATGCAAGGCAGACTTTTCTAAGATGGCGTGGGAGGTGCTGCTGTATGCTGTGGTATGCGCCCTTTGGCACGAACGAGATCTTGTTATATTCGAGCACGCTACCTTTGATGGTGAGAGTTCGATATAGAATTTTTAGCGAGTTTGCTTCTTTGGATTGGGGCAAAGGAGACTTCGTTTTCCTACGGCATTGTTGAGCTTGCTATCAGCCCAACTTGTGTCCATTCTTGGACTGCTAACTAGTAAGGCTGGCTAGTAGCCCCTTTATTTCGATTCTTTGCGGAACACTTATTGTATTTTAACAAAATACCAGTTTATATATATATAACTAAAGTCGTCTACTAGACTTAAAATAATAATTTTGCAAAAAGATAATAATTTAATGTTAAGAAAATACAAGAAAGGAGCAAATTAATGTCATTCTATATATAGCTGTTAAAATTCGTGTGAGATAGTTTTACCGACCTTCAAGTTCTGATATACTCGAATAATAATTAACATCTAATGTAATAACGGGTACGATAGTTTTGACAAGTTGGTTTTTGGGCCTTCTCCTCGTCATCTGTGTTGGGCTCGAAAGGTTTTTATGTTTGTGGTTATTGGGCTAACACCAAACTTTGTCACTACCTTTTCTTTCTCTCCTTTTCTTTCTTCCTCTCTTTTAAGAAAAAAAAGATTTTCCTTTCCTCTTACTAATAATTTATGTACATGGATCGGAATACCATATTTGCCTTGTGCAAAGAATATCAAATTAAAATTGATTAAAAAATGAAAAATTAATATAGTGGTCATTCGTTTTTTATGCTGATATAAAATAAATTGTAATTTTATTTTTAAAGTCTGAACTACGTATATTTTCATATTTATTGAATTCATATTAGTCAAGATTAATCGAATTTATAAAAATAATGAAACACTCTCGTTATAATTATTTCATATATAATAATCCAACCGGCATCACTTTTTTAAACTTTTATTTGTGCGACAAACATTTTTAATTATTTTTAATTGGGAGGTTAATTATATGCTCATAGGCCGACTTATGGCCCAACAGCTGCGTTACTGGGCCATGGGCCACCGACTTTTGGTTGCGTTAACCATCATACATTCCCATCCTTATAAAAAAAAACCTTTTTTTTTTTGGGTCGAATCATCCCTATCAAAATGGTAGTACTGTTTTTTTTGTCATCAAATATCCAATCATTACTAAATTTACTGTGGCCGCTCATTATTATAGATTCGAGTTGGGTAAAATTTTGAAATGCGGCTAATGGTGGAATGCCATGCATGTTTGGGGTGGCCATGATCCCCTATTTTTTTTGATTTCTTCATTATAGTCCTTATAGTTTATATATTTTCTATTAATTTATTACTTTTGGCCCCCAAATTTTTAGATTTGATATAATGATCCTTAAGGATTTAAAATTTTTAGTTAATTTTTCTTATTTAAAACCTTGAAAAAAATTATTATCATATTTGGCCCCCAAATTTTTAGATTTTACATTATGACCTTTACTGTTTTGATATTTTTTAATTAATCAATTTTATTTAGACCATAGTAAAAAATTACTGCGGCAAAACTCTCTTTCACGAGTTTTAACATAGTTGCGTATTTAAAACTCGAACCTACTTTATTAATTTATATTTCAAATTTTAGATAGCAAACAATAAAATTGTTCTCTTTTTCTTTCTTTTTCCCCAGTGGATAAGGATTAGGGACTCGGCAATTAGATCTAGGACCATAACATTGGTCTTCACGTGATGTTTAACTGCCTGAGTGCCTAGGGTACTAAAAAGGACAACGGTCATAAAGATAACCAGCAGTTGCTGATTATTGTAGAGATTAGTAACATTTAATTATGTATACTAGTAGCTATTAAATTATTAATTATATGACAAAGTTAAAAGATTATAAAGTATATGGTTTCTTTACACCTGTAATTTAGATAAGAATTGGATCTAGTCTAAACTTCTACGATTGAACTACCAAATAAAGTTGGAGGAAAGGAAAAAAAGTTTCACTTAGATCGTAATAGTCATTGTTTTTTAGAAAAAAAGATTATGAAAGTAAACAATTCATTAATGGATGCTAAAGACGCCCCATTTTCTACGTCAATGATATCTTCTTCTTTTTCACGCTGAGGTGTAGATTAATCTAACACAAAAAGAGATCTGAAACATCACAATTTCTATATCTAGCAAGTCAAGCGTTGTACGCTTAACAATTATTCTACTAGAATACTCGAAAAATGAAATATTGATAAAAAAAGTTAACGTCTATTTAGATAGAATATAAATTAATATTATCACTTGAACATAATTAATATTGTTAATTAAATAGTAGAATTTTTGAATAAGATGTTCTTAATATGCTCGCACCTCCCCATCCTGAAAGAGATTCTCGAAGCGAACTCCACATGTTATATTAGATAAACTAAATACCTTTTACGATTTAATTAACAACAACGCTTGCTAGTCTAGGTGTAAAGAGAATGTTTAGGCCAGGATTACGAAAAAGTATGCTTTTAGGTAAGGTTTAACCATAGTCAATAGATAAAAGAGAGATTTCTTTTTACATAGATATAAATATAGATGAGGCCAGAAACTCGATTCTAATACTTTGCAGAGAAATACTACTAAATTATAAATTCATTGATATTGTGTGTGTTTGATTCTCATTTTTAGTTGTTTAGCATTAAAGTTAAGTATGTATAAATAGCACTGAAATGTTTGATTAGAGTGTCTGTTTTTACATGTTTAACTTTTAAAAAGAAATAGACTGATTTTGGTTATAATTTAAAATGATCACTTCAAAAGCAACACAACACAATAACACAATTTACTAGCTTTATTTTACACCACAACATCATACAAAAGTTTTATATTTTTAATCTAATTAATAATCCAACTAATTATATTAAATACTTCTAAACAATACATTAATGGGTCAATCATCTAACTTAGCTCCATTTCACAATGCAGATACAACATTTATAATAGAACACAACACCAGTGTTTTAAAAACCGACCCGGAGTGACTCGTTGGATCGGTTTGAACCGAGTTCAACTAGGGTTCGACTGAGTTCAACTGGATTGACTCGTTGGATTGTTCCGAGTCGTTCACACATCGAACCATTCAATTTTAAATAATTAAACCGGTTGGTTTTCTATCTAATGGATGTAGCATTTTATAATACATCAAAATAAAATATCAAGTAAATCAAAAGTTAAATGTCTATAATGCACCGGCCCATCAAATTTTTCATGTTGAAAAAAATAAAAAACACAAAACGACGCCGTTTTGGACATTAACCCAGCCTGGTCGATAGCGGGTCAATCGGGTCGCCGGTTTTGTGAAAACCTATTGGTTTTTTCGGTTCGATTGCTGGTCCGGTCAGATAGCTGAGCCGAACCGAAAATATTTTCGGGTCACGATTTTTCCAGTCCGACTATCGGGTCGGTCCGGTTTTTAAAACACTGCACAACACAATATAATGGGGGCTAAATACACCTAAAAAGGGAGACGATTAATAATAAATTCGAACTCTATACTTAAGTAATATAAACACTTAACAAGAAGAAGAATTAGAGTGGAAAGGAAAGGAAAACTCTTAATTTTGCCATCTATGGGAAAAAAGGGGTCAGGGAAAGAAAGGAAAGTAAATTTCCTCCCACTTTTTATATGCTTGATATTCTTCTATTGTCCAAGCATAAAAGGCGCGAATCCATGAATGCTGCATCATGTCGCATATAAGGGTCAAGTTATATACAAGGGCTTTATTGTATGCATAATTTTAAAAATCGGACTAAACTAGCTAATTCGATTGATAAATTGGTGACCCTGTTAGTCGGTTTGGGTTGACATTTTTTCATAGTAAGTGATTGAACATGAGAAAGTCGGTCGGATAGGATGGATAAACCGGTCGACCTAGCTGGTTGAACTAGGAATTTTTTACTCTTTTTTCTAATTTTTTAAATTTTTATAGTATAAATATATGTGTTTTTATATTCTTTTAAATCAATACTCAAATTTGGTTGAACCATTCTATTAACCCAAAAACTCAATCAGTTTGATGCCCGGTTTGGATATGATAATTTTGATTGTAGGTATCTACTAGGCAACAATATAATCTAAGAGAGTTTATGATGGTCCGTATATCTAGATTTTAGTTAAAATCAAGGTTTTAAGAACCGAATCGAGAGGAGGCAAAATATTGAAAATATTGAAAGTTTAGAGATTCAATCGAGGTCGAATTAAGTTTAATAAAATTAATAATAATAAATACTTTCATATATATTTAAATTCATTTTTCTGAAAGAATATAACTTTTTATTTAATTTATCAAAAAAATTATTTTAAAGTTGATTATGAAATATAAAAATAAATTTTACATTTCATAAACATATTGACCCAGTGTCTAATCTAAAAAAACAAGAGAAAGCTATAAATAAATATTTTTTTAATTCGAAAAAAAACATGAAAAAAAAATATGAAATTTCAAACTCAAATTTGAGAATTTGAACATCAAAATTTTAGATTAATATAACTGTTGGATCAAAAGTTATGTCTATTTTAAATTTGAAGTATTAAAAAAAAAGTAAAAACTAATTCGGTTAAACCTTCAAACCAAACCCGATTCGTTCAATTCACTAGTTAAATTGACTAGATCACTAGTTTTCAAGTCAAAATCGGACTAGAAATTCGACAAATTTCTAAATTTATCGTTTGAATCGACCGGTTTAATCTACTTTTTAAAATCAAAATTAAAATAACCACTTATGTAGTACTATTGTTGGCATAAGCGTGCATGTGTAAGGACGTCACGCACCAAAGTTCTTGTTTGGTATCAGACAACAAAAGTAACTAAGTACTCCCTTCGTCAATATATACATATCGCGGGCCCACGAATCACGAATATTAAGGGTGGCCTGACACGGATCAGCTTTCTTTCATTCTTCATTCTTTTTTTCTATTTTCTTTCCCTGTTTTTGCTCGGAATCACTTTCCGGCGTCAATCTATTCTCACCACCCCATAGAAAGGAGCGGAAGGCCGAGACGAGTCGGGACCAAGTGGAACGGCGCGATTCCGGCACGTCATGCGCCACCAATCTCCGGCGAAGCCGTGACAGCTCTTCTCCACGCGCCGGCGCGTGGGGGCGCGTCCGGCCACCGTTTCCGACGTCGTCACATGGGTTCAACTCGTCTCGTCATTTCCGGCACGAATCTATGGTCACCTTGATTTTTCTCTGCTTCTTTGTTGAAGAAAAAAATGAAAGGGAGATGAAGAAGAGAGAGAGAAGATGGAGAGAGAGGATGTCAGAAACTCTGCACCCAAGACAGCCACTTCACCCTTTTGCCCTCGTTTGACAGGCAGCTTAGCACGCGTATGACATGTCGTTCAAGGGGCATTTTTGTCAAAAAAAATTATAAAGGGCACAATTAACCAAGGCGATAAGTAAACCGAAAATATCATTTTTGGGCTAGAACGACATGTATATATTGACGGAGGGAGTAAGTATGCATTTCTTTCAACAAAATAAAATGACAAATAATACCCAAATTTGGATGTAAAATAAATTGTATACATAAATGATTTATCCTTTTTTTTTTAATATTTAGTAACCACATCACATTCTCCTATACCAATTTTTACCAATATTTTTTTTTAAAAATAAACAGAAAATTAGAAACATATATAAACGATACCAAACACACGCTATAATATGGTGTATAAAAAATATTAGTACCATAGTTGTAAAAACAGCTTATCCTTTACTAAAATAACGAAGTGCACACATAAGTAATAATATCCAAGTGAAACCGATTAATCCTCACCAAACAAGGATTGGTAGAATTGTCCTTGTCAAATCTAAACCTTGTGACGACACAACTACTAGCCATTCTCAGTGCCAAACCCACTTCGAATTGCACTTAAGAATAACACCAGAAATAGGGAAAAGAAATTGTTTGCATGAATTTCTTCTCTAATTATTATTGAAAGAACAAATATATATATTCAGAAACGCAGAATCTGGAAAGGAAAATCACTATCGAATCAGCCAACCATTTGTAGGCGCCACCACGACCGTAGTTGCATGCACCTTTTCTACACATCATTGGCCACTATGACCTAATTTATTTAATTGTTTATCTTCTCCTCATTTTTTTTCTCATTATTATTTTTTTCTCCTACTAGACAATCCACACTCTTCACCATTAATTAACACAAATGCACACTCTTAATTAAATACATTTTTACTTTACTTTAACTAATGGCGTATTAGCCAAGCTGTTGGAGATACGTGTCACGTAATTAAGTATAGTAACAGTAACAAGATTGCAACCATCCATATCAATTCATATATAAATTCAATTACACTAATTATAAAATAAGGAAAGTAGTTAATTTTTTTTGACAAGTAGGAATGCATGAGAGTGACTCTCATCACTATAAAGCCTCTCAATATTTTTTTTAATAAATTAATAAATATTCTTAATAAAAAGAAAAACTATAAAACCAAAACAATGCACAGGATATAGCAACGTAAAGAACCATAATAATAGTTTCAATATAAAAATTTTACTTCACCATTTATGAAAGAAATGATTGATGTAGTCGAAAACGATGACTGATCCCTTTTTACTTACTAAGACATAGGGACGAAACATATCTAGGATATTTTAATCAGATCACATCAATTGAAAAATTACAAATTATTACTCAATAATGAAAAGGACTCACATAAATACATAAATTCAAAATTATATGTGAAAAACACCTCGTATGAAACAAACAACACAAAAATACTTTTAGTCAAAGGACCAAATTAAACCACCAAACCATTAATAAAAGGACACAGGTCCTAACAACTTTTATTAAAAATGACAACTGCAATATTATTGAAACTAGAATGATTATAAAATTTAAAAATTGAAAAATAATTTTTAAAAAATAAAAAAAACAAACAATACAATTTTTTTTTAATTACAAAAAAATCGAAAAAAGCTAAAAGAACTTATGGAACTAAAAAAAAAAATTCTGAAACTAAAATAAAATAGAACCTAGACCCTCGTTTTTTTTTTCATTTTGAAAGTATCACTATCAATATAGCATGAGCGTCAAGGTAATTTTAAATTCTATATAATTTTTATATCCTTTGAAAGTTTACTCACTTTTTTAAAATATTTTTCTTATGATTTATTTTATTTTATATTATATATTTTTCTATGATTTCCTTTTCAATTTTAATTTTATTATTATTATTATTTTGAACTTACTTTCAGTTTCAGATTTTTGGTTTAATTTTTAAAAGTTTTTTCTAGAGTTACCTTTTTTTTTAGTTCCAGATCTTTCTCAAAATTTTGGTACATTCTTTTTAGTTTTTGTTTGTTTGTGTTTTTAAAGTTTTAGAGAAAAATTCTTCTCAGCGTAATTTACTCCATTTATCAAATAATTATTCATAATTATTACTAATATTTGAACCACAATTAGTGTTAATATTAATACTAATAGTAATTTAGTATGAATTAATCTTATTGTAAAATAAAAACAGAAAAACAAAAAGAGGCTCTACTTTTATAACTTATATAACTTTTGTGAGGAAAATGAAGGACGAAATCTAAAATGGGGAAAAAAAGTTAGTATTACGTAAGAGTTGGAGTTGCGAAGAAATTGGGGGATCCTCCGGATACGAAGTTTCTATTCTCTAAAGAGGGAGAACACTCATCATCATCACAGTACTTCTACTGCATCCGATGCAAACATCCACAATTGGTAATTCCAATCCAAAAACTTGACCTATATTATTCGTAATGAAACGTATGTACTAGATTAAAACTAGTTTTATTTACATCCTATACGTAATGAAACGTAAATTAAGTACTCCCTCTGTTTGAAAATAAACGTCGTTTACTGTTTGAGTACGTATATTAAGAAAGTCGGATGACTCACTATTTGATCTACAAAAATTACTTACTTTTTTTCGAACGTACATTAATCCTTAACGTACGTCAGAGAAAAACTAATGAGCAAAATTGTCTCAAATAATGAATCGTCCGACTTCCTTAATATGCGTGCCCAAATAATAAACGACGTTTAATAAAAGAAGGAGGGAGTACATAATAAAGACAAATTTGTACAAGTTCAAGTCCGAAAATCTTACATTCAAACTCAAAACTTGAGTTAATTAAGTATGTACAATTAGCATTAATTTTATGAATTGATCTTGTCTATGATTCTTATCTACGTCTTAAAAAATTAGAAAAAGAAAAAAAAATCAAGGGTTATGAGGAATCAAGCCTGATCAAGTCGTCATCCTTTTGGAATGGCTTGTTTTGGAGGTTTTGTAGGCCTAAAATAACACACACCACTATAAGTAAAAACAAAGTGATATGCATTTGAATTAAATGACAATTCGCAAATGTGTCTCTAAAATGCTTACACTGTGTCATGGGATTGTACGCTTTGCTTTAAAAAGAAGCTATGCCATGTGAATTGCTATACGTCGGTTTGACAAATTGATCGGGTTGGAAAGTTGGAATACACTTTGGAAAAAAGAAAACTATATACTAGAGTTTGACAAATGGGTTAAGGGAATGACTCCTTAAATTCTTAATTCTCTTGTAATAAGTCTCTAATTTTTTTTTATATTAATCCTTCATATTGATTCAGAATTTTAAATTATTTTATAGGTTTTTAAAATTCAGTTCTTTTTTACTTAAATTTTTCGTATTTGTAAAATTTTGAATTCTCACATAATAGTACTTAAAGTTTTATTATTTATACTTTAATCATTCATATTTGCTTCATATAATTTTAAATTCTGTTATAATAATTTTAAAAAATTTATTATTTTTATTTTAATCCTTCGTATTTGTTTATAATTTGATGATGAATTGAGGGCCATGGCCAGTGTGGGGAGCTCAGTTTACGAGTGTTTAGATTCTCAACAAATTAAACTAATGTTTTGCACAATATAACATATAACATTTATGTATATCCAAATTAAATAGTATTATATCATTCTTGGTTCACCCAAATTAAATATTCTTTTTTTTTCTTTCCATAGGAAAGATAGCATAGATAGTTATTTTTTGATCATCAAATAATTATATTCTCTTTTGGGTAGGTTGCATATATTCCTAAAATAGATAATTCATTGATTAATTTACAACCAACAATTCTTAAGATTTTTGTGACTTTATATATCTATTTTTTTTAAATGTTAAAATCCACATACGTTTCACGGAATATACCCTCTTTATAAGGTACTCCCTCCGGTTCCAAATAAACGTCGTTCTGGCTCCTTACATGTGGTTTAAGAAAATGATTGGTGGGGAGAAAACGAGGCATTTTTTTTACCATACTACCCCCAGCCTCCCTAGCTATTTACAACTGGTGGTTAGCTCAATTCTAAGAGCTGCTGGTTTAAAACCGGCTGGGTTGATGAATGTTGATGGCTTGAAACTGACTGGGTTGATGCAAGTTGATGGCTTGGGGAGATGGAAGACGGAGACTCAGCTTGGCTAGGCCACGGGCTTGGCCTAGCAGACTTGAGCATCAATGCAATTCCATATATAGTTGCTTCTGCTTTTACATTTTTATTTCTCATGTTCTTTTTAAGTTTTTATTTATTGATAATATAGTATTTTTATATTTTTATTTCGTATCATTTCTTTTATTCTATTTTATTTCACATTTTGGTATTTTCTGTTCGAGTTTTTATCAGTTTTGAGCAAAATTTCTCATCCCGATTAGTTCGAACCGAATAAATAAATAGAAAACTCTAATTTACCATTGTGTCATTATAATTAATTTGGTACAACTTTACTGTTCACCTTCTTCCTCTCCCTCCTCTGTTTACCTTCTTCCTCCTCTCCTCCACACAAACCCAACCAAATCAGCCAACCACCAATCCTCTGCCTCAATTAAATCCAATTCCAAGGCCCCTCCCAAATTAATTCCAATTCCAATCCCTCTGCAATCAATTAAACTCATCCAAACCCCTGAAATTTTGTGATACTTACTGGTGGTATTAATAGGAAAAGCTTCCGTTCCCACGCAATTTTCGGATTCAAAGACAAGAGAGGGGGAAAAGCTTCCGTTCACCCACAAATTTCAGATTCAAACACAAAAAGAGGGAATCAATGTCAGTAGTCGAAGCCGAAGCCGTCGTCGTCATCACCAGCGCAGGCAGGGGCACCCTCGTCTTCTCCAGTCTGGGGAACCGAGAACGACATTTAATCGGCAGCAGAGGGAGTAGAATTTAGAGTTCGATCCATACTAAGGTAATAAATATAGTTTTTAAACTTTTTTTTAACAATATAACTTTTAAGCTTTAAGACCTTCATTGTAAACAAAATAAATCAATTAATCTTTATGCGTTATTTTTAGAGAATTTAATTAAGGATATATAGCTAGTAATATGTTATATGCACGAACATGTAAGAAGTATCAAAATAGTGCTAAAAATGGGGCTAATTTCACTAGGATATTTTTATCTGTAAAACATAATAAAACATTTAAGGATTTATTCGTTCTTAACTTTGATCTTTGGTTCGAGCGTGAGAAATATAGAAACAAACTTGTTAATAATTAATTAAATGATCAACACTTTTCAACACCAGAAAACACATAGTTAGAAAAGATTAGGTAGCTAGCTAGCTGTAAGGAACAATTAAAAAGTACAAATGTGCTAAAAGATAGCTTGTTTTATATATAAAGTAATATTAACAATTTAATTAAATATATAATTTAAGTTATAATAGCACAGAAAGTGGACTATGGTTGCCGATTGTATTAAATATTTAATTAATAATTAGTTAGGGTTAGGGATGGGCAAGTAGAGATCAGCATTGTCCCTGTAGGACATGAAGAGCCAAAGCATATGGGACAGTTTTAGTTAATTAGCAACTTAGCTTTTTTAAAATTCTTTCAATTTTTTTTATTCATTTAAGTAGCAGTATTTATTTATTTAAATAAATAAAAATATTCTTAATAAATATATTGCTACATCGAATAAATGTATTAGTATATTTAGAATTAGGACGCTGATATATTGAATCGGAGATATTTACTACATGTACTCGATGTTCTGTGTTAATTTAACGTTTTCACTCGCTAGTATGTTTTATTTTTTATACTTATTACATAGTAGTAGTACATGTTAGTATATTTGTATTCATCCAAGTATTAAAAATGTTGGCATGAAAAACATCAATAATAAATTATTCAAAAAAAGAGAAAAACATCTCTAGTAAACTAAAGCGCGATGAGACAACTCCAAAGCTTTGTCGGCCCATTTGCGGCCCAACTTCTAGGCCAACGGTACACACGCACCGCAGAAAATCCAATAATCTCCCGCCTTATGAAGTTATGATGACGTAATTGGCAAACGCAAGAAGAAGGTGCGCAGGTTAAAACATTCGAGTAGTGACAGACACTCTGGTGCGCCCATTAGCTTATATTAGTAGTGGCAGCTTATGTGTAAAATGTAATCTTTGACTCTCTGTAGCACACGATAAGCTAAATGTAATACTCATAATTAACTACTAATAAATAAATCTCAAATTCTCAATCAGACCAAACCAAGTGTAACCCTTCACGTAAATGTATTTAAATATTTATTATTTCCACATCATACATTAAAAAAAAGTATATAGCAAAATATAAAATATATTGCAACCTTTATCTCATTCTATTGGTAGGTCAGCTTTCCTAATTGAAACAAAACAAAAATTATTTATTTTCCAGTAGTTGATTAATGTGTTTATTTGAAGTCTCTGTCTATATACTCTAGTGGCAATCAATCAATTTTTTGTAAAAAAGAAAAGAACAGAAAATGGATCAAAATCAAGAACCCAATCATCAAAATTTAAAGATTGAATGATCTGTTTTGTTTATAAAAATATGAAGCAAGAAAACTTACCATCATAAACCTAATTCGATAGTTAACTTTTTACTCGTTTCAGTTTTGTATGACTTATATTTGAGGTATGAGACAAAATATTTTTAGTTTGAACTAAATATTTAGTCAACATATTAACTTTAAATATACTTTTAATAAGTATAAAACTCAATACAGTTAATCAAACCAACGAATTCTTATTTAATTAATGATTAATATCATTTTTTCTTTTGTTGTCGACAAGACTGAGAGTTGAGTGAGAGTTTGAGTGGTGGATCAACTACAGTTCAAGAATTCAAGCATCCTCAGCAGCATAGTAAAAGAAAAAAAAACAAGATTTGTTTATTTTTTTTAAGGAAAGATGAATAAAGAAAGAAAAGGAAAGAAAAAGGAAGAAAGAAAGAGAGAGAGAGAGAAACTATAAGAATTAAGGAGAGAAGGTGAGAGGGGTGAGAGTCTCCTTTAAGGTGTCGTGTGCTGAATAGATTCTTGGGTGGAAATGGTGAAATATGATTCTTGGTTTTTTATTTTTATTTTTTATTAGGAATGAAATTATCATCATTATTACAGCTACTTAGGATTGGTGGTTTGAAAATTTGGGTCTCCTCCTCCTCCTGCTGCTGCTTCTTCTGCTTCTGTTGCTTCTCCTGGTCGCTGTGGCGGGAAACTTCCTTTCTTTTGCTGTTTTGATTTGGAAAGACAGGAAAGGAAAAGGTTTGTTCCTTTTCTTTTATTTTCTTTGATAAGATTTTGTTTTCTTGATAGAAAGGAAGTGAAAAATCCCACCCTTTCTTGTTCCTTTGCTGCTTTCAGTTTAAGCTTGCAAAAACACAAATTCAGTTAGAATTTGGATTCCTTAGGTATATGTATGCATGTCATGTGTGTGTATGCATGAATATACATGACATGTATGTATGTATGTCATTTGTCATGTGTTGACCTTGGTTTGGTTTTGGATTGTTTTGCATAACAAGTCATTGATTGACTTGAGTAATTGATCAGTGATTGCAAGAAATTGCTGCTCTATTCTGCAATTTTCACTGGATTTCTTCTTCGTTATTTACAAATTAAATTTGGTTGATGATCATGACTTAGTTTTTCTGGCTTAATTTGGAGAAGATTACATGGATTTCTGTTGTCTGGTCAAAGTTTTGTACTCCTTTTGAGCTTGTAGTCCAAGAAAACTGGAGTAACTGCTTTGAGATTGTGCAGTTTCTTCAAACTACTTTGCCTCCTCCGCTTTGGTAGCCTTTTATCTTTTGGTACCTTCTCGAGAATTCTCACCGTTCGATTGTTCGTGTGTTTCATTCGATTCATTCCTGTCATCTTCTGCCATACACCTAGTGGCTGCAGTAAAATCTAGGTGCTGTTTTGTTCTACTGTGTTGAGTTATGCTCCTTTTTTTGAGCATTATGCCTCTTTTGACAAATATCTCTTGGAAATGTTTAAGATATGTTAGTGATTTTCTCACTAAAACGTCGAACAGTGAACGATAGGTCCACCACAAACATTATCAGAGGAGACAAGTAAATAGTCAGATCCAACAATGGATAGGTTTTGTAGTTAACGAATGGCCCATTACATAATAATAGAACAAGAAGGAATGTCATTTCTATTTTTGGCTGTCAACTGAGAGCAGATTTCTACTTTTTTTTTCACTGTTGAGTGCTTGTGGTGGAAATTTCATCCACTTAGGCACTTGCATAGCTAACAGTTTTTCTACCATTACAACAGACGATGCATCTATTTTTTGCCTTTCCAGATTCTTAGCGCTAGTACGGAGACATGTATGGTAATATATGTGCATCTTTTGAGGAAACCTTTGTAACTTTCTCAGTCCAAGACTTGAAGAGATTTTCCAGTCTGCATCTTGTTGCTGTTTCTTTTAGTTGGTGTTCTATTTTCTGGAACTCTTCCTGTACTGATACGACTCCAGCATGTTGTTGAATCTTTCAGCGCCGTGTAGATGCACTGACACCTAAGTGAATCTTATTGAGGTATCTATCGGTCATCAGTGTAAGCAGAAGGAGAAATGAATTCGTCGGCACAGTTTGTCAGCTCAGGAAGAATGAGCATTTATGAGCCCTTGCACCAGATTGGTATGTGGGTAGACACCTTTAAAAGTAATGGAAATCCATCTACATCAATGATTCTTCAAGGCAATCCGAATACATCCGCCCCGATACTTATGGCACCAGATACAAAGCTAGACAATCAGGTATGTATGACTCGTTGAAGAAGTTCAATTATTCTTAATTCTGGTAGATAGAGGACTTTTTTCGAATTAATTTGATGCATACATGCTGTGTGATTTCTCTAGTCAGAGGACACTTCACAAGGCACATTCGGGCCTTATAACAACTACGAACAAGAAGCAAGTAAACCTCCCGATAAGGTACATCAAGGTGGTGTCCATACCTATCTCCCTTGGAAATTAAGCATGATTGACGTTACATATCAATGTTGACAGGTACAAAGACGCCTTGCTCAGAATCGAGAGGCTGCTCGGAAGAGTCGTTTGCGTAAGAAGGTAAGAGGAAGAGTGTATTGCAATAAAATACCAATAACCTACATGGAATAGGCCCTTAAGGTAAATAATTTGATCTTTTCAGGCCTATGTTCAGCAGTTAGAATCAAGTCGGTTAAAGCTGGTTCAATTGGAACAGGAGCTTGGTAGAGCTAAACAACAGGCAAGAAGACAAATAGCTTTTCTCTTTACACTTGTTTTCGTAAAAAAAGACTTCTTTTTCACCACAAATGAAGCAATTGATGTCTGCAGGGTCTATATGTCGGTGGTGGAATAGAATCCACTCATCTGGGATTTTCCGTACCAATGAACACAGGTTTGTTTTTACTATATCATATGCATGATCTTTGCTTCGTCTGGCTTAGCTGTTCTTCGTTATTTCATAGTTTTATATTCGACTTAACACCAAGCATTGTGCAGGGATTGCCACTTTTGAGCTGGAGTACGCACAATGGATTGAAGAACAAAATAGGCATATTTGTGAACTTAAGAATGCTCTAAATTCCCATATAAGTGATGTAGAGCTACGGAAATTAGTAGAAAATGGAATCAACCGTTACACCGATCTTTTTCGCTTGAAAACTGCTGCAGCCAAATCAGATGTCTTCTATATGATGTCTGGCATGTGGAAGTCACCAGCTGAGCGCTTTTTCTTGTGGATAGGAGGGTTTCGCCCGTCAGAGCTTCTTAAGGTGATGTTTGAATTTTTCAAATAAGTAAGTGCATACCATAGATTTTAAACATACAGGGTTGCTGACATATTGACTTTGAATAGTATTTGCTTTTTTCGGAGATAAATGACTAGCTAACGTAACTGGAAGCCCAAAATTTAAACATGGATTGAGACTGAAATGGAATGATTTTAGAAGTAAAATGGTTTTCTTCATAGCTGTGGTTATATAGCCGTAGGCAGACTTTTCAAGCGAGCCAGCCATACTCCGTTACATCTACATTGTTAGCATGTAACCTACTTAACGTATATCCAGCCTATGCTTAATAAAGATGACCATTTCTACTCGGTACAAGTTCTATAAGCTAATTACGCATGTAGCGGACTATCTATGCACTTCTCTGCAATATCTGACAATAACATTTTGCAACAATGAGATACTTCATCTAACAATTTGCTATTTTGCTAATTTTTTCAGGTTCTTGTGCCTCATATCGAGCCCTTGACGGACCACCAACATTTTGATGTCTCCAACCTCGGAAAATCATGTCAGCAAGCAGAAGATGCTCTTTCACAAGGCATGGATAAGCTCCAGCAAACTCTATCAGAAGCTGTAGCAGCTGGTCAATTGAGAGAAACAGCAATGGAGAAGTTGGAAAATCTAGTTCGCTTCGTTGGTCAGGTAAAACACGGTTCATCTTTCTCACTCTCATTCTGGTGTTTGGTCTAACTTGTAATGTTCAGATTCTGCGCATCAGCTTGTAATGTGAAACTCTTTTGTTTTAAACAGGCTGACCATCTACGCCAGGAGACGCTGCAGCAGATGTTGAGGATCTTAACAACTCGTCAGGCAGCTCGTGGACTTGTTGCGTTGGAGGAGTACTTCCAACGCCTTCGAGCATTGAGTTCTCTTTGGGTCAATCGTCTTCACGAGCCCGCCTAGACATTGAACAAACCAAAGGTGTGCATTTTGATAGTGTTATTGTAATCTTATATAGACATAAATTCAAGCTGCTGACATTTTTGAAAGCAGCATTATCACAACTGGAACATAACTGTAAATATCTAAATAGCCATTTTATGAAGAGGGTTTGCAGTGAAATCAATTTTCAGAGCTTGGTGTACATTGTTTTTCCTTATTATGGAACTTCGGCATGTAAATTTTGTAAAGTGATCCCAATAAGAATAACTTATCATGTATAGATTCCGGTGCGAACTTAATTAGTCATAGTTTAGAAATGTCCGTAGTTTAGACCTGAAAAATAAAAATTAAGGTTAATCTACCAAAGCCAATCCCAGGGAACAGTGAAGCTTCATAGGGTCTTTATATTTTTTTGAGGCCAATCATTATCCTTTATCAAATTCCTTTTATGATTTCGTGTTTCAGCAAGACAAGCTTGTCCTTCTAATGTTATGCTATAATTGTACCATAGGTAACAAAAAAAAGTGGCTTAATGATTGGTCTGCTAACTAATTTAAGCAATTTCCCAAGACTTCAAAATCCAGCTAAAAATGTTTGTAGCTTTTGTTTTTTCTATAAGAGTTACAAATAGGACTTTTAATTATTAAAGGGTAAAAGTGTTAAACTAATTATACCGACGCTGTTATCCGTAAAGAAAGGGAAGTAAACAGCACCTCCACTTTGTAAATTCTAGGACCTGCTCAAGCTGGCCACAATGCATGGGAATCTCTTTCATGGATCACTTTGTTTTAAAAACATAGACTAATGTTTATTACAATATTCCTACTCCGTGGTTCTTATTATTCCCACCACCAAATTGTCAGTCCACTTCATTCTCACTCTCACCAGTCCATTCATGGTTTGGAATAGTCCATTCCTAGATGAGCTGGGGTATCTTATTTCCAGAATCAAGAATCAGAAGTTAGGGACAACAAATCCAAGAAATGTGGAACCAAAGAAAGAAATGCCCGAACGATTCAAATACTGATACTACAAATCTTCATCAAGCATCGACACACATCTGCAATCTTATTAGATTTGAAAAAGGTTCCACTACATGAGTTACAGTAGCCAGGGTTAAGATTGATGAAGCAATTTACAACTCACCCGTCTACGACTATGATTGAAAAAAGAGAGAAAAACAACCATCCTAAGTTTTAAATTTACTTGAAATTATTGAAAACAACATATTTGAGAAGCTTGAGGCCAAAAGATCTGAATTATTACATGTTCATATCAACTTCTGGCAGGTGATCATGTTGTGCATCACAACTTTGACATCGAATAGTCCAAGGCATCAACAAGAAAATCTGCAAGTAACAAAATGAATTGTTATTCATTTTGCTCCTCAACGGTATAAAAATTAATCGCGTGACAATGAATCTATTCTCTTTCATGTTGCATCTGGGTATCAATGCCATCTCAGAATCGCTCCTGAGAGTCATCTCCTCGCTTATGTTTTGAAATGAGCAGTGTTTGATTTATAAATATTGAAAAACAATAGTACCTGCATCCTCTTTGGTGAAGCACATTGGTGGTTTTATTCGAAACACGTTTCCATGCAATCCACCTTTCCCAACTAAGATTCCAAGTTCTGCACTTGAGGAAACACTTAGAGGTTACATATATTGAAAGACAGTAGAACTGTTTTGCCAGCAAAAGGAAGATCTGTTTTAATAACTTTTAGATTGGTGGTGTTCTGTATTGTTACCTCTCATCTTCTCAAACAGGACTGCAGTTTCTGCTTTAGCAGGAATCTTTTCCTTCCTATCAGTAACAAGTTCTATCCCCACCATTAGACCCCTTCCCCGTACATCTCCAATGACTGTACAAAAATATGAATGTAAGAAATTCTACAAATGACATCACTTTAAGATGCTAAATAATGAATAAGAATTCTTGCAATAACTTGATAGTTACGCGGATTCAAGTATTATCGAATAATAGCACACCGTGGGACAAGTGCAATAAGATCTATATAACTGTTTATGAAATGGCTAAATCCCTTTATTCTAAATGAGTACAACTCAAATGAGCCAGACATGCTCACAATCTCTCTCATAACACAAACTCGTGACATGCGACAATGTAGAAGAGTAGAAACAGCTCATCAAGCTAGCTGAGAAACTTTGGTCCCTATATTTATGCGAGCAAGACAAAGATCTTGTGATACTAAATATGAGGTTCTTCTTATATTCGCATACTAACAGCTAATTTTTTTGGTTTGCATTTCAAATGAACTTTTAGAAGGAGCAAAAAGGATAGTGTGTCAGACTGCAGATCAAGAAAGCAATCTAGAGAAATAAAAAGAAAAACAAGCAGTTATGTGAGATGCCAAGTTCATGAAAAATTACTGTCATGTCTTTGCTGTAGATCTCTCAAACGTCCAATCATGTGGGAACCAACATTAGCACAATGTTCTTGGCGCTTCTCTCTGTCAAGAACCCTCAGCACTTCAAGTCCACCAGCAGAACATACGGGGTTCCCACCGAAAGTGTTGAACTGAATTTTCTGAGCCATTACACTTGCTATTTCTGGTGTTGTCACCACTGCTCCTAATGGTAAACCATTGCCAATGCCCTGAAAATGTCAATTGTGATGTTTATGGAACAGTTGCATTGGAGATCATCAATGGGGAAAAAAGAATAAGGGTGTCATACACAAACGAGACATACTTGAAGCATAAAATTAAATGACAGCAAAACCTCAATCCATGCATCAAGCTTATGGGATTGAGGAATATTACTAAATAGGGATGATTTTAAGACCTTTGCCATGGTAACTATGTCAGGAATGACACCTTGTGTCTCAAACCCCCAATAATGGCTACCAGTGCGACCAAATCCAGTTTGTACTTCATCAGCAATACAGACACCACCAGCCTTTCGTACGATGTCATAAACTAATTTCAAGTATCCAGGGGCCAATTCAACTGCTCCTCCAACACCCTGAAGTTAATCGTAATTGATACAAACATAATGCATTAGCCACGTCCTATTCATGGCCGTCAAAATGGCCTAATCTGCTCCTTATTCACAACAATAGGGGAAGCCAAGTAGCAAACCTGAATTGTTTCCGATATGAATCCAGCAATTTTTCCTGAAGTGCCGTAATCAATATGATCTTGCATATCCTTTGCATAACCACTGGCATCAGAACCAAAGACACCTCGATATGGATCTGGATTAATAACATGATGAATTTCACCCTGCATTGTGCCAGAGTTGAACCATTACCACACGTTGTCAAGTGTCTATCTCATGCAAATTTCATAAATTGTAACAAAGCAGACAACTATACATGTGTGAAGATTCAGTAAGTATGTGGCACAGTGCATGTTTACAATTCATGTGGTAATACTAAGCTTTCCAGACTGCCGCGGCGCTTTCCTGCATCACAAAGCATGTGGTCATGCAGCATGCGCACCTAATCTAAAACGAATGGTTCCAATTACTTTTGAAGGTATAGCAGAGGGGCAAACCTGTGGTATTGAGTACTTCCATGTGTTTAGAGCAGTCAGTCCAATTGTACCAGAGCTTCCACCATGATAAGCATTTCTTAAGGAAATCATTTCGAGATTGCGACTATACAATCTAGCCATCAGCATTGCTAATTCGTTAGCTTCAGACCCAGAATTGACAAAATATACAACCTGCAACGGAGTATGAATGGTTGTATTTAGAAATTACCAGGTATGGGTTCAGGCATAATTAACTAGTGATTTATATGAAACACCAGTCTTCAGTGAAAAACAGAAGTTTTAACTGAAAACCCACTTAAACTTAAAATAGTTAGCGAATGTTTTGTGCCTTCAACCAATGTAATAGTCACTCACCCTCTTCAAGAACTTCAAATTATGGTATATGGTTTGAGGAGAAGAAACCCATAGTTTACATGAATACTCCATTCTAATTCTAAACTAAATCTTACTTTAGAACAGAACATAACCAAACCTTTAGGTTTCCAGGCATTTTAGCAGCCAAAGCCTCAGCAAAATCAGCAATTGCATGGTGTAAGTAGATGGTGGTAGCATGCTGAAGAAGCTTGTTTTGCCCACTAATTGCTTCCAAAACTTGAGGATGGCAATGCCCACAAGATACGGTCACTATTCCAGCAAAAGCATCCAGATACCTCCTTCCATCCTCATCAAACAAATATTGCATCTTCCCTTCAACAATATTCAGCTGATAAAAAAAAAAAACCATCACCAAAATACAAAAAAGATCAAATCTTTCAGCCATAAATCACCACAAAAAGCATAAAATCCAAAAGGGTCAGATCAGAAACTGACAGGCTTTTGATAGTAGTGAAAAAGAGATGGTCCCAAGAACTTCTTCCGTTTCTGGAGGATTTCATCAGCAGATGGCCCTTTGTAGGGTTTTGGGTTGCAATCAAAAGGTGGGAGCTGAGGCAGATCGTCAACATGATCTGCAGATGAAGGAACTGTAGAGAAAGAAGAGCTGGACAAGGAGACCCTAGAATTGTTCTGAAAAATCTTGGCTTTAGCTTCCTCTACAGTTCTCTTCAAGAATCGTCTGTGCAAAGCCATGGGCAAGGATTGAAATCTGAGAGAGTAGGGTGGGTGAGTGAGGAGGAAATGACAATGACAAAGTGATAATGGCTGATTTGGCGCCTTCCGCGACAGGAGGCTGCTTATACCGTAGGATTCTTTTATCTTTCCCTGTTTTCTGGATTTGTTTAATGTTGTTTGGTAACCGATACTGAAGCTGATATGGAAATGACTCCACGATAGGATTCCTTCGGCCCACACCGCCGAGAAGTTATACGCTACCTACTTTTGGTGTTCATAAGGATGGCCCGCAAATAAGCAGGACCTCGGGTTCACGCCAAAGTTGACAACGTAACTCCGGTGAGCATATTGGTTATTGCTACCGGATATTTCAGTCTCGGTCAAAAGTTCAGCCTGTATCTCGATGCATATGTTTTTTATATGTATATTATCATGCACAGGGCTGGAGTTAGAAAAAATAATTTGGCGCCGAAATTAGATTAAGGTGTCGCCGACGTGAAAATTCTTGGCGGATGACCAACCTTCGTAATCAACCCCGCCCATGCTGGTCCAACTGGTGGTATCACCACCTGGATATTCGGCAGCAGTCATGTGTCATGGGATGAACGATGGTCCCGTGCGACACCTTGCAATTGTTAATACTAAGCATTTTTCTCCAAGCTATCTTGTGTGCTTTCCTTTCGAAGTTCTTCTCGTGCTAACTTTGTTTAAGCCTTGTGACTTTAGTGATTAGGCTGAACTAAAGGAGCGAGCTAGTTAGATGCTGCACGAGTTGATTGCTGCGCAAAATACTCATCCCGTGACACATGGATGAGATTGCGCAGAGAGCGAGGGTTGCTAAGATGAACATCGATATAGTACTTCTCTTCGACGTCATGGCGACCAAAGAGATTTAGATAAAGAAATCGAATGAAAAAGAATGCGAGAGAGTGGTTTCGATTGATTTAATTGATCACAAACGAGTTGAGATTGCTTGAATGAATTTTGAGGTAGGTAGGCAATTAGGCAGTATATATATATAGTGTACAATTAGTCCAAATCATTGAAGGAAAAGGATTCCCAGATGGGTTAAGAATTGAATTCACTAATCATAAGAGAAATAGGGTTTCTATGCGTTATGAGAATAAGAGTTGAATTAAGAAATCATGAAGGGAATGGGATACATATGGAAGCATCACCTGATTTATCTCCATCTCTTTTCTTTCAGCAACAGTGGAAAAACTTCTTACAGTTCACCATGTTCTGGTCTTGATTGCTTGCAAGATAAAAGGCAACAAACTGATTCAGAAACAACTCTAGCAATTTTTTTACGAATGAAACATCTGAATAAATCGACATACATACCAGCTTTCAAATTCAGTGCAGATGGACAGATAACAAACATGTTTATCAAACTCGCGCCACATCTCTGTTGAAGGTATTGTCCGGCAGAAGCTATACGAACATTCTCAAGGCCCCGGAAATACCAACCCGGAGTTTCCCTGAACGCTGAGAGCAGAGAATCAGCCAGGCCAGTGGTTCATTGAGACCAGGACCAACCTTTTGACCACAAATCTTCAGTTTAAAAATCTCCAACGAATTGACATTTGAAATTTTCTCCAAGTCTTGTTCTTATGGCTACCAATAGTCCTTACAGGAGCAGAACCCATCCTTGAAATGGTGAAAACGAGTGGCATCCCTCACGATTATTTCTCTACCAACAAGCTTGGAGATAAACTTAATAGCACTGTGACAGTCATTACAGACTCTGAGGTTCTTCATAATCCTCAATGTACTGTTTTCTGGAGTGCTTATTAGCCCAAACGCAATGGCAAGTTTCTCACTGTGGTATCTTAGAAGCTGGTCTTTCACCTCCAATTCAAGGTCATGCAATACGGAGTCGGTGTCTGGGACAAAACCCATCTTTTTAATCTCCTCCCACACTTTATCCACCATCCTGTAGACTTCATCTTTTTGCGGATGAAGTCCATCTTCAGCTCCAAAGCAATGAACCTGGTCTAGGATCTGAACCCAACTAAATCCTTGTTCCTTTTTCACTCCTCTTTCCTTCATTAACTTTCTAGTTTTAGCAGCATCTTCCCATTTTCCACAGGCAGAGTATACATTAGCAAGGGCAGAGTACGCTCCACTATTGTCTGGCTGAATAAGAAGCAATCTCTCTGCTGCAACCCTTGCCAGATCAACATTTTTATAGACCCTGCATGACGATAATAGTGAACCCCAAGCTATAACATCTGGTTCAACAGGCATATTTTGTATAAATTTATACGCTTCTTGAAGCAACCCAGCACGCCCAAACAGGTCAATCATGCAGGCATAAAGACTCAAGGTGGGCTCTATTTTGTGTACACTTTTCATCATATCAAAATAACTCCGGCCCTGGTCCACCAATCCTGCATGCGTACAGGCAGAGAGCACACCAACATAAGTTATGTGATCGGGCTTGATACCTAGTCCCATCATCTTTTCAAACAGTCCTATGGCTTCTTCTCCAAGACCATGTTGAGCTAAAGCAATGATCATCGAAGACCAAGAGACAGTATCCCTTTTTGAACATGTGAGATTGAATACTCGACGTGCACAACAAATGCTTCCAGTTTTTGCATACATGGTGATCAGTGCATTGCCTACCGAGACAGAAAAGGCTTCTCCTGATCTAATGGCACTTGCATGGATTTGTTTGCCCAGATTCAGAGAAGCAATAATTGAACTCACACTAAGAATGGCAGAAAGAGTGTAACTGTTAGGTTGTGGTCCTTCCCTAACCATTGTTCTGAAAAGCTCCATGGCATCATAATTCAAACCATTCTGTACATAACCTACAATCATGGCAGTCCATGCAACCACATCAAGTTCTCTCAACGAGTCAAAAATGTGCCTGGCTGGAGTCATATCTCCACGCTTGACATATCCATCCAACAGGGCCGTAAAGGCTATAACATTAAGATCTGAGATCTTGCCATTTTCTACAACCCTTCGAGCAATTTCAACCCCTCCACACTTTGCGTACATTGAGATTAGTGCATTTCCCACTGCGCCGGAAGTGTCAAATTCTGTTCTAACAATATTGCCATGAATTTGCTTCCCAAGGAACAGCTTCTCAAGATTGGCACAAGCGGATAAAGCACTAGCTATGGTGAACCTATCAGGCTTCAGAGAACAGTCATGTAACATATTAGAGAAAAAGTCGAGAGCTTCCTTATCAAAACCATGCTGATTGCATCCTGATATTATAGAATTCCAAGTAACAATATCCCGTTCGCTAATCTGCTCAAATTGCGCAAGCGCAAGGTCAAGTCTACCACAACGGATATGCAACGAAATCATAGCATTCCAGCTTTGAATATTCCTCAAATTCATCCTATCAAACACAACATTTGCCATTACCAAATCCCCCGTCTTGGCATACATATTAAGAAGTGAATTTGCCACAGGGACACACCCACTAAGCCCCAATTTAACCGCAAAAGCATGAACCTTTCTGCCTGTCCTCAAGGCCTGAATAGCAGCAGCGGAAGCAAGCACATTAGTAATTGCAAACGGTGTTGGTGAAACCTGATCCTTAACCATCTGTACAAACATATTTATAGCATTGCCAAACAAACCCATTTGACTATAACCGACAATCATCGTGGTCCACGAAACAGAATCACGATCAGGTATTTCATCGAGCAGATGATGCGCTTTCTCCATTTTGCCATGTTTTGCATAACCAGAAAGAATGGTGTTCCATGAGGACGTGTTCCTCACAGGCATTTCATCAAACAAGTGATGGGCATCAACAACAAACCCAGCTTTCGCATAAAAATTGATGAGGTTGTTCATTAAATAGACACTAAAACTGAGACCCACTTTGATAATCTGAGAATGGACTGATTTTCCCGTCAATGGGTCATTGGATTTGAGGCTTGTTTGAAGGAGATGAGCGTAGTGAAGCGCGGGAGAATCCATGCTTATGCTTGGAACTTGATCAACAGATGCTTAAATAACTGAATAATTGAGTTGGCGGGAGAGGAAGCTAGCGCTACGTGTGGAATCCATCAAGTGACGGAAGCCAAAATCAATCTGCAATGAAATACGTCCAATTCTTCATATGAATTATGATACTCATTTTTATCTCAAAAATACTTATTTCGAATTGGGATCGAAATTAATTTTAAATTATTAAATTAATGAAAAAAGTGGTGATAAGGAACGGAAATGTTGAAGTAACTAAAAAAATATTAAAATCGTGCATTTACAATATTATTTTCTAAACAAATACAGTATATTTTATATATCTTTAATAGAATAGATATAAATGTATATAATATTGTATTTTATAATAATTGTGAAGAAAAATAACAATTAAGTATCTGTATGGGATGAAGGATTAGGAGGGGAAGGAAAGGAAGGGAAAGGAAAATTTTTAAACTTTCCTGGAAAAAATTGCTCAAGGAAATTAAAAAGAAAGGAAGGGAATAGGGAGTAAATAAATTGTAAAAATTTCTTCTATCCCATAAAAAATTTCCTCCTAAAAGTGGAAGGAAAATGAAGGAAATTAGAGACCAAGCTTTAAAACCATGGGCTTGGCCTTGAGTCATGAGCTTTAAAGGGAATTTCCTTCCTTTTCCCTTTGTAAAAAAATGCACCCATACAAGAGAATTTCTCTACAAATTCCCTTCTTCTCCTTTCCTTTCCTTTCCTTTCCTTTTCTTTCCCTCGTTAAACTTACCCTCTTTTCCTTCGTACACTTAAATTCTCATACAGAACATAAAAGAAGAAATCTCTCTCAAATAAATTAAAATTAAGTTATAAATTGGATCTTTTCTCAAAATTAATAACATCATATTTAAAAGCAACTTTTATCAAAAGTTTTAGCTATTTCTTAAAGAACATTTTATCTAAAGATAGGATTAATCATGTTCGTTAAAGTGTTCCTGGCCCGCATATAATTATTTTATACACAAATATCATGTAGTCATCAAATATCTTATATTTTGAAAGTAAAAATGTCAAAAAATACTTGCACTAATAGTATGTTAGTTAAATAATATCAGTGTTGTTTTTTCCATACTCCAAAGTTTTATTCTCTCACTATTTTATTATGAATTTACTACATTAGGTCTTTTTATATTTTATAATACATTTTTTAACTGTTAAAATAAGACTAGTGTAGTAAATTTATAAGAAAATAATGATTTAGGATGTGAAAAAAACATCATTTAATAACATAATATTTGATTAAACTATTAAGCCTAATTAGTTTGCTCCAATTCAACTCAATTAAAGTTGCCGGTCGATTCATTCAAGTTCTCCATATTGGCATTGTAATTTGAGCATCTACGGCTTGTATACAATTGTATTATTGCATATTATTCGGTTGTAATACATATATATACACATATGCTCTTAAGCTCAGTGTTACAAAACTAATAGGTTCCTTGCAAGTTCATGAACAAAAGCTACTGTATAGGTCAGAAAGCATAACTAAAGGTGTTTTCCAAACAAGACACAACTCTAGATTCAAAGAAGGTGAGAAGAAAAAAGATAGAAAAAATGTGAAAAATGTAGCAGTGGTTGCAAAGGAGATGAAGAAAATTTAGGAGCTACTGTAAATTACAAACAGAAAAGAAAATTTCCTCCTTATGCTGTTTGTGAAAAGACCAACCATCTAGAGAAAGATTGTTGGTACAAAGGAAAGATTCAATGTAGGGGCTGCAAGGGATTTGACCACAAAAAGATTTTGTAGATTTAAGCAAAATTAAGGACGACAACAACAATATGCTCAACAGCCAAAACCTGTATCTCAGAACCAGAACCAGCAAGCAAACTTCACAGAAGAGGAAGAAGAAGGGTTTGTGTTTATAGTCAACACTACAACAGATTCTGGTTGCAACAAAGCGTGATATTTGGACAGTGGTTGCTCTAGCCACATGACCAATGACTCAAGCTTGTTCAAAGAGATAGACCCACCAAGCAAAATTCGCGTAGAGCTCGCAAATTAAGATATTGTCTATTCGGAAGGGAAAGGAACGGTAGCTATGCAAACCAAAAAAGGTACAAAATTAATCAAGGATGTACTTTTAGTTCCAAACTTGCAAAATAATCTGCTTAGTGTGGGTCAAATGATAAGGAAGGGTTATTCACTAAATTTTAAAGATGATCACTGCATTATTTATGATTCACAAGGCAGAAAAGTTACTAAGGTTTTAATGAGACACAATAGCTTTCCAATTGAATGTAATTTTGCTAGTGCAAGTGCATGTAAAGCTAGTGTAGATGAGTCAAATTTGTGGCACAGGAGGTATGGACATTTTAATTTTCATGCATTGCAGCTAGCACATCAAAAGAGTATGGTTAGGGATCTACCTTTCATTCACTTTAGCAAGAAAATTTGTGAGCTTTGTCAACTTGGCAAGCAATATAGGGAGTTATTTGGCTCTAGAAGTGCTTGGACCAATGAGAACTCCATCAATGAGTGGAAATAAGTATTTTTTGTTGTTTATTGATGATTTGACTAGAATGACTTTGGTTTACCTCCTAAGACAAAAATCAGATGTGTTTATTATCTTTAAGAAGTTCAAAACTCTCGTTGAAACTCAAAGTGCATGCAAATTGAAGACTTTAAAGTCTGATAGAGGCATTGAGTACACATCATCACAATTTAACCAGTTTTGTGAAGAGCATAGTGTTGATCGACAACTCACAACTCCCTACATCACAGAAAACAACTTATGACCTCAAAACAACAAGTTAAAAGTTCCACAAAAGGAAAAAATAAATAGAATCCAATAGATTCCAACAACCAGCCACATCATAGTCTTAAATATGCACACAAAAATAGAATTAAAATGACAATGATGAACACTGTCATGCATTAAAAGCCAGAATAATAAAAAAGATTTAAATCTTTATTACTGGAAAAAGTAATGCATCACACAATATCCTCATGGACACTTTTTAAGACAAAACACAGTATCCTAACGAAGAACATTGTCTTAGGGTCTGTTTGGCGTTCCGGTTCTGGTTGGAAAAATTCTGTAAGAAAAAGTTCTGTGTGAAAATGACTTATGGAAAAAGGAGTATGCTGTTTGGTAATTTTTTTTAAAAGTGTTGTGAGATAGCTGAGGTGTTTGGTAAAATAACTTTTCAAAACTATGGTTTGAATGTAAAATGACCATAAAGGGCACAATTCATTTCAAATGTTATAATTAATTTTTTTAGTATCTTTATATATGTTTTTAATCAATTTATTTATAATCTAACATCTACCACCTAATATTTATCTAATATCATAAATAAATTAAACTTATTAATACCATAAAAAATTTAAGTTATTAATACCATAAATAAATATTTATCTAATATAATAAAAAAATTTAAACTATTAGCTTCGAAAATGGAATAAATTACTCTGAAATTGGAATGAATTACTCTGAAATTATAATAAAATTATATAAACTAATTAATGCATTAAAAATTAAACCCGTCATTACATATATTAAAAAGTACAATTACATATTAAGCATTAAACTATTAGTTATTAAGTTACGAACTTCATTCATAGGCAAAAATTATTAACATTTTATTTATAACAAGAATTAAAACCTCATTAGAATAAGGAAAAAAAATATTCAGCACTTCCAAAAACATAACTTCAATTTAATTACTATTATTAACTTCTATTTTATTGGGTCATGAATTCAATTTTCTAATTTACAATCTCATTAATTTTGTTTTATTTCTCCGATAAACATATTACTCCATGTATAAGTATGGAATCCGTAAATAATGTCTAGAGCTCTCAACCAAACTGAATTTGAAGAGTCAAGCTGACAACATTTCAAGCAGACTTTTTCATTCATTATCTCAAACGTATCAAGCCCAAAATAGCATAGGCAATGCGCCATTTATTAACAATATCTTACAGGTGCCATACCAGGCTAGTGGATGGCCTTACTTCATCTAAGAAATCTGTACACTAATAGGGTTCTCTCACTTGAAACTGTGTCTACATAAATACATTGTCACTGAATCACACTAGAGCAGAGCTCAGAATACTCCCTTGAACATGAATATGTTTTGATGCAAACTAAACTACATTTCCGAGCGAGCTGCTGCTTGATTCAAGCCCAAGTACATCCCATCCAGCAGTAATGGTAGCCAATGCCCAACAATTTTAAAGATCAATTGGCACCAACCAGGTAACATATAACAATTGCAGTGCTGCCTTCACACATCTGCTGCATTCATTCACCATTGATTGACAATAATGAGCTAAAACAGAACAGTAAACAACTTCACTCATGAAACCTAGAGTACCAAGACCAAGAACAGTAAACAACTTCACTCATGAAACCTAGAGTACCAAGACCAAGAAACAGCTAAATGGCACACAAATCTTGAATTCAAATGATCCTAAGACAGTATGTACCGATTTCAGCCTCAACCTTATCTATTATGCCTTATAAACATTTGCCTGCCTCAAGTATATTCCCGACAATGCTTCAGCGGGAAAAGTATCCTGCCCCGAAAGGGTTAGAGAGGACACTCGTGGAGACCAAAAGAAATGTTACTGCAGTAGAGATTTTTCAACCACAAAATAATCCTTTCTGCCACAAACAAATTAAGTTTTGGGACAGCAAAGAAGCATACTCAATCGGCACATAGTCAATTCATAAGACAAGAATTCCAATTGTAGATAATATTTCAAACATAAGAAAGCAACCGATTTATTCTATTCTATTTAATGACAATACATGGTGAATTACCAAACATCATTGTAGAGAAACGAATTAACTACAAACTGTAAACCAATTACTAAGCATATCCTAATTCATCTACAAATTATCAACAAACTATCCACTCTGACTGAACCATTACAACAAACTAAAGCCAGAAAATCTAGCAAATTGTCAAATGAACTTCAATTTAAGCAGATCCTAAGATACCCACCAAGACTACACTACGCAGCAGAACAAAGAGAGTCCTAGGAAGCCTAAAATAGCGCAAACAAATCCACCAATCAACTGCAAAATCCATTTCTATATAATAGCCTACATAACATAGAACGAGATAGTCCAGATAAAAGAGAAAAAAAAAACCACCTGAAATTCTCTCAGTTGGTTGACTCCTGCCCAGCTTTAGGGTTTCATTGTTTTCGCAAAACTTGATTGAAAAGGGAAGAAAGGAAACAAGAAGAAATACCTATATGAAGGTTGAAGATGAACAGAGGGCAAATGGGGAGTGCTTGTGGCGGCGATTCGAACGATTGGGAGGTCTATTCGGCGTCGAAGGAGAAAGCGATGCGTCTGCGGAGGGGAAGAGAAGAGTTCAGGTCTGTTCGGCGTCGAAGGAGAAAGCGATGCGTTTGCGGAGGGGAAGAGAAGAGGAAAATAGATTTTTAGGGTTTAATGTGTTGAGTTTACAAATTATATACCTGGTCCAATTGTAAATAATTGAAATGAGGCTGTGATTTTTGTCCAAAAAAATGCTGCCCTCCCTTCCCGTTTCAGGCTGGCCAAAATGCCTCCAGCGCGAGGCTTGGCAAATTCGTGGGTCTTGGAACCGGGCTGCTGAAGAAGCCCAGTGTCACTTTGGCAAAACACCAAACCTCCGTTTTGGGTTGAGGAAAGTTGGGTTGGGTACCCAACCCTCAACCCCAAACGGCCACTTAAAAGCTTAGAAGTGATTCACAGGATATGAACATCAACATAACCCTATATCAAGTCCAACTGCTAACTCTAATTACCCTGCTCAATTACAGAGAGACATGATGATGTGGTAATGATATGAGAATGCCTAGTCAAGATCCCAACTGCAATAGTTGATTCCCCCTTCAGTTATTCAAGTCAACCAAACAATAACAAGAGGTAGAAATTGATCCCAAAGTCACCAAAATCTTGAAATTGTAAAATTGCTCCATGGTCAATGTCTAATTGGTGCAATGGTCAGATCAATGCATTAACATAAAAAAATGGAAAATATTATTGATTTTGAATTTGAAGAGGCGAACCTGTTTACATATAATGCCGATCATGCAGGCAAGACTAAAATGTAGTCAAGTCATCCAGTGAAAGGCAAGTGACTCATGAAGAGTATACACACACGTATATATATATATACTGCACAAGATGGGACAGTAAAAAGATTACCCTTTGGTGATTGGTAAACTAAACTAAACGGTAGAAATGGGTTACAAAAACATTAAGCTGGCTTGCTAGTGTCATCTGCAATTCTTTCTTCAGCATTTTGTTCATCCTTAACAGCTAACATCACGAGAACCGCCAGCAATGGATAACTCAAGGTTGTGAGAGACCAATTGATGATCAACTGGGAAAGAAATGGAACTTTGTGTGTGTCTACTTGCCAAGCAACTGCAGCTCCTGCACTTTGCACTCCCTTGTAGAACCCAACATACCTGTAATTGTTATAAAAATCAATTAGATTTAAAATATTTCAACTGATAAGGAGTTATATATACAGTATAGTACAAGATTACAAACAAAAAAGACAGCACAAAACAATAGCTGCTTTGCACGCAACTAAAATGGAATATATTATCACCTGCTAAGAACCTCAGAGTCATCAGCCAAGGCCCCAATCACCCAATAAACCAAGCTCTGGAACATGGCATCTAGCAAACCGAAACTAAAATACAATACAAAGGGGCCCGCAAATTCAGAACCGGAGTCCTTGAAATCCAGCTTAGATGGAGGATCATCGTGGGAGTACGTGAGCTGGTTGGCAAGACCACCACCCCAGATAGCCGTCCCGAGCACAGCAACAATTCCAATCCCAACAAAGCCCCTCAACCTCCTACTCTGGAAGCTGAAATCCAAGATGTATCCAATCGCAACAGAACCCAACATCTGGGCTCCCCAATAGAACACATTGTTCAACCCCCTTGTCCTAAGGTTAAAGAGTGCCCCATTCACATTATTGAACTGGTAGCTGTAAAAAAAGTTGCTGCCCCATGCGGCGGGGGCAATGAGAAGCATCTTCCAGTTGAGGAATAGCTTAAGAACCTCAACAGCCTCAGTGGAGGGCTTGGAGTACTTGATGTTAGTGCAGCGTGTGCCATCATCACGCACCACACGATTGGGCGGCAAAATTGCCAAGGAAAGGAGAGTCCCTGCAGCCATAAAACACATGAAACCAATGTATGTGGCATCGTTAACAGAGGCAGCCTCACTGCGATGGTAATTGAGGATAAAAGGAATGAGGCCACCAATAACACCACCCATATTGAAGATGCTCCAGAAGAGTGAAATGTAAGTGCCCTTTCGATGAGATGGAGGGTAGGATGTCATTATCGCGCCCTCACCGGCCCAAAGGAGCCCGGCACCGACACCAAGGATGGCGCCGGCGACAATGGCAAAAGTCTGGTGCTTGTGGTGGTTGTAGTAGAGGAAGGATCCAGCGTAGAGGACGTAAGTGCTGCATCCAGCAGCGAGAGTGAGGCGGGGACCAAGGATGTTGTAAATTCCACCACCCAAAACGCCAAAGACGGCGAAGGTGGTGTAGAGGGCGGTGTTGGCGTTGTTGGCGGCGGTGGGATCGACCTGGCCACCACCGCCCATGCCGGAGAGCGCATTGAACATGCCAGGGCAACAGAAACAAACGAATCCAATTAGAGTGATCTGGATCAAAGGGGAGTTGTACCTGAAAAGGGATTTGTTAGGGATTTGCACGGGGCTTGATTCTTCATCTCCCTCGTATACCATTGTTAGTTTGTTTTGTGTGTGTGGGTGGGGTGGGGGGGTGGGTTTGACAGAGGAGAAGAAGATGACGATGCTGGTGTGTTTGGTAATGGGAAAGTGTGGTCTCTGAATCCGAATTTAAGGAAGACTGAAGAGTGCAGGCCCGCCAATAGCAATGAAGTGAGCATATGCACTGAACTTGTTAAGAAAATGGGTTAAGTCATTTTTTGTCGTAAGAACTTGATTTAACTGACTCATTTGGTACCTCTTTTAGTCAAACGATTTAAAAAACACCTCTACTTGAAAGAAATGATTCATTTTACACCTGCTTTTGACGCCGTCCGTCTTACCCGTTAAACGTTGATATATCACGTCACGTGGCATGATACGTCATCAACATGACACGTCAGCAAATCCAACCCGGGTCTAAAACGGGTCAAATATCCGGCTCCCTCGCTCCCTTTCCTTCATCTTGAACGATAATTCTCATTTTTCTCTCTTTCTTTCTTTTTGATTAATTAATTAGAGTTTTCTTTTCAATTTCAATTATAATTAATTAGGATTTCATCACTAATTAATGTTTCCAATTTCTCTTTTTTATTTCTTCACTTCATCTTCTACGTCTCTCCCTTCTCTCCATCTTTTTCTCAACACCAGCCCTTCTAAAGACAAATCAGTGATGGTGTTCCCGTTAGAATGGGAGACATATTTGAAATGATTCACAATCAGCCCAGATAAATCAGTCAGGGATTTTTTTCATCTTAAACATGTGTGAACCTAAATTATCAACTCCGCAGGCATAACCAATCGCCTCTTCACAGCCCGCCTCTCTTATCCAGTTCGCTTCAAAGCGAAAATCTATATGGACCCTCGGAATATCACCAACCATTTTTTGTGAGTAACAAAACATGATTTGAGCCAACCGAAGCTTCATGTACAACAACTGCCAAAGGAAAAATTCTCATCCGCATTAGCAAGACCCCTATCCAATCTCTCCTTCTCGCGGCCCACCACCCAAATCGACGCTCGTCCCACCACCGTCTCCTCCGCCCCCTCCATGCCACTGCCACCATCATCACTCCCTCGTCTTTCTTCATCTGTCCTATCTCTCCTCCCTCTCAGCCGACCACCACCACCACCTCCTCCTCCATGGTTTAGTAGATCTAGATCAAAATATGAACCCGATCTTCCCATAGTTTATCAGATCTAGATCCAGATCTAAATCTGGATCTAAATCCATCTCAAAATCTTCGATTCCACTGTTGTAACTCAAGTATTCTGTCATTCATTATAAAATACATGGATGAGAAACCCATTCATATTTGGAAATGAAAAACAAAAGTGAGACGATGGGATATTTTTTAAAATGAAAAAAAAATGGTTTGTGCGGCTGTGGAAAAAAAAGCGAGAGGATAAGGATAAGGATTAGGTAAAATGAATGAACGTTTTTTCGGGAACAAGAAATGGAAGAGGCTGAGAGAGAGATTTGGATGGACAGGTGTGATGGATTCTTCATCTGTAATTTATAGGAAGATTAAAATTTTAAAAAAGAAAAAGAAGATGAACAACGCTGGCTGGCATGAAGAATGGGATTTGATGTTTCTTCAGACGGATATTTGACCCGTTTTAGACCCGTTTACACCTTAATTCGGGTTGGATTTGCTGACGTGTCACTACACGTCAGCATGTTGATGACGTGTCGTGCCGCATGGCGTGACACGTCGACGTGTAACGGGAGAGGATGAATGGCGTTACGAGCAGGTGTCAAACGAGTCATTTCGTTCAAGTGAAGGTGCCTTTTAAACCATTTGACCAAAAGAGGTGCCAAATAAGTCAGTCAAATCAAGTGCAATCACAAAAAATCACTTAACTCCTAAGAAAATCAGTATCAGTACATGACAACTAACTACAAATTAGATTTCTGTTTGCATTCCAAAAGTAAAGTCAACCGTCTCCATTAATTAGTTCGTTTCAGTGCTTTCTGGTAACTTTTTATATTAGTTTGGGATTTTTATATTAAAAAATAGATTATTTTTGTTTGAATATCAATTTACAAATATTTATAAATTATAGATTTTTTTTGTTACGTAAAATACAATTATATATCGATTTATAAGGGCCTATTTGTGATAGTTTTCTAGTAAATTCTATTTCCTCCAAAATCTAATCTAAATCCCAAAATAACTTCCGATAAAAGTATCAAATTTAAAAAATTTATCGGAAGCGGATCTCAATTATTGTGGGCCTCACAATTTTTTTTTTCATTTCATCTCCAATTTTCATATATATTTTTGATTTTTTTACTATTTCTTTTAACTTTTAAACCACTAAAAACTAAAATTTTAAATTTTAAAAATATAAGATCGGAAAATTTTGAAAACTATGATTTTTTTTAATGTAATTTGCCCTTTAAATTATTGGGAAATTGTATTTTCTAAATAAGGACAAATTTTAAGTTAAGGATAACTTTTTATTAAATTTTGCTTAATTATTATTTTTGGGTGATTTGAATGCTTCTCACTTTTCTTGCTTAATAGTAATAATAATAATTTTGGCTCATTAAGAAAATAATTTTTTCTCTCGGTAGCTATGCTTTAGTAATTGGCTAATAGCTCTTGGAACCACTACATAATCAATAATCAATAGTTCAAATTATAACAGCCGGTTGCAGGCCAAACCATGTGAGTATTTTCGTTTAAATATTTTTGGGTATTAAAATAAATATTAAAAGTTTCACAGAATATGATTCTTTTATTGCTTGTATGTCAATAGCTTTTCCTTTTGAGATCGGGTTTAGTTTGTTAGGAGAGCGACTTGTACTCTTTCTATTTTTTTCCTGTTTCAGGTCGAGAATAATTTTTTTTTCCTGACCACTCTTTATATATTTATATATATAGTGATATTTTTGTACAAATAGATATGCATCATGTTTCTAAAATTAAAATGGTATACTACATATTTGTAATTTTCAATTGATATGCTAGTGTGTTTTTTTTCCTAAGGCATCAATTCAATCAAAATGTTGCACTATTTAACAAGTATAAAAAATCATAACTTTTATTTGCAATGAACATTTTAGCCACTCATTAAAGAATAATGTTGCATATTTTCTAATTCTTCTAAAATTAAAATATTTTCACACAACTATTATGTGGTTTCACTAATTTTAGTTTTTAATTAATCTAGAGATGAACAGATTGAGCTCGAAATTTAGATAATTTTAATAGATCAATTCCTTATTATAGAGCGTTTTAAAATTTACCTAACTTGTAATTAAATGAGACCAAATTTGATTCCTTCGTTTTAAAAAAAAGACCGCAATAATTTAAGAAAACGAGTTGGGCCAATAAGAGAAATTTTATATTTTTTGTATGCTTTGTTTCTTATTATTTCCTTGTTAACAAAATTCCTCCTAATTATCAAAACAAAAAAGAACAAAAATTCCTCCATGGTCCTGAAAAGGGTAAAAAAGTCATTAAAATTTCAAATTGAACACTTGAGAATGGCCGTCTTCTTGGCAACGGACGGGTACTATACTGCAAGATTAGAACTCGAACTAGAGAATTAATTGACGACTCAGTACCGTTCTGAATTCTCCCGCTCGCCATCTCTCTCTCTTCTCTGCTCTACCTGTAATTCCATAACTTCCCTTATCCCTTTCTTATCCTACTCCTCATTACCAATCTTGCGCACCCACCATCACTCACTGCGCAGTCTCAGCCGAAGAAGAAGAAGACAGCTTGCGGCACAAAAATTCAAGCAACGGGATAGCTACCGGTCGAGGGTTAAGGAGATTGCGGCATCCATTGAGCATTGCACCCACTCTCCTCTTCAAGGCTCTTCAGCTCCTTGCTCCTCTGTAAAACCACAACGACATCGTTTTTGCTCAATTCACTGTTTACAATTTTAGGGCTTCTTGATTTCTCTAATTCCGCGCGAAATGACGAGAAAGAGAGGGAGAAAATTGGTCAAAAAAGATGTCCCCAGCGCTGCCAATGCTGACGAGCTCCCAATTCAAGACATGGAAGGTACAATTGCACATCTTCAACCTTCTTCGTCTTTTTAGGGTTTTCAATAGCTATTTAGTTTTTATAATAGTAACAGGTTTTGCTTTATTTCTGTGAAGTTGAGCGTCGGTGCGCCGCGATTAGAGCCATACGTGATGTGGAGATTGAACATTCATTGACTGGTTTGCGCTTGTTGCGCTCTTATTTTAAGGAGGAGCAGCTCAAAACCCTAGCTTCTGATTTTTTTAAAGAAAACTTACCTAATCTTGCAATAATTAGAAATGCCGAAAATGGAGATTTTGAAGTGAAATTAAATAATGAAGGGGATGGTAGAAGGGAGCGTCACTTGTCCAATGCACATCTTGACTGCTCTGCCATCCCTCCTCTTGGTGGGTTTGAATTTTCTGGCGACATAGGTAATGGGTAACAGTTTTCTTCTTTTCCTTTTACTTGGTGTGTAGCAGAAATTTAACTTCTTTTCTTAATTGATTGTGTTTGATATGAGTTGCTTCATTGGTGGCAGTGAATACGAGCTTCTTTGGCGCTGATAATCTGCAGATACGAGACTTTGTATGTATCTTGTGCTTTCTAAGAATCATACTGATAAGTTTAGAAACTGTTTCAAGAAGTGATTCTCTCATTATTATTGTTTTGTGGTTTGGCAATTCAAAGGTTGTTTCTGTTCTTTTTAAACTGTGTTTACTTGTTGGATGTGGATAGACAAGATCCACCTTATACATTATTCTTCATTGTCAAGTTTGCCAAAAGAAAAACAAAAGTAGTCTTTTTTTCCCTCATTTTTGTGGTTAAAATTTCTGCTATTTAATGTAAACTTTTGTGCATTAAACCCATAATGCACGCTTTATATTGATATTCAAACGTACTTTCATATGGAAGACCAATGTGAAGTTGTGAAATTCCGTTTCTTTTTATATACCAACTTGAGGATTGTTTTGTCTCAGCTTTTGGAGGGGCCATCTGAGTCACAAATGCTTGGATTGCAAGACAGTCTGCAAACTCCTGGGGTATGTAACTTCTCATACTTCTCACCCCCCCGACCCCCCCCCCCCCCCCGGAAGCGTAACGTTGGGGGTTAAGTTTCATTATGCACTTGCTTTTGATTTTCTAGTAAATTACTGTTGCTCTGATAGGTTAGAAGATTGTTTATTTTTGTGGGGATAATGTGGGATCTGATAGCTGATTATTGTATCCTTTATAGCACAACATAGATCATAGACTGTTAAATTTCACACTCCTGAGTGTGTGAAAACAAAATACTAAGGTACTCTGATGGTTGATGCAGGTGAACAGTCAAAGGCTGTCTATTGGGATGACACCAAAAACCTTAAGGTTGCCCAAGCGCGGTGAGATGCTTCTCTCAGTCCATGGCTCACCCCTGGGTGTCTACAAGGAAGATAATATGGAAGCCATACATGGTAGGCGATCTGATATAGTATCGAATTAATGGTATTTTTTTAGCATTCCAATCATGCATGGATAGTAACAGTTGCTTCTCGATAAGTCTTCTGCCTCTTATACGTGCTGCGATTTGTGTTCTGGTTCCAGAGTCAGAAGAAGGTTGACTGGCTTCAAATTGGTCATGACTTGAAGAAATGAAGAACTCTACTACTTAGGGTCTGTTTGGCGTTCCGGTTCTAGTCCGAAAAGTGCTGTGGCAAAAGTGCTGTGAGAAAAGTACTTCTGGAAAAGCTAGTATGTTGTTTGGTAAACATTTCTTAAAAGTGCTGTGGGAAACGAGAAATTATTTTTGGTGTTTAGTAAAACTATAAAAATGAAATAGTTGGAGTATAAAACCCATTTTTTATACATTAATAAAAATATGAAAAATGGATCTAGAATTACTTATCTTGAGATGGAGATTTTATTATGTTAGTTTTTAATTTATTTTGTTCTATTATATAAAGTAAAAAAAAAAAATAAAAAAAAAAAAAAAAGTAAGAAAGAGAGCAAACGCAGCGTGTGCGTTTGCCACTGCAGTATTTTGGATCAGTCAGGAAAGCACAAGGCAAGGCATTGCTCTCAACACAGCAACCCAACCCAACCCTTAACCCCAAACACTTTTCTTCAGCTTTTGCAACTCAACCCAGCCCAACCCAACTCAAACCCAAACCCCAAACACTATCTTAGTGCTGTTCACCTGTGCTTTATAAAGCAGGTTACCCTTCATTCTGATCTGCTCTTGGTTGACGTGTGGCATATAATAATTTTTAATTTTATTTATTTAATATTTTATTCTATTATTTTTACTTAATTAATGTGCTAGATAACGTAAAAACTTTTGGTGTGCTTAATTAAATTATATAGTTATTTATTAATTTTAATACAATTTATGATATATAATTTTAAAATTTTTCACTTGTACTATTAAATTAATTTAATATCCATAATTAATCTATTAAATTTAATGCAATTTATTATGGAATTTGAAAGAAATAATGTTAAAAAATTTGAAAGGTTGTATGATTCTCTATATCGTGCATGTGCATAAAAATGGTTTATTTTATTTACAAAAATAATTGGAGGTGTTTACCAATGTTGATTGTGATATTTGTCCAAGTCAAAGTTAGTTGCATTTTTATTTATTTTTATTTGAATTCATTATTGTTTAATTGTCGAAATAATTATGTATTATGTAAAATATTATGGTACATATTATGCGAAATTAACGAATATTGTTAAACATATATCGTATGAATGATTATTTATAATATAATTCGCTTCTTAGACTAGTTATATATACATATATAAAATGGTTCCGATTTCCAGCTTTTAGAAATGGAGAATAAAACTGGACTGTTTATTTTCGGTTTGGTCTGATTCTCTACTTTACAGTTTTAAAAAAAAAGCCAGACTTAACTGGACCATACCGGTAATTCTAGTTCGGTTTCCGGTTCGATCCAGTTTTTATACACCCAAGATAACCGTTCCTATATACTTGTGAAGTTTTAGCAATTCATTGACTATATAAATCTGAGAAAAAATGAGTTCATCCTAAACTACGTGGCATCTCATTCCAGGCCTAGCTTAATTTAGAATTTGTCATTTCAAAAAAATTATATAGTAATTCAGGTTTTCTAATTATACGTTACCTACTTTAATTGCCTAATCAATAATGGCCTAATTCTTTTAAACTCTGCGATTTGAGTGAGAAGCTAACTTAAAGCAACGAAACCATTTAGACAATTACAATCTCATTAGAAAATTAAGAAAGAGTAATACCATACAAAAAAAGGATTCTACATAATTTTCACCTAGTGAAATCTAATTCTACATAATATTTTTCAGAAAAAGAACAGGATAAACAAATTGGATTTGTGGGTAACTCTCTAATGTGCCCTATCAAAAGAACAGGAAAAATAAAATAAGAAAAAGAAAAGAAATATATCTAATGTTTTTCCCGCCAATCCAACAGTCACTCTTTGCCATGTCAGCAAGGCAGTTACTTCTGTTAGGGAGTTACAGTTGCGAATCTAAATAACAAGAACCATACGCACACCATTTCTTCCCTCCGTTTCCAATAGAGAACAGATCAAACAATTCATGAGACCTCCTCCTCCTCCACCTTCTCATTTTCTCATTTTCTTGTTCTTACTCTCCTAGTTTCCTTTTCATGTTTTTTTCTGAAAATCTCTTCAAAGATTCCATGTTTTGTCACCAATCTTAAGCAATGGAAAGACTTTTCTCCAAGAAACCTCTTGTAGACCTTCAAGATTGTTGAAAATAGCAACCCCAACTTTGTGTTAGGGTCAACTTGGCGTTAGCTGTGTCCTTGGCGTTAGCAGTGCAAGAGGACAAAGTGGAGTCAACCTTGGCGTCAACATGCAAGCAGATCAAGCGGCAACGATATCATGGTCAAGAGATATCACTCAAGCGATATCATGGTCAAGCGATATCATCATGCCACATCATCAAGTTTAGCGGCATCTTGAGCGTTAGCATCAAGCAGCAAACGCAGCGTCAGCGTCATCAAGCGACATCAAGAGATCAAGAAGTCAGGCGATAGCAAGGGCGTTAACTGTGCATTATCAAGCAAAATATTTGTCTATTTCTAGCTTTGCTACGTGTCATTAAATGGTGTGCATATATGTAAAAATCTAAAATATTGTACACGTGTAATAAATAGAAGTGTGTAGAAAAAGTAGGTCGGTGGTATGCCTATAAATATACATCCACCATGTTGCAGAAAATTTGGTTGGAACCACAGACGTTCCCTCCCAAAAGAAAATCAAGAAATTGTGTGTGGATGAGAGTAGAAAAGTGTGTGCCCGGGTGGCCCACCACTCTCATCAAAAGAAAAGAAATCTTTGTGAGGCTGAAACACCTCTCTGAAATCATGTTTGGTTCTGTGTTGTGTCTGTAAAATATTTTTCCATCTATAATATTATCATCTTTGTTGAATCTGTTCTGTTTGAGTAGTTGGTTGTATTTTTGAATTTTCTAACATGGTAGCGGAGCAATTACAAAATTTCAGAATCATCAACCTTCAAAACCAACAATTGATAGCGGAGAGCAATCTCAAAACCAACAAGTGGTAGCGGAGCTTATGGTTCGGAGCTTATAGTTAGTGAAGCCTTTTGATCTTAAGGGTCCTGTGGATGCACACCAGAAAAATCAACAATAGCGACGCCGGCCACAGATGCAAAAGAAAAAAGAAAAAAAAAAGAAAAAGAAAAGAAAAGGAAAAAACAGCAGCTGATGAAGTTAAAAGAGATGAGCTGATCGTGAAAAAAGAAAAGAAAAATTAATTAAGTTGGTGTTAAGGGGGAGTGTTGAAAATAGCAACCCCAACTTTGTGTTAGGGTCAACTTGGCGTTAGCTGTGTCCTTGGCGTCCTTGGCGTTAGCAGTGCAAGAGGACAAAGTGGAGTCAACCTTGGCATCAACATGCAAGCGGATCAAGCGGCAGCGATATCATGGTCAAGCGATATCACTCAAGCGATATCATGGTCAAGCGATATCATCATGCGACATCATCAAGTTTAGCAGCATCTTTAGCGTTAGCATCAAGCAGCAAACGCAGCGTTAGCGTCATCAAGCGACATCAAGAGATCAAGAAGTCAGGCGATAGCAAGGGCGTTAGCTGTGCATTATCAAGCAAAATATTTGTCTGTTTCTAGCTTTGCTACGTGTCATTAAATGGTGTGCACATATGTAAAAATCTAGAATATTGTACACGTAATAAATAGAAGTGTGTAGAAAAAATAGGTCGCCTATAAATATACATCCACCATGTTGCAGAAAATCCATCTATAATATTATCATCTTTGTTGAATCTGTTCTGTTTGAGTAGTTGGTTGTATTTTTGAATTTTCTAACATGGTAGCGGAGCAATTACAAAATTCCAGAATCATCAACCTTCAAAACCAACAATTGGTAGCGGAGAGCAATCTCAAAACCAACAAAGATTACGGTCTTGCAATGAAGGAATTGGGTAAACTTGTTACTGACATGGATGGAATTGTTCTTGAGAGCTTTAACCCATCACAGTTCTTGCAGAGAAGCCGTTCCGCTCTTACTTTACTCTCCACTGTTGCAAAGAAGGGCTCAAAGGTTAAAAACCAAATCTAGCTCTCATCTTTTACAAATGACCGCCTATGCTTAATCAGTTCTTGTCAATCTTGATTGAAACATGGCCCAAGTTAGATCTTCTGGTGCAACCATTACTGGAATATTTCAAACACACCGACCCGAATGTTCGTAGCATGGCTATAATTGCAATTCAGGATGTGTGCAAGCAATTCAGTCCTGAATTTCAGAATCTATACCATGCAACTGTGCTTCCTGCTTTAACAAATATAATGAGTGATTTTTGGAACCCTCAGGTTCAGGTACATCTTTTGTTTTTCCAGGTCTAAAATTATGCTGTTGTGGGTCTTGTAATGGTACGTTATGCTTTGTTGCATAATTTCAGGTTGAAGCTGTTAGAGCAGTTTCGTATTTCGCCGAGAAATGCACATCAGATATCTTTGCTCCTTACCTGGAAAAGGTCATCAGTACATTGCTTGGATGCTTACAGGTATCGCAACATAACTGATTTACTTTCTGCAGATGTGTTTTTTGCACATTTGCACAATTAACTGATTTCTGGTTTACATTTCTGATTTTTAACATGGGAACAATCCAGAGAGGGGACTCAGTTATGCAGGAACTGGTCTTAGAAGCGATAGCATCCATTTCTAGTTCATCGCAGCAGTTATGGGTTTAAGTCCTTTTCTTTTGTTGAGTCTTCTATGTTTTTTCAATGAAAAAACAATATTGATTCTGTTCCTGTTTTCTTGAAGCGGGTGATGGGATGGCATTATATAAGTGTTATAAATCACATAAAGATGATGATGTGTGATGTAAGAACAGTACAAAACTGGCAGCTTCTTGCTGCAATGATAGACTGCATCAATAAGCTTTGGATGGCTGTCGGGAAGGAGAAGCTCTGGTATGGCAGTGGAAAGGTTCTGGAGCTGCTTTTCTCGCTGCATGAACTCGATTCAAAGCCAGATGACCTGAGAAAGAAAGTGTTGCAAGTATGTTATTTGGTAACAGCAGAGCTTGAATTTTATAAGATGTGGATTGAATTGTTCTTCATTTGCATATTCTGTTATTTTGATCAATCAGGCATGGGGCAGAATCTCTAAATGTTTAGGAAAAAACTTCCAGACTTGTGCAATAGTTGCCATTCCTCATTTGCTTCGATCCGTTCGACTCGATCCAAACATTAGTTTTCCTGAAGACCCACATAATGAAGAATCACTTGAAAGGCCAGTGATTTTACAGATATGATTAGTAAATTCATTTGCATTACTGAAGAATTTTGGGTTTTGTTTGGTGTTCAGTTATCAGAAGAAAGTGCGTTGTAAGATCCTGGAGGAGAAAGCGAAGGCTTGTACGATGCTAGGTATCTTTGCTGCTAAGTTTAAGGAAGGGTTTGCTTCATGGGTTCCTGAGGTAACTAATTCATGTTTCTTATTACTTCCTTTTTTTCAAGATTTGAATGGAAAGAGATACATATATAGATTAGTTGCTAGGTATCTGACATTTGAATGATTTACCGGTACATATATAGATTGCCGATACCTTAGTCCCACTCTTCAGTTACAATGATTGCGATGTAAGAGCTGCTGCTTTTAAAGGTACATTTGATCTTATCATTTGATCATTTTCTTCATGTTATAAATCATTAGTAGTGTGATCATTTTTCTTTGTCACCAGCCACGGATGCTATTCTGGAATCATATAGAGAAGCAGAAGCAAAAGGGGTAGGGGTTTATGAATGGTTTCAGAATTTGCGTTACCACAAGTTATTTTCGTGTGTTCAATCAGCTAAAGAGAAGGTAATCCTGAAACTGAAAAGAAGATTTATTTATTTTTCCTAAGAGAAGGTATTTAGGAGGCTGAAGAAGTTGGCCAAGTAATTTGTTTTGGTGCAGATTTTGTAGGCTGCAGAGGAAAATTCGCCATCTGAAGCAAATGATTGACTATTCTACTTGTTGAACTTGAAGCAAAAGAATAAATTTATGCAGAAGTTCTGAAGTCATTTTCAGCATCCCAGTTTCAATTGGAGAAATTGGAGAATTCAATATGTGAAGAAACAAGAAGTATATTCATTCAATTTCTACTCGTAAAGCTTTTGAGCTCAAAAAGAGCAACAAAAAGTATGTACATGTATTGCTAATTTGCTATTCCTACAAAAAACAGTTGTTCAGTCTTCAATGCGTCTCTTAGCTTAGGATGTTGTGAATCTTGAAGTGAGAGAGATGAAAGTGTCTTCTGGGCAGGGAATTGTCAAGCCACCCATTGGATGATCGAAGCCGAACTCCTCTTCTGCTTTACGTAGCAAATCCTGGAAACAAGGTTGGTTTAGATAGGAAACTGGTACCACAAACCTTGTCTTCTCAACCACCCCAACATAAACTGCTACAAAACCTCTCGGTACATCCAAATTAGATTTCGAGGATCGACGGAGAATTTGCTTTGCAAGATTTCCAGGCAGACGAATAGCCATGGTCTTTCTGTATTTGTGTAATTAGAACAGGTTTAAGATAGAAAAGATTTAGAAGGTTTTGTTTTGCTTGATCAAAATGTGATGGTTGAGACTTATTGATGTGAGCTCTTTCTATTTATACAGATATATGATTGCCCTCTTAGATCTGTAGTTTGTGGCCTAAGACATGGCATCACATGGCCCTGTCTTCCAACTAATCAATAAATATGCATTACTGTGTAGGGTTTGCTAAGGATTATGAAAATGACAGCTTGATACCGTATTGGGTTAGGACTACTGTTGTTCGCACTCGGTCAGGACATGCATTACTCTCATTGTTGATATAATGCCATAACTAACTAAGTGGATCTTGGGTTAGAGAACATGCTTGAGACAAATGGTCTATGCCATCACAAATGCAGTTACTCTTCCGTGAAGGTTTGTCCGAAAGATCACATGGTTCTGTCTTCCAAACCATTACGTTGAATCTGTAAATTGGTTTCGAAGACAATGACTATCATTGCTTGTTCTTGACTTATACAATCTACGTTAGGAGGCAGGACCATGTGGTTGTTGAAAGATATCGTCTACGTAGTCTGGCATCCGCATAGTCACAGGCACTCGAATCTAGTTGTCCTTTACAATATCTCCACACTAGTGGTTCTCCATCAGCTTAGCAGATGCAGTGGACCAAGTTTGTTTCCGAAGCACAAACGCAGCACGTAGGAACAATACCGTATGAATTTCCACAGCCCCTAAAGTTTGTTGATTTGTTAGAAGACAGGACCATGTGGTTACTTTCATGACTTATGTCCTAATGTTCCAAAAGGCTACTTGGCTGTCTATGTCGGAGAGAATCAAAAGAAGCAGTTAATTGTTCCAATATCATTCCTGAACCAATCTACTTTCCAGGAATTGTTACAGAAAACTGAAGAAGAATTTGGGTCTAATCACCCGAGCGTTGGCCTTACACTCCCCTGCAGAGAAGATACCTTCATTGACATTACTTCCAAGCTGAACAGATCACAATACACTCAACCAGATCATACAATTTTTCTAAATTTTACAGTAGAGGCAGAGATGGGTTAGGAAATGTCCATCCGCCGAAAATTACCAAGAGATTACTGGAAAGGCAGCAGAACAAAGCCTGGATTTAATAACCTTTCATCAGTGTATTGGTTTGCTGCTATAAAATATATATTTATGACTTACTTATGAAGAAGGGAGAGATTAGGCAATGTTTCTCATTAAATTCACTACCAAAAAATATTTACATTGGACTAATTGGCAAATTCCTGCCTTTACAAAAATGTTCTATCTGTGTAGTAACTAGTTAGTTAATGCTACTTTGCTTTTATGATCTACTACAGAAGTTTGAAGTGATGTCAAGAAAAGTTTCTTCTCTGCAAGGAATTGTCAAGCCGCCCATGGGATGATCAAAACCGAACTCCTCCTCAGCCTGACGTAGCAAATCTTGGAAAGAAGGGTGGTTCAGATAAGAAACTGGAACTACAAAACGTTTCTTATCAGTTTCACCAACATATACAGCCAGGAAACCTTTTGGTACATCTGCAGATCTTGAAGCAGCCCTGTTAGTAGACTGGCGAAAGCTTCTCTGCTTCGAAAGAACACCAACCAAGCGAATAGCCATTGTTTCGATTTTGGTAAAATATAGTATTAATTTTCTGAATTGCAATACTTGGTTTGTTGCAACAAAGTATATGGTGGTATGTATATATATAAACAGATGGCAGGTTGTGCTGAAAAATCCTAAGGGATCAGGATTTAGTGGGCAAGAAATGCTTGTCTGGTTTCTTGTTGAGTAGGACATTGCTCATTAAACCATCACATGCTCCTGTCTTCCAATTAATCAAGAAAACCAGAAATAAAATTTCAAGAAAAACAAGGGACCTATATGTTGAATCAGAAAACAACATGGGCCACTAATGTAGAAATGAGATAATGAATTGAAGCAGCTAAAGATTTTGTAAAAAGACAGTTAGATTTAAGTGTCTATGACTATGTGGCTGCCAGACTATGTATATGACCCTTTGAATTAGGCAACCGCCGGTCCAAGTTCTCAACCCAATTGCCCCACTTTTTTTCAACATTTAGGTCCTTTGTATCTTTGAATTAATTGGAAGACAGGATCATGTGATTCTTCAAGAGCAATGTGTCCTACTAACCAGACCCGGACAAGCCTATCTTGGCCATTAGGTCCTGATTCTTGAAGATTTTCAACACAACTTTCATCTATATATACCATTATCTACTTGCCTGCAACACACCAAATCTTCTAACTCAACAATTGCTAAATTCTCCTGTTTGGATTCATTTTTCTTCAATCAAACAACAAAATCAAAACAATGGCTATTCGCTTGACTGGCGTTCTTTCTAGGCAGAGAAGCTTTAGTAAGAGAGCTGCTGCTTCAAGATCTGCAGACGTACCAAAAGGTTTCCTGGCTGTTTATGTTGGCGAAACTGACAAGAAACGCTTTGTTGTTCCAGTTTCGTATCTGAACCACCCTTCTTTCCATGATTTGCTCCATCAGGCAGAGGAGGAGTTCGGCTTCGATCATCCCATGGGAGGCTTGACAATTCCTTGCAGCCAAGAGACTTTTCTTGGCATCACTTCCAACCTGTGTTGACCATATAACCAAGTAGAATCTAACTTACTACATACACACAAACAATTTTGTAAAGGCAGGAATTTGCCAATTAGTCAATGTAAATATTTCTCTGGTGGATTTAATGAGAGAAACTTTTATACATCATAATTTGTTGCCTTGTCAATACCCAACATTCTTGACAATTTTGTTAATTAATAAACTTGAATCATTCTAGAAGTTTAAGAGGCTAATCATCAACGTCCCTATCACTCTATTAATGTTGCTTGGTGCCACCCCACACAGGGATGGATTATTGGATTTATAGTATATTATATAAGTGTTTGTGTGGGTACTGGAAAGGCAATTGAAAAGTGTGAGGAAATATAAACAGATACAACTATAGGAAGAAGTGTATATGGAACAACTCGAGGGATTTGTTCTACCTGGACAAGAGAGAAAAGTGTGCAAATTGGTTAAGTCTTTATATGGCTTGAAACAAGCCCCAAAACATTGGCATGAAAAATTTGACTCTGTTATACTATCTAACGGATTTAAACACAATGGTGCCGACAAATGCATATACTCTAAATTCACGAGTGAATATGGAGTCATTGTTTGTCTTTACGTGGATGACATGCTGATTTTTGGGACTAATATGAAAGGTGTGAATGAAACCAAAAGGTACTTAACTTCGGTATTTAAAATTAAAAACCTTAACGAGGTTGATACTATTTTGGGAATAAAAGTAAAGAGGCAAGGCGATGGCTTTGCATTGTGTTAGTCTCATTATATTGAGAAAGTGCTTCAAAGATTTAATCACTTAGAGATTAAAGAAGCAAACACACCTTATGGTCCTAGTGTTAAACTTGCAAATAAGTTTGGAAGAACGATAGCACAACTCGAGTATGCCAGTGCTATCGGAAGCATGATGTATGCCATGCATTGTACAAGACCAGACATAGCGTTTGCTGTGTGCAAACTGATTGCATTGCATTTCATCATGTTTTATCGTCCATTTACTAGTTTATTTGGACGGTAAACCTACTGATTTATCCTTGATTTCCCATATTTTTGGCAGTTCTGGTCTCTTGGAAGAATCCTGAAGTTCTGGTTTGAAGAGCTGGAAGCTATTTACTAGAGTCTAGGCCTGGATCTTGGCCTAGACATTTTCGCACCCGAAGCAGCGCGCTAACCAGAATCGTCTTGGCCAAGACTGCGACCAAGACACTTGCGCGATAGAAGACATTGTGCGGATCTTTTGGACCGCCTCCCACATTGAGCCTTACAGCTGGCACGTAGCAGCTGTCACGCAATTCTAGAGGGATCTGAAGCCAATCTCTTGAAGATTCCCGCAGGGGATCTCCCTCTTCTTGTAATTGCGATTTAGTTTCTATTTCAAAAACAATTTATTGTTACAATCTTTTTAGAGATTTTCTAGGAAGTTTAGTTGAAGTAGGACAGAGGAGTTTTAGGGCTATTTAGCCAAACATTGTTCCTCCTCTGTCCGGATCGGATTCCGACCTTCTTCTTCTCTTTTCTTCTTCTTCGACATTGTTAAACTTTGCTCCGAATTTTATTTAAAATATCGGAATTAATTTATTTATGCAACAACACATATTGTCTTTTTAATTATGAGTATGAGTAACTAAACACCCATTCTTGGTAAGGGTTGATGAGCTAGAGTTCTTATGCGTTCGTGAGATTGAAACCGTGCTTCACAATCTCGTCACTTGTATTTATTCATTTCTTAAGCTTAATTCATCGCTTACTCACTAGAGACAAGGTTTGATCATCCTTGCACTCTAGTAGAGAAGAGTTGTAGCCGGTCTAGACGGAAAGGGAGCACCCGTCGGCTAGACAAAGTAGGCAACTAGTCTCGAGCTAGACTAGAAGAAATAAGTAATCTAGGTCAAGACCAGATTGACAACCTAGGATCTCCATAGGGAGATACCTTGGCCTAGGTACTGTCTTCCCCTATACCATTGAGGAAGCGAACAACCATTCAAGACAGCAGTCAAACGGATAAACCCTTTAACCAGCAAGGTGTCCCTTGACCAGGATTATCAGGAAAGGGAGCACCCGCCAGGTAATTTGAAGAGGAGGGAAGACAGGAGTGAACAGGAGCACCTCCACTCTATAGCAGTACTATAAATGAAGAGATGAATACATTTAAATCCATGACCGAAGCATAAGAACAGAGCTCTCATATCGCCCTTACCTGGAATTTCCTTTTATCGGATTTACAACAATCTTGACCCCAGTCTTGACCAAGACTTTGGCCAATACTATTTTAAACTGTTTTCACTTCTTTCCGTTTTGTCTTCAGTTTTAGATTCCACCCAACCAAAACTCAGTGACGAGGAAGTCAACCCAAGAATTACATTTCCTAGAGGTCTCTGTGGACGATCCTCTTACCATCATCTACAAACTCTTGTAGACAGTGATAAGTTGTATTTCTACCCCCAATTCCATACCTATTTCACTATTATATTTGACGTGTTCGACGCGCGATCAAATTTTGGCGCCGTTGCCGGGGATCTCTAACGGTATTTGTAGTTTTTGTTTTATTTTTATTTTATGACAGTTGATGACCAGGTCCTCAAGTAGAGAACAAGATTTGTTACCAATCAATCCCAATCTCACCAGGACCGAAGCACAACTTAGGAGGCAAGCTCGACTAAGAGCAGCCCAAGAGGAAAGAGGATCAGAAGCCTCTAGTTCCGAAACAAATCGCAGTCTTGACCACGATCTTGGCCTAGATTCAGACCAAGACGAACTCTTTGGTCTAGACATGGCAGAAATTCAGCAAGAACCCACAATGAGGGAGCTGAACAAATCAGCAGAGCAAGAAACCTTTTCCTGCATCGCTTTGCCGCCAGTGGCAAATGATTGGTCGATCAAGACCAACATGGTGGCCAACCTTCCTAGGTTTTACGGTTATACAAATGAGAATCCATTCAAACACCTGAGGAATTTACACATCTAGTGTGACATGATGAAGCCAGCAGGTGTGAGCATGGAGAGAGCGAAGCTAAAAGCCTTTCCCTGTTCTCTTGAGGGAGCTGCGCAGAATTGGTTCTACAGCCTACCTCACAACACAATCAACACATGGGCCGAGATGTCCACCCTATTCCTCAATAAATACTGGAATGCAACAAAAGCAGGATCGGCTAGAAAAAATATGGCTGCCATCCAGCAAAGGAACAATGAGGGACTGAGGGAATATCACCAACGTTTCAAGGAATTGCAAGAAGTTTGTCCTACACATAGGGTTGCGGATCAGACCATGATCCAATATTTCTATGATGGAATGCTCCTACCTACAAAAGAAAAGGTTGATTCAGAAGCGGGTGGAGCATTGCAAGACTTGACTGTCACGAGAGCCAAGCTTCTACTTCAGACCATGGCAGACAACTGCCAAAATAATGCTTCTTCTGAAAGAAACTCTACTCCTTCTAATCTTTGTTCCATGGATGTTGAGCAGAAATTAAATGAATTAACTGACATGGTAAAGAACATTTCTGTCAATATTTCAGGTACAATGACCACAGGGAATCCTAGTCAAGAGCAGGTAGCCTCTGTTTGTGGAATCTGCCAACAACAAGACCATCAAACCAATAATTGCTACATGGTGCAGCACCCTCCTAATGATGTAACACAAGTAAATGCGGTCTATGATCAAAATCAAGGAAGTATGCAAAACTTCCCACAAGGGAGTAATCAGTACTCATGGAGAGCACACCCAAACTTTAGGTGGAGAGATCCAATCCCTCCAAACCAGAACCCAAACCAGAATGCACCTCAGCAGCAACAACAACCTAACTTCCAAAACTTCATCCCTCGTCCATCACACCTTAATCCTGGCCAACCTCCTGGTCAAGCCGCTGTACCTCAACTGCCGCCAGCACCTCAGTCTTTGCAACTTACTGGGCCATCTATGGAGGATACCATAAAAAATTTGATGGAAATGCAGAAGAACCTGATGCAATCAACTCAATCTACTTTGGCTGAAATGCAAAAGCAGATTAATCAGATGGCAAATCAAGGGAAATTGCCTTCCACAACCATAGATAATCCGAAACACAATGTTAGTGCCATTAGTTTGAGGAGTGGAGCTGTGCTACCAGAAAGGGAAGGAGCGATGATAACAATTCACCTAAAAGAAAGGGTATTTTCGTCTATCACTCGGTGGGAAGAGGCATAGCTACTGTTTCGCACCACCACGGTAGGGACAAGATTGCTACCTTCCCCAAAGGCTAACGCTACAAAGGCTAACGGGGCCCTACCGGCTCCTCTCACGGACCTCATGCTTGGCTCAAGGAGTTATCTCACCCCTAGAGGAAACCACGCGTCAGGATTAACGCTCCGGCCATTATCCTACCGTGGCGATATCTACCTATGCACCTACCGCCAAGGTAGCGTATCACGATAAGGGCGAACAACAGACCCTAACGCGAGCGATAGCTCCGTACCCGTTTACTTGGGCGGGAACGCCCCTTTCTTCTATAAATACCTCCCCCACAAAGGAGGCAGGTAAGCGGACTTGACTAGCCTAAACTCTGCCAATTTCAGTACACATACTGACTTAAGCATCGGAGTGTTTCCGCCGGAGACCCCCTCCGGCGCATTGCAGGTACTGTGGACTGTCGCGCACACTGATCTGAGAAGAACTGCTCCGCCATACATCCTTCGGCAGAAGATAAATTATTATCAAATTGGTGCTTTCGTTGAGAGTCTTGGTTCTATTAAGTGAGCATCCTTAATAACCAAGCTCCTCATCCCCGAAGCTAGAAGGATTATGGCCTCAGAGTCAGATCCGGCGCTGTCCCGAACTTCCAACATCCCATACAACACCCGCAGACGCCTGTTTCCCTTCGCTACCTCTGATGCCCCCACTCCAGGGCAGTACGTCACTACAGGAGAATTAGATCTTCCTCCTGGGTCAAGTTCGGAAGAAGTTACATTCCAGATTTGCTCTCCCTTCTCCCATATAGCAGGAACCAGCCATCCTACCCCCCAAGCGGGAAGATCTATGATAGGAGAATCAGACAACCCTTTCGCGAATTCAATAGCTGCTCTCCAAGCTCAACTGGATCAGCTGACAGAAATGGCTGCTGGATTTACTCCTCATGCCTCAAGACCTGGTGTGTCCTCCCAAGTAGTTTTCACCCCGTCCATTGTCAACGAACGACCCTTATCGCCCCAACAGTCTAGGGCACTCCCGTCCTCCTTACCTTTCCCTTTGGCCCCCATAAACGTCCCACCATTCACGCGCGGACCTGCCGACCATTCTGGACAATACAGGGGAGGAATCTCTATCCCCGAAGCAGTCCGCCAGTGTGACGAGTATAGAGAGCCCTGGGATGATCGACGTGGGGGTATAGTGAGAGATCCATCTCCTAGATACAGCGAGAGATCTAGCAGCAGAAGTCGACGAGCTCGAACTCCAAGGAGCCGTAGCCGTTCTCCTAGGAGACATCAGGAATATGACCCTCAAAATCCCAGATACGACACTGAAATTCCACATCAGCGTCCTCCTCGTAGGGTCCCCGACACTAACGTTGGTCATCCGTTCAGTTACCGTGTCAGGCACCACAAAGTCCATCGACATGTGAAACTCCCAGCAGAATCATATGATGGCACGAAAGATCCCATTTCTCACCTCAATAAGGTGAAGGATTTCGTGCAATTCCAAACGCGCAGTGATGCAGCATTGTGTCAAATTTTCGTAATGACGCTGTCAGGAGTGGCACGTCTATGGTTCGAGGGGCTCCCCGCCGGGTCTATCGATAATTTTTCTCAGTTGGAAGAAAAATTCAAAAGTCGGTTTAGCACGGCTATTCCTATCAGAAAGTCAGCAGCTGCGCTGTTCGATATCCATCGAAAACCACAGGAATCGTTGAACGACTTCTTAGGTCGATTTGATCTTGAAATGTCCCTAAAGCCAGGGGTCACTATCGATTTTGCGATTGAGGCCCTGAAACGCAATTGTCGATACAGTAAACTGAAAGATACGCTAACGGTGGACCCCCCAATGACCCTGGATGCATTGAGGCTAAAAGCGCATAACTATGCGAGAATGGAAGAGTGTTGCTACCCGAATTTTGACACGATTAGGTTAATTATTGCATACCCCCATTTTTATTCATTCTATTATTTATTTCTGTAGTATTTATTTTAATACCTATCGTATATTTATTTCGTATCGTATTACCCTTTTTCTTCCTCCTTCTCCGTAAATCTTGGCTCCTTCAAACGTTCAATTTGTTATCATCATTAAAAGAAAGGCATCTTCATTACCCTTTTCTAAAATCCTCCGTAAATCTTGGCTTTCTTTTTTCCTTTAAACCATTCCCTCTTCATTCCTTCAAACGTTCAAAATTTGTTTCATCATTAAAGGAAAAACACCATCATTTTACCCCTACTAATTAACTCCATAAAATCCCTCCCCATTTTTGACAAAAGGGGATCCGATTACTTTGATCCTCCCGATCTACACCCTCGCTCCCTCTCAACTCGTCTCTCCCTCTCAAACCAGCATCAAATCAGCACCTAAACCAGCGCACAAATCAGCACCAAAACAGCCCCAAATCAACCCCCAAACCAGCACCAAATCAGTAACAAAACAACCCCAAATCAGACCCGAAATCAGCCCCAAAATCAACCTCCAAACATCCCCAAAAATCAGTAACAAATCAGCCCCAAATCAATCCCAAAATCAGCCCCAAATCAGACCCGAAATCAGCCCGAAATCAGTCCCAAAATCAGCCCCAACATACACACAAAAACCACCCAAAAACAGCCCCAAAATCACCCAAAAATCTGCACACAAAAACCACCCAAAAACAGCCCCAAAATCACCCAGAAATCTGCACCCAAACTGCTCCAAAACCTCCATCAAAACAGCCCCGAAGACAGCCACGCTGCTCAGCACCACCGCCGCTTCCTCCCTCGTCACCGCACTACAACTACACCGACACAGTAATCTCCTTTTTATTTTCTTGTCACCATGATATTTGTTTGTTTGATGGGTTAATTGTGCAGGAAAGAGGCTAAGAAAAAAAAAGAATAAGAATGAGATGTTGGTAGGTGCAGGTGGCGTAGAGAGGAAAGAAGAAGATGAGATGCAATTTGTATTTTTTTAGGTTAATTGTTAAGTGTTTGTTTGGGCTAAAAAAAAAAAAGAGAAGTGGTGCATTTGTTTTAATTTTGGTAGGAAATGGGCCGGCCCCTGTAAAGGAAGGAAAGAGGCTTGGTTTGGTTGTTTAATTTTGGGTGATGGGCTGGCCCATTAGAAGTGTTTGTAATATTTATTTATTTGCTTCTTTATTTTTATTACTCGTGCTACTAACTAATCGGTGATGCAGGTATCCGCTCGAGGAGATGTTCGTTAGTTATTCTATTTACTATATGATCGAATGCATGATTATTTAGAACTGCTAGAATTTAAATTAACTTATTTCGCATGAGAATTAATTTATATCAACGACTCCCTTTAATAATTTTACTCAAATCGACCCTTGCTTGAACGAATTAGGATCAGTAATTACTCAACTTTAATTTTTATTAAATGTATGAAATAAAATAGGATTAGTAATAAACATCACTCTTTAATTTAATTGCATGATTATTAATTACTAAAATCCTTAAATCTTCAATAAATCCCCACAAATCAAAACGAATAAAATCAATCTAAGAAAGCTAAACAAAGTAGTAAATAAACATAGGATTCAAATCCTTCTCCAATAACTTAGGTTCACTCGAAAATTATAGAATAGTAAATCACCAAAGAGAATAATCATTTGGAAGTGAAAAGATAGTAAATGGGCCTTAAGCCCAATTCGTAGAAAATACCTCCATATTAATCCCTCTTAAAAATTCCTTAAAATGAGATTTTAAATCTTTAATGTTGTGTGATCATTTAGATTTAGAAATCCCTTATTATTTATTTTGCGCTCACGAATGTATTTTAATTTATGCTATCTTGATGAATGTGTTATGTGCGCGGCTTCGACCCCACTTCCCAGGTTTTTCTCTTTTCAACGTGTTTTCGCATTCACTCAAAAATGGTACTTTGCTAGTCTATGCATGCTTAGAATCACATAGTAAAAAGGATTAATCACGTGCATCGGCCCGATGATGATAGTGATCCATCGTTGTTCACTAGGATCGTCGCTTTGGTAAAGACTAATAAAACGGTAGTAATCCCACCAATTTTGCATGTAATCGGACTAATCTTGAACTCGGCTAAATATAACCGGAATAGGTATACAACCAACCTTCTTTATCTTTTAGAAAATAAAAAAATGTTATTTTCTGTTAAACAACTCGACAATAATTAGGATAAAATCAATCCAATCAACTAAAAACTAATGCGACGATTCTCCCCTGAGGGCCAAACTAATTGTTTTCAATGTGATTTTTAAACACCTCTTTTTTAGAACCGGTAACCTTTTTTAGGATGAGACTCGGGTGCCTAACACCTTCCCGAGTTCATAATACGACCCCGAACCATCGTTCTCGGGTTTAGACCCTTTTTATTTGTGCCTTAGTTTTTGTTTTATTTTCTTTCCTTTTTTTTCAGACTTTTAGGTTTCCCTAAACCTTAGAAAAATAGGGTGGCGACTTCATTGTTATGTGTAATTTCATTGCGTCCCGAATTTCGCTCGCGACGGCGCGACAGTTTGGCGACTTCACTGGGGATTTTAGGGTCGAAGCCGGAATTATTTGCTCGAGGTGTTTATTGTTGTTTATCTGTTTACCTGCTTTGATATCAATTGTTGTCTTCTCACTCGCATCACGCATAATGCCCTGCCGCCGGGCCCTTCCCAAATAGGATTAGGTTGGTATTAGTGAAGCCCTGATGGACTTAGGTCCCAGTAAGCTTTCATGAACCCTAAACTCGGACTAGAACCCCTAAATGGGTGAGCGCCCTGATGGACTTAGGTCCCAGTAAGCAATCACGTATCCATTTACTGAGGGACCACTTCTATGGTATCGTCCGGGAGCCCTTCAGCCAGTTAGAAGTAGTTGAAATCACCCCAGCATATGCATCATGATCGCATGTATATGTTCCAATTTGCCTCATTATTGCCATAATATATTGTATATGCTCTAATTTGCTGCACTATTGCCATGATATATCGCACGTATATTTTCCAATATTTACTTACTTATTCTTGTCCTTGTTATTTTTAACTATCCTTTCTCCGTATGTTTTATATATTCAAATTACTGATACATGAATTTTGTTTTACTGATATAGGACCCATCCCATTTATTCACTCAATGGCGACACCCACGATGCTTTCACTTGATACTTTTGGGAAGTTGAGTTACAATGATCAGTCTACGCGAGGGGATATGCTGAAATCAGATTTTGTTCCTAATGTTATGATCAAGACTGGTGTGGAGATGATAGAGTTTGATATTACAGAAATCAAGAAATTGAGGAATGAGTTGTCCACAGAGGAGAAAGTGCAATTCCAGAATAATTATGGGAAACTCTCAATGCTAATAGATGTGAAAGTCGACTTGAGTTGCATCCGAGCAGCTCTGAAGTTCTGGGACCCTTATTACCGTTGCTTCTCTTTTGACAAAGGGATAGACTTGACTCCCACTCTAGAGGAATACGGTGCGTTGTTATGCCTCAGTTCCCCAATATCATGCGTTTATCAGAATATCCTCGTCGAGTCTGCTAGTGTCAAGTTAAGGATGGACATGCTGGTAGGAATCCCAGCTCGTTTGAAAAGTGGAAATTACATATGGTGCTGGTCAGATATTGTAAAGCAATTTCGTTTGTCTCAAGGAGAGGAGCGTTTAAAGATTCTAGCCTTTGTCATAATGGGTTTAGTCTTGCTTCCTAAAATGAAAGACTGCGTTGATTTTGAGGCAGCCAATGTGTTTTATGAAATGGAGAGGAACGGAATCAACCCTACAACAGCTATTCTAGCAGAGACATTCCGCTCTTTGGACTTTTGCAGACGAACCAAAAGAGGGAAGCTTACTTGTTGCACTCAACTCTTAACTGTATGGTTGATTAGCCATTTTAAACAAAGACCAGATCAATCTTTGTTTTTTCCGAGCTACATAGGCATGAATCCTTTAGAGAAGGTAATTAAGGGGGTATGTGAAGAAATAGCTGTTGATAAATGGAAAATGGAAAACAAAGAGGCCTGGGTTGACAAATTCCTGAATCTTTCTGAAAAAGATATCGACAGACACGCCAAATGGTTGCGAGCTGCTAATCCTATTGTGAGTTGTGGGGACCTATTATGGGTCCCGTTAATCGGAGCGAGAGGATGTGTGCCCTATTGCCCAGCTCTTGTCCTTAGCCAATTTTGCATTATGCAAATTATTCCCGCCACTTTCGGTATGCCAAGCTCGAGTCTACCGCACTCAGAAGAGACTAACACTCTACGTCAGTATGTGAATGAATGGCGTACTCCATTTTGCCTTGAGGGACATACTATTCCTACTCAGCCAACGAAGGAATACTCAGAATGGCGGAGGAACAGGATTAATGGAAATGTTTTGCCCCTTCCAGAAAACAGGAAGCCTATGGAGGAAGAAGGTGAATGCCATGCCAATGCGGAGGTTAGTTATGTGGCTTATGCCCAGTTGATGGAGCAATTGCTAGTAGTGAAAGAAGAACGAGATCTGGTGATGAAAGAGAGGGATAATCTGTTGATTGACAAGATGGATTTGGAGCTTAAGATACGTGGATTGGAGAGGCGTGATAGTGAGAACGTACGAATGAACCTTAGAAACCAAAGGATAGCCAATGAAAATTTTAGAAGGAGATTGAAAGGAGAAGTCAACAAAAGGGAGATTTCAAGCGCTTTGGTCCGAGAGAAAGATACAATGATTGAGGTTTTGACTGATCGCATCAAAGAAACAACCAGCATGGATGGAGAGAATCAAGTCTTGCAAGCCCGAGTGGCAGTTTTAGAAGCCGAATTAAAGGTGCAGAAGAAGAAGGTTGCCTTGATGGAGCAGATAGGAGAAAATTCCACCAGCAGTCAAGCCTCAAGATGTTGATTTATTTTAATGGTTGTATTATTTTAATGAGAGCAAGTACTTGGTGGTGTCTTACTTTGGATGTACCTTTTTCAAATAATTGGTCACAATCGTATGGTTACCATTTGCAACTGCTTGACCTTTCCTTCATTTTTGTTGCTTGCTTCGAGGCCTCTCTTTTATTTCCCTTTGCATTTTCGGGAAGGAATAAAAGGTTCCCTTTGTGATTTCAAGGATGAATTGAAGCCCTTCTCTTGCAAAATGGATTGGACAACTGGAGACAGATAGAGAAGATTATTTATGATCCAAGATTGAATTTGGATTTTGGAAAAGAAACGTAAGGGGCGGGGACCCTAGCTTTGTTAAAGGCTAGGAAAGGCTGTCACTTACGGGACCCTCCATCTTCCATCTTGATCAAGGAACCGTCAATATATGCTATCGGAAATGAATAGAAGCTTCCCTTTGGATTTCGGGAATGGATAGAAGCTTCCCTAGTAACCTTCGTCAGTGTGATGATTTGAAGATTACCTCATGTTCCTTTCCCTCCGAATCTCAAAAGTATCAAGTGAAAGATCGAAGAGGAGCCAGAGATTTGAATAAACGGAGTGGAGTCCTCAAGGTAGCATTTCTGTCTGTTATTATTATTATTCCTAAGAATTTACACCTACCTTTTCTCTTTGTTTTCAGAAAAAGATAGCTCCCAAGAAAAGAACTATTCCTCAAAAGCTCCACGCTACCAGACTTCAAACACGGAAAATGGCGGAACAAGTGGTGACGGATAAGGCATTCGAAACAAGGATAGCAGAATTGGAGGAGCAACTTCGCACTACCAGGGAACGGGCACTCCAAGCTGAAAAAGAGCGGGATGACATGATGCATGCTAAGACCCGGAAAGATCCTGAAGGGCCAACTCTTGACTATCCTCTTGGTTTTTACCCCTCTTCCAGTCATGCGACGGGACCTATCTCTTCATCTGTTGCTGCGGGTTCGTCCATTTCTCAGCCATTTTCCAGTCAAGGGGTCCAGCCAACCCTAGACTATCCTCTTGGTTTTTATCCCTCTTCCAGTCATGCGACGGGACCTATCTCTTCATCTATTGCTACGGGTTCGTCCATTTCTCAACCATTTTCCAGTCAAGGGGTCCAGTGGAAATGGCAAAGTCCTTTCCTTGGTTTCAACTCATTCACTACGCCGGCCGTCACAAGTACTGTTATTAGTACATTTGGACAAGACATTCCGCCTCTTAATCCTTCTCTTGCTGATCTCACTCTCGGTTCTGGCAAAAAACAGGATCACTCAGAACTCCAGTATGTCCAACCGACTCAAAGCTACCCTACTCAGCTTGTAGGTCCTGAACTTTCAAGAGTTCTATTCCCTAGTGGGAATCAGACCCAACCGCAGGGTTCTTTTGAGCATCCGCAAACTATTGGTTTTGGCCCCGTTAAAGCGGAAGAGTCCAGTCGTGATAGGTTGAGCCTGCTAGAGGAAAGACTAAGGGCGGTGGAAGGAGCAGACCCCTTTGATCCTATGGGTCCCGCTGATATGTGCATGGTACCAGGGATCACGATGCCCCTGAACTTCAAAATTCCAGAATTTGAGAAGTATACTGGAATTGAATGCCCCAAGACTCATCTCAGAATTTACTGCAACAAAATGTCCGAAGTGATACATAATGAGCCTCTATTGATTCACCTATTTAGAGAAAGTTTGGCCAGGCATGCTTTGACTTGGTACATGGGTTTGGATAGAATCAAGATTCGGACTTGGAGAGATTTATCTGATGCTTTCCTAAAGCAATACAAGTTTAATACAGAAGTGGCGCCTGACCGTTCTGATTTGCAGAACATGGAGAAGAAGGATAATGAAATGGTGAAGGCTTATGCTCAAAGATGGAGAGAGCTGGCTGCAAGGATTTATCCCCCTTTGAATGACAAGGAGCTTGTGTCCATTTTTGTGAATACTTTCAAGTCCCCCTATTACACGTATCTGATTTCCAACCCATCTAGTAGCTTTTCCGACATGGTCTTAGTTGCTGAAAGAGTTGAACAAGGAATTAAGTCAGGAAGGATCATTGTTCCCACGCCAGAGGTAACACCTAAGAAAACGCCCATCCCGAAGAAAGATGTCAGCTTTGTTTCCCCCCAGCCAACTCATCAAAAACCTTTTCCGCCACCTCCACCTTATTCCTCGCCACTACCATACCCTTTCCCATCACCACCACCACCACCATCACTATATCAACCTACCTTCTTCCCATCGATGCCTGTTGCCAACGTGGTTCCTCAATACCCAGCATCATTTCCACCTTTCCCATCACCTCCACCACAAATGCCACAACAACCTACGCAACCAAGACCATATAACCCACTAAAAAACCCAAACAACCAAAATAATCGCTGGAACCATGAACCATTACCTCCTCTTCCTGTTCCTTTGGGGGAAATCTACAAACATCTTCTAGCAGCAGGGCAGATTGCACCTACTCCAATCCAACCTCTCCAACCTCCTTACCCAAAATGGTACGACCCAAATGCTAGATGCACATACCATGCTGGAGCCCCAGGACACACTCTAGAGAATTGTACTGCTTTTAAGGGAAAGGTTCATCATCTGATCAAGTGTGGATGGATCTCTTTCGAAGGGTTAGCCAAAGGACCTAATACGACCACCAACCCTCTTCCAAACCATGCCCTAGGTGGTGGAAGAGTGAATGTTGTTTCTGTGGAAGAATCTGTTAACCATTCCCCTTCAATATTGGGATTACCCCGAAAAGAGCTTTTTCATGCACTAGTCCAAAGAGGATATCTTCAACGCTTCGAAAAGAGCAGTTGCTTGTTTTGCCCGGAGGCAAGAAAACATGGAATCCAAGACTGTGCAGTGTTCTTGCAGAAAGTGGAACAGTTGATGGATTTTGGGATTATTCAGATTGAGAAGAAGACCTATGTGGCGGAAGAGGTTGATGTCATTGGGGATGATTTTTCTTCCCCTTATTCCCTTGAGTATATATCCCAAACTGGCACCTCCACCATGGCTCCTCCCAAGCTAGTCTTCAAGTTTTCCCAGAACATTCCTACTAAGGATTTGCACGCCGTCCCTTTCAATTATGGGTACGAAGTTGTCACTACCCCTCCTTTTGTTGCGCCAACAGGGCCAGTAATGGGTAAAACTTCTAATATTGGGGGCATGACTCGGAGCGGGAGGTGTTATGTCTCTGAAGAAGTTGAGCAACAAAGGCAAGCCAGAGGAAAAGGTTTGATGTTACCTGAGAAGATAACTGAAAAAGTACAAGAATCAAATAAACCCGTGTCTGAGGATGACGCAACTGAATTTCTGAAGATCATGAAGCAAAGCGAATTCAGTATCCTTGAGCAGCTGAAGAAAACCCCAGCTCGTATTTCTATCATGGAGTTAATCCTTACTTCAGAACCACATCGCCGAGCCCTCTTAAAAGTGTTGAATGAAGCCTTTGTAACTAAGGATATTACTGTGGAAGGAGTGGGGAACCTAATTGGAAGAATTCAGGCTGTGAGTAGCATTACCTTTTCCAAAGAAGAGATGGACCCGGCCGGGACCGGTCATAACAAAGCTCTCTATATCACGGTAGAATGCAAGGGCCATGTCGTAGCAAAGGCCTTGATTGACAATGGGTCTGCACTGAATGTCTTACCTAAACATGTCCTTGAACAGCTGCCAGTTGATATATCTCATATGAAGCCGAGTGGGATGATGGCTAGAGCTTTTGATGGTACTATCCGAGAAATCATTGGAAACATTGATTTAGATGTGGTTATTGGCCCCCATACCTTCACTTTAACCTTCCAGGTAATGGAAATCCGACCTGCTTATAGTATGCTTCTGGGACGACCATGGATCCACTCAGTAGGAGCTGTTCCTTCTTTCTTACACCAATGCATCAAGTATGTGATGGATGGTGTCCTCATCACGGTAAAGGCAGAGGAAGCTTTGATTTTGGCTAAGCATTCTTCCGTGCCCTACATCGAGACTACTGAAACTTTGGAGAGTTCATTCCAAGCTTTTGAGATCGTGAATGCCGATTGGATAAAAGAAGGATCCCCCATTCCTGAGCCTAAGATCTCTAAAGCTGCCATAATGACTGCCAAGGTGATGCTGAAAGATGGTTTCCAGTTTGAAAAGGGGCTCGGGGTCAAGTTACAAGGATCGAAGAGTTTGGCGTCCGCCAAGAGCTTTGGAGATCGTTTCGGTTTGGGGTACAAGCCCAGCAAGGCCGATTTTGATAGGGTCTCTAAAGAGAAGAAGGAAAGACGTCTCGCTAAGTTGTTTGGGCGTGTTGTGCCAAACATGAAGATGGTTATCCCTCACATTAGGGTAACATTCCCTTTTGCAGCTGAAGTCATCAACCCTGGTTCTGTCGTGATCAAAACAGCTTCGAACTTCCACATTTGTACTCTTGGAGAAGAAGAACCGTCTCACAGTTCATTCATTTCCGTGAAGAAGTCTGGGGAGCTAGTGTGCAACTGGACCGCTACCGTGCTTCCCGATGTCTCTATGTAATTTCTTTTTTCAAGACATGCATCCATGGTTTTTAAATTTCCCTAAACGGAGAAAACTCTTTTGTAGAGCTTATGCTCCCTTTTATCGTATTAATATAATTACGCGGTTTCCTTTCCAAATATCTTTTGTCTTTTGTATTTTTATTTTCAGGATAAATATTAATTCGGATTGTCTTGATATACCCTATGTCTTTACTGGTGAAGAGATTATTGCCGCAACAGAGGTATAGAAGTGGATCCCGACAAGGTGAAGGCGATTCAAGAGTTACCTTCCCCCAGAACCGAGAAGGAAGTACGGAGTTTCCTAGGGCGTATTAACTATATTGCCCGATTCATTAGTCAGTTGACACTTACCTGCGAGCCGATGTTCAGAATGTTGAGAAAGAATGGAGACGCAGAATGGGATGAGGGCTGCCAAAAAGCTTTTGAGAAGATCAAGGCGTATTTGCAGAATCCTCCGGTGTTGATCCCTCCGACGCAAGGACGCCCTTTACTTATGTATTTAACTGTCACAACTAGTGCCATGGGTTGTGTTTTGGGGCAACACGATGAATCTGGGAGACGTGAACAAGCCATTTACTATCTGAGTAAGAAGTTCAATGAATGTGAGATGCGTTATTCCATGTTAGAACGGACTTGTTGCGCTTTAGCATGGAGTGCTCGAAGACTCAGGCATTATATGTTATATTATACCACGTGGTTGATTTCTCGCATGGATCCTTTGAAGTATATTTTCGAGAAACCATATTTGTCGAGTCGAATTTGTAGATGGCAAGTCTTGTTGGCAGAATACGAGATCGTGTATGTGACTCAAAAGGCAGTCAAAGCAAGTGCTCTTGCCGATCACTTGGCTGATCATGCTATGGATGAGTACGAACCACTAAAGTTTGATTTTCCGGATGAAGATATAGTGGTGATTGACGCTGAGCTTAAGGAAAATATGGAGGAAGATGAGTGGTGGACCATGTTCTTCGATGGTGCGGTGAACCTTTCAGGAAGAGGAGTGGGTGCTGTGATCATTGCACCAGATGGCCGACAGTTCCCCGTGGCTTGCAAATTGAATTTCCCATGTACAAATAACATTGCTGAGTATGAAGCATGCATCAATGGATTAATGGCGGCAATCGATTTGAAGGTGAAAAGATTGGAGCTTTTTGGAGATTCCGCTCTTGTCATTTATCAAGCGCAAGATTTGTGGCAAACTAGAGATTCAAAGTTGATACCTTACCAAAAATTGCTCACCAAGCTTATAGATGAGTTCGAAGAAACTAAGTTTAATCGGATTGATCGAGAGAAGAATCGTTTTGCAGATGCATTAGCTACTCTAGCTTCTATGTTCAAACTGGAATGCGGAATAATGCTCCAACCATTGAGAGTAGAAGTGAGAGAAACTCCGGCATGTTGTGCTGCATTAGAAGATGAGCCAGATGGGAAGCCGTGGTTCCATGACCTAGTACAATTTATCAAATGTCGAGAATACCCACCGGGGGCAAGTCGGAGCGATAAGAAAACTCTTCAGCGTTTGGCCTTAGATTTCTACCTCGATGGTGAGGTTTTGTATAAAAGAAGGGCGGATGGTGCCTTGCTTCGTTGCGTTATTGTACATGAAGCCAAGAAGATCATGACTGAGACCCATGAGGGGATTTGTGCCACGCATGCTAGTGGACACATGATGGTGAGACAGATAATGAGACGGGGTTACTTCTGGCTCACCATGGAGCGAGATTGCATTGACTATGTCAGAAGGTGTCACAAATGCCAGGTCTACGCTGATCACATCAATGTCCCTCCCGCTCCCCTATTCAACATGACACCCCCCTGGCCATTTGCAATGTGGGGAATTGACATCATCGGTCAGATTCATCCGAAAGCTTCCAATGGTCACCGATTCATCCTTGTCGCGATTGATTATTTCACGAAGTGGGTTAAAGCTGCCTCCTACCCAAACATCACTCAGAAGACAACCATGCGATTCATCGAGAAGAACATTATCTGTCGCTATGGAGTCCCTGAAACAATCATTACAGATAACGGCACCAATTTAAATGGGAAGCTAATCGACAACCTTTGCAGACAATGGAAAATCAAACACCGAAACTCTTCGCCTTACCGTCCAAAGATGAATGGCGCGGTCGAGGCAGCAAACAAGAACTTAAAGAAGATTATTCAGAAGATGGTGATCACCTACAAGGATTGGCATGACATGCTTCCTTTTGCTTTGCATGCTTATCGGATCGCCATTCGTACTTCTACGGGGGCAACTCCTTACTCCTTAGTCTACGGTATGGAAGCAGTGATTCCACTCGAGGTGGAAATTCCTTCTCTCAGAATCTTGGCGGAATCCGGAGTGGAAGAGTCTGATTGGGCGAGAGTGAGGTATGAGCAGTTGAATCTAATCTCAGAGAAACGATTGACAGCAATGTGTCATGCTCAATTATACCAAAAGAGGATGGCAAATGCTTATAACAAGAAAGTGCGACCTCGCGAGTTCAAGACCGGAGACTTAGTATTGAAGAAGATTCTTCCTCATCAGGAGGACAGTCGAGGGAAATGGGCCCCAAAGTATGAAGGCCCATATGTGGTCAAGCACGCATTCTCTGGAAATGCTCTAAGGCTTACTAATATGGATGGAGATGATTTATCGAGACCAGTGAACGCTGAATCTGTCAAGATGTACTTTGCATAGAGATTTGTAGACTATGCCTCCCTTGGATTAAAAGACATAGGGTTTTGTCATGACAAGACATCTAATATTCCTCCTGAATTAAATAAACATTTTTCTCAAAAACTTGCATATTTAAAATTTGCATCTTAACTCTTAAAGCGACGAAAGGAAGCATGGTACCAACGGTCAAGGGGAATAGTTCAGCCTTATTTCACTAATCAATGTTAAGTTTTGCAGGAATTTAACCTTTGTTTTGCAGAAGTACCTTTAAGCATCAGTCTCTGAGTTTAAGTTTGCAAGGCATCCGAGTGGAGCCACCAGCGTCTGAGTAGAGCTGGATTTATGTTTCTGCATCGCGGTATTCTAGGGGAGACGTCCGAGTGAAACCGCATTTTATATTATCGCAAGGCATCCGAGTGGAGCCATCAGCGTCCGAGGAGAGCTGAATTGTCCAACGTCCGAGTGGAGTTACCGGCATCTGAGTAGAGCCGTCATTCATCAGCGTCGGAGCAGAGCTGAATTCATTTGATAGGAGTAGAGTCGTCATTCATCAGCGTCTGAGCAAAGCTGAATTCATTTGATAGGAGTAGAGTCGTCATTCATCAGCATCTGAACCAAGCTGAATTCATTCTTATCTGAGTCGAGTCACCAGCATCCGAGTGGAGCTGAATTTGCAAGGCGTTCGAGTGAAGCCACCAGCATCTGAGTAGAGCTGGATTTACGCATCGCGGTATTCGAGAGGAGACGTCCGAGTGAAGCCGCATTTTACATTTTTTCTGCAAAGCATCCGAGTGGAGCGATTAACATCTGAGCACAGATGAATTTATTTTTTCTGCAAATTAAATTTCTGCATCGACATCAGAGCGGAGGTAAATTTACATTTTAGCAATTTATATTTCTGCAAAGTGTCCGAGTGGAGGTAAGCTCACACTTCGCGATTTATATTTCCGCATCATGGTGTCCAAATGGAACCGTTCCTTTTTGTCCATGACATGTCATCCTGCATTTAGAACATTCGTGGCATTGGGGCAACCGTCTTTACTGCTCATCAAAAATTTCGGTTACACCTTATTTTTGATAAGACAGTAAAGAGGGGGCAACTGTTGCTACCCGAATTTTGACACGATTAGGTTAATTATTGCATACCCCCATTTTTATTCATTCTATTATTTATTTCTGTAGTATTTATTTTAATACCTATCGTATATTTATTTCGTATCGTATTACCCTTTTTCTTCCTCCTTCTCCGTAAATCTTGGCTCCTTCAAACGTTCAATTTGTTATCATCATTAAAAGAAAGGCATCTTCATTACCCTTTTCTAAAATCCTCCGTAAATCTTGGCTTTCTTTTTTCCTTTAAACCATTCCCTCTTCATTCCTTCAAACGTTCAAAATTTGTTTCATCATTAAAGGAAAAACACCATCATTTTACCCCTACTAATTAACTCCATAAAATCCCTCCCCATTTTTGACAAAAGGGGATCCGATTACTTTGATCCTCCCGATCTACACCCTCGCTCCCTCTCAACTCGTCTCTCCCTCTCAAACCAGCACCAAATCAGCACCTAAACCAGCACATAAATCAGCACCAAAACAGCCCCAAATCAACCCCCAAACCAGCACCAAATCAGTAACAAAACAACCCCAAATCAGACCCGAAATCAGCCCCAAAATCAACCTCCAAACATCCCCAAAAATCAGTAACAAATCAGCCCCAAATCAATCCCAAAATCAGCCCCAAATCAGACCCGAAATTAGCCCCAAATCAGTCCCAAAATCAGCCCCAACATACACACAAAAACCACCCAAAAACAGCCCCAAAATCACCCAAAAATCTGCACACAAAAACCACCCAAAAACAGCCCCAAAATCACCCAGAAATCTGCACCCAAACTGCTCCAAAACCTCCATCAAAACAGCCCCGAAGACAGCCACGCTGCTCAGCACCACCGCCGCTTCCTCCCTCGTCACCGCACTACAACTACACCGACACAGTAATCTCCTTTTTATTTTCTTGTCACCATGATATTTGTTTGTTTGATGGGTTAATTGTGCAGGAAAGAGGCTAAGAAAAAAAAAGAATAAGAATGAGATGTTGGTAGGTGCAGGTGGCGTAGAGAGGAAAGAAGAAGATGAGATGCAATTTGTATTTTTTTAGGTTAATTGTTAAGTGTTTGTTTGGGCTAAAAAAAAAAAAGAGAAGTGGTGCATTTGTTTTAATTTTGGTAGGAAATGGGCCGGCCCCTGTAAAGGAAGGAAAGAGGCTTGGTTTGGTTGTTTAATTTTGGGTGATGGGCTGGCCCATTAGAAGTGTTTGTAATATTTATTTATTTGCTTCTTTATTTTTATTACTCGTGCTACTAACTAATCGGTGATGCAGGTATCCGCTCGAGGAGATGTTCGTTAGTTATTCTATTTACTATATGATCGAATGCATGATTATTTAGAACTGCTAGAATTTAAATTAACTTATTTCGCATGAGAATTAATTTATATCAACGACTCCCTTTAATAATTTTACTCAAATCGACCCTTGCTTGAACGAATTAGGATCAGTAATTACTCAACTTTAATTTTTATTAAATGTATGAAATAAAATAGGATTAGTAATAAACATCACTCTTTAATTTAATTGCATGATTATTAATTACTAAAATCCTTAAATCTTCAATAAATCCCCACAAATCAAAACGAATAAAATCAATCTAAGAAAGCTAAACAAAGTAGTAAATAAACATAGGATTCAAATCCTTCTCCAATAACTTAGGTTCACTCGAAAATTATAGAATAGTAAATCACCAAAGAGAATAATCATTTGGAAGTGAAAAGATAGTAAATGGGCCTTAAGCCCAATTCGTAGAAAATACCTCCATATTAATCCCTCTTAAAAATTCCTTAAAATGAGATTTTAAATCTTTAATGTTGTGTGATCATTTAGATTTAGAAATCCCTTATTATTTATTTTGCGCTCACGAATGTATTTTAATTTATGCTATCTTGATGAATGTGTTATGTGCGCGGCTTCGACCCCACTTCCCAGGTTTTTCTCTTTTCAACGTGTTTTCGCATTCACTCAAAAATGGTACTTTGCTAGTCTATGCATGCTTAGAATCACATAGTAAAAAGGATTAATCACGTGCATCGGCCCGATGATGATAGTGATCCATCGTTGTTCACTAGGATCGTCGCTTTGGTAAAGACTAATAAAACGGTAGTAATCCCACCAATTTTGCATGTAATCGGACTAATCTTGAACTCGGCTAAATATAACCGGAATAGGTATACAACCAACCTTCTTTATCTTTTAGAAAATAAAAAAATGTTATTTTCTGTTAAACAACTCGACAATAATTAGGATAAAATCAATCCAATCAACTAAAAACTAATGCGACGATTCTCCCCTGAGGGCCAAACTAATTGTTTTCAATGTGATTTTTAAACACCTCTTTTTTAGAACCGGTAACCTTTTTTAGGATGAGACTCGGGTGCCTAACACCTTCCCGAGTTCATAATACGACCCCGAACCATCGTTCTCGGGTTTAGACCCTTTTTATTTGTGCCTTAGTTTTTGTTTTATTTTCTTTCCTTTTTTTTCAGACTTTTAGGTTTCCCTAAACCTTAGAAAAATAGGGTGGCGACTTCATTGTTATGTGTAATTTCATTGCGTCCCGAATTTCTCTCGCGACGGCGCGACAAAGAGGAAGAAAATAGAGAATGGATCCGAGGCATGCCGACGGACCCATATGTGGCCCCTAACGTCCTGAACAGCAATGCCCCTGACGCTAAACTCACCGAGGATCACGGGCAGCGGAAAGAACATAACACCAAAACCCCTGGCCGGCAGAGAGGCAGCTTCTCGAAAGGATGACCCGGAGGGTCCCCCACTCGGAAGCAAACGGACCCGCCAAAGGGTCGGATATACGATCCTGACCTCCCATCTCTCATACTCCCAAGGGCGGAGATCTTAGCAATAGTCCAACAGAGAAATTTGCCTATCCGTTACCCAGCTCCCGTGAAACCAGGAGTAATCATGGGAGGAAGAGAAAATGCATACTGCAAATTCCATAAGGTCAAGGGACATTCAACAGATGTATGCAGAGAGTTAAAATCGGCTATAGAGCGATTGGTCGAAGAGGGCTACCTTGGGGAATTTGCCACAAAGGCAAGAGAGGAAGCCAGAAACAACCCAACTAGAAATACAACTGAGCAGAGCCAAGCGCCCTCGCACGCTACAGGGGCTAACCTAGTTCCCCTCGGGCCAAATAGAGAAGCGCTCGCTATCGATAGTGACCAAATGCCCATGATAAATATCATTGCGGGGGGAGCACCCTATTGCGAGGAAATTATGCCGCAAACACCCAACCCTGGAGAAAAGAGCAAACTGGAGAGCGCGCAAACAAAAATCGAGGCGATAAGTGCCTTAGACAGAATGATATTGTCTTTCTCAGAGGAGGACGAAAAAGGCATCGTCTTCCCGCATAATGACGCGATGGTTGTAACGCCCGTCATTGGAAGTCATGGGGTAAGAAGGACCCTTGTCGATAACGGGAGTGCAGTGAATCTATTTTCATTGGAAGCGTACAACTTGATGAAACGACCCGACGGTGAGCTATCGTCTTGCACGAGGCCAATTATTGGGATTGATGGAGTACCGATTCCGATAGCCGAAATAACATCCCTGCTGGTGTACTTCCGAGAAGACACATCCAAACGCTCCGAAGAGCTATTATTTCTGGTCGTAGACCTAACGTTACCGTATAATGCCATTTTGGGGCGACCATTCCTTAATCGTTTTGGAGTGGCCATATCTCAAAAACACCTGCGGATGAAATATCCCTCATGGGACGGCGTGGTCTCAATCAAAGGGGACCAAAAGCTGGCAGCCGAATGCTACTTACTTATGACTCAAAGGAGTTGTGACCGCTACGTTTGCGTGGCAGACGACCCTTTCGATGATAAAGAAGAAAAGCGCACTCAGCCGCTAGATCAGATGGTATCAATCCCTATCGGTAAGGATAGTGAAACGAATCTCTTAGCCAGTGAGAAACTAAGCCTTGAAGAGAACGCGCAATTAATCCGGCTGTTGAGGAAATGCAAGGGAGAGTTTGCGTGGAAACCAGCAGACATGCCCGGAATCTCTCGGGAGGTCGCAGAACACCGGCTGAACGTTAGTCCTGACGCCAAGCCTGTTCAACAAAGGCGACGTGCTTTTTCATCGGAAAAGATAGCAGCCATCGAAAAGGAGTTGCTAAAGCTCACAGAGGCGGGGTTCATTCGAGAAGTCCAGTACCCGACCTGGCTAGCTAATCCTGTGTTAGTCCCAAAGCCTAACGGGGACTGGCGTATGTGCATCGACTTTACTGACCTAAATAATGCCTGTCCCAAGGACTGTTATCCCCTTCCGCGAATAGATCAGTTAGTCGATCAAACCGCTGGGTATGCTTATCTAAGCTCCCTAGATGCGAATTTCGGATATCACCAAATCCCTATGGCCGTAGCGGACGAAGAAAAAACTGCCTTCATCACTCCTAGGGCTACATACTGCTATACTGCAATGCCGTTTGGGCTAAAGAATGCTGGTGCAACATTTCAGCGTATGGCAAACAAAGTTTTTGAAAATCAAATCGGGAGAAATGTAGAGGCCTACGTAGACGACATCCTGATCAAAAGTCGGAGTTTCAGAGAACACCTCGCTGACTTGGAAGAAGTTTTCAATGTGATGAGAAAGCACAAGATGAAGCTAAACCCGCGGAAGTGCATGTTTGCATTCCAAACGGGAAAATTCTTGGGCTATGTGGTCAGCCGGAAGGGCATCCAACCCAACCCGTCAAAGATAAAAGCCATCCAGGATATGATATCCCCGCGAACTGTCAAAGAGATACAGAAGTTAACCGGGCGCATCATTGCGTTGGGGCGATTCATATCTAAGCAAGGCGAGAGATGTTTGCCTTTCTTCAAAGTCATCCGCAACAAGGCTCCCTTCGGATGGACAGAGGAATGTGAGAAAGCATTTGCAGGACTAAAAGCTTACCTATCATCAGATTTAGTGCTGACGAGGCCTGAGCCCGGCGATGAACTATATCTATATTTGGGAATAGCTGACGAGGTAGTCAGCGCCGTCCTTGTGCGAAGTGAAGGGTATGTGCATCGTCCTGTATTCTTCGTGAGTCACATACTGAAAGATGCCGAACTGCGATACGCTCCTATCGAGAAGATAGCACTCGCTCTAGTGCAAGCCACGCGAAAGATGGATCGATACTTCCAAGCCCACCCCGTCATTGTACTCACGGATCAGCCGTTGAGAAGAATCTTCAGAAAACCTGAATCTTCAGGAAGAATGCTAATTTGGGCTATCGAGCTCGAACAATACGGGCTGCAATACAAAGCTAGACCGGCCGTTAAAGCCCAAGCGTTAGCTGACTTCATAGCTGAGTGCACATTCACAAGGGACACAAAGATAGATCTGTTGGAGGAAGAAGCAGAAAGTCCATGCCTACCGTCTCCGGAGACATATACAGATACGTGGGTCATCCACGTAGATGGAGCAAAAAATCAAGAATTAGCTGGCGCAGGAGTTTTCTTAGTTGGATCAAACGGCCTGGAGATGCGATACGCCATCAGAATCCTGCAGCCATTGTCCAACAATGCGGCTGAATACGAAGCGCTGCTAGCAGGACTCAGAATTGGAAACAGTTTCTCCATCGGAGCCACCCCTGGTGTGGAGAAGGAAGACAGAACACGTCTAAAGATCCGAGGAGATTCCAAGCTAATAATGGATCAGGTTCTGGGGAACTCCCAAGCCAGAGAACCCATCATGGCCCAGTACTTAGCCAAAGTGAAGCATGAGCTGTCAGAGATACAGGAAAAAGGCACCCTGGTCACCTTTGAGACATTCCTAGAGAAACAAATGAAGAGGCTGATAGCCTCGCCAAGATGGCAGCCAATCCGGAAGCCTCAATACCTAGTGACGTGCGCTATGGAGAAATGCCTACACCTTCTTTCATGGAAGAGCAGGCATCGCTCTGTGTGGAAGAAATGAAAAATGATTGGAGGATCCCAGTGATAGAATATCTGAAACATGATAAACTACCGGGGGACCAGATAGAGAGAAAGAAAGTCCTAAAACGGGCAGCACGATGCACATATTATAACGGAGAGTTAATAAGAAGATGTTTCTCCCATCCGACCGCTAAATGCATAACGGAGCAAGAAGGCTTACATGTGTTACGTGAAATTCACGAAGGGATATGTGGCATGCACATTGCTAGCGGTACTCTGGCAGCCCAAGTCTTTCGGTCGGGATTTTACTGGCCCACCATTCGACGGGATTGTCATAACTTCGTGAAAACCTGTCAGAAATGCCAGGAATATGCTAAGATTCCTCGAAAACCTGTTGTGCCAATTTCAGAAATAGTCGCACCGTGCCCGTTTGCAAAATGGGGGATTGACATCCTGGGCCCGTTTCCAAAGGCCAGATCTCAGTTAAAATTTGTGGTCCTAGGGGTAGACTACTTCACAAAGTGGGCTGAAGCTGAGGCGTTAGCTACCATCACCGCCGAAATTTTTTGGCGTTTCTTCAAACACCAAGTCATCATGCGATTTGGAGTACCACGCGTGCTAGTTAGCGACAACGGGACACAATTTACAAGCCAGTTCTTCAGGGATCAATGTGCAGAGTTCCAGATAGAGCAAAGATTCTCCTTTGTGGCACATCCCCAAACCAATGGCCAGGCGGAAGTAACCAACCGCAGCATCCTCAGTGGCATCAAAAGAAACTTGGAAGGGTCCAAGAAGAAATGGCCAGACGAATTGCCATATGTGCTATGGGCCTACCGCATGACTGTCAAGGCCAGCACGGGGGAGACCCCGTTCGCGTTAGCATTCGGAACCGAGGCTGTCACACTAGTCGAGATTGGCATGATGAGCCTCCGGGTGGCTCACTTCAAAGAAGAAAACAACGAAGAAAGGTTACGAGCTAACCTCGATACTCTACCAGAAACACACGAAGAAACCCTCCTGAAAACCCTGCACTACAAGAGGAAAATGGCACAATATCACAACCGGCAAGTGAGGGAGCGATTGCTTAAAATCGGAGATTTAGTGCTCAAAGACAGGCGGGCAGCAGGACAACGTATGGGAAAACTCAGTCCAAACTGGGATGGACCGTATCGTGTCACCCGCATTGTGGGAAAATGAGCATACCATCTGGAAACGCTCGAGGGAACGCCCCTGCAGAACTCTTGGAACATCGCTCGGCTGAGGCTATACCACGCCAGGAGCTAATCGGGTAACATCAAAGTTATTCTAATAAATGAATATTGAGATATTCACTGTGCGTTTGCTACTGGTAATATGCAGGTAGCGAAGAATGCCAGGAGTGAAAATCCTATCCTTGTGATGGCTGGTCCTGATCAGACAGCTCACTAAGACGAGGCACGCCCTGGCATAATAAGGCGTTTGGGGGTGAAAATTCTATCCTTGTGGTAACCGTGCTCACATAGACGGCCCATTAAGACGAGGCACGACCCCAAACGACTTCCCGGAGTGAAAATCCTATCCTTGCGGCAACCGTGCTCACATAGACGGCCCGTTAAGATGAGGCACGCCCCGGAATCCTTGGGAGTGAAAATCCTATTCTTATGGTAACCCCATAAGAAGAGGCACGCCCCAAGGAGAGACCAACTCAGTCCTGGAAGTGAAAATCCTATCCTTGTGGTAACCGTGCTCACATAGACGACCCATTGAGACGAGGCACGATTCCACGGACGTGAGGTACAACGCTTGGGGGTGAAAAGTCCTATCCTTGTGATGGCTGGTCCTGATCAGACAGCTCACTAAGACGAGGCACTCCCCAAAGCCAATCTGTGGCGAAAGGAAACAAAGGCATCCCAACTAGTAGCCGCGCGGTTGATACCCGGTGAAGCGATGTTGGAGCCAATCTGTGGCGAAAAAGAAACAAAGAAATCCTAACTAGTAGCCGCGCGGTTGATACCCGGTGAAGTAATGTTGGAGCCAATCTGTGGCGAAAGGAAACAAAGAAATCCTAACTAGTAGCCGCGCGGTTGATACCCGGTGAAACGATGATGGAAAGACGTCCATACTGCAACAACAACGTTGAGACAGACATAAAGCCCCCTCTGACAACAAGGGACGGCAGGAATATGAGTGCAGCAGATGCGGAAGCAACGCTGATTTACTCTCAGAAATGCTATCGGAGGATATAATGGTAATGCTACTCGAATGCAGCTGATAAAAAACAAACGGGATACAACGCGAAACTATGTGTCTATGGAAACCTAACGCCAAACGTCCCATGCGGACAAGTGATCAAACGACATTATGAAGGAAAGCAGATAAAGAACTTCTATCCAAAAAGAGTGGATTAGCCAAGTCAAGGCCGACATCGTTTAAAGTACAAAATAAGGATGGGCCCGTCAGCCACAAAAATGTAAAGCATCTAAACAACAAAAAGTCTAAAGATTGGGGGGTGCGTTGACCCCTCCTTGCTGAGCAGCCTTCCACTGGTAGAAACTGCTATCAGTAATGGTCGAGGCTCTCTTGTCAAAATACGCAGAGAGATCGTCAATACGGAGCTCCTCGACTCCATAATGATGCATCACGGCTTCCGACATGATTCCCCCACCCTGCTCCAAGTACCAACGGTTCTTCTCAGCGTTAAGGGAGGAATCGGCAGATAGCTCAGCGTTTCTCTGTCTCTCCAGACGCAGGCTATTCTCCTCCTGAGAGAGGCGTATGGCCAGATCAGCACGTTGTCGCTTCTCCTCCTCCAAAGCCAACTTAGCGGCCTCCAACTCTTGCTTAACCACGGTAGCCTCTCCCCGAGTAGTTTCCATACCTTCGTTGGCAGCAGCAAGGGTATTTTCAAGACGCTGTCGCTCTTCCAGCAGCCTGTTTATCTCTCCTTGCCCGTTAGCTACAGCTCTGGCATTCTCCTCATCCATATAGTGAAGAAGGCAAAGCATAGAAAACGCCTGAGAGCGAAGGAAATTGATGCGCCCCTGCTCGCCCCGAGCCACAAAGGCATCCCTCTCTCTTGGAAGAGATAAAATCTCTGCCACCAGATAAGCGGTAGAGGAAATCACGGTATCATGATCAGCATCGGCAGGAAACTGCAGAATACTGTCCCTAAAGGAGCGTAAGCTGACGTGATGAGTTGGCAGGAGAGGAGGCTCGTATGGAGAGATACCAGCCATTAAGGCAGGGGCGGGGCCACCCCTCGCAATAGTTGGATGAGGCATCGGAACAAAGAACAACGCACCAGGAGAAGCTGGCCGGCTAGTGGAGCCTTCCGCGTTAGGCATTGAGACCTCATTACCTCCGGGCACCTCAGGATTAAGGGCATCAGAATCATAGCCCGTTGGGGTGTGCGCAGAATGAATCGGAGAACCAGGAGGCACATGGGGTTGGCCGCCAAAATCAACAGGTTCAGATTGATCAGCAGACGCACCCTCGCCCCCAAGGACACTCGAACTACGATTGGCGGCCGAGGAAGAAGGGCTATTCTGAAGATCATAGCGAGCCTTCTTCTGACGCTCGCGAAGGACATCGGCGATACCCATATCTCCCTGGGAGGTAGAGGGGACAGAAGCAGCAACCACTTCCTAAATAACGCAGAACGTGATAAGGAAATCGTGTAAAAAGAAAGACAAAAGTTTTAAAAATAAGAAAAATGCTCACCTGAGTGGTGGAGGACACAAGAGGAATCCCAACAGGAATCGGATCAACTGTAGCCTCTGAAGAGACAACAGTCTGGGACGAAACGGATGGGGCAGCACGTGCTTTCCTAGGCCTTTTCTGTCTTACAACCCGAGTGCCCGTAACGTTAGCGGTAGCGGTGGCCTCCCCTTCCTCGGCGTTAGCGGCAGCAGCAACCCTAGCTTCAGCGGCAGCTTTCTTTTTCCCCTCCTGTTTCCTTCTCCTCCGGAAATACTCGGGCTCCCAACCAGGCGGAGGCACTGCACAGTCACAAAACGTTAGCGTTAGTACTTCTTGACAGCGCAAAGGAAAAAGGTTAAACGCTCACCCTTCTTGCACTGTTCCACGGGCAACCCGTTGGCCACTTTTCGGGCATCAACACTAAAATCAAATTGAAGCAGCGTCTTCAACCAGCCACCCTCCGGGTCGGAAAGGGGTTTCCGATGACCCCAAGCCCCATCTTTAATTGTTTCGTTGAAGCCAGCCCTCCACACGGCTTAGGCAGATCAACAATAAAAAATTCCTCTTTCCAGTGAGGAATAGAAGACTCAATGCCCATAAGTTTCCAGGTAAAGGGCTTCAAAGAACCGTCTTCGTAGCGAGGCAATATCGATATCACCCCTTTACGGAAATACAATTGGAAAATGTCATGAAGCAACGCTAAAATGGGAGATTTTATTCCCTTGAAACGACACAGTGCGGCAAAAGCACTAACAACGCAAATCGCGTTAGGACTCAACTGAGCTGGAGCCAAATCAGAATCAGCCAACAACAATTTTACAAGCGGGTCAAGAGGGAGACGAAACCCATGATCGAAGAGCTTAGCATACAGCATTCTACTATTTTCGGGCAAAATGTTGTTCAGTCGAAGCGACTCAGAAGCAGGATGCACGGGATATTCCTTGGGAAATCGCGCAGAAAACCCAGCAAGTCTACGGTTAATTAAGGGCAGCGTGTATAGAGAAGTGGGAGTAGTATCAATTACTTCTTCCCCGGAGGACCTTTGAGGGTCTCCTTCTTCAGAGGATTTTTTAGTTCTAGCCATGGCTAACAAGGAAGAAACAAAGAGAAAAGAAAAATGACGTGTACCTTGTACCTTCGTGAAAGAGAATGCGAGGAGTCTTGAACCAGAAAGAGAGAGCGGCGCAAAGTATTTATCCAAAGACGTAATAGCGTATAAGGGAAAGATGGAAAAAGAAAAAGGGGGTAGAAGAAACAATAGATATAACCCTGAAAGGGCGACCAGTCAGCAGCAGATAC